>CM077516.1:16085238-16835238 GCA_039654895.1 Mongoloraphidia duomilia | reverse complement strand
ACACGTACCTATGTGTATTCATGTGTATTGCCTACCTTAATGCATTTACAGGTATTAAAACATACAGCCACCTGCTTCATCCTATCGCGCCCACTAGAATCGCAATACGGTCGCTTTGTTTACCGAACAGGATCACACAAAATATGATACTGTAGTTTTACTACGTTCAAAAAATTTCCACAATGCATCAGAGGATCAATAAGTTTTGAATAAAAATTAATAAACAAACACTTGAAAAATTCTACACATTTATTCATCTCAACGATCGTTTCGGGCTTCAACCTATCATCAGGAGTTTACTTTAAAGTAAACTCCTGATGATGGGTTAGAAGACCGAAACGATCGTTGAGATGAATAAATGTGTAGAACTTTTCAAGTGTTTGTTTATTAATTTTTATTCAATCATGTTCTACCAAGTGCCTAGCGATAATTCTATAGAATTTATAATAAGTTTTGATTATGAATCATAGAAGAAGATCAAACGCAACGAATTTCGCTTGTTTTCATTCGTTCGTATACGTTTGTCTTTTTACTAGTATACACCGGGCGGGTTTTAGCATCTTCCTAGGTCCTAGTCGTCCAAACATCAAATTTCCTTTATTTAGACCACACTACGTTTACCTCGCAGCTCTTAAACTGGTGATCGCAGAGAAGATTCTGGAGGTCTCGGCAAGCACGAGTAAATTAAATATTTATATAATAGAGCTATTCCAATTATTACAGCTGCATGCAGGCATTTTTCCGATATTTTTTATATTATCTAAAACTGACATTAGACACACTAGACTATAAAAAAACACTGATAATTACTATCAAATTTATGCCGTCACAAAGCATGCAAAATTAGTTTTCTTTAATGATTTAGAATTTTATGTTCTAAAACTTTTATTCGAAGATATTTTTCCTAAAATAATTAGGGAAGCAGGAAATCGCAAAAGTTTGATTTTACGGGTTAAATCCCTATTACCCGCAAAACGATTCAGCACCCTGTATACATACAAAAAATTGTATTAATGAAGTATGAACTTATTTTTGGAACAAAGTTCTCTCCATATAGTATGAAATAATATGATAGATATACACAAAATATATTTAAAAAAACGAACAAATAAAAAATAAAATAATATTACATATGACGAAGGTATACTAAAACCGTAAACTAAAAATACAAAACCGAAGTTAATCGAGATAAAAATGACACTTTAGATAGCGTTTGTTATAGGATTCACTAGTCGGCGATAGATCTGGCCATGTGCTATCAAAAAAAAAAAAAAAAACACGACCCAGCAAAAACATTTCGATTTTCGAGATATTTAAACCTTTTTAAAGAATTTAAACGCATGTTGTACCCATGGTCTCAAAAACTTGCTTATTTCATCTATATTCCCAAATGGTATGACTATAGCTACAAAAAACAATTATTGAATTATTTTTTGGTACCTAATAAGAAAACATTGCTATTTTAATTGAACAGGGTCTCATTTTTGAGTGATTACCAACTATTTTTTATGGCCCATGACAAGCGTTTTTAAAATTTTTAAAAAGTTTAAATAATATCTCAAAAACGGTGAAGTTTTCACTGGGGCCGACTGGGGCCATGTTTTGTTATTTTGATAGCACTTGGTCAGAACAATCACTGGTTAATATCTTACAGAAGGTTTACTGGACAACATGTATATATTATGTACTTGCAGATTCAACATGAAATCTATGATCTTTAAAAAAAATAATTGTAATTAAAAAGAAAGCATACGGGAAAACAAAGCAATATGTTTTTGAAGTGAAAACTTCCTTAGGCGCGTTAGGCACTCTTTGCCTTGGTAGTGAAATAAAGTGAACCGTTCGCGTTCGCATTCGCACGTTCGCATACCCAAAGGTAACAACGCGGCTGACATACTTATATCATAAAAACGGCACGCAGTACAGTTGCACCGATAGCGTAGTAGGCAGCGTCTTTGCGTTGTATGCATAGGAACCTCGGTTCGAAACCTGATGGCACCACAGAATTTTTAAAGTATTTTTGTTTCTAAATTCTACATGATATTTATTTATATATTTTTTAATTTTTGTTATATTCTTTCTTTGACTATAATTATAATTTTTTTGAAACCAAAGTGGAATAAATTAAAAATATAATTATAGTATTTTAGTAATAAATTATTTTCAGTTCATAAATGCGCTAATAGATGATACCAAAAAAAGTATATGACCACACAACACAAGTGAAAACTTCTGATTTTCTAATTTTAAAATATATATAAGTTTTCACTTCTGTCGTGTAGTCATAAGCACACACCTATTTTTTTTTTAATTTTTCCAAGAGACAATTTTCTGTAGATAAATAAAATGAAGCTATTTGACACCGCATGCTTACTGAATGAATGAATGAATGAATGAAAAGTTTATTTGTAAATTAGTATACAAATACAAATTACAAAATCGTCAAAACAAAAAAAAATTTACTATGAGAAGTCTTTATAATGGTATAATGGTTTATTTGATAATTTTAGTTTAATTTCTTTTAAATAAAGATAAATTGGTAAATTTCTTATCGCAACTGAAAGCTGATTGTATAATTTAAGTGATAAGTAATTTGGTCCATTTGTTAACTTATTACGATTAAAAAAAGGGACTCGAATATTAGTACTGCTCCTGATGTTATAAGAGTGCACCTCCTCAACTAACTGAAAATTAGAGAAGTTTTGTTTTGCATAGAGCAAATTTTCGTAAACAAAAAGGGATGGTAAAGTTAAAATACTATGTTGTTTAAACAAAGGTTTACAAGAATCTCTTGAGTTACTTTTAGTCATTATTCTCAAAGCTCGTTTTTGGAGTCAGAACACTCTTACAGCATCAGGGGCATGTCCCCACAGCAAAATACCATAGGTGATATTTGATTGAAAAAGACCATAATAAATAGTTTTTCTAACCTCGAAGGATGCATATTCCGCAATTTTTCGCAATAGAAATAAAATTCTAGATAACTTTAAACATAACTGCGAGCGATAATGTGTGATAAGAGCTCTGTTTGGCATACGTGCCCGACGACTGATAAAAGTGTAAATGTGCAAGGATTCTTTGAAATAATAGTGAAATCACGCTTCTTTAATCCTGTTAATAAACGCTCTGGTGTAAAAATGAACAAAAAATTGACGTAAGAAAATATTATTTTAGTAATACGCGTCGATTGGCACTCTAACGTAGTCGATATCATTTTTCAGTTTCGAAATTTCGTCTTAGAAAGAAATGGACACATACGTACGTACGTACACACACACAGAGAGAGAGAGAGAGAGAGACATCTTTCTAAAAATAGTGTAGTGACCTTGAAACATAAAAATTTGTTATACATTTTGATTTCGATTTTCGGACCCATTAGAATAACTTCCAATAGGAAGCTAAAAAATGTTGGTCATCTACCCTATTATCAATAGAATTTGATTTTTTTAAAATTTTTTTTAGGGTCCCTACTGCTAGTATAAAGTTAAAGCACACCATTTGGAAACATTATGTAAACAAGCACATATTATTTAGTTAGGTATAGCTGAATGCATATTACATAATTCAATTCATTATTTTACATAATAGTGACATAATGAATTAGAGATTTCAATTACGTACATTTAACTCAATATATTAAAGTTTAATCTGTTTAATGGCCTATATTCAGATTACACTGTCAACACCACGCATCATCAAGTCACGAAATGACGTTGAGCGTCGGTTAGGGAATATAGATAAATAATTTATATTTAAACCTGTTATTTATTCTATTTTTGTACGCACAGTAACTTATTGAATTTAATTGTCTAGTACGTATTTTCTAATCGAAGGGCACCCAAAATTTTTATTGCAAACTTTCTTCAACCTCAATAATAAACAAAAAATTACGCGCCTCCTTCAAGCACTTATTAATTTAGGAAATCATCTAGTTAATTTTAAGAAAAAAAATTCGACTGATGACCAGTCCTATAATACTTCCCACCTAGTAAATATTTGCAAAAAATAAACACTCTTTTTTTACTTCCCACCTCTACTATGGTAGGGAAGTAATGGATTCAGTCCGAAAACAATATTTCGATATTTTAACAGATTTTCACGTTTTGAGACCCTAGCAATCGTTTAAGATCATTTTCTGACTGATGTCTGTATGTGTGTGTGTATGTGTGTATGTGTGTATGTGTGTGTGTGTGTATGTGGTCAATTTTTCGCCTTCGATATCTTAAGAACGGAACAACATACGGGCATGCCGATTGTTCTATTGTGTTTATCAGCCTTTAACTTAGATCTGATTAGATTTTGAGTCAAATCGGTTCAGTGGATCCTGAGATATTCAAAAAAACGTCCTCAATGTCACGTATTAACATAGGTAAAAAAAAATATAAATGAATTCTAGATGTTATAATATGAAAAAAATGTAAATATTTTTTTTCTCTAAAATGTATAGTTTTCGAGAAAAAAAATATTTTACTAAAAAAAATAAAAATTGTACGTAAATCAAGGTAACCATGATTTTTGCTATATTAAGCTAGCCATCAATAGATCACCAAACAAAAAAGAGGGCCATGCTTTTTTCAAAGAATAAAAATTAAATTGTGTTTTAAAGACCACCAACAGCTAAGGTTATTTGGGCCTAGTCAAAGAATAAAAAAAAGAGTGTTTATTTTTTGCAAATATTTACTAGGTGGGAAGTATAGGACTGGTCATCAGTCGAATTTTTTATTCTTTGACTAGGCCCAAATAACCTTAGCTGTTGGTGGTCTTTAAAACACAATTTAATTTTTATTCTTTGAAAAAAGCATGGCCCTCTTTTTTGTTTGGTGATTTACTGATGGCTAGCTTAATATAGCAAAAATCATGGTTACCTTGATTTACGTACAATTTTTATTTTTTTTAGTAAAATATTTTTTTTCTCGAA
The DNA here is from genome assembly GCA_039654895.1 of Mongoloraphidia duomilia. Classification (NCBI taxonomy): domain Eukaryota; kingdom Metazoa; phylum Arthropoda; class Insecta; order Raphidioptera; family Raphidiidae; genus Mongoloraphidia; species Mongoloraphidia duomilia. Next base: position 16,830,320 of record CM077516.1, on the reverse strand, counting down.
AACTATACATTTTAGAGAAAAAAAATATTTACATTTTTTTCATATTATAACATCTAGAATTCATTTATATTTTTTTTACCTATGTTAATACGTGACATTGAGAACGTTTTTTTGAATATCTCAGGATCCACTGAACCGATTTGACTCAAAATCTAATCAGATCTAAGTTAAAGGCTGATAAACACAATAGAACAATCGGCATGCCCGTATGTTGTTCCGTTCTTAAGATATCGAAGGCGAAAAATTGACCACACACACACACACATACACACACACACACACACACACACATCAGTCAGAAAATGATCTTAAACGATTGCTAGGGTCTCAAAACGTGAAAATCTGTTAATCAATCGAAATTGTGATTTTTTTTAAAATGATTTTACGAAAAGTGCAGAAGTGAAAAATCACATCAGAATTTTGGAAAGTGAATGTTAGCATGCTGGTCTTTAGATCAGACTGTCGTGGGTTCAAATCCCACCTCCGCTCATTGATGTTTTCGGATGTCATTTAGTTTTAAGAGAATTGTTATTTAATGTATTTAAGACGCTAATGACCTAAGTTGTCGACGCGTCTATAATCTACAATAAATAAAATAAAATAAAATCAAACGGCTAGTTGTTCCAGCGATACCCCATCTTACTTCACTTTTCTGTCTTGCCCACCTTTTCTTATTTTATAACAAGTTCTTTATAAAGTAGGATGTATCTGACTAACCCTAAACCTTACGCTTTGTAGCCGAGACAAATCTATTTGTAATTACGAACTATATTATTTAAAAATGTAAATAATACTTAATAATATCAAAATCTACTTTTCAAAAGTAGACGAGGAGATTCTAGAATGTCTGAGATATTTCTTGAAGACGATGTCTTCAGTGGCTGAAGGATCCAAAAAAAACGCAATTACTACTTATTATGTAATTTTCATTTATTGCTGACGTTTCGTGAATTTAATTCACATCTACAAAGCGCATAATAAAATTTCATTGATTTAAAATTATAACAAATTATCACCATTTTACATAATTATTATGTTTTTAAATTAGCGCTCTGAAGATGTAAATAAAATTCACGAAACGTCAGCAATAAATGCAAATTTTATAACAGTAATTGCGTTTCTTTTATATCCTTCAGTTACTGAAGACATCATCTTCAAGAAATATTTCAAGAGTAACAGTGGTAAAGGTCTATTTCTCGACATTATATGTCATAACATACGCCACTCGCTCCATCTTCCCTTTACCACTTTTATTTTCTACATTTTTAAACTTCAACTAATTAGTTAACAGCAATTTTTGAGTGGAGGAATTATAGGAAATTAGGATAAAGTAGCTAACTTTATGAGGATAGGAGTTTGGCAGGCAATCGGACATGACCTTGTATAAGAAGCCATCCCGATATTTGTGTGAAATTATTGAGGGAAACCATGGAAAACCTCAACAAGATAGCCGATACAGGAATTACGCAGTTTCTCGGCGAGAGGCAGTAGGAAAAAGTCCTAGCCACATCTGCCTCCACCAAGATTAAAACCCAGTACCTTCCGAATGTGAGTATAGTACTTTAAAGAAATAAATAAACGCTGGGCGTTAATTATATTGCACATTCAATGTGTAACAGTGTAATTATGCATCGTATCATATGACTAACCACTCGCATGGCCATAATATGCAGGCATCGTTCAGTAATTGCTGTTGCAATGGTAAATTACTATTCTGACTTATGTTACGTAAAGTCGACACATGGAATGCAAACATGACCACACAACAAACGCAAATACATAGCATACACGAAAAACAGAGTTAGTGTGGACGTGTTTTCAAACAGTACCACACAGCGCACACATACGTATTTTGTGAGCGATATAAGAGCGGTACATCAAAGAGATTTATGACTACTATTGGACGGGGCTTTTTATGTATTTATTGTTTGACCCGATGCAGATACTGAAAATAAAATTATTTGTTTAATCTATCTCTCAGCTGTCAGTGTATAGTGCTATTTAAAATAATTATTCTCAAAATGGATTTCACAGACGATTACATTTTTAAATTTTTAAAAATTTCACTGACCTAAAATCGGCTATTATATTTTAATTTTCGTTTTTTTTAACTAAACTATTCATAACAACATCATTTCATCGTCAGTATCGCTGATTTCGAAAAAATACAACCACTTTGCACAAATACTGAAATTGAACTGCGAGTTCACCTTCATAGATAACAATAAAATCAAATATACTAAATGCAATGTGGACGGTGGTTATATTATGTTCCATGTCGAATGTTTAAACAGCACACCGCTTTAATTTTTCTTATATCGATGATATTTTACTGATAGAAATATTCTGTCTTGATGAAAATTCATTGAGAAGAAAAAATAATTTTATTTAAAACCAAAAATGGATAAATATTTTTGCTGATTTGTGTGTGTTTTAAAGACCACCAACAGCTGAGGTTATTTGGGCCTAGCACTAATTCATATTTTCAATTCATTATTTTTTTTTTAATAATAAATTGAAAATCCCATTGACACTTTTACCAGCTCTCGGGCTAGAACCCGGGAGCTGGGGACTTGTAATAGAGGAACCGTAGCAACGCCATGTAAACAACAGCATTGTTACACTCTCGACTATTCTCAAGGAACATGACATTGATTCAAGCGTGTGTGATGGTATGCTTAAGTTTGCATACTATGTGTCCGCGCCTTAACGTGGCATCACATTGCACATATTATGTAGGCAAATATTACGATTTGACATTTCATGTGTGCTGACTGCACGCTTTAAATTCTTACTAATTAGACAAAAGTTACCATCGAATGCAACTTGGAAATCTACGAGTTGCCCATACGAGAACAAACTTGTTCGAATAATGATTTGCATATGTTAGAGTGAGATAAGGAAATTTCATAAACGAAATTGCATGTATCAGATGGGTGCCTTGGAATAATATAATAATAATCATCATAATAATATGATATAGTTGTCTTAATAGGCACCCGTCTGAAATACAATAATGCAGGAATGTGCACTGCCTACACCACTCTGTGTGTGGAAAGCGAATAAAGACAGACATAGTTAAAATGGCCACCTGTCCTTGTTTCACTACAGTCTTAATATAGTATACGACAAAGATAGGTGGCCCATTTAGATTTGTCTGTCTCGGCTCGCTAGCAACGCATCTGTGCACATTCCAGCATCACTCTGTAACGTTGAGGCCAGCAGAGGTTCAGTAAACGGGTGGAAAAAAAACTTAAGAGTTGCTGGGCCCGTAAAATACTACGTTTACTCAACCAAGAAAATTAGCTATTATTATTCCAGGAAAAAAAACAACAAAATAAACAATTTAACCCCAAAAGGGTAAGTATATTTAAATAAACTATAACAAATAAAACAAAATAATGCTTAATTGAAATAAAGAAATGAAAACTAAAAACTAACGTAATTTTGGTTCAAAATAAGGTAAATTAATAAGATAAGATTATTCGTAAAAAGAATCTATTAAATGATAATGAATATTTTAATTTGTTTAGGATTGACAGGAGAAACGCGACTGGTTAGCTGAAACTACACAGCCATCAAGAAGCGAATAGTTATAAGCATTATGTCATTCGCTATACAAAATTATGTAAGGCTGTCACTTATTAGAGAGCTGTGAATAAGTTGCAGTCTTACAGGGGATTAAAACAGAAACGAAATATTGCACTGTTAATTCTTTAAAATACAAAAAAATTATAATTTAATATTGTTGCAACTCTATTTCAGTGTATATGATTCACTCTCGTTATATTCGTATGGGCAACTCGTAGATTTCCAAGCTGTAGATAATAAAAATAATTAAGAGCAACAAATCTCTAATCACTTTGTTAAATCTCTTAATAATTTTGCGAACGCACATCAATTTAGCTCAGCTTGACATTTTCGTCACTGCTCATTCTTATTTTGTCGTGGTGTAATAATAAATAGCCTACGTCACTCAAGAAGAAGTAAACTTTTAAACAGTGAAAGAAAGTTTCAAATCGGATCAGTAGTTCCTGAGATTGCCGACCGCAAAAGAAACATATAAACATACAAACTTTTCGTCTTTATAAATTAGTTTTGATTTAAATGAACGCCAATTCACATTTTAAAAAACGCAGAAATATTTATGATTCATTATATTAATATTATTTATACAGAATGTCCCAGAATATCTATTCCCAATTTTCAGAAATGATAGAGGACACTTAATAAACAATTTTTATTAATAAACTAGTGTCCGGAAATATTCGTAAACGTCCGCAGTTTTTTCGAAGAATTCGGCAGTCGATTACACATCGTTATAACTTATGTATCGAAAATGGTGGTCGTAACTTCGAACAATTTTCATAAAGTTTGATGCAATATTTCCGGACACTAGTTTGTTAATTTCTGAAAATTAGGAATAGTTATTCTGTGACACCCTGTAGAATAACTAGAGAATTTTAATGAATTTTATCTTGTATTTATGGTGTATTCTATATCAAAAAACTAGAACATGAGACATCGTTCCCTCCTTGTTTTTGAGTTAAGAAATTTCGAATACTCATTTCAAATCAGTGAAATTGTGATATTGCGTATCACTTGTAAATAGTATTGCATAATCTTATAACTACTTATTTATTTGGCATTATTGATCTAGCAGTATTTGGGGGCGGCTTTGAAAAAACGAATTGACTCCTATAAAAATAGCATGCTGTGTACACGTTTTATTTTCTGATTGTTAAAATACAAATTTTGCTTATCAACGGAAAAAATAGAATAATTATTATTAATTTTTCACTCGGAATCATAAGTCGTAATTTTAAGTGCTCCGTATTTATTTTTCTAATTTTCTTTTAAGCCATTTCTAAATGGTCATTTTGTATAATTATTATTAATTTTTCACTTGTAGAGTCTGAAGTGATAATTTTGTGTCCGGTTTTCTTTTAATTTTCTAATTTCTTTTCTTTTGCAACCATTCCAATGGTTCTATCGATTCCTATCGATACCTTGTTTAAACGATAATTATTCAATTTTCATTATTATTAAGTTTTCCGCAATTAACTTTTCATTACCTAAAGTAAAGTGTTAATTTTAAGTGTATAAATTTAATATATCTTGCTAATTTCCCTACTATTCATTTTGGGTTCTTTCGATTCCTATCGATTATTGTGTTAACTTTTATGTTAAGTTTGCATTAGTGATATTTGCATAATTAATGAATACTAATAAATATTGTTAACATTATTTCGTGTCCTTTCATTAAAAAGGCAAACGCTTGTATCGGACCAACTCAGAGAATATTTTCTGGGATTGTTTAACAATTACTTGGGCCCGATTTAACAGCACTCTCTGAGCCATATCTGATACAACCGTTTTCCCTTTTCTCTCGTTATTTCTCTTTTCCCAGGTGAGAAGCCAATCTACGTGCTCAAAATTGTCCACTGCGTACTCTTATAAAATATACCAACTAGAATCTAGATGGTTGGTGTTGGTTTGCCGTTCGGTGCTACCGAATCTCGCTTTGGCCTTTTTATCAAAATATTATACCAACTGTTGGATACATATTATTATATAGATAATTATTTGTTTGTTTTATCGTAACTTTCTGTATTAATAATTTATATTACAAACCTCCCATGTAAAATGTTTTTATCGCAAAAAGTCATTCTACAGAATGTCCTTGCCAACTTTCGTTAACATTGATCCACACATTTGATAGCAACAAACCACCAATTTTCAAATGGTGACAGTAAAAGAAGACCTCACGCGTTTCTCTTACTCGGTCAATTATCGGTTTTCTTATTTTTTTTCCCATCGCGTCTTTTTCATTCTTAAACTTACGGCTAATGGTCTATTTTGTCATGTCTTTATAAAATCATCTTGGATCCGCAACAGCGGCAATAAAGTCCAAATTAGAGCGTGTTCATAACGCATATAGTTCAATAAATTAAAACCATAATATTTGAAGTTAGATGCATGTGTTCACATGTTACAAGTAGTAAACTATTGCAGAACAGTGATCGCCTAACGATGCGTCTTATATTTTAATGGCGGGTAAAGCGCACCGGGTTGAAAACAAACAGATGATCAGTTTGAGACTTCGCTCAGACACGGCGGAATACGCGCGTTTGCGATCGAATTGAAAAAAACAAATACGGTTGTGTAAGTAATGAAAAACTCTTCCAAATTAGGGATCATTTGACCCCCATTTCATTTAAAAATTTGGGGGTGAGTCGCTACCCCCCGCACAGGGTTAGAGTTGCAAGAATGATTTTTGCATAAAAATTGGTCCACGTTGATATACAAATCGACGTGTTTTTGGATTTTTGTCAAAACGTTCATTTTGCCGAGTATTACGGGGGTACAAGTTTTCGTTGGGACACCGGTATATTTTTATCACCCTTGTACGTTTATTTCCCAAATTTTAATGTAGCTTTAACTGGAACTAATTAGCGGTTAACCTGTTCATTTTGTTTAATGACGATGATTAAAACTATCAACCGTTTATTTTTAACGAAACGAGCATTAAACTGATCTAAGGGTCATTATCTGGTAGCATCGGTATTATAGATATAGCGGTACGTAATTTCCAATACAGGCCTCCATAAAAAAAATAACATATTTTCTGACAAAACCGGCAAGATTAAGATAACTTATTCTGGATATTCTGAACAAACATTTCTAAATAAAACTCCATCCAATTGAACGACTGGACCATTCCAACTCCAAAAATAATGACATTTGACATATAATACAATAATAAACATAAAGTTTCTGTTAACGCGTTAAACAGCTTACGGCTAGTAATAAATATTTGTATTATAGTGATATACCCCCCCCCCCCAATTTCATAAAATGAAAAGGTCGGCCGTCGCTGGTATGGTGTCTCCACTTCAGAAATAACAAATTGAATGAAAAGGACAGATTTGAAATTAGTGATATCAAAGTTGCGTCGCAGATTCATAGAAGAACGATAATTTTTAAACTTTATTTCGCCTTTGAATGTAAGGCGAAACCACAACAAAAACGAATAACAACAAAAGCAAAATTTGACAAATTATTTAATATAATTAATAATTTAGGAGGTTAAAATAAATACTATTATGCAATTAATTTAATTAAGCTGTATTATAAAAAAATATAAATATTATACTAATATTTTGAGGTTAGGTCCCGTATGAATGACAAATAAATTCAGACCATAGAGATATAGAAATCTGGGGATGTAGTACATCGAGTGATGAGAAGCAAATGTGTCCGCATTCTATTGGTTGTTTCAGTTGCGCAAGCGCTGTACGAGCAAATGAGCATGCGCAAAGATGCGGCCAATAGAATGTGGGCACATGCATAGCATGTTCATAAGACAGGCATGTGCAGCCTCCCCTGAATGGCTTCCCCTCTCGTCAAAAGTGGTACTTTATCTAACGTCCCCGGATTTCTATATCTATGAATCAAAGATAAAGCGATCCAAATACGCCATGCGGCCAGTATCGTATATATTTTGAGGTTAGGTATATGATAGAAAAATTCAGACAAGGATAAAAATCGTGATTTAAGTATAACTGACAGAGAGAGGTATGTCTGAAAAATCTTTAGTTAAACTAAAGCAAAAATAGCGTTGCCAGATATTGGCGAGAGAGCAAGGTACATACTAGGCGGCACAAATCGAACAAAGAAGGAGAAGATTTTTACAGAATATACTCTCGGACGGTTTTGACTTTTGAATGATGTCGAGCGCGCTCTTTTTGATTTAGCGACGGACGAAATCCGTCCGGATTTCGTAATTTGCTTTTGGTTTCCATGGTTATATATAGTTTCACATGCAAAAATTAACCAAAGCATGCTTGTCAGCTAACTCATTTCTTTTTAACAGATCAATTGCCTAGTTACTTCAGAACAAAAGAACAGCTGATTTTGTTTTATTTTCAAAATATTTACAAAAGTGTAGGGTTTAGAAAAGAAGCTCTTTCACAAAACTTTTTTACAAAAATGAATAGAATAATGAACCGTTACGAAAAGTATACCGTTGTAACAGAAAAAACAATGTTATAGCACATATTTCTTCTCTGCATATGCAGATTTTCCCCAAAAACGATTGGGCTTTTGTTATTTACATGTTAAACATTCGACCAAACTTTGTTTCGATCCGTTCAGCCGATTGGCCCATATCATGCTCACAGGCAAACAGACTAACCGACCTTTTGCAAAAATATGCTTTTTGAACTCCAAGAGCCTCAAGACGAAAAAATACTGTAAAATTTTGAAAAGTGAATTTTGACCTACATTGGTACTATTCCCCCAGTTGTGGAGTTGGAATGGTAAAAAATTAACACTTAACACTGTAGGTGGAATTAGAACACAAATAGAATAATACATAATACGCTTGCTGTAAGATCTCGGCAGAACAGATGAAGTCACTAACTAATGTGCCTGCACTTCAACTGTGATTTGTTCTTGAAGATATGAAGCTTATAACTCACCCACTTCTATCTACAAACTAGTTCACCAATTACATTTCGCACTTTGAGTTCAGTGATGGAAACGCAATTCATATAAACTACATGATTGTCTCTGCACAGACAATAGCAATTTTGTTTCACTTGATTTTTTTGTTGATTTTAAAACAATTTACTATTTAATAAATTGGCATTCTTTATAACCCAGTAGAATTTAACTTTGACTTCAAAAAAGTTCCGACCAAGCTGGATTTTTGTGGAGTTCTTATTTTGATATCCTAAGCATATCCTGCAAAGTAGGTACTCTTAATTTGAACCGTAAATTTTTTTAGGGGGAATTCTAGTTTGTCGCAAATATCTCAAATTATCATTCGGCTATTAAAAACTGTTTCAAACAAAAAATGTCCCAAATATTTTTTGATCAAACTAAATTATTGTTGAAAAAAGTCACTGTTGAAATTACGTTATACTTTTTGAAATTTTTGAATGAACGCGAAGTACTTTAGTAAGAAGAGTGTTTAAGAAATATTAAATTCCCATATGGGAGTTATAGGCCTATTCATGAGCTATTGAACTACATCGAAAAATTTGGAAAATCTGGTTGCAGCCACCCTTCAGACACAATTTTTTCAAGGTAGTATTTTTGAAGTGGAATTGGAATACTTGACGCGAAGTGCTCAAGGAAAAATTGTGTTCAAGAAATATTAAAATTAAGGGTACTTCTCAGGATATGCTTATGACATCAAAATAAAGGTTTCCACAAAAATCCTACTTGCTCAGAATTTTTTCGAAGTTCGGTCCTTTTTTTGACTTATTTTTCTGGGTTATTAGTAAGAAAATCACTATCCATAAACTAATGTTTTTATAAATGTTATAAGACGTGTAAACTATCTAGTAGAGATAAATATAATACAAGATAATGCACTGTAATCGTGTGTAGTTTACAATAATGAACACATTATACAGTGTGTCCCACCGTAACTGAGACATAGCATTAAACATGGGGTTACCATATTTTGTTAATATTTACTCCCCGTTAACTGTTTTTGTTATTTTTATTTTACAAATAAAAGTATAACGATTTTATTAATTATTTTCATTAAAACAGAGTTGTACGATGGTTGTACGTGTTAGTTTTAATGAAAATAATTAATAAAATCGCTATACTTTTATTTGTAAATAATAAGCATTATTAATTGTTCTCCAATGTATTTTCATTATTTAAAAAAAAATTAATTATGAGCTCTTGGGCTTCGAACCTGGGCTTGGCGTGAAGGTGACTGATGTTGGTCAACGCGCTAGCCGACTAGGCTATTTGCGACGTTGAGCACTTGTCCATTAAACTGGTATACAATTTATTTTTTAAAAATGTGATTTTATTAATTTTTAAAGACATTTAAATAAAAATAAGTCTACAACATCATTACTGTGGACATTTAGAACCAGATCGTAAAATAAAAATAACAATAACAGTTAACGGGGAGCAAATATTAACAAATTATCGTAACACCATGTTAAAATGCTATGTCTCAGTTACGGTGGGACACACTGTATGTGTAAATTTTACAATGCATAGAATACGTACAATATGTACAGAGTTATGACAATTAGCTATCTAACAGAAATGTAATACAAATCAATGAGCAACATTGTACGCGTCCGTCAGTTCTAGTGATGCACATTTATGTCTGCCAGATGGTTCTGTGGTGCAATAAGCATACGTATGGAGCTATATGGAACTATGCGGAGCTACATACATAAAAGAAAATTATATAATATTATATAATATCGGTAACAAAGAAAAATATCTAAATTATTATATTACATTCTGACTTTTCTTATAAAAAACTAACACCCAAGTGGCATGGTGTATAGCGATTATGATGATGTATTTTCAATTTGTTCTCAAAAATAACCATTTCAATACAACAATATAGAAAACAAATGTTTTGCTAATACTTATTATCAATACTAATATATAAATTCAATAAATTAATGACCAATCCAAGCAGAAAAATTATAATATATTTAAAATCTCGACATTTAGACCGAAACGTCGAGCGTTTAAATATTACATTATAATTTTATCTGTTTGGATTAGTCGTGAATTTATTGAATTATAATTTTTATATAGACGCTACACTATTAATACTATTATATAAAGTTATGACTGAATATCTGACTATAATTTCGTTTTCTTGGAAGCTTTTTGAAGTTTTTAACACCTAAACCGGAAAACGTGTTTCCAGAATTTTTTTCTGTTTATCAGTTTGTACCAGCAAATTCATTTTTAATTTTAATATTCATGAATCAATTTTTCATGCATAACATATTTTTCTTAAAAACAATTACATTTTTGCACAAAAATCAAAACGAATATCTCAATTACGTTTTCAACAAAAAAGCAAAAAAATATATGTAAGTTAATATAAATGTAAATTTTTCTGTGGGATTTTATAATTAGCTGTAAGGAATGAGACTTTAGCACCTATACCGTCATGTACATTGTACATATTATATTAGGTAGAGAGGATTTATGTATTATATACACGAGGTCATAAATTGTTGCTCTAATTAATTGCTTTTAAAAGGTTCACAGCGAAGATGAAAAGAATAATTTGTCAGGCACATGAATAGGCGCGACGTCCACTGGACACTCCGTTAATGTTGGGTTATTACTAACTAACTAAATCTAACATGAAACGAAGAAAGACAGAAACGACAGCAATCTGTACCAGAGCTAGGCAAACCACTGAACCTAAGTGCTTGAAGCACCGAACATCGAGAACTTTCATAAATGCTCGATTTATTCAAACAACAAGCACTTTCGTTTTCAGAAGTGCTTAAAAGTATCGAGCACGTACTAAAGTGCTTGAAAAAATTAAGTATTAAGCATTTTAAAATAACTTCTTAACTTTCAACATTTCAGTACAAAAGTTCAAAACATACATTTTGTTTTATCAAAATAAAATAAGGAAACACGAAATAATATGTTTTATTAAAAATGCTTATTAAGCATTAAAAATTCTTATTAAGCCTTTAAAACGCCCGTTAAGCATAAATGTTATATTAAGGATATTTTCTATGTTAGTACTTTTGTCACTTGAGTACAATCGAAAAGTTAAAATATTAGGTATATCATCGAGAAATAAAATGGTAATTTTAATATTTTAATTCAAAAACTGTTTTATTGAACTGATGTTCATCTAAAAATGCTAATCTAAAAATAACAAAGTTTCAACCGTTGCGTTGGTTAGGGTTTTAAATGAGCGTTGCATTAACTAAACGTTCTACTTGGATAAGTGCAATTAATGCAGACCACAGAATAAATTGCATACCTACAACATAATAGACACACAATACTTTGTCACTACTTTTTCTCGTTTAGCTGCAAGACTTCCACAAAACGTTTCACACGTTCAATGATCCCACAGATTGTGCCTTTTTTAAGGTTCCGTACCCAAGGGTGCTCTCATTATTAATTTTAAATTAAATTAAACACAACGTTTTCATTTACTTACAATTAAGAACTTTATTTTATAACATTTGTTTAACAACACAGTGACTTCGTCAGACAAAGATATTAAAATGTATGTTAAAACATTTATGACAATATAGACTATAGAGAAATGGTGATCTGTAGATGATGATTGAAATTAGGAGAGGAAATCTCAGTGGCAAAGGATCAAATAAATTGCAATACTGATGAATTAAAATTGCATTGTTAGCTAACGTTTCGGTGCTCTTTACACCATCTTCAGAGCATGCTCTGAAGATTGTGTAAAGAGCACCGAAACGTAAGCTAACAATGCAATTTTAATTCATCAGTATTGCAATGTATTTGATCCTTTGCCACTGAGATTTCCTCTCCCAATTTCAATTGGGTTTTTAAATGAATTTTTTTTTACTTAAATGGAAGGACCACATACAAGTTTTATAGCAAAACTGTTTTTTTTAATTTTTTTGCTTACTAATTAAAAAGTTATATTTGAATAAAAATTAATTTTTAAACTCAGTTCCGATAACGCGCCGAAAGAATCCGAATACGTGTGACGTCATTATGTTATCTATGGTCTTTGTATCCATGGTTACCAAGTTAAAAATTTATTATTTTTCATAGTATGTGTTACACAAATACCAACAAATGCAGACACATTTTAACATAACGACGTCACAAACATTCCTGGCGCGTTTTGAAGTCACGTAATATTTTTTAAATTTTTACACATTTTAATTAATTTTTAGTAATTTATCTATAGCTTTAAAAAATTTTTTCTTTTCGATTTTCAATATTATTTATGTTAAATTATTAGAAAAAATTAAAAAATTAATAATTTTTTTAAACTTAAATACCTAATTAAAATGTATGACATTAATATATTTTATATCAAGCCAAATGTATAACATTAATATATTTTATATCAAGCCAAATGTATAACATTAATATATTTTATATCAAGCCAAATGTATAACATTAATATATTTTATATCAAGCCGAATGTATTATTTTATGTTTTCTCACTATTCTGCCTGTCCAACAGTCACAGCCTTCTAGCTCCTAAACTATCGGTACAATAATAAAATTAACATTTAGATAAGTTGATGTCCTACATCCAGAGAAATGCTATTTTTAACCGACTTCAAAAAAAAGGAGGTGGTTCTCAATTTGGTTGTATTTTTTTTTATGTTTGTTACCACAGACCTCCGTCATTTAAAAACCGATTTGGAAAATTCTTTTTTTTATTTGAAAGGGTATACTTTCAGTTTGGTCCCATAGAAATTTCAACAAAATCGGTTCAGTAATTCGGTTGATTTTAATAAAAGTGAGTAACGGCGTGTGATTCCTTTAAGGTACCTAAATGTCACTTTTTGACACTAAAAAGTAAAAAATAAAAAACTTTTTAACAAAAGAAAACCTCCTTCAAAAAGTCACTAAAAAGAGGAAAATAATGAAATTTTGAGGTCTGCGCCAATTTAATAAAATATGAAGTCAGTTAAAAAGAAGATATTAGTCACGATAGGTACTATACTTTTTAACCGACTTCATATTTTATTAAATTGGCGCAGACCTCAAAATTTCATTATTTTCCTCTTTTTAGTGGCTTTTTATTTTTGATTACGTTAAGATAAGAAAAGTATTTATTTGTGGTTTGGCTAATATTGTCTATTTAATAATTATTTTTAAAGGAGGTTTTTTTTTGTTAAATTTTTTTTTTATATTGGACTTTTGTTGGCGAGCGTCTATAATCCACAATTTTTATCTATCTGTCTATCTATCTATCTATCTAGGGGGCTATGGAACATCTAATAACACTACACAGAAAATACTGATTACAAATTGACTCAAATAAAAAACACCACATAGGGGTTCAAATGCAGTCTATATACAGTGTGTCCACAGACTCATCCTCAACATGGGGATCTCCGTTGTTATGGGAGATAGAGATTTGGTTAAATGAGACAAAATGTGCAGAATCTCCAGTACTATTACCCTGCGTAGTCAAACTTTCCATATTTTGCTTGGTTCGCGACCGACAGTTGAAAAACGGGATTTACCCATTTTCGTTCTTTGTTTATAACTCGCTTATTAAGTAAGTTAGAAAAAAAATATTTTCACTTTCTTAAGGCCCTTTTTTATGAAGATTTCAAATCTCTTTTCATATTTTTATTTACTTTTATAGTTTTAGCGATACTTGTATTAACTTTGTTTTTTTAAATACACGTCAAAGATGGCCATGACGCCATTCGAAAGAGATTTTTTTTCTCTTTAATTTGATATGAGGGTTGATGGATTTATTTTCAAAAATAACAGAGTTATACGTAAAACACTGATTTTTAATAGTAGGCTATGAATCCATCAACCCTCATATCAAATTAAAGAGAAAAAAAATCTCTTTCGAATGGCGTCATGGCCATCTTTGACGTGTATTTAAAAAAACAAAGTTAATACAAGTATCTCTAAAACTATAAAAGTAAATAAAAATATGAAAAGAGATTTGAAATCTTCATAAAAAAGGGCCTCAAGAAAGTGAAAATATTTTTTTTCTAACTTACTTAATAAGCGAGTTATAAACAAAAAACGAAAATGGGTAAATCTCGTTTTTCAACTGTCGGTCGCGAACCAAGCAAAATATGGAAAGTTTGACTACGCAGGGTAGTAGTACTGGAGAATCTGCACATTTTGTCTCATTTAACCAAATCTCTATCTCCCATAACAACGGAGATCCCCATGTTGAGGATGAGTCTGTGGACACACTGTATAAGATAAAGAATGCGTCTACGTGCGCTATATCAGGGCATTTAAAAAAACCGGTCAAGTGCGTGCGGAATTCGTGCTCTGAGGGTTCCATACCGTTACACTAAATTTCTCGCAGGGCTGATTTTTCACATCTGCCAGGCGTTCCACAACGGCTCAATTTTTTTTTAAATGGGAACCCTCCTTAATTTTTAAGTACAAATGAGTCATAATAGACAAACCCGTGATTTTTTAAAATGTATTCTGACGACACTCCTTAGTAATAACGTGCTTTAATAAAGCAGTCTAGATCACGCCTTTGTTAGTTCTACACACTCATTAGCTCGCTATTTCGTGAGACACGGCGACTGCTGAATGTTCATAATTAATTATTATGATGAGAAAGGACATCAAGTTCAGTATGAAAGGACAGACACGAACAAAATATAGTTAACGTGACAAAACGAAATAAATTAACCATGAGACTGTCAAGCATCCATCTCGTTTATTTGCTCTAATTTGCAAAAAAACTAAACCACATTCTTTCTTTTATATGTTTATTACTAAGTAATGAAGTAAGAGAGATGATACAATTAAACGCCAGCAGATATAAATCTAAAACAAATATTAAAACAGCAGGATATACCAAATAACCGCAGCTGACCGTTCAATTATGTCAAATATTTACGACGAACATTAAAAAGAATTAACAGAAAAACAGTGAACGGGTAGTCATGAATTTCAAGCGATATTCGCCTTTATTGTCATACTGACTGCCCGGCTCGGCTTCATCCGGGTGCAAATAGTTTTTTCCGCGACTTGTTATTTAGATCGCCTTTTTAATTGCAATCGCGATAAACTTAATTTCAATGAGCCATTTTCCTGAGAGTAGTTCTTTCAATTATCCACAAGAGGCTCCACTTGTGGTAGGTACAAACATTATTTAGTGTCGTGTCATTTTAGTGGTATAACTTAATTATTTAATTAGTTTAATAATAATAATAATTTAATAATTAAGTTATATCATTAAAATGACACGACACTAATGAGGAATAAATAATGTTTGTACCCACCACAAGTGCTGCCTCTCGTGGGTAATTGAAGAAACTACTCTCAGGAAAATGGATCATTCAATTTAGATTTAAAAAAACCAAAACTTATCCCATACATTGTTTCGATATTACTTTCAAAGTTTAGGCAGCGAACATACATCTTTGTGAGAAAACACTTGTTACACATTTTTGTTCACCAACATAGCGTGCATTTTTATCGACCTAAACGTTCCTCAAGAAATAAGCTAAACAATAGTAAAAACCACATTCAAATCCGTTTAGTAGTTCTCGAAATTAGCCGGTATACCTACATACATATACAAAACTTTATTTTATACTATATGTAAGGATAAAGTTCGCTTTTTTTTGGCATATATGGTGCCTGCACTTCCTGCCTTTTTTACCAATTTAATATTACTCTAGATCATTGTTTCCAAATCTGTGGTCCGCGGACCCCTGGGGGTCCGCGAGCATATGTTTGGTGGTCCGCGGTCCCATACGCATCTATCTTACTCTCCTCCTTGTGTACGCTCCTTGTGTAGTTTCTGTGTGAATATAAAAAAAGATTATAAGGAAGTCTCAGAAGAAGCACTGAAACATTTGCTGCTTTTCTCCAACACGTACCTATGTGAAATGGCATTCTCTACTCTTGTATACATCAAAAACAAATACAGGAACAGGTTACATGTGGAATCTGATTTGAGATTGCAATTGAGTAATAATATCAACCCGAACATTTCTAACTTAGTTGCAAAAAAGCAGCACCAACCTTCTCATTAATGTTTTTCTACGAAAAAGTTTGTTTTTTGTTTTTTAATTTAATAAAGGAATACTAAAATATAATATTGTCCGAAAATTACACCTCACTCAGGGGTCCTTGGCATTATGCTTGATTTCCTTGGGGGTCCGCGGCTGAAAAAGGTTAGGAACCGCTGCTCTAGATCAATGTAGAATAATATTAAAATGGTAATGTAATAGAAAATGAAAGATTTTAACTTTTTCTTCAGTTTTGCGTTCGGTTCCCAATTGGTTAGCGGTCTATTTTTAATGTAAAAATATTTTACGGTCGCATTAGGAGTGGCCTTCTCTCGCTATGGTAAACGACTGTCCTCTTATGAAATGGATTATTCTAAACTCAAAATTAACCAATAATTATTAATAATATTTTGTTTCCTTTTGTTGTAAAACAAATTTATAAACTATTTTATTTTTAATAAACTATTATTGTCCAAATACGAGCATCATACTTTATTTAAAATTATTAGAAATTTTATTTATAACACCCAACTAAACGTACAATAAATTTAATGTACGAGTAAGTACCCATATTTAAGTTATACATATAGGCACTTGCAAGTAATTGTGCAATGTACTCGTTGGTGCTCTTTCATTCGGTACTCTGCTCATCTCAATGCAAACAGTGGACAACAGCATCAGAGCTTTGATGTCAACGAGATTTCATTAGACGCCTCATCTGTTATTCAGGTGACTTAGGGACATCGCTTATGTAACAACGGCTTCATTTATGTTAAGCTTTAATTGTTATAAGCTTGTTGCATAATACTGTGTGCCGTTACGCCTTCACCCCAGGTCATTAATCCCATCCTTTATACCATCGAATACGAAATGTCACAAAAGATCAAATGCAACAAACCAAACTTATTGAACTCTTTTGTCTTTCTACTATTTCATTACATCATTCTGTGTTCAAAAGAAATAGCCGTTTATGTCGAATTTTCGTTATTCTTTTCTGTAACTTCAATTAAATTTCTTAAACTCTGCTTTTGTGTAAAAATGAGTAAAACCGTTTCATAACTCTTTAAATTCTGAATTTAAGCTGCATTTTAAAACGAGTTATTAACCTTCCAGTCGATATTATGTGAATCAACCAAAGTCTATTTTTCGCAACAGTGAAAAAAACGCTTTTGTCAGTCACATGCCTTGACTTTTGAGGTAGTTTTTTAATTAATGAGTTGTAGGTATGTAAAATTTTGTAAAATAATAATAAAAATAGTACATTCCAATAGGACCTATTTTTTAATAAATTGTATCACAACTTTAACTTACCAACTGATTTTTGTATATACATATTTTAAAAAGTCTTCAATTCACTTACCTGAAACAAAAAAGAAGCATTATTATAATTGTTTGAGTACATATTATCAAAATTTAATTACAAAAAAGGCGCATTCAGTTTTCAAACTACAATTATTGTCAGATTTCTCTGACCGTTTAACGTTCACTTAAAATATCTGCATTATTTTACAATTTGTTATTATTACAAACATAAGAGTAATTTCTTGAGCAAAAAAGTTTGGGTTTTTTAATTATTTTTTTCCCATACTAAATTTTCTCTTGTTCTGTATTATCTTTTGTTTTATTTAGCCAAGCAGCAGGTGTTGGGAACGCTGTAAAGAATAATGTTTTATTTTTTGTACATAAATAATATGTATATTTTTTGTTAATAAATTTTATTTTATCATATCTTATAGGAGTAATTATGAAAATGCAAAGTTAGAACTTTTATGGACAACTACAATCTATATAAGCGAAGATATGAATTATCTTGGGTTCTATAGGCTGTAGTTATCCATTGGACATTGTATACGGGTATTGAAAAAACCCATTTCTTTGTTATTTTGTATATTAATTTATTATCAGTGCATTTGCCTAGGTATATATTATAGATTGACGTTGATTGAATAACGAGATCTACATAGGAATATATCATATAAAATGTCTCCGTTCTACTTGCCTTCGCATTCTTATCTTATTTTTTATACGGTGGAAGTATTTTTTCATCAATAGGCGATTTATTTGTGTACTTTTCCTTATTAACTTTTTTTGACATTTTCACAAACAATATTTATAAATTTTCCGTCAGATTGTATATAAGTGTATTGTTCTTTGGCATAGATTTTTCATGAAGTATAGACTGTAGAACCAATTGACGAAATCAAATTCTTGATAATTTCATAAATATTTAATTATTTTTTCTGGCGGGCACTGTATATTATAATATACAAAAGACGCATACAAGCATGTCTAATTAAAATTTAATTATCAAAACGTTTCCACGTTCCTCTCTTAGGTTATTTGAGCAATTTTTATGAGCTTGAGAAAATAATTATTTAATAATACCATTAATATATTTTGTTTTTTTTTTCATTTAGAAAGACGAAAACATTCATTGTTTAAATGCAAAATATATATTGTATTATATGTATATAAATGCGATCCGGTCATCAATTGATAATTTTTTTTAAATATTTATTAAAATATACCTACAGTTCTAGCGCTTGTTAAGGAACTATACACTTGAACAAAATAAATTATTTGATATTAACATTGATTTTAGTGTTTTAAATGTAGGTCCCACCCAAAAATGGTAATACGTAGTTAATTTTCAGTGGCGGGGCTCAAATCCCAAAGAACTGTTTCATAATTTATCATATTTTATTTTTCCATATTTACAGTGAAATTAGTTGTTATTTAATTGAAATGTTCCCTCCCTATGAATTTTCATAAACACAACACATTTCTTTCAATGAATTTTCAATGGGCGTAAATTTACTGAGCAAGCTCTAAACAGCGAAACCATTACATAAGTCAAAAATTCAAAGAGTAAGGACGGAGTAATATTAAAATTAGAAGAGAACAAGGCGTGGTCCCGTGGCATAGAAAAAAACAACCAGAGCTGATCATTCAAATAACGGACACTAGCAAAATCAAGAACGAATCGATGCAACGTTGCCAGACGTTCCGATTTTTTAGCTAAAATTGAGTTTCAAAAACATTTAGATTAGAACCGCACGCGTTGGTTTTGATCTTTAACGCGGCGAAAGAAACTCTTCAAGAGGTAAAATTTTAAGTCAATTACAAAAATATAGACCAGTTCATCGAAAAATAAATATCTCGGTACATGTTTAATATTATTGTTACGGATCACCCTGTATATAAACGGCAGACAAGAGTTTTGAGAAACGGGGTCTGCTTACTGTAAAAACTAGTACCTGCGCGAAAGTTCTAGAGAAAGCGAGAACGCACTAGGCTTACGCCACGCAGCATATATAAACAGCCAGTACGAGTGAGTGAGGGAATCAGTCAACGGTGAGTCACGCATTCAAGTCTACGGTGGATCAGTAATATAAATAGTGCCGTGATATAAATAAATAAACTGATAAAATAAATACTAGTGTAATGGTAATAATTACGAGCTATTGTATATAGTTGTTTTGTTTTGCTTTGTAATTACTGTTTAGTTATTGTTTACTTGTGTTGATTGTTAGAACTGACTTTTCGTTATTGCATTCATTATTATTATGTTTTTAATTATTGTAAATAAATATTTATTCCGCCAACTCAGAAAACAGTTTTGTAACATTATTATTGTCATATATAACTGATTTCTTAATGTAAATAAAAATTTTGAAATATTTATTTGATTTTCTTTTTGCACTTAATATCATTTTTTTTAGATATTAAAATCTCTATTTGGTAAAATAATTTTCTGGCCACGCTGCCTCAATGTTAACAAATTTCAAGCATTATTCGCTTTATTGTTGCCTAATGTTCGTTTTTGTGTAAGCGAAGTCGCATTTTACCTTCTTCCAATTTTTCCCCCAGGGGAAACATTGGAATCTAGTTGTTCTCGCAATTGCATTCCAGTGTTCTTTGGGAATTTGCGTTCTTAGGAGCCCGAGCTCGTACCAGTCGGTTTGTGTATACCGGCTGGCAGATTCTGATACACAAATGGATTATTAATTGTTGTGTTGAAGACGCTAATGACCTGAGTTGTCGACCCGTCTTTAATCTACAATAATAATAATAATTTTTCCAATTTTGATAGGTACTTCAATAGATCATTAAACGCCATTCATATTATATGAAGGGCCGACACAGGAACCGAGATGAAGGAAACGCGCCTTACACATGCTAATTGACTTTCTCAACTCGTTTTATGTAGTTGATGACGGTTTTTGTACAGAAAGGACCGACCGCCTTTGTAATACGCGTATGTATATTAAAAAGTACTTATTAACTCATTATAAATTCAGTGATTATAATAATTTAAAAACTTAAGTGGTTAAATTTAAATTCATGTTTAATAACTGTGCGTTCTAAATAAAACAGCCTGTTATGTGATAAGTATTTAATGCTTAATGAATTGAAAATGATAGATATTGTAGATTATATACGCTCGACAACTAAGGTGATTAGCGTCTGTATATTTTTCTTATCGCATTATTATATGTAATATGTTTTTTTAACAATAAGTATATACCTACTAGTGTTTAATATTCTTGCATTACTTTTAACATTTTATCATTAATCACATAATCGACCCATTTAATTTTTTTTTTATTTATAGACAAAAAAAGAAAAAACGGAACCCTTATATAGGATCACTTTGTTGTTCGTTTGTCTGTCTGTTTGTATGTCTGTCTGTCCGTCTATCCGTCCGTCAAGCCCTTTTTCTCAGGAACGACTAGAGCCGGTATCAAGTTGAAATTAACATCAAATAGTTCAGTCTACGGCCCCATAATCCTGTAAAAATTCAAGCTTCTAACTCATTGAAATAAAAAGATAAACAACCCGCGTGAGGCGGGTCGTTTATTAGGACTAAAGTGCGACCCTTGAGGTCCACACGATGAACTTCCCAGTTTGATAAATATTTAATAACAATTAAATTAGATATTACACAGAAAAGTAATTATTTTAATCATTAAAACATAATTATTATTTATTTTTAACATTAAAAAAAAAAAAAAAACGGTCCAACCGATTTTTATAAAATTTATGTCGGATCAAAATGACGTTAACACGCCTCGATTGACACTCTTATGATGTCGATATAATTTTTTATTCGCGAGATATTGTGTAAAATAATTATTAAATAGACAATAGCCAAACCACAAATAAATACTTTTCTTAACGTAATCAGTCGGCGAACATGCCATCGTGATGTTAATCGTCAAACAATTAAGATATATAAGGAAAAAAAGACCACTGTCAGGACTTGAACCCGAAATTCCCAGTTTCCGGCTGGTTGAGTTACCTTTACTCACACAGTGCCCCGAGAGTGGCATAATTATTATATTATAACCACAAAAAACTCAACTCTCATTGTTGTATTTATATTGTGTAAAATCTACTTTTTTGAAATCTATTTGGTTAAGAAAAAAGAACGGCTGAACCGATTTTGAAAAAATGTCTTTCAGATCATATTTACGTTAATACGCGTCGATTGGCACCCTAACGTAGTCGATATCATTTTCATTCTCGAGATTTCGTCTTAGAAAGAAATGGTCACATACGTACGTACGTACATACGTACACACACACACACAGAGACATCTTTCTGAAAATAGTGTAAAAATAGTGTAGTGACCTTGAAACATAAAAATGTGTTATACATTTTGATTTCGATTTTCGGACCCATTACAATAACTTCCAATGCGAAGTTAATAATATACAGAGAACAGTAAGCAGCTGAATATTAAAGACCTATTCATTTCATGGTGACACATCGGTTTCAAGAGGCGGGAAGCATTTCACTGTAAATCCTTATTTAGTGAGTGAGTGATATGCGGTAGGTCACACCGCAAGTTCACACGTCCCTGCGTAAATTTAAACGACTCCATACTGAAGCGTAAGGTAATAATAGGCGACACCCGAACAAGGAAGCTGATTTTCGACCGAGAAAGGACAATCGCAAGGAATTTTAAGATCCATCGTAGGCTTTCGGTCACATTCGGCTCAGGACGTAATCTGGTGAATTTTCATTGAACAAGACCGACGTTTCTCTCCATGTTATAACTTTGAGAAAATCGGATGTCTGCAAGTCTATCCAGAGTCGGCTTTAGCGAGTCTAACACTCCGGGCAAGGTTTTTAGCCCCCGTCTCACCAAAAATATTTTTTTAATGATAGATTTTTCAATTTATTTTAGTAATTTGACTAGTCTATGAAAATTGAAAGTCCTTTTTGGAGTCAGCTGATAAAATCTCTTTAGAATAACTTTTTACAAATTTTTTAATCAATTGTTGTGTTGATATAGGGTTTAACAGGTTGTGGATTGTACACTTTTGGATTTGACAACGACTTTTGATTCGTGATTTAAAAAAAAATCTAGCCTTCCACCGTCTTTCCGGGTCTGAAGCCCTGGACAGTCGCCCAAACTCGCCTGCCCCTAAAGCCGGTACTGAGTTTACCTACGTCATTTATAAATGCTAGGTATGACATTTTGTCAACACACGTTTGTTGAATTCCGTATGTTTTAAAAACAGAGATGTATGCAACATGAACAAACAAACTTAAACATAGATTTTATAAAATACTAGCGGCCCGTTCCGGTTTTGCCCGGGTGGTATGAAATTATGATTTAATAGCGGTCACGTATATTTAGTATATTGTTAATTTGTTATCCCCCCGCGAGAATCTCCTCCCCTGCGTAGCTTTCTATTAGTGAAAGAATTTTTAGAATCGGTTTAGTAGTTTCAGAGATAAGAATTTATGATTTTATAACCCCCCCCCCGCGAGAGTACTCCCATGCGAGAATCTCTCCCCCTGCGTAACTTTCTATTAATGAAAGAATTTTTAGAATCGGTTTAGTAGTTCCAGAGATAAGAATTTATGTTTTATTAACCCCCTCCCTCGCGAGTACCCCCTCGCGGGAATCTCCCCCCTGCGTAGCTTTCTATTAGTGAAAGAATTTTTAGAATCGGTTTAGTAATTCCAAAGATAATAATTTATGATTTATTACCCCTCCCCGCGAGTACCCCCCCTCCCCGCGGGAATCTCCCCCCCTGCGTAGCTTTCTATTAGTAAAAGAATTTTTAGAATCGGTTTAGTAGTTCCAGAGATAAGAATTTATGATTTATTACCCCCCACCGCGAGTACCCCCTCGCGAGAATCTCTCCCCCTGCGTAGCTTTCTATTAGTGAAAGAATTTTTAGAATCTGTTTAGTAGTTCCAGAGATAAGAATTTATGATTTATAACCCCCCCTCTAATTTTTTTGAAAATAAAATATAGCCCGTGTTACTCGCTGATAATGTAGCTTTCTATAGGTGACAGAATTTTTTAAATCAGTTAAGTAGTTTTTGAGTTTATCCATTACAAACACACAAATTTGACCTCTTTATAATATTAGTATAGATAGATAAATTGTATTTTAGTTTGAAAGCGTCTTGGATGTTCTCACGACATTTAAAATTCGCGCGCTTTATACACAATCAATTTAAGAGGACTGAACATTTCATGGTCATTGACACTTGCTAAATAATTACTACTCTTTGCCCATATATAGTACTAAAGTCAAGCAAAATGTGACTAATTTGTGTTATTCAAAACAATGCTTATTATAGTAGTAAGATGACAGGATAATATTGAATTAAATAAAAAATCTCTCAAGAATTTTATAATATCTACGTACTATAAGTACACAGATAAAATTGTAACTTTTTTGTATGTTCAAGCATCACGCATAAAGGATTGGACCGATTTTCACAAAATTTACAAGATATAAAATATACCCAACTTAAAACTATACTAGTGTACCCGTGCAAAACTTTTTTTGCGACGACTTAACACTGTCTTCAAAGAACAATGGTTTAGTAAAGGCTATCGCCAAAAAAAAAAATGTTTGCCAACACAAACCTTTTTTATATGTAATATGAATCACTTTATTAAGAAAACAATAATAAATATATATTTCAAGCTTTCTCAATATCATTGTGTATACGAACGCGTGAGTAAAACACATAACCTAGCTTTTAACGATATGTTTTTAATATAATTTTTGATTCAAACATAACTTTAAAGTGTACGTAAAATAGTAGTTTTTTAGAAGCTATAGAACGTATCTATTAGTGTAATACTTACGTACGAATGATCTTCAGAAAAAAATCGATGAGTTTGTCGGTATTTGAGAAACTAAGTACTATATTTAAAAGAGAAAAAAAATTTGCACGTACATATACATCTTTATTGTTTAATTTTAAATACTTTTGGAAATTTTGTCAATATAACCCTATTAAAATCTGGGCTCTAAAAATTAAAATGTACAACTGTCAAGATGTTTCATTGTTTATTGTTTGCATAGCCTATCCACGACATGCGTACATATTTGCATTTCTCTCACACTCATGTATCGTGAACGCCGATGGATTTTCTCTGTTTACGTTTCTCTTCACCCCACTGCCCCCCTCGTCATTTTTACTATTATCGCTTGAAATCATCCCTTTTAAAGAAATTTCACCAAAAAAAAATAGCGATAACGTATCTGTGGACTAAAGGCCTCAGTTTAAAAAAAAATTATGTCAATCGGTTGAGCAGGGGTTGCTGGCGGATTGTCTAGAGAAATAGGGCTTGTGTTTTAAATATATAGATATCGCATACTAAAACAATTGGGGTGAACGTGCTGGAAGTTTTGCTAGACTTAGAGAAATATAATAATCGAATATGAATTTAGATAATAATTTTCCTCTCTTATCATACAACTTTTAAACTGGTGTGTTTTAACCTCTATCCAC
Source organism: Mongoloraphidia duomilia (assembly GCA_039654895.1). Taxonomy (NCBI): domain Eukaryota; kingdom Metazoa; phylum Arthropoda; class Insecta; order Raphidioptera; family Raphidiidae; genus Mongoloraphidia; species Mongoloraphidia duomilia. Next base: position 16,805,042 of record CM077516.1, on the reverse strand, counting down.
AATTAGTTTATTAAACAAAATGGGAAACATCTAACTCAAAATCAATCTATATGAAACGCGTTTATCATGGATGGCGTTAAAATTAAAGAAACTGTTAAAATTATCTATAATAATCTCTCACACGTATACAGTATAATTTTGTATTTGGGTGTAAGTTTTCGGCAAGCAGGACAGAAGAACGAGTTGAAACAGAGGTGGAGCGCGGGGCGACGGCGCATAGCGGAGGCGGCAACGTCCTGCTGATCGATACCCCAGGGGGCGGCGAAACGCGACGCTGTTCCTCATACCAACATCAAGTCACCATACAGGATTGGATTATATAGACTGGTTGTCTGTCTGTCTATAAGGTAGAAACATCGGTCTAGGTAGAAGTATAGAGATGCAGCGAATATCATTTTTGGCAGTCGGTCGTGAGACCTATTACCGAATATTTTAAATAGATTTTTGTATTGTTTTTATTGATTTTATTCGTTCTTTTACAAAATACCAAATCTTTATATAAATGGTAGGGATACCTACTCATTTCAGTCTGAACTTCCTAGTCATGTTAGATTTTTGGTCTACAATAAGCCCTATAGTAACGAGATAAGTAATTTTTAAACAGTCGATGGATTTAAAACAAATAACTGAAGACATTTTTATTTTAGAAAGACGGTAACTATTACAGATATCTAATGAGATAGGGTGCATGGTAAGTTTTTAGACGCAACAGACCTATAAGCACAAGTTGTTGATACCCCGAGGCATCACGAAGTATAGTTTGAGAACCACTGTTTATCTTGTTTACATTATATTGTTACGGAAATTATACCTTGTTAATATGGCCGTAAAGTACACTTCGAGTTATACACGTCTAGAACGCGCGCCCGCCATTCGCCGGATGCCCTCAAACCAAACCCCTCCATTTCTGCCTGGAGACCTTTCACAATGTTCCGTGTTGGCACAATTAATCTTCGCCGGTGCCGCTAGGCTAGTACATACGCCTTGTTGTAGTACAATTGTCGTCAGCCGGGCTAAAGTGCCACTGTTCTTGATTCGTGTAACAATATACTACAGATGAAGCTGTGACTTTATTAATTATTGTAAGATTAAATGAATGAATTTTAGATTATAGACGCTCGACAACAGAGGTTATTAGCGTCTATATTGTAAGATTAAGATTACACATTTGATCTGTACACTTATATAACGTTCGAGTTTTATGTTCTTGTGTACTATGTGCCGTATACGTTCAACATAATTTTTGAAGTGAAAACTTCCTAAGGCGCGTTACGCACTCTTTGCCTGGGTACTGAAATAAAGTGAAGCGTTCGCAACCCGACGGTAAGAATTCGCTGAGTCGGGGTTACTCGGCTAACACGTATTAGCAGTATGCCCATGGAATCTACACAAGGAATATAAACTCCATGTAATCAAAAGCTTGTTTATTTATTTATGATACTAAATTCATGTCAGTACGGGAAGAAATCCAGCGACGCTCTGGTGGTACAAAATGTAAACGTTAATTTGCACGATTTGTTAACAAATGTTGTCAAATTTTCCCATATGAGATTCTACTTCTTGTCTACCCTCCATGAGTATGCCGCGTCTCAACTGATTGGTCGCTCTCTTATACAACTGTGCCCGGCTGACATACTTATATCATAAAAACGGCAAGCTATACAGTTGTATAATAGCTCAGTTAGCAGCGTCTTTGCGTTGTATGCATAGGGACCTCGGTTCGAAACCTAATGGCATCGTAGAATTTTTGACGTATTTTTTTCTAAATTCTACATGATATTCCCAGATAAAATCATGGGACACCGTAAGCCTACTAACAGCTTTATTTTTTCGATATTATTTAAATATTTCAAAACTTGTTAAGGAGTCAAAAATGTTTTGGTCAAAATGATATTTCCTATCTGAAATAAAATTGTGAAAAAAATCAGACCACCATTATACCTATATTTACGAAGACGATAGTTGAGTGATCTCCGATCAGCATTATAAATAAAATAGGTAAAAAATCTTTTTTTTAAACAATTTCTTATTAAGATATTCTAAACAGAAAAAATAGTATTTAATTTAGGTTCACAATTATAAAAGCGTGGGTCATAAACTATAATAGTTTGTAACACGCTTTTATAAGTATAAATGTAAGTTAAATATTATTTTTTAATTTTAGTTTATTTTAATAAAAAGTTGTTTCAAGAATTATTTATTTTATTTTCAATTTTTGTAGCCATATAATATGGAAAAAGAACTTGAAAAACGACTAAAGACATGTTCTTCCACCACTAACACCGGAACTTCCACCACATAACAATAAACCAACGAACGACGTGTGAACTAGGCGTTCGATTGTTCGTAAGATTACGTCTCGTTTAACGCGCATTTTATTTCCGACTTTAAATTACGTTTCCTCGCAAAACAGGAGTTTGGAAAGCAAATAATCATTACAATATTCTAGGTAGCGTATGAGTTCTCTAATAATGCGATAAAAATGTAGAATATTCATTGCATCTCTAATAGAAAGATGCGTTTTTTATAAATCGTGACTGTTAATCTTTCTGCGTGATAAATATATCGGGAATGTTGAAGCAGAAACAGCGACAGGAATAAAGAATGTGATATGAACGCGACGTTGCTCCTGCATTTTCCCGGACACACACAAATCCTTATCTACAGGCGCTTCACATATGACTGAATGTATTCAATACAAATGATTTTTTTTGCGTTATACTTGCAGGGTGTCCCATGATGTTATGTTATAATTCATAACTTCGGGAGATTTTCAGTTAAATGTCATATCAAACACGCGATGGATTTTTATTGGTGCAGAGCTACTGATATTTGAAATAATCTTCGACTTAAAACACACACTCACACACACAGAGAAAGAGAAATTGTAGATTACAGGCCCGCCAAAAATGAAATCATTAGCGTCAATGCAATAAAAATACATCAAAATAACTAAAAACCAAAAACAATGTAAACACAGATAGGTACTTATCTCGTAATCTGATAGGCAGAATAATTAGAATTTTTAATTCGTAGTAATTTTATTAAACGATGTTCAAAAAAGTGTTAATGCCGACGTCCGAAAAATTAATTTTTTTCATCGAAATGTCGTCATAAAAACTGTTTTAAACCATTGAATAGCCTTTTCCAAACTATAACTAACATTAAACAGGCTAAATTAATACAAACTCTAAATAAAATAAATTTAAGTAATCCCGAAATAATTATGACATACAACTGTAAGATATCTTGATCAATTTATTGAAACAGAGAGTTAAAGCTAAAATTATTGAAAATTTTGAGTGTTGTGGCGTTTAGAATAGCAAGGAATTATGCTAACGCCCCGTAGATCAAACAAAAAACAAAAAACAAATTCTTAACAAAAAAATTAACAATATATTTAAACAAAAAAAAAATTACACTCAAGTGAACAAAATACAATTCACAAATAAAAGGATTTATTTATTAACGAAATGAATTAATAAGTTATTTTAAATAGAATTAAAAAAGGTAGAATGAATCTAAATACACAAAACAGAATAACTAAGGTTGTTATAGGAAGAAGGATCGCGTACTTCTGACTAGATCAAATTTTATGAATTCAAAAAATGCTAGACAGGCGACCTTAGTAACCCTTGTTAAATAAGGGTTACGTAAAAATATAATAAATGTTTAATTACTGCATGTAGGCAGAAGGAATTCAAAAGAGTTAAATACTTGCCTACATGCAGGCAAAAAAAGATATAATTTATAAACTCGCTTCAGTGTATATCATTGTTTTTCTATGACATATTTTTTTATTTTCTTTCATATTTTGTAGAATAATTGTGCATTTACTTTCTTTTTTGATGTTTTGGTTTTTTCCTCGATTTTTTCCTTCTTATTGTGTTGCAATGGCTGTACTTATTATTACTAATACTTACCATTAGCATATATTTAAATTTTCAGAACAAAATGTCGGTATTAACCCCCTCTCTTAGAGGGAAACTTGCTCGCCTAGGTGTTTATATTGCTCTGCAAGGGGGTTAATACCGACATTTTGTTCTGCAAATTGAAATATATGCTTAAAACAGTCGCCGTAATAACATATTAAAATTTGAACCTTGAACTAATACTAAAAATTTCGTCGTATACATGACACGTTTAGGGTGATCTTCCACCCTTTTAATACTGACCAATCGATCTGCAAATATTATAATGGCATTATGAAGTTCACCGACAAGCTATACAAACAATTTCAGCCTTGAAGCAATAATAATTGTGATCATTTTTTTGTTACTCATTGGGAAGTTCTGCATCCCTCCCATACCACTATCTAGCTAAATCCCTTACTCAGGTCACTTGAATAAATAACAACTAAAAATTGTCATTAGCTGTTGGTCTATAAGTAGGATATTTGGAAAAAGCAGCCAAATAAATAAATATATTTTTTATTCACATTAAAAATATTAAATTACAATTAAATGCTTATGTTTGCATTACTTTTCAAAATTGTTTTCATCTAAAACGGGCTTTAGTACCATTTGTCATTTGTGTACATTTCTTAAGCAGAATTTAAGGATAATTGTGTTTCGCTGAAGCAACTAAACTGTGCTGAAATCGCAGAAAGTAAACAATCAATTCTGAAAATTACACATCCTATGTAAACTAACCACAGAATATTATCTGGACTATAAACAATAATGTTTATAGTTTCTTATATATAATATGCGTAGATAAACAGATGATCACAAATTTTTGAAAATTAATGTTCTATTAGACAAAAAAAAATCCGCCCATATTTATAGCAAAAATACAATGTTATATTAATAGAAAATTAGTGGAAAATGTACGTTGAGGTTTTATCATATAAAAATAGTACTCTGCTATAAGCCAACGATTTTTAAAAATAACGGAAAACTTAATGTGAATTAAAATAATTATAATGATACGAACAGCATCGGTTTTCTTTATTATTAGCAAAATTATGGATATTCGCCATAAGCATTTCATAATATGACTTATTATTAATAAAAATAACAGATTTTATGGCAAGTCAGGATTATGGAAGTGCTTATATTTAGTCCCGTAATAAAAAGGGTACAATGTATAAATTATAACTTATTGGAATTAAGTTATAAATAGGCACTTAATTTTTAAGCTATTGATTATAACATATAGAAAAGAACTAAGACGTTCACGGGTTTTTATTGCAGGAATCGGTCAATGGGTTATTTAAGAAGAAAAAACCGCGGAGTGCTATTAAATTAGAGGGTGGAAATTGGAGATAGGGGTGAAAATGCACACTTTTCAGTTTTTTCAATATATCTTGCAAACGAAGCAAAATTTCGATATACTTTATATGAAACTTTTGTAGAAAATTACATTTTTTTTATGCAAAAAATGTTGAAACAAAAAGAAAAAAAAAGCCAAAATTTCGATTTTTTGACTTTATTTGCTTTTTTGCGTAGCACTTTTTTTGGGTCAGAGATAGGTATAATAGGCATTGCTTTGTAGGAAAAAAAGTAGACAAAATTTCCTTTAAAATGCTGGGTCGAAAATTTTTTTGGGTTAAACATTGACCGAAATATGACCACTCGAACATAGCTTTTTTTTCGATTGACTGACAGACAACGCCCAGGTCAAACCGATGAAGATATAAACTTGAAATTTGGACAGTAAGTTTCTTTTTTGAGGTAAGCACCCACTAAGAAAGGATTTTTCGAAATTCAACCTCTGAGAGGGTTAAATAGGAAATGAAAATTAATATGGAAGTTCGTCATTTTTGAAGGTAGAAACATGAAATTTTACACAGGAGCTCCTGCCCTGCTTTTTAGGACAATCAATAGCCTATATTTGTTGGAAATCGATATTTCAGGGAAAAAATATTTCTTATTTTGTAAAAGTAAAACGGAACAGTCTTTATAATACAGAGTTAGTAAGTCAAGATACATCACATTTTTAACAATAGACTCTAAGAAGTAATGTTTGATGCATAATAAACGGACATGTTCTTTAATCAAACTAAGTAATAATTTTATATAAAGGAACTACATAAAACGCTAAAATAAAATCACAGCATTTATTGACCGACCTACAATACTGGCCTATTTTCAAACCAATAAATCAATAACTATAGTTAAAATATAGTAGAATAATGCAAAATTTTAACACATTTGGTAGGTATACAGAATGTTCGAAAAAAATTCAAGTAACGATTCTGATAACACTTTCTTATAACACGCCTTACAAAATGCTAATAAATCATATAAAATATCAAAGACGATCAATATGAATACCAAACAACAAATATTAGTCTAATAAGCTGGTGCAGTTTACCTTATTAATTCATCTTTTATGATAAAAAACAATTTATAGAAACAAAAAAATAGTGTGTATGTACTATGTACGCACGTCAGAAGTTATATTTCTTTTACGTAACAAAACAAAAATAACTCCAAAAATTTTATCCCGCGTGCCAGTACTAAACGTTTGTCAAAAAAGACGATAAAATAATAAAATAAAGATATTAAATAAATTAATTTAATTTAATAAATTATTAATTTATTGAATATATTTATTTATTATATTTATATCTAATTATTTATTTAAAAAAAAGCATGTTTGTGTTGAGATTTGAACCCGGGAACCATTGCGTATGACGCGAAGGCGCTACCGGTTTAGTCATGGCACGTCTTCCATAGCTGTGCTATATAATAGGCTATTATAATCATGAAAAATAATAGTAGAAACAGTACAGATGTTGTAGTACGAACTCATATTTAACGAAAGCGGCATAAACGATCGTTTGTATAGCAATTAGTTTTATTAATGTTATTCAAAACTGAAAACGCTCTTGTCACATGGTGTAACGACTCTAGTTGAAGTTTTACTAACGACTAACTTCATACCGTAGATTTTCGTGACGCGAGGCGCGCGCATCCTAAAAATTCACTCTCATCGTTTTTCCATAACGCGCCAAAAGAAGTATAACTTCAAAAACTAATATTTTAATAAAATGCTAGTTTATGGATTTTCGGTTTATAAAATAAAACGTAGTTACACAAACAATAACTGCAATGGCCCTAACTTTCTATTGAAACAAAAAATTTAGTCACGGTAATATCTATCTATAAATAGTAGAAAATAGAATTGCTATTGTTTATATATTTTGTGGTTAACAATATTAAAATTAAATTGCTATTTTTCAAATATTAAATTAACTCTTGTAATTATACTATTGTATATTTTACTATGTGACTATTAAATGTGCATTTTCAGTATAAATGCAATATAATTAATGCAATTATTAGTATAAAAGTAATTCACTTTATCTAATTAAGTATGCATTATATCATATCTGTAGAGTATCATCTAAATATTTACAAAAGACTTGAATTAATCTAACTTCAGTTACTTTAAATATTTAAGCAGACACAGAAAAGAAGCAAAACGCTTCTGAGAACCGGAAATCTTTTGAGAACTAAACTGCTTTTGAGAAACGACAGGTTTTTGCGAAATGGAACGACTTTGGGAACTTATATTTTTTTTAATAACATAACGGCGCTTCTATTGTTATTTTATCCATCAATCATTATTAATAAATTCAGTGTAACCACCTGTATATTATGGATGACGATACTTTCCAACGTATGTAGGTTATATAATATAATGCCTAACCAAGTATGGGTCATCATGTTATTACAATCAAAAGTGACCCTTTGATACCGTATCTATGTATTATACACTCGTATGTTATGTTATTTTAGAGTAGTAGAAATTCAGCAGTCCGTAGGGATGCCATCATGGCCTTCTTTATAGCTCGCTCTAAATCGAAATAATACTCTCCCATCCAATACATAGAATGAAAGGACAGTTGTACTAAAACAGCACAGCTCATACCAAGAACAGTAAAAACATTGACTAACTTTATATCGTAGATTTGAAACGGTTAGTTCGAATACAAAAAAGTAAACAAGGTCAATCGTTCAGTTATATCCACATATTTATTTCATTATTATTTTAGTACCTCAAAAAGGTGAGTGCTAAATTACAAAGTGGATCAGGAAAAAATTAAATTGCAATACTCTTTGTATTCGTTCTTTTCCGTATTAATGGAAGAATTCATATTCTTCCAATTTTATACAAGCGACTAGGCCCTGCAGTCAGGGTTCATTCTGATTGGTCACCCCATCTTGATGTCGTTTGACACACGCACCTAAACGAACGTAACAACTAACTAGTGAACTCTGTATACTAATATGGATAGTTGATAGCGATTAAAAAATGGGTTTTGTATGTGGAGAATGTTCAAATACATATTCTTCAAGACATGCATTAATGTTCACAAAATTAGAATGAAAACTTCAGATAAGGCTTGTAATCTAATTCTTTCTATAAAAGTCGATTAATTTTCTGACATTACAAAATAAAACTTAATTAAAATTTATTTTTATATTCCAATTTCTCAAGAACACTGTTATTGTATAAATTTTGGACATCTTAATATCTTAAATAATAATAAATTAAATTAGGTTTTATTTTGAAATGTCAAAAAATGGATCGACTTTAATAGAAAGGATTAGATTACAAACCTTACCTGAAGTTTTCATTCTAATTTTGTAAACGTTTATGCCTATCTTGAAGAATATGTAATTAAACATTGTTCACATAAAAAAAACCATTTTTTAATCGCTATCAACTATCCATATTAGTACAAGAGTTCACTAGGTAGTTGTTACGTTCATTTAGGTGTACATGTGTGTGTCAAACGATATCAATATGGGGTATTCGAATGGACCCTGACTGCAGGGCCTAGTCGCTTGTAATTTTATATGTATATAATTTATTGATATTGTAACATTTTATTTAATTTATTAAATACATGTCCCGGTTAGATCTATGTTTTTCGACTACTACAACCAGTTATTTATTCGGATTTACTGTGAAACCATTTTATGCCGCCAAATAGCAGCCGCGGAAGGACATCATTTCATATAAATAGATATCACAGCTGATTGTTCAGGATAGCATAGAAATTAAATTTTAAAACCGACAGAAAGTCAGATACAAAACTTAAGAGAAATACCAGCCTAAGAATAACGTGTTACGAATACTCAATGTGTAAAATTTAAAAAATTTAATCACACCCGAAGATAGCAACTCGTTGCTGAAACGCGGCGTGTTAAAACACAGGAAGTCACAAGACGGACATCAAAAAATACAAGGTATTTCTACTACTTCATAATACTAAGAATTAATCTTTGAAGCACGCCACAGATAAAATTTAGATAACTTGATTCAGATTCATTACTAAAATTAACCTTGGTGGCTCTAATCAATAAATATAGTCCAAGCTCTGACCGTACCAAAAACTACTGGACAACACTACTAAAATGTTATTATTGAATTTAACCGATAATATTATGAAAAACATGAAATCGGTGGAAGATTAATTTAATTTTTTTTTTTGCTAGTATCTCAAATATGACTCAACACTACTTGAAATTTATACAGATTATTGAGAAGTCTCAATTACTTATAATTAACATCGTGTGCCTTGCAAAATTTATTGCATTTTGAAAGAGGTCTACCAGGTATGGAAAAAATTGCAAGTCAGACAATGATAATTGTAAAAAATGTATACTTTTCTATAATAGCTGTATAATTTCATCAAGTATAGTGTTGAACCGTATTTGAGATACTGACAACAAAAAAAGATAAATAAAACTAAATTAGTCTGCCACAGCTATTTGATGTTTTTCATCATATTATTATCTGTTAAAGCCAATTACAAAATTTTAGTACATAGTCAGAGGCGTAGCTAGGTAACTAAAGGCCCTGGTGCAAAAAAAAACTGGGGCCCAACGAATATCTTTCTTGTGTATACTGGAACTCGAATACATATAATTATTTTTTCAAGTAACAGTTTACAGAAAAAAATTTGAATTGAAAATAATATAAAGTTTTCTATAAAAGGTTTTTGTTGCAATAAAGTTTTAATTTATTTAACGGATTATTTTTATAGACCGCTTCCTTATTGCCAACCTGCTAAATGAGACAGTGAATCTTTCAAGTTGGCAACACTGCACAAACAACAGAAAGAATACAGGGGAATTCCCCACAAGTTTCGAACAGAAGTCGGAACTTGTTGAGAATTCCCATGTATTCTTTTAAATGAGTTGTCATGATTAAAGTCGTGTTGCAACCTATTTTTTTATATTTAACCGACTTCAAAAAAAGGAGGTTTCTCAATTCGACCGTACATATTTTTTATGTGGTTATGTATGTTCGCGGATAACTTCATCGTTTATGAACTGATTTTGAAAATTTTCTTTTTATTTGAAAGGATATACTTTCAGATAGGTCCCATAGAAATGTCATAAAAATCGGTTCAGTAGTTCGGCTGATTTTAATAAAAAAGTAAGTAACGGCGTGTGATTCTTTAAGGTAAATGTTACTATTTGACACTAAAAAGTAAAAAATAAAAAACTTTTTAGCAAAAAAAAACCTCCTTCAAAAAGGCATTAAAAAGAGGAAAATAATGAAATTTTGAGGTCTGTGCCAATTAAAATATGAAGTCGGTTAAAAGTATAGTATAGTGATTAATATCTTCTTTTTAACCAATTTCATATTTTAATTGGCACAGACCTCAAAATTTCATTATTTTCCTTTTTAGTGCCTTTTTGAAGGAAGTTTTTTTTTGTTGAAAAGTTTTTTATTTACATTCTGAAGATGGGAGAATTTTTCGCTAGTTCAATATGAGATTTGATGGTCAGTGTCAGAGGGCCCCCTAAGCTTGGGGGCCCCGGTGCACGGCACCGTCTAGCCCTCCGGTAGCTACGCCACTGTATATAGTGTTATCCAGTATACTTTTGAGTCGTCAGAGCTTGAACTAATAGTTAAGGCGCCAGGGAAATGCGGAGGAGGCAAAACCAACACACGGAAACTTGGCGAGGAGCAATTCATGGTGAAGCTACTATATAATAATGATTTCACCAGAACTTTACACACTAACTTTACTTCATAATTTAATTAATCTAAACGAACCAAAATTCGTAAGTAACAAAATAGCTTTCTAATCCAAATATCACATTATATTACCAGGAATGATAAACTAATGTAGGAGATTACTATGGAAACCCTTTACATGACAGGTATAGGATTTATCGTTTCTTGTCGATATGCAGTGGAAAACATATTGTTACGTAACTGTTTTCTGAATTGGCGGAACAAATATTTATTTACAATAATTAAAAATATAATGACAATAAATGCAACAACGAAAAGTCAATTCTGACAATAAAAAAACTTAAACGGTAATTATTGAACTAAATGAGCCACTTATATAACACTTAACAAATAACTATTATATACAAGGATTATTTATTCGTAATTATTTTAGTCACTGTATTTATATCAGATTTATTTCGCTGTTCAACACTGTCACAGTACCTACAATCTACACTGACTGATTCTCGTTGACTGCCTGCCTGATCGCTTCACTCACTCGTTTATATACCTGCGCTGCCTATGCCCAGTGTGTGCTCGTATTCTCTAGCGTTGTCTGGAATTTTCGATACCATTCCACGCTTTACTACTGTGACCTTTCTTTCTCGTGGTTTCTATTGGAGGCAGTGGCGTAACATCTTGGGGTTTTTTACAATATCTACTTCCACCAGTATACGAATCCATTAGTTTTCAAATTGAGGACAGTGTGGTCCATTGGTTAGCGTCGCGGCCTCTGTATCGGACTATTGTGGGTTTGAATCCCGCCTCCTCTCATGAATGTTTTGTGATGTCAATTATTTTTTTAGTGAATTATTATTATTTAATGTAATCAAGACGCTAATGACCTAAGTTGTCGACGCGTCTATAATTTACAATAAAATAAAAATACTTTTCGAATACAAGTTTAATACCACTACACTTGCACTGCTCGCTCGGTAAATTTTACATTTGTATTTGAATCAGCGACAATATTTACACTTTTTTGGTCCGATTTTGTCATACGATGAAATTGGTTTTAATTAAAATGATTTTTCTTCTCAATAAATTCTCATCAAGACATAATATTTCTGTCAGTAAAATATCATCGATATAAGAAAAATCAAAGCGGTGCGTTGTCCGCTGAGCTGACATTTTTCATGAAAACATTAATTATCGTGTGCTATCCATCGCAGTGTAGATGGATGGTACACGATAAACCTATTCATCATATTATATTACAGAATGGCTAGTCTAGTCACGCTACTATACCACCTGTCCGCCAAAATAAGAAAAAAAGCGCCCTAATTATTGTATATAATTTTTACGTTGTTTCGCAGTTAAGTCTAGCTATGCAGAACCGCACCTAAAGATACATGCGACCTTGGTTTGTTTCAGTTTGTTAACTTTTATATTATACTATAACAATACCAGCGACTTTCGCATTTGTTTAGGCAGATTATTGTTTAAAATAAAAAATCGAAATAACGTATGTACAATAATTTATTGTTCATATTAAATTTGACTACTTTCGTGGGGCTTTATTAGTGAGATTCCACTGTGTTTGAATGCATTTGACCTGTATTAGGTTCCGAAGGGGCCTGTGAAACGACTCAGAAACGATTGAGAATCGCCCTACGAAACGATTCAGAAACGGTTCTGAATCGCCCTGCGATACGACTTAATACGATCAACCGCTTTACGGAATCCAATCTGCATACCTGGCCGTCATATTTTCTTCGGAACCGTTTAAGATATCACGATGAAACAAAGACTAAGTTGGTACAAAGGTTACTATCTATAACCTGTGTAAATTTCATGTAAATAGCTTCAGTAGTTTTTTGAGGTTAATCCGATCATACACACAGACAGACAACCATTTTTTAACATTAGATTTGGTTTAGTGATTGAGAATGTAAATGTAAAAGTATTTAAAAACTGAAAATTCGAAAATCACAGACAGACACTTCTATTAATTTTAGAGATGCAAAAAAATTAACTATTCGTTACTAGAGTACTCGTTACTCGACGAGATTCGAAGTAACGAATACCTACATGGGGTAAGTTCGGTTTTACGCTCAGATTGATCGGAGTGCTCTAATACGTTCGAATTTAACATTTATATGCTCTGAAAGATCTCTATCCTGCGTTCGGTTTTAAGATCTGGAGCAGATCGAGCGCGCTCGATTTGCTCCGAGGAAAGCGAGCGAGCAAGCAGATTTAACCAACTTCAGAGCATTCATTTTAAAAATGAGCGGAAACCCTTGTTGTGAGAATGGATAAATTTCGAAGTTTATTTATATGAGGTAATTTTTCAATAGGTAAAAATACACGAATAATATTTATTCAAAGAATAGTAATAACCAATAAGTCTATATCGCACAGAATGATTAAATAAAATATTTATTATATCTATGGGTCGAAAAAATCAATAACCGGTAGTACTATTAATTTTAAAATAAAGGAATAAAAACGAAAAAAATTGTGAATCATGATTTATTATTATAACAATGTTGAATTAAATTAAAATGAGGAGCAATAAAGAATGTATTTCGGCTTTAGTAATAAGAATTTAACTTGCTGGGGTCATTTTATTCTGACGTTTGGAAAAATCTGCTAGATTACGTTCGGAATTGTTTAGATGGCTCAATTTGCTCGCTTGTCACGTGACCAAAAATCTGTTCGCTCGGCTCGATCAATCGAGCGTAAAACCGAACTTACCCATGATAAAGTATTCGTTACTTTTTACAAACAGTTATTCGGTACTTTGTATTCGAATCATCTAACAACCTATAGGTACAGGCGTACCTACAGCATATTGTGCAAGTGCATATTTATTATACATAATATAATACGTGTTCCGTCGTATCGTAATATGCATCGTTTGTGTGTGTGTGTGTGTGTACCTTTGTTTCTTGAGCTGTGATAGGTCCGTCGGCGCATGTGATTCGGTCGCCAACGACGCATACGCATATAGTGTTCGAGTAGTCCGAACTCCGAGTACTTGTAACGAATAGTAACTAACAAGTATTGTACCTAAAAGTAACGAATAGTTACAGGTACTCAAAAGTAACGAAACTTTGCATCTCTAATTAATTTATATATTTGTATTGATATCGAAGTATTAATTATTATTATATTTAGTAAAAAAGTAAAATTCGAGGTAAAATTACAATTATTTTATTTATTATTTTTTACGAAAATTTTTATTTTACAAGATAAATAAAAGTGGAAATATATTTTCTTTCCATGACAACGAATACGATTATTTGTGTTTAACTTTATTCACTGATCTATCTGTACCCGCAATACAGACATACCCATTTTTCAGTTTTACTAGCGACTGTGGAAATAATACATATGGGTGTCTACTGTCTTCAGTATATAATTATTATTGGCACTCTGCGTCCCTGGATATCATTAAGACCCATACTATAAATCTAAGTTACATTAAAACAATTCATAGATAATATTATAGTAGATTATAGACGCTCGACAACAGAGGTCATTAGCGGATAATATTATATACAATATACATTGTTTTATTCTGGCTGCCAAAAGCAGGAATTAACTGATGCTGACATCTTTACCGCCACGTATAGTGACATTAGCGCGTTCGACCTAGGTTTCTCATCCCAAAATTAGTTATTGGGGCAATCCTTAGAAGTTTGTCGACATTATTAATTTATATCTGGTCATAAAATGAGTCATCATAATATTAAAATACCGATCTATAACTTAATTTGGCTAACAATAATTGCTTTTACGAAAAAATGTACAAAATATTTTTTGTAAAGGATAAGTAGGTACGTCTTTCAAGAAATACGATTGTTACTTCTGATGAACGATAGAATATCATGATTTGAAAATCAGCTTAATGGGGAAAGTTTTTTTAATGAATTTTACGAACTATTTTACGGACCATTAGTTAGAGATTAAAATGTTTGGTGGGGAAAGAAAATTTTAGCTGAGCTTCCTCTCTATAGCAACGCCACTGATTGCACCTAGAGTTGGTACGGCCCTGTACTATATTGTGTCAAGGACCTATTCTGCAGCTTTATTACTACGCACAGTAATATTTATTTATGACATATAATACGTAGGTACTCTTTCTTTTTTTACAACTCAGTTTTTATGCAGACTTTAATAGATTTTTAACACATTGTTACATAAAAGCTGTATTTTTATGAAAAAGATATATTTTATTACGCGTATTACATCAGTTGTGATTCATATATTATGTTGCAAAAACGGAATTATATTTGTATTCAAATGAAAAAAAATGTTGAGTAGGAATTTATAAAAATGTAATATAAGAATAAAAATAGAATTTGAATTTAACATAATTCATAATAAAAACGTTATTTTAAAACTTTTAGAACAGTTTTTCATCTCTCACAATGTTTGCTACCCTCTGTGTACTTAGATAAATTTAAATCATTCTAAAATATTATCTGCATAAATCATATAAATCTAGAACCAATGTAATGGAATTCATATAATAATTTTTAAATTCAAAATTACAGTTTTATCAATTTGAAAAATTATATTGTATAGATATAGGTATATAATTTTAATATGTTATATGTTTTGTATTTTATTGACATTTTATACACCATATTTATGGTCAAATGCAAATAAAATTAATTCATTTCCTATCAGGTGTCAAAGTGACAAAAATATACTATGTCTAATTCTTTAATGATCTCACAAAGCTAGATGAAAAACTAGATTTAAAATGTTTAATGGTTGCCAGAAAAAATAACGAAGGACTTGCTAGTCCTTCGTTAAAAGGCTGCACAACTATTTGAATTTGATATGACCAACACAATGCATAGTATAACGATAATATGTTAATAGTTAAATCTTTAACTAAAAGTCAAACATGTTACTTGCTTAAAGCAAGAACGCTTTAAACTAATGGCGCCTAAAAGTTGACATTTCAAACTTTCCATGACCTAGTTTATACAAATCACGTTTGACACAGAAATATATCATCGACCTATTATTTGCCACTCCTGTTTTCAACACGGTTATCATATTTTTCATGCGCTACAAAAGCAATATACATAATTACCACACTTAAAGCTCAATTTAGAATTACTAAAATTAATTTCTTACTACCGAAATGATATTTGTCACCTTTCAGTAAAAATTCTTAAGGTCATTATAGTCATCTAGGCTGACATACTTTTGTGTTTACACTAAGTTTCTTTAACGAATTTGACTTCTCTTAAGTGTAGGTTAAAGACAATAATTTGTTGGAAATAAAGTCCAATAGGGTCAATTTTCATAATAAGATGTTTTACCCAACTTCCAGAATTTTTTTACTTAAAAATGTTTTATGATTCCGAGATACATTCCATTATACCTATCAAAGCTTTGCCTGTGTCTTACAGCGAACAGAAGTCAAATTCATTAAATAAGTATATTTTGAATAAAGTCAAAAATAAGACATTTCCTAAATTATTATCTTACAATATTTTAGGTTCATTTATTATAAAAATATACCTTAGATGTAGAGCGTCTTCAATTTACATTCTTTATTTATTTAATTTATTGTAAATTATAGACGCGTCGACAACTTAGGTCATTAGCGTCTTGATTATACATTAATAATAACAACACACTCAAAACTAAATGACATTACAAAAAATCCATGAGCGGAGGTGGGATTCGAACCCACGACAGTCTGATTCAGAGGCAGCGACGCTAACCACAGAACCACGACTGTCCTCAATTTACATTCTTTCTCTCTCCATAATATAGATAAAAAATGATTAAAATATCTATGGAAAGAAATTAGATACCTATTTCAATAATATGTACTACATTTTTTGGATTCCGTACCTCAGAATAAAAAAAAAACGGAACCCTTATACTTTATAGGATCACGTCTAATTTGTTTTCCGTCAGTCTATCTGTCCGTTAAGAACCTTTTTCTCGTGAACGGCTAAAGGTATCAAGTTTGAAATTAATATCGAATCTAAAATTAGTTCTGTAAAAAATTCAAGCTTATAACAATCAATACAATATAAAAGATAAAAAAACATGTATTTTGTGACTCACTCATCAAAATTACGACCGTGATCAAAATCTGCCGGATACTTCTCGTTATTCTAGAACCTTGAAATTTGACACGAAGGAAGATCTAGGTAAATTAAAAATTTGAAAATAATTTATTTGTCATCTGTCAACCTCAAGAAAGTAATTGTCAATTTATTATAACGGTACGGAACCCTCAGGGCGCGAGTTCTACTCGCACTTGTCCATATTTTTTAGTGTATTTGCCATATGGCACTGTGGTGGAATAATTTTTATGCTGTCGACAATTACAAATTATAACTGAATTTGGATGTTCGAAGTTTATCAGCATAAAGGTAGGGTTGGGTTCCCCACATTAATTTATCTTTGGATGTTTACTCGTCCAAAGTGTTGAAAGAAAGGGGTGGAACTTCAATTGAGGGTCCTTGTTATCGAGACAAAGTGAAATATGTTTTCTACAAAAGGTTATACTTATTTTAATGAAGTTCACTGTTCTAATATTAACAGTGAGAGATGCTTAGTTGAACAAAAATGTCTTAGATTGATTCGAACAATCTTCACTAAACTTATTCAGATCCAAAGGTTCTCATCAATTAATTCATTCATACATGAAAAAAAACAATTTTATGTATCTTTAACAATCATAATATATTAACTTGCTATAAATTTAACAAGAATTTTACAAATCACAAACGTTACTGCAATAACAATTTAAATCAGTTAAACAGACATACTGCTTAACTCAACACATTAAAAAGTTGAAAACCGCTGAAGAGCATTATAATTTACAAATCTCTATCTGTATCAAAATCTTAGATTGGTACTGAACAATTTTTATCAATTATGAAGATGCACAATTAGAGTTAATATGTAACCTAGTGTATAAAGAGGAAGGCAAATAATAAGAAGTTACTGACAAAGTAGTTAATAAAGAGTAATACGTTAAAAATCGATAGTATAAATCTGTCAAGCTGTCTGTTAAAGTGATAGTAGTCCGTGATATGATATAAATATGGTTAACGAAGTGAAGTGAAACAACCGTCAAAGAAAAGGTGTAGTCACGTCTGATAGTCAAAAAACCACTACAGGATTATAAGATTGTTAATTGTTAATAAGGAACCGAAAGAAACTCAAATTCATTTATTTGAGTAAATCAGTTATCTTGTTAATTGTTAATATGCTATTTTCTATGACCATTAAGTGTTAACATAGGTAAGGAAATAATTCGCAGGAACTACCGTCTGTGGTCGCTGTCAATAAGAAAATTGTCCATACAAAAATGTATAAAATTTAAGTGAAAAAAGAATTAATAGGATGTCTACCGAAATTATAATAAGCGGTAGGCAACCAAAGTTACATGAAAAATTAATCAAAAATAGTGCAATCTCTTTATAAACACACTAGATCACAATAGAAATCAAAATTAGTTAATAATAATGATAAATTACCTTAGTTAAACACAGGTGAGAATAACCCATCTGTGACATAAGAAAAAAAAACAGATGATTTTTACAGGTTAGAATTATCGATCAAAGGAACAGTACAATCTTATTTCAATTAATTAATTAACAAATTCCACCAATTTGTAAAGATTGGTGATATACCAAATTGGTGATACTTCATTCTACTATACATTGGTTTGTTAAGGCCATATTATTTTGATTATCAAATCGCGTGTGCGAATCAAAATATCTTTGATTAATTTTATATTAAATTCAATTCTGTTAAAATACAACTATGCCATGAATTGATTGTATATGATTGGCAAAATATATCCAGATTTTATTCCACAATTATTATCATACACGTGGTCGGTGTATTTTTAAAATACAACACTGATCAACAGGTTATATTAAAATATTAAATTTTATATATTAAATTTTATCTGTAATTAAACGTAATATCGTAAATGACGCTGCTGACGGCATTAATCATTTATTTTACCTTTATGAAATTTTTATTCTAAAATGGCAGACGGCCATGTTATAAACTCATGCTTATAATTTTCACGCAACATTCATTCATCACTTATATTAGTTCTAAATTATTTACAAATATCTACTTAGCTGTTTTTGATTAATTGAAGATAATTAAAGCTCTGGGGGACTCCGATGGGCGATAATTATCCATAAAACCCCAGCTCGTCCCGAGATATGTGATTCCGTCTCGGCGATACTGGCTGCGAGCCGCGGTTCAAGCAAACTAGAAAAAGTATCCTTAGTGCACGCTACACGAGGCACTCGGCAATGATCATGAATTACGTCGCACCGGACTTAAAACGAGCGCGCAACCATAGAGTATGAATATAAATTAGCATTGGCAACCTTAGATAAAGAAAATTATCTATTGTCATGAAATGTTCCATGACAGCACATACACTATTGGCGTCGGTCGGATGGCGGGACCTAGGGGTCGGACCAAAATTTCTCGACGTTTCATAGCCTCCTGAACACTTTGGCACCATTTTTGAAAATGTCTATTTATATATGTATATATATATTTATATATACAGGGTGGACCAAGTTATAGTAGCAATAATTCACCATTCGATGGTCCATCGAAAAATAAGTAGACATGTATAATTTTATTTTTTTCCAAAACGCTTCCTAAGGGAGATACAGCCCTTCAAAATCCAGTTTTAAAAATCAATACTGACAAGTGTCATAAATCATCTCAAAACCAAGTATCGCCTACTTTGTTGGTTATTTTCATAAGTTATTTATTTGTTGTTTTTAATTTAATTAATGAATTATTTATTTAAATTCGTCAAACAGTAAAAAGTTTACAAATGTTGTACAAGATTCCAGACCTATTATTTTCATAGGTGGCTATTTTAGAAGTGTTCTAAACTTTCAACTCTAATTATCTCGTAAACGAAGCCTCAAATCGAAATTTTGCAAGAGTGACTCTTTTTTTCTAAATTGAACAGGAAATTCGAAAAAAATGTTATTCTTTAAAAATATCCAGTGGCGCAAAAAATAGGGCGGGAAAAGTGAAACAACCCCCCTGTATCTACGCCACGTGACAATTTTGACAAAAGTTACTTACGTCAAGTAATGAGTATCTATTGCATAAATACTTGTACCAAATTTGGTCAAAAATGCATTAATGACTTGAGAGTTAGGACAAAAAACAGAATTTTAAAACTGAACTTTGAAAGGGTGTATCTCCCTTAGGAAGCGGTTTGGAAAAAAATAAAATTATGCATGTCGACTTATTTTTCGATGGACCATCGAATGGTGAATTATTGCTACTATAACCTGGTCCACCCTGTATATATATACAGGGTGAGTTCGACCACCCGTATCAGTCGTTTTTTTCGAAAACGGTTAGTCGTAGAGAGTTGTGTCAAAAATTTGTATTATAAAAGCCCTAATAAAGAATCGAATGGTGATAATTTTTTTTCCGGGAAGGTCGGCTTCCCTATTAGTTTGCTCCAGAATGTCCAGAACTCCGGAATTATAAATGTAACGATAGGTCGAAAGTGGTATTGTTGAAAAGATCTTTAAAAAATAAGCAAGTTTTGTAGGAAATTTTTTTTTATTACTGCCACCCCTGTTAATTTCTATACGTATACATATAAATTATTATATGTTCAAAAGTCCGGAATTTTAGAAAGCACGATAGGTTGAAAGTGGTGCTGTTGAAAAGCTCTTTAAAAAATAGGCAAGTTTTGTAGGAAACATTTTTTAATTACTGCCACCCCTATTAAGTAACGATCGTTTGAAATTATTAAATCAAAATTTCATAATAACGATCGAAGTCGGCATTAAAAATCTAGCAACCTTAGACATTGTCACAAGTGTTCAAACTGTCTTCCATTTACTCTTTAATACATACTACTGAGCTCTTCTGGTTATACTGTGAGTGTACTTCTTCAGTGTTTAATGATCGATAGATGGGTAACTAGATTTTAAATGCGGACTTTTAAAAAGTTCGTTATTATGACATTTAAATTTAGTAATTTCAAACAAATATTACTTAACAGCAGTGGCAGAAATAAAAAAAAATTTCCTACAAAACTTGCTTATTTTTTAAAGATCTTTTCAACAATACCACTTTCGACCTATCGTTACATTTATAATTCCGGAGTTCTGGACATTCTGGAGCAAACTAATAGGGAAGCCGACCTTCCCGGGAAAAAAAATTATCACCATTCGATTCTTTATTAGGGCTTTTATAATACAAATTTTTGACACAACTTTCTACGACTAACCGTTTTCGAAAAAAACGACTGATACGGGTGGTCGAACTCACCCTGTATATATATGTGTGTGTGTACGGGCAATAACTTTCGAAAGAGTTAATTGATTTTTACAAAATTTGATAGGCACGTTGAAATCCACCACCGCACGAAGCCTATTTAAAATGGGCCTAATCGGACCATTTTAAGGGTGGTTTTTAGGGGTTGAAAACTATTTTTGGGCCCAAAAATGCCGAAAAAATTCTCAGAATCGTTTCAAAATTGAAATGTAAGCCTTTAGTAACGATTAAAATGTGTTGCTAAAGTTTTAATAAAATCGGCCCAACAGGACCGGACTTACAAATTTGATGAAAACACTAGTTTGCGGATAGTGCTTTACTTACTGAAGGGTGTATTTATTTTGGTACCGAGGTTGCATTGATAAAAATATTGAAATTAAGAAAAAAAATATTATTTTAAGGGATGTATTAAGGGGTTAAATTTTTTATTTTGTTCAAAAACAAACTTAAGTTCACATAATAAAGCCACAATGCCAGTATTATCAAATACACTATATTGTCGGCAGGGTTTTGGCACTGCGACCCGAGTTTTTTTTTAAATAATGTTTATTCACCGAAAATGTTGAAAATTGTATTGACACCATATACTATTTATATTAATTACACGCACTCTTTTGTAGTTCTGTCGACTGAGGCAAATGCTTCGAGAAAAAACCGTATCAACTAAAGGCAATGTTAACAGAAGGACACTGATTAATAAACTAATAAGATCTCAAATAGATTTGAACTTAGAACGGTGTAGAAACTAAATTCTTCTAAATCTTCAAAAAATTAAAAATAAAATTTGAAGTCAACTTTTTTGGAATAAGCGTAAGTATATAATTATAAGTAGGAATCTATAATTTCAAATCCCCTCCCCAAAATGTATGGGAAAATATTTCTTCTAGGATCTGACTATTGGAATATAAGCGGGTTAGTAAGATTTACAACTATTCTAAATTTCAATCTATTATCTTTATATTTTAGTCCAGAGAAATTCGACTGTGACAGACATACGAACAGACGGAAAAACGATTGATCCTTTTTTCGATTTTGCATTGAATCACAAAAAAGTATACTTTTAGCTGCGCATTCTAGAACTTTTTTGGTATGAACTGTAAACTACGTTGTGTTAAGGCAGTATTTGTGTATGTCAAGGTTATTGAATCATTTTTAATTCTTGATCACTATCAGGTCATGCAACGTGTCTGGTGTTATAACTTCACAGCAAGGAGACTACAGTAGGTGTGGAGATAATACAGAATGTCTTCAGTGTGAAAGGTTATATCAACGGTATTTAATTTACTATATAGATTTGTAATTTAAACAAATTTTCAATAGTCATGTGACATTGTGTTAAATTTTCTGATTCGTACTCCCACCATTTAAACCCGACCTTCCACCATATAAAACGCTGCTATAACATATAATTCGAAAATCTATAAGTTTTGAACTAAGATTCGGAATTCTCTTGGTTTCTAAAACCGATCAATACAATAATTTTCAATGGGAAGTTAAAAAAACCTTTATCTATCAGCAATCAATTCGGAAAAGAAAGAAGCAAATATAAATTCATAAAGGAAAACCAATCAAAACTGGATTAAAAGATATACGCTTGTTCTTTACACATTCGTTCAATCGGTTTTTAATGTCTAGGTAAATATGAAATTTTTTTAACCATTTTGTGACGAAGATTTACAAGCTATGCAAATAATAAAAACTTACTTAGGTGGTGTTGTTAAACGGTTTTATTTAGATTGACCCCATGTATTTATTTGTTACTACCTTTGTTTCAAATCTTGCGACACTTTTTTCAACCACTTCTACTTAACCGATTCTTATGAAACTTTGCACATACATTGAGTTCCCGTGACAATACAATATTATGATAATTTCAACTAGGTAACGAGGGTCTGATGATGGATTCGAAGGAGGTGGACAGTTCAAAGGATGAGGAGTTTGCATAATGATACGGGTCAGAAATCAAACTAAAAACTAAAGAATAAAAATAGGTAAAAAAACGGTTTTATTTTAAATCATCAGCTGTACCAAAAACTATAAAATAATTAGGACACAAACCAAGGGGCACTTTGTGTCGCTGCGTCAGCGGAATAAGTAATAAAAACGTGGGGCGCATAAAAATCTGTATAACTACTGTATAACTATTAAATAATAATGGCTTGTCTAGAAAAATGTGTTTCCAAGCCCACCAACAGAAATATTTCAAATGCGCCCCACGTTTTTATTACTTATTCTGCTGACGCAGCGACACAAAGTGCCCCTTGCTTTGTATCCTAATTATTTTCTAGTTTTTGGTAGAGCTGTGATGATTTAAAATAAAACCGTTTAACTTAAAACTTTTTTTACCAATTTTTATTTCATGATAAAAAGCAAAAATGTTTAATATGTTTTGTGTATTTTTTCCTGTTAGGTAAATAAAGCTTCATTGTGCTTTACCACGTACCACCACACTTCATTCAAATAGCAATTATCAAAAATGCCATCGACACTTTTAGAAATTATAGAAATAAATGCAGGCCCGCGTATTTATCGGGTCGGTTCAGCACAAAATAGATTCGATTCATTTATTTTGGCAAACTTTTTTCAAAGCGAGTCAAATTTAGTGGACACTGGACACCTTCTTCAGTACCAAAAAATTATACTTCAGGGCTACCTAATCTATTGAGTTGCAAATCGTTGTGTTCTGTAATTTTCCACCCGCTAACTGAAAACAATACATTCGTTACAAAATGTTGTTGTTGTGGCTGAATCTACGAGTGCATTGGTTGGTTGATTCGTCAGTCTATTTTAAGTGTGTTGCGTGACCCGTTACAATCATTTACAATTTTAGCGTAACCGATCAAAATACGAACACAACCATAGAATAAAAACGATGATACATTTTTTTCGCGCTTCTAACCTTCAAACGTAGTATATGAAAAATACACAATGTCGATTTCAGGAGTTAATTGATTTTGACGAAATTTGGTAGGCACGTTGCAATCCATCACCGCACGAAGCCTATTTAAAATGGACCCGATCGGACTATTTTAAGGGTGATTTTTAGGGGTTGAAAAATGTTTTTGGGCCCAAAAATATCAAAAAATTAAAATTTAACCCTTTAGTAAAGATTAAAACGTGGTGCTAAAATTTAAATAAAATCGGCCCGATAAGACCAGATTTTTATAAAAACAGTTTGCGGATACGGATTTCCTTACCGAAGGGTGTATTTAATTTAGTGCAGATGCTGTTATGATAACAATATTGCAATTTAAAAAAAATATTGTTGTAAGGGATGTATTAAGGGGTTAAATTTTTTATTTTACACAAAAATAAACAGGTCACATAATAAAGCCACACTGCCTGTATTAGCATAATATACACTATATTGTCGACAGGGTTTGGCACTGCGACCCGAGTTTTTAAGTATTACACAGCGTGTTTAAAAAAAATACCGTCAAACTTCACGCGGTGGCAAAAGGCGCCGGAACGAATAACTTTTGTCCACCAATGTTATGTCTTAGATTAAAAAATTCACATGTTTCACTATAAGGTCTGATCCACACCATAGGTACGATTATGGTCCAATCTCGGTCCGCTTACGGTTCGGTCAAATATTCTTCAATTGAGTCAAACGGAAAAATTCATACTTTTCGTTTACGCTTAGGTCTCATCTCGCTCCGTTCATCGAACGATCTTTGAAACATATCTTGATAGGATCGAGACTGGACCGTTCCGTGACCGGACCGCCAATATAAATAATAATAATCGAAAATACTATATTAGTTTCTCCTAATCATCAATTAAATGATGATATAGTGTGCAATATTTACCTTTATTTTTTCTCTTTATTAAACTAGAATGTACCCACATTCTTCTTTTAGTTTATTTTCGCTTTTTATAGTTTTTCGAATCTCATATTTTTCTAAAAAAGAGCTATAATAGCTAATTTTTCAACAGAAAAATTTATTGACATACCTATTTAAGAAATTCGCCTTAATTATTTTTTTTAATTAACAAATGTTAACAAATTAATGTCCGGCTTGGAACGCAGACGATGGAAGACTGCGTGAAACACGACCTAAACTTTAAATTAATTAAGATTAATTTCTTAAATATATTATTAAATTTTTCTATTGAAGAATTAGCTATTATAGCCCTTTTTTCATATCATACGATTTTTTTGGAGCGAGAGTTGACCGAGAACGACTCAAAATCAGCTCGATAGTGTGGATGGAGCCTAACTTATAGAAACAGCGTAGTGGAACACAATACTGCTTAGTCCGTCAGAATTTTATAGAATACTATTTAAAAAAATTATGTGAGATATATTGCTTGTATAAAACAATTTTATTTCAAAAGAATAATTTTAATTGTAGATAACTGGTACAGCCCCACAGACTGATAAAGCGACCGCTTTTACGATGGCTTTGACGCCCTGTGGCGCCGAAAAGTGCATCAGCGGAGAAGTTACTCATCTTAGGGCAACCTCTACCATTCCTTAAAGTTTTCCGATAGTATTTTTGAACACTCCGTGTTAATTTGTAGACACATTAAATTAAAAACTTAACATGTCAAAAAATTGAATGCACTTTCTTTTGAAATGAATGTGTTGTACTTATATGTTTTAAAAATAAACTTTCTGTTCCTATTTTTGTATCAACTCGTTAAAAATGAAGAACAAGCGCAACGGTGTTACTACACCAATATTCCTACCATGAGTATGACTACTATAAAGACTGTGACGTTCACTCTACAAGAACTCTAAGGTTGCCTGTCCGCGAATTCAAACGGCGCTCTAGTTTACAGGTCACCAGGTGGGATACTAATCTAAATTGGATTTAAGTTTATCTATCTAGTCTGGTACAGAACTTTCTTCTTCCACATCAAATTTCAATCATTTTATTACAATTAGTATCTATAGTTTATTATTTTTTGGTTCAAAGTCAATTTTTAACGCCTTTAACTTATCCGATCGATTTGAAATTTTGTGCACTTAGATATTCCTGATGACAAAATATGAATAAATTGTTTTTAGAATTAAATTCAATCCATAAGGGAGTCAAAAGGGGGTAAAATTTTGAAAAACTAAAAATAATATAATAAAAAAAACTTTTTAAATACTGTACTAAAAACGAAAAAAGTAATATTTAATAATTTAGGTTAATAATTACTATAACAGCGGGAGTCGTGAAAAATAAACTATCATAAAATTTACAACCCCCGCTTTTATAATTGTAAACCTAAATTATTAAATATTAAGTACTTTTTCCTTTTTAGTACATTTCAATAAAAGCTTGTCTTTAAACAGTTTTTTCACTAATATATTTTTATCTAAAGTCAACTGAAAGATCCAGGACGTGATTTCTTCGGCACAAAAACGTAAGTTTAAAATCAATCACTAGATAGCACTTATTACAGAATAAAGA
The DNA here is from genome assembly GCA_039654895.1 of Mongoloraphidia duomilia. Taxonomy (NCBI): domain Eukaryota; kingdom Metazoa; phylum Arthropoda; class Insecta; order Raphidioptera; family Raphidiidae; genus Mongoloraphidia; species Mongoloraphidia duomilia. The sequence goes on along the minus strand of CM077516.1, from coordinate 16,778,361 downwards.
TCGAGTATCTGTAAACCTAACGCCGGAAAATTTCAAGCGATATTATCTTAATATATAAAAAATCCGTGTCACTGTGTATGTTCCGAATAAACTCAAAAACGACTCAACCGATATTCATGAAAATTGGCATATATACGTAATTTGGTCCAACTTAGATGATAGGATAGTTATTATTTAAATTAATGGTCTTAATAATTATTTTTTTTTACTTCTAATTTACATATTAATATATATATATATATATATATATAAATAAATACATGGCGAACGAGCGAAGCGAGTGAGTAGTGTATTTATAATATTAAAGCGAACGAGCGAAGCGAGTGAGTAGGCGAAAATATTCAAGCGAACGAGCGAAGCGAGTGAGTAGGCGAAAATATTCAAGCGAACGAGCGAAGCGAGTGAGTAGGCGAAAATATTCAAGCGAACGAGCGAAGCGAGTGAGTAGGCGAAAATATTCAAGCGAATGAGCGAAGCGAGTGAGTAGGCGAAAATATTCAAGCGAACGAGCGAAGCGAGTGAGTAGTGTATTTATAATATTCAAGCGAACGAGCGAAGCGAGTGAGGACTGTATTAATAAAATTCAAACGAACGAGCGAAGCGAGTGAATAATGTAATTATTCCTAGAAATTGTTAACAACGTTTGCCGGATCAGCTATACTAAATATACGTGAGCGGAGTAATGGGTGACCGCTATTAAATCATAATTTCATACCACCCGAGCGAAGCCGGGACGGGTCCGCTAGTTATCATATAAACAAAAATGTGTGAGTAGTACGCGTAAACATCTTTTTTGCAACATCTTGCATCAAAAGTACAATTTTAGATGGCTGTGTACCGTTTGAAAACTGACTCTTTATGGAAGCTTCTGATGCGTTCGAACGGTAGTGCTTTAAATAAATTTTAACACACTCCGTTCTATAAAGTAATATTGTTTTGTTTTACTTTATAACACACGTGCGTAATAAAGTACTTTATTTATTTATTTACTTTGCTATAATGTCACTAATAAAATATTTATCCAAATTGTGTTTTAATTGCTTAAAATTGAACTTTTGAAGCAGTTGTTGCAAAAAATATTGTATGTAACGCGTGTCTAAAGTGACAAATCTGACAGTCGCGAATTTACAATACTCTGTTAACGTTATATTGCATTTATACCAGAACGAGTGTGTGTTTACCACACGAGCCCGTTTTGGTATAAATGCAACATAACCTTAGGCTCGTATTGCAAAATCGCGACTGTCATATAATCCGTCACTTAAGCCACTAATTGCATAAATTGTGTCCGTGTGCGCGCGTGTATAAAAATTATTGTGAACTCTAAAAACACACTGATTCGTAATAAAGCCACAAAAAACTCAAAAATATATAAATAATAACATATTATTATTATAAACAGCAGGAAGTATTCGGGTTGGCCCGCAGGATCAACCGGTTTCCACATTTTTTTTCTACTTATATTATAATAAATTGTCCAATTCCTCAAGAGCATGGTTGTATAAAATTTGGACATAAATAATATCTCTAATTATTTAAGAAGTTTGTAAAACCAGATTCTAAAGAGTATTTTTTTATTTTAAAGCCCACTTGGAAGTTTGAAACTACTTAAGAACGTCGTGTAAACTGCATTCACAAATAGGTATTCGTAGCAGGATATTTTTGTCTCACATTAGCATAATATAAGATGCCGTTTTAAATAAGAAGAATATCATTCATTTGCACTGCTAATTATAAGTTTAAATAATTTTTTTAAAAATGGACCGTGTCTAATTTACACTACATACTACAGAACTAAAAGAGAAACTTGTTAAGAAATTGTGAATTAATATTTAATTTTGTGTTATCTGTCTTTAGTAATTATGTAAGTTGTAATATGAAAGTTATGAAATCATTTCTATAAATACTTTTATTCAACACATACGCGCTTTTAGTGTTTTTTCGTATCTATTTGGCGGACCTTAAATGACAGTTTACTGGCGTTCGAATGCATCTATACCAGAGCTGTGCCGATTACACAGAAAAAGTAATTGAATACGATTACAGTTACTTTACAATAAAATGTAATTGAGTACGATTACAGTTACATTCGTTTTCAAAAGTAATCGATTACAGTTACAGTTACTAAGAAAAGTAATTGATAACTGTAATTAGTTACTTTTGCGCGATTACACGCCCAGCTCTGATCTATACCATAATATAACATATAACACAGACTCCGCGATAAGAGAAGATACATTCCAAACAATCTTACCCGTTATTTTTGTATACACATTCTTCGTTTCATCGAGCTATCATTTTATCCTTCAAATCGTCAAGGCAGTTGCGTCACATAAGAAGTTTCACTTCAAAAATCCATACAAGTACTCCATTCTATTATTTCATACTTAGAAAAATAAATACAATTTCAATTATTTGCGAGAAAATTACTTACAGTATCTTATTTAGTTAACAATTAGATTAACAATCAATATTGTTATTACTTCCTATACTGTACAAATTCACTATTTTAGTGAAATTAACATAAGGACATCAGACGATATTAATCGCCATAACATGCCCTTATTAATTATTGTAGAAAGGCTACATAAGAAAAATTTAAATGCACCGCCGGGAATCGAACCCGGAACACCCAATATCGCGTCGGGCAAGTTTTCCAGTTACTCCACGGTGCCCATGGCGTACACTTAATCTTTTCTTATATATAGCACAAATACACCGCAAGTCCACAAACTGCGAGAGCTAATATTATTTTTATTTTTATAACAACACTACAATGAATGTTGCTTTTCTCAAAATAGGCCGGATATGCCTAGTAATAATTTCAATTATTTGCGAGAAAATTACTTACAGTATCTTATTTAGTTAACAATTAGATTAACAATCAATATTGTTATTACTTCCTATACTGTACAAATTCACTATTTTAGTGAAATTGTTAATCTAATTGTTAACTAAATAAGATACTGTAAGTAATTTTCTCGCAAATAATTGAAATTATTACTAGGCATATCCGGCCTATTTTGAGAAAAGCAACATTCATTGTAGTGTTGTTATAAAAATAAAAATAATATTAGCTCTCGCAGTTTGTGGACTTGCGGTGTATTTGTGCTATATATAAGAAAAGATTAAGTGTACGCCATGGGCACCGTGGAGTAACTGGAAAACTTGCCCGACGCGATATTGGGTGTTCCGGGTTCGATTCCCGGCGGTGCATTTAAATTTTTCTTATGTAGCCTTTCTACAATAATTAATAAGGGCATGTTATGGCGATTAATATCGTCTGATGTCCTTATGTTAATTTCACTAAAATAGTGAATTTGTACAGTATAGGAAGTAATAACAATATTGATTGTTAATCTAATTGTTAACTAAAAATAAATACAGTTTGAACATTATCAATATTTTAATAATGCTAAGTGCAGCTGGCGGGTATTTCCAAGATTGCGATGGCTGCTTAATAATAAAATGTTCAAATTGTGCAACATTTTTTAATGATCTACCCTAAGCAAGGTCGGACTGTATTTAATTTTTAAAAAAATAAAATATTTCTATCGTTCATTCGAGAGTATCATCAGGTCTTGAGAATGGCCGAGCATGTAGCAATGCTGTTGTTTACATGGCGTTGCTATGGTTCCCCAGTTCCCGGGTTCTAGCCCGAGAGCTGGTAAAAGTATCAATTGGATTTTCAATTTATTATTAAAAAAAAATAATGAATTGAACATATGAATTGGTGGTAGGCCCAAATAACCTTAGCTGTTGGTGGTCTTTAAAACACACACGCAATCGAGAGTATCAGAATTATTTCTGGGCAGGTAGAAACAGGAAGGTAGTTTTATTTCTTTAACATGAAATTAAGTTTTGAATAATTTTGTAAACTCACCGTCTTTAAAACAAACCACACTTTTCCCTGAGATCTATACACACATTTATGTTGCTTTGTACGTATTTTCTACTTAATTTGCATGTCGTCATGACAACGGGTTTCTTCTAAAAGGAAAAACTCTACAGTCATCTTTCTTTATCTTTTATGACTTGACAGAAAACACTTTTTCTAAAGCTATTTGTAGTTTATTTCAACATTGTGTAACAAGTTATTGCTTAGAATAATAAATATACAATATGTTCGAAAATTGTATATATTATGTAATTATTAGAGCATAACCCATCGTAAAACGCATTGCACGTGACGCGATTTCTCTCATATTCGTACCAAATTTTGATGAAATTTTAGTATAATTTCTCATGCAAAATCGGCGTATCAAAAATCTTTTAGTTATGTCGCATCAAATATGTCGAATGATCTACCTGCTCATGTAAAAAATTATTGTAACAAAACCCCAGATGCTACGCCACAACAGAACATTCCAGACTGAAGCGATTGTCTATTTGTTATAACACAGTAGTCGAATAGTATCGAAGATTCCGGACGTTTCTATAGACAACGAGAACACGTGCCGCTCTATATAAAGCCGCGAGTACAAGCGGTTGGGGATCAGTCATTCAGCGTCGTGTTGAGTCAGTCAATCGGTGATTTGTGAAAATAAATGGGAAATAAATAAAACAGTATATTCTGTGAATATTCCTGTTAAAATAAATATCCTTGTATTGTTAAGTGTTATAATTACCGTTTGTTTCATTGTTTAGAATTGACATTTTCTTTATTGTTATTATTGTGTTTATAATTATTATAATTAATTATTGTAAATAAACATTGTAAATAAACATTGTACATAAATCCTAATAAATAAATAATTTAATTCCGCCAAATTAAAAACAGTTTTGTTACATTATAATAAAAATAATTTTTCTGCTTTTATTTATAGCAACCTTGACACGACAACTGGGATAGTAATTTTTCTTTTAGTATATTTTTAATTTTGTAATTTTTTAATGTAATTTTTTATGGGCTAGGTGGAAGAACAACGTAAGTTAAACCATGCCTTTTGTACGTGTTTTATGTGCAATAAACATTAATTCATTCATTCATTCATTGTAAGGTTTTGGTATAGTTGCATGGTTAAGATGGGAATTTATGCAGACTTGAAAAACCTTTAAAATGATATAGATATACTTCTAAAACATCCTGGAATACTAATTACTGACTTAGAAGCTCTCAGAATGTCTTTTTTGGTCCAAAAATAATACCTTAGAAAAGTCTTCAAAAGTTTTTTTTTTATTTCTGAAATGTCCGTATCTTCGAAGTATCGATTGGGAATAGAAAATAATTACAAGCAAGTCGAAAAAAACATAGATATCTAACAAGTCAAAGATTTAGAAATGTTTTTACTTATTGACGACATTGCCAAAATCATCGCGGAATATTTTTTAATAATTTCATATCATCGTTCATATTACTTATATTTAACAGATAATTTGACGAAGTCCGCTAAAAATGCAATCTAAGTGTAAGTAATAAATATGATGATTATTTTTATTTCTGTTAGAATAAAAATAACAAAAATTGAGGCTCCCTATTTGTCCGCTCCAATACTAGCTCACACAGACAAATTTGTCTGTATAAGATATTCCATGTATAGGAAATCCAACGGTCGGCTCTGAGACTATTACTATCGCATAATAATCGCTTTTTCAGCTATATTTAATTTTGCAAAATTCTTACATAACCAAACAATCGTATAGGTTACACACAAAAATTTTAAAAACAAAATGATTGTTTTTAAGGAAGCGAAGCTGAAAACATTTTTTATTCTGACAACATAAAAAGTTGAGAAGGGTTACTTTTATTTAATTTGACAGAATTCTATCGGGTGTTCAATAAGAAGCGATGTAAGATGTCATATCTACATATGTTGGGTTAACTCAATGCAAGAAAATAGTGACATCTGTTGAAATATTAAATCGCATTCAGATTGGTTGTGAAATAAAAATTTTTCAATAACATTGTGCATTGAAATCACAAGACTTCGTACCTTTTATTTCGGAAATACGATTTTATATCAATATGACTATAAATAATATTATAATATCTAGTATTAAAAATAAACAATAACTTTACTACGAATTTTTAAATTTATTTTATTGATACATTTTTAGAGTGTTGGGTCTCCAAGTCACTATATGAATATTATGAAGTATTAGAAATATCTTGTATTTTTTGATGTCCATCTTGTGACTTCCTGCGTTTTAACACGACTCGTTGTTGAAACGCGTCGTGTTAAAACACAGGAAGTCACAAGACGGACATCAAAAAACACAAGGTATTTCTAATACTTCATAATATTATTTTATTGGTATTTTCTTAGTATAATTATTTTTTTATAAAATGTAAATAAATAAATCGCACTATACCTACAAAATTTTATAGTAATTTAGCATGTTATACGAGGCTTTACTGCAGGGATGGCGAACCTTTTCACATCTACGTGACATATTTTTTCAAAAAATTTTTAATGTGGCCATGACATGCCAACAAGCAACCAAAAAAATTTAGTGGATCTCAAACGTAGATAAAAAGAAATATTTCGATAATGTTTTGAGCGAATGAAACTTTCGTCTACTTGTCGTATTATTTGAATGATAGTCAACATTTTTCGACAACATCTAACATATTTTTCATTATTTCGATTTTGTACCTCAATCAACGCCTTGCCGACAATATTCTGTCGCGTGCGATCTATGACACGCGTGTCATAAGTTCGCCATTCCTGCTTTACTGTATTTTGCTTTATACAGTAGCATCCGGATAGAACGATTTTCAAGGGACCGGCGACATTACGTCGTATTAACCGGACTGCGCACAAAGCGACCGCATAATTTAAGCTTGTTTTTATATAATACATATAAGTGTACCTACAATAGATTAATTTCTATGAAAATAAAACAAAATATATTAACACTTACAAATACATATTATGTACATATGTATGTATGTATTATCTAACTTTAATGAAAATTAAACATTGCACATATGTGTGAATTACAGATCAGAGGAACAATATGTATTGTAATTTCGTTCTAACCACACGATTATTATAAAATTAGGTCGCTAAAAGCAGTTGGTAGCTTAAACCGTAGTCGTACTATACGGATACGCTTTCATAGTACATCTATATGGCACCTAACTTTGGTTTTCATTTACGTCGCTAAAAACGGTTAGCCGTTATAAACGAAGTCGTAATAGACGAACTTTACTGTATTTTGTTGTCTATTTACTGTTATTTGTAAAGGGCAAGAAAATAAAATAAAAATAAAGAACAAGAAAATAATCAAGTGCAACAAATTTCTCATACTTATATCTGTGATAGTTAAATCAACTTACACCTGTAATTTAACTCAGAAATCGCGTGTGGGATCCTCGACTTGTTAACTTCCCATTGGAAGTTATTGTAATGGGTCCGAAAGTCGAAATCAAAATGTATAACAAATTTTTATGTTTCAAGGTCACTACACCATTTTTACACTATTTTTAGAAAGATGTCTGTGTATGTATGTGTGTGTGTGTGTACGTATGTACGTACGTACGTACGTATGTGTTTATTTCTTTCTAAGACGAAATCTCGAGAATGAAAAATGATATCGACTACGTTAGGGTGCCAATCGACGCGTATTAACGTAAAAATGATCTGAAAGAAATTTTTTCAAAATCGGTTCAGCCGTTCTTTTTTCTTAACCAAATAGACTCCAAAAAAGTAGATTTTACACAATATCTCGCGAATAAAAAATTATATCGACTTCGTAAGGGTGTCAATCGAGGCGTGTTAACGTCATTTTGATTCGACATAAATTTTATAAAAATCGGTTCAGCCGTTTTTTTTTTTTAAATTATTGTTGAAAATAAATAATAATTATGTTTTAATGATTAAAATGATTACTTTTCTGTGTAATATCTAATTTAATTATTATTATTAAATATTTATCAAACTGGGAAGTTCGACGTGTAGACCTCAAGGGTCGCACGGCTTGTTTTAATTTTAAGTTCACTGCTCACCCCTTTTATATAAGCGTAATTATATAGGTTAACCTAAGTCATTCTAGAAAAGTAGACTTTGAAACCGTGAAATATTTGTTTAGATCGGTTCAGTAGTTCCCGATAATTCCTGCAACAGACAAATAAACTTGCAAACCTAGGTCCTCTATAATATTAGAATAGATTAATTATTCAGGTGTGCAAGCTTTTACGGCCGGCATTGTTCCAAATCTTCATGGTTTGCGGGCTTGTAGGCCGTGGTCCGGTGGTATTTCTACCTGACGTTTCGTCTACAACTGCGGTAGACATTCTCAAAGGTGATGTTAAAAATAAATTTCAAAACATACACAAATATTATTATTTTGACCAACAATAGCTTTGTTCCAACCTGCTATAAATGAAGAGTTGACTTTGTGTGAAAAGTGAAAACAGCCATGACTCATCGTCCATATTGTCATATTGAGTTATTTGTCATGATGCTAATTTGATGATTAGGGGAGACCGGGGTTAGTTGACTATATGGGTAGGTTGACTAATTGCCGATAGTTCCACTATTAAGTATTTGAGGGCACTGCTATCTCGATGTTCAAGAACACAGGAATGAAGTTAATCATTGTATGTGCCGCCGTTATAGATATTCGCACAGTGTTTCAAGAAAAAATCAGAAATCTGAAAACATCAGCGATAAGTAATTATTTTTGTTCAAACTATTTGTGTATTATTGTCGAATAAATAATCTTTCACATATTTTCAATAATATTTTGTGAAAATATGGTAAGTTTTAATATGATTTAAGGTGTATTGTTTTTACCGAAGTCTATTAATTTCTGACGTACGGCGCTCAAAATGTCAAAATGGCGGATGGGGCTTGTTGACTAAGCGGAGTCGGGGTTAATTGACTAAGGTTAATTGACTAGCTTCAATGCACATGTTGCAACAGATGGACCCACAACAAATGCACCAAAAACTCCAATTTAACATTTTATGTGTGCATTAACTGTGGCTCAGATGATGATTTGTAAACTTTTTGTAATTGTTTTTTATTTTGTAAACTTTTTGTAATTGCTTTCTATGTGAAATTAAACGTTTTTTTCAATCATGTTATTGTTTTTACCCCTCATTTACATGGGCGCACATACAGGGGGGGTCAACTGCCCCCCCCCCGTCCCTATCTGCCGGCGCCCATGCTCAAATATAATATAAAAAAACCTGTCTAGTCAACTAACCCCACCATGCAAGTCAACAAACCCCGCTACCGGGGCCAGTTGACTTACTCTGCTTGCCTGTCTAAATATGGTAAAAAGTTTTATCTCGGTTCGATTAAAGCGATTTAAAAATTAAAATAGAGTACCTTAACAAATTTACAACCTTGTGGTACATTTTAATTTGAGAAAATATGAACGGTTAATTTATAAAAAAATCTTATGTAAATATTTAGTCAACTAGCCCCGGTCTCCCCTACATCAAAATTATCATCCAACTTTTACTAAGATGTATTAACAGTAATCGTCTTATTTTGAGCTGTCATCTATTAAAATATTTAACCGAATTTTAATTGTTAATTGTGTTTTAAAGACCACCAACAGCTAAGGTTATTTGGGCCTAGCACCAATTCATATTTTCAATTCATTATTTTTTTTAATAATAAATTAAAAATCCAATTGACACTTTTACCAGCTCTCGGGCTAGAACCCGGGAACTTGGGACTTGTAATAGAGGAACCATAGCAACGCCATGTAAACAACAGCGCCGAGAAAAAATATATCGACCAGTCTTGAATTCAGATTGTTGCCTTTGAGAATGTCTACCGCAGTTGCAGACGAAACGTCAGGTAGAAATACCACCGGACCACGGCCTACAAGCCCGGAAATCATGAAGATTTGGAGATTATTATTGTCTTAATATTATAAAGAGATAAAATTTGTTTGTTTGTATGTAGGGGGTAATCTCTGGAACTACTGAACCGATTCTAAAAATTATTTCACTAATAGAAAGTTACACTATCCCTGAGTGATAGAGGCTATATTTTATTTTTTTCGCGGGGGGAGGATAATTCCTGTGGGATAGTAACAAAACGTAACTCTGCAATTCTTTAGCATTTTAGCGTATTGGTGAAATCCTATACTAGCCCGTCTTCGCTTCGCAGAGGGAGAATTTCTCACGGGGAGGGGGGAATAATAAATCATAAATTCTTAGTACCCGGGCTAAGCCAGACGACACCGCTAGTTTATTATAAAGTTAGAAATCGTGTCCATCGTGATTATAATAAAATTAAGCAAAATCGCAGGATAGTGGACAAAATAATTTGATTTATTAAATTAAATGTACGACGTTTCGTCTATAGATTTAGACTTTTTCAAGTACATACATAAAAATAACAATATTTATGAAAATATTGTTATTTTTATTTATGAAAATATTGTTATTTTTATGTATGTACTTGAAAAAGTCTAAATCTATAGACGAAACGTCGTACATTTAATTTAATAAATCAAATTATTTTGTCCACTATCCTGCGATTTTGCTTAATTTTGTTGAAAAGGTATGTTATAAGGAAATATTTTTATGGCACCATTTTAACTCTTTATATTCATATCCTGGCTACTCAAATCAATACTTGTCTTCAATCTGTGTTATAAGCTGAAATAGGTCACAGTTTTAGCACCGTGTAGATAATCTCAAAGTGGGAGTCGAGGGGAGGGTAGTTATATTATACACCTGTCTTTAATCTACTTTGCACAATAACTTCATAATCCGGAATCCTGGAATTTACAATGCAGAACACAATAGTTGGTTATTGTTCTCGAAGTATATCAAGATAATAAAAATTAATATTTTAAATCTTTAGTTTACCTCTGAGCTAACATTTTGAATTAAATATAAAGCAACAATCTGAATTCTAGACTGGTCGATATATTTTTTCTCGGTTAAATATTTTAATAGATGACAGCTCAAAATAAGACGATTAGTGTTAATACACCTTAGTAAAAATTGGATGATAAATTATTTTGATGTAATCATCAAATTAGGCATCATGACAAATTACTCAATATGACAATATGGACGATGAGTCATGGCTGTTTTTACTTTTCACACAAAGTCGACGCTTCATTGTTGGTCAAAAATAATATTTGTGAATTTTTTGAAATTTATTTAATAATGATCTTTATTATAGGTGCAAGAATAGCCGTAGCCGTTTTCATCTTGTCCTAAAAAACATATAAATATACAATAATAAACACATACATCATTAAAACATTTTGATAAAGTACCTACGATAAAAATACAAAAATATTAAAATTTAAATTAAAATAAAAAACTTGTCTGCTGATATCTATACTAATATTATAAAGCTGAAGAGTTTGTTTGTTTGTTTGGTTGAACGCGCTAATCTCAGGAACTACTGGTTCGAATTGAAAAATTATTTTTGTGTTGGATAGTCCATTTATCGAGGAAGGCTATAGGTTTATAATATCACGCTACGACCAATAGGAGCGGAGCATCAATGAAAAACGTTGCAAAAACGGGAAAAATTATTCCTATTGAGAGTTTCCGTTGCGTGCGCTGCGTAAACGGTTAAAGTTACTCAAAAATCATGTATGACGGAATTGCTCCCGGAAGGTTTATATATATAGCGAACGAGCGAAGCGAGTGAGTAATGTAATTATAATATTCAAGCGAACGAGCGAAGCGAGTTGTTAGTGTATTGCACCCGGGCTTTCTTAGCACCCGGGCGAAGCCGGACGGGTACCGCTAGTTACTTATAATAATAATTAATATAGCTTTATTATTTAAACAAAGTTGACCTATCCGAGGATTTTGACCGCAGATGTTCTGAGTTTTTTTTGTATAAGTATATTGTTCCGCACTAAGCTTACACACTGTATTAAATTATAATATTAGCCGATGTCATGTTGTTTTGACCAGGCGTCGTCATCTGTCGACGAGACGATTACAGCGTAATACGTCACGTATAGGTCGGCCTTTGTACGCTGTCATACGTATCGATATGATTAACGACGTATCGACTACAAAACTCAAGTTCTCCCGTTCAATCACCCAGGTGTGACACGCTTTGTCATAGATCATTGCACCAAACGAACCGTTGTCTATACGTATATACGCATGCAGAGGTCAGTGTAGTCCCGTGGTTAGCGTCGCGGCCTGTGGATCAGACTGTCGTGGACTCGAATCCCACCTCTGCTTATGGATGTTTTGTGATGTCATTTAGTTTTAAGTTAATGTAATCAAGACGCTAATGACCTAAGCTGTCGACGCGTCTATAATTTACAATAAATAAATATACGCATGTACAGGCTGGATCAAAACACATTTGTGTCGTACAATTGAGATTTTAACATCGCCGTGTCTGATATAACTAAGATTGCCAACCGTACTATTATTAATTATAGTATTTTACTATATTTTTGGTCAGTGTACTACATACTGCTGAAAAAATGTATAATGCATAAAAAACTATATTTCGGACGAGTGATTTTTTTTATCCTGGCGACACATCCCACCATTCCCATCACATCCGCTTTTACAAAGAGAACGTGGCTGGAAGAGAGAAACAGAGCAGGAATCGACTTAATGAGCTATTCATTGATATCAATTTAAATTTTGATTGCCATGATGCATGCAAAGTTTTCTTAAAGAAGTTATGTAGAATAGTTTTGTCTGAAATTAATTAATGACGAATTTGTTTTGTTAGTGTAATTATTATCGATAAAAAATAATGATTTAGTGAAATGTTAGCAATGTGGAGTCAGAAATTTAAACTTTTTCATCATCATCAAAAAGCATGTGCCATCGCTTGTGGGATGATTCCTTAGCCAAAAATAAGACAAGTAGTTCCTATCAACATTATTTTGCAGATGCATTGTTTTAAAAAAACAGGATGTTCAATTTTTTAATTTTTTTCGGTTTTTTATTGATATCTAGGTACTTATCTAAATAAAATTACAGTAAATGTTGAAAATGACAAGTGAGGGCATTTAAAAGAGCTTGGCTATAAAACTCCAGTACAAACGATAGAAGAACTTTAAGAACGAATTGATATAGCGTTTATCAGAGCATGGCAAAATGAAGCAGATGGTGGCAATTTTCAACATTTACTGTAATTTTATTTAGGTAGATATCAATGCCTAACAAACCGGTAAAAATTGAACACCCTGTATCTTTGAAACAAAGCATCTGCGGAACAATGTTGATAGGAACTATTGGTCTTATTTTTGGTTAAGGAATCGCCACACAAGCGTTGGCACATGTTTTTTTAAACACCCTGTATAAAGCCTAAGATTTAAGTATTGTTTCTGGGGTTTCTCGAGAAGCAGAATTTTTCTAAAGAATGAATTTTTTGTCTAAAATCAATAATAAAAAAGTTTTTCCTTCTTGTCAACTCAATCCGTGGACACTGGACACACTGTACAATGATCCATTTTCCTGAGAGTAGTTCCTTCAATTATCCACGAGAGGCAGCTCTTGTGTACAAACATTATTTATTCCCCATTAGTGTCGTGTCATTTTAGTGTTATAACTTAATTATTCAATTAATTTAATAGTAATAATAATTTAATAACTAAGTTATACCACTAAAATGACACGACACTAATGGGGAATAAATAATGTTTGTACCTACCACAAGTGCTGCCTCTCGTGGATAATCGAAGGAACTACTCTCAGGAAAATGGCTCATTACATATTTATACCTCAAGACTGACCTACAGTGTGTGTCTGTTGACTTTATGAACTAAGAGAATTTGTTACAATGTGCTACAGAGAATTTAACACATTTTTGAAAATCGTCCGTTTTTCGAAGCTCATAGCTAGGCAAAGAATGGAGATAGACAAAAAGTGTGAAAGTTAAAGCTGTAGAGAATTTTATCAGCTTTCATTATGTAGTACAACAAAATTTCGTACGACGCACCGTTTTCGAGATAAAAGCAAAAAACCAAAAAACGGGACCTTCTTTGTGCCCCCCCCCCTCGGGCGTACCTCGGAGGGGTAAGGACTTTTAGTATGTTTATCTCCTAACTAGTCCAAACAAAGTTCTTAAGTCAAACGTTCTGCTTTCGACTTTTCCATCCACAAATTATTCGTTGCTTAAGCTAAAAACGAATTACACTTCAAAAGTCCGTTAAATGAAAAAAAAGTTACCGGTTTTTTAAAGTCCGCAAGAGCTTACTTCAATCTTTCTCTAAATCCACAGTATCAATTAAACATTACACAACATATAATATTATATAATATGTGGTATCAGGAAAATTCTGCTCGTAACGCGACGAAAGGGTTTACCGGTCACGTAACCACAAATAGCGGTGCTAAATCCTTTCCTATAAGAGTGAACTTACAGAGTGCTCCTAAAGTATGAAATTTAAAAACTTTATAAATTCTATAGAGTTATCGCTAGGCACTTAGTAGAACATGATTGAAATAAAAAATTAATACACAAACACTTGAAATTTTCAACTATCGTTTCGGGTTTCTAGCCCATCGTCAGGAGTTTAAACTAAAAAGTTTTAAACAAATTACATATGTAAAATTTATATTATATTTGGGAGTTGTGGGTTCGAGTCCCGGCGGTGCATTTACATTTTTCCTATATAGCCTTTTTTATAAATATCATGGCGAAATTTCGTCTGATATTCTTATGTTAATATTACTAATATAGTGAATTTAGTTATATATATATATATTTAAATGGGCCCGATCGGACCATTTTAAGGGTGGGTTTTAGGGGTTGAGAAATGTTTTTGGTCCCAAAAATACCGAAAAAATTCTCAGAATCGTTTTAAAATTGAAATTTAACCATTTAGTAACGATTAAAATGTGCTGCTAAAATTTTAATAAAATCGGCCCGGCACTAGTAGCGGATACGGATTTACTTACTGAAGGGTGTATTTAATTTGGTGCAAATGTTAGGAATGATAATAATATTGCAATTAAGAAAAAAATTATTATTTTAAGGAATGTATTAAGGGGTTAAATTTTTTATTTTGTCTAAAAACAAACTTAAGTTCACATAATAAAGCCACAATGCGCCAGTATTAGCAAATACACTATATTGTCGGCAGGGTTTGGCACTGTGACCCGAGTTTTGATTGTTATTCTCATTATTAAAAAGTTTAAGTTTAAACTCTTGATGATGGGCTAGAAACCCGAAACGATCGTTGAGATTATTAAATGTGTAGAAAATTTCAGGTGTTTGTGTATTAATTTTTTTTTTAAACTTTATTATATGAGATTGTTAAAATACAACCGAGCATACCGAGTTTCTGTAAAAATTTTACCTCAGTGTTTAACTAACAAAGATATAAATAATGATATGAACAGATAAAGTCATATCTCTGTTAGTCATATCAGCGTGTTTTTTCTAGACGCTGGATTAAATTGAACAAAATCTAAGAGATTTTAAAATTTATCAAAAAATAGCATTTTTCCTAAAGGATAAAACGTCGAGATAACTGCATTTTTGTGAAAACAAAAAAGCCTGTCTTGAATCAAATAGCGCCCCTGTTTCGGACGTTCTTTTCGCGGGCATTTTGGACGTCCATATTCAATTAAGCCTGCTAAAATTGATCCGATACTAGTCTATGAGAATAATGGTGTATTATCTCTAGAGGAATATTGTTAAACGCCTGTGTAAAATTATTTTTCAATAAATTAATCACCAAATCAGCAGAGACAAATAAATAATTATTACATTAAATTAATATATAATTACTTGTCCGTTGATTTGGTCATTAATTTACTGAAAAACAAAATATGATTAGCGGTGAAACGGTAAACTACAATATTTTACGGATCCTCATTTTTTTTAAACGTTCGGTATATAAATACGTAGTGAATATGTATACGAGTATGTACATCCATATAGTAGTTGTACATAATTAATAGAGAATGAAGGCCGCCTGACTGCGAAGCGGTGAGCGGCGTGAGACAGTCGTTCCAGGCTGGCCATATCCCGAGGGAGCGTTTAAGCCAAACGATTCGCACTACATATATACCTACGTACACTGTGAGACAAAAAAATGAAAAAAGAAAACGGAACTTTAATTCCGTCTGAAATGGCACATAATTAAGTGTGATGGCTTGAAGTATAAACCTGAACATCAAATCTGGTCTCTTTTTAACACGCTTATATTAGTTCCACCTGTATGTATGTAAGTAACGGATTCTTTGAACGTGATTTTCACCCACTTCAAAACTTCAGATTGAACTGAAACTTTGCACACTTATCAAGGACCGATGACAATACAATAATTCAATAAGTGTGTCCCATTATCCTGACCAGGATCTTCAGGACTAAAAAGAAAGCAAAAAACTTCAGATTGAACTGAAACTTTGCACACTTATCAAGGACCGATTACAATACAATAATTCCATAAGGTTGTCCCATTATCCTGACCAGGATCTCCAGGACTAAAAAAATAAAAATAAATTATAATTTAAAAAAACTAAAAAACACGCTTTAATGAACTAATAAATAAAAAATAATTAATTTTATTGTAAAGAAGCGCGGGGTAGTATGAAAATATGGTAAAAAGCACCCCACGCTTTTTTACAATAAAATTAATTATTTTTTACTTTTTAGTTCATTAAAGGGTGTTTTTTAGATTTTTTAAATTATAATTTATTAGAGGAGTTAAAACAAATTCTACAGATAAAGTAAATGCGTGCAACTCTTCACAGTTTGCATACATTCCTATGGCAATCAAATAACAGTACCATCTATTGGATCGGGATGTCAACGGTGTAGCAACAATTGGCTACATTATTTCTCTCTTTATTTAATATAATACTTATTTTTCTTATCTCAACGGGAAAATTGAAACAATCAATAATAATAATAATAATAATAATGCCTTTATTGATAAAATAAACATTTTATCAAATGGTGTGGAAATCAGCTTAAATCTGCTGATTACATTATCATATTGTTTCTATGTATGTATTTGACAATATGTCACAATTTGTTTGGCAATTCAAGCCATGCGCGGTGCTAGTGCTTACTATGCTACTTGTTGCCAACTTTAGGCCGGAGTTGCACGTAGATATTATAAATTCTAAAGGTATATATTTTGGTTAAAATCAGAGTAAACATAATACAAATAACATATTTATGGCGAAGCATATTAGATTAGCCCAGCAGCTGCTCGTCTTCTTAAAAAAATTAATTTAAAGCTATAAAATCACTTAAATTGATATTGTCTTCAATAGCGCACGTTCCAAAGTGATAAGGGAGAAAAAACTCTTTTTGCATTATATTTTGTAACAAAATAATATCTTTTCTATATATTTTCATTATTTTGATGGACACATGTCACTAACGAAAAAACTGAATTGGAGACAAAATAATAATTTAAACATGTCGTTGAACACAAAACCATGGGAAGTTTTTATTTGCATAATTATTGTAATCGCTGAAATGTACCAACAAAGATGAGATTTTCTCGTAAAAAGTAACAACGGCTGTTACAAATATAATATCATTTCATATTATGTTTATACTTCTGCTTGTTTTTATCTTTACTTCCACCATTTAAGCACGTACTTCCACCATTAATCAGAGAGCGATTATTAAAAAATCTCAAGAAAAAATTGCTACAAAGTTTTTACTGTAAAAACATTGTAAATATTATTTTAATTACTGTTCAACTATTATTCACCTTATTTAATTTATGCTGTTTAAATAAACAACAATATATAGAAGATTACTTAATTATTATTACAAAGTTCTAGATATTTTATAAAACAGTTTATGATGAAATTGTTTATATTTGAAATAAAATTAATTCGAAACGTGAATTATGCTATTAACAATCAACTCATGCAATGCTGTCGCGACACAGAAGAGAAAGGGTAAAATTTCTTTACAGCAAAGTACCTTGCAATTAATTCTCTGAAACTTTAAAAGAAAGATGGCAAGTCTGACAAGAGTTATATTTTAGGAAAATTTTTGTTCATTTTGATCACCTCAACAACTTCACTAAGATGCTATCTCTATTTCTAAAATGTCCTATCCTCTGTACCGTAGGTACTATACAGGCTGTTCTTAAAAAATGCTGCCAAATATCTTCAACAAAAAGTATACCTAATCGTAATCTGTTTGTCAATAGTCATCAAAGAAACATAAATTTTAATAGATAATTCTGAATTAGAACTGTTAAATAGTTATTGCTCTATGGCCCCTTGTTAACGAATTTTAAATATCATGTACGACTTTGTAGATTTAAAATAAAAGTAGGTACTTTTAGCACTGAATTTTACCATGATTGTTGAAAGTATATTTGGCAAGTATATTTTGCGTATTCTGGAAATGTTTTCTTCCGTCTGAGCTATCATACAAAATATCCGAAAACTTACAAGAAAATTAAATTACAGACAGAGGTCTCATTACAATTTTAGTACCTATAAAAAAATTAATTGCTATGAGCTCTAGATCAACGTTTTCTAAAAATTTTTCACTTCTGTACCTACCCTTAAAAATAGTCACGAACCCCCACTAAAAAAACAACAGAGTAATAGAAACCACGGTGCAAGTAAAATTTTTAACATAATATCGCTAAAAGTATACAATTTTGTTTACCTACGTGGTTTGATAATGTAATTTAAACCCTGATCAATATGGAGAAGAACATAAGAATCCAGATTCTATCGTTGGTGGTCAATGGGTATTTAAAGTGCTGCTCGACTGAATATTCGTACGATATTAGTTATGTAGACGTACAATAGTATAGTTATGAACATAAACATCGATGCTTTTCGATGAGTACTAATCTGGTCGACTACCGTCACACTTGTATGCAGTTGAACAATAAAGCTATGAACATAACGTGAACGTCGCTGCTTTTCGGTGAGTACTGGTCTGGTTGATCGTTTCTATTGAACGTGACTTGATGTTCGACATGCGTAATGGAACGAAAAAAACGTGACTAAAAAAGTTTCATTTTAAAAGTGAAATGCTTTATATTAAACGTAGTGTCAGAAGCCACAAGTTACTAAATCTACACTAAGTTTGTATCATTTAATGTCCATTCTCAGTGTGATCGTAATTTAATTATTTTTCTCCGGGTCCGCGGACCCCGTCTGATATACTCACGGACTCCAGTTTAGCCTTTGGGAAACACTGATCTAGATAACCCTGGAAGCTGATAGCGAAGAAAAAAATATAGCATCATTATTACTGAATGTTGTGGTGTTGTTTCTTAGTCATTCTGTAGATTTACACGTACTACAATGTAAGTACGCGGCATGCACATCTCTTATCGTTTTAAAGAATCCGAACCCTTTCATCACGTTCCCTTTATCTCGACATTTTCAAGTGGTGCCGGGGAGTCTTCTTCAGTATTACGTAGATACACAACATGCCGACTAAGGTGAAATTCACCCCTGAGCAATGCGGGGTCGATGAATATCAACTCACTCTTACCTATTTTTATCGTAAACCAAGGAAAACAGCCCGAAACTATCCTCCAAAACTCTGTTCACTTTTGTAAACAATTTAATTGAGCAGCAGAACAACTGTTTGTGCACTACTTTATGTAGTGGAAGCTGTGGAATATACTTCTCACAAAAATTAAAAAGTGTCTGACAATATAACAGGTAGGAAAAATACAACAGATTATATTATGCTTGGTAATAGTAGATTGTGTATCTAGTGTCATAATGAGGTATATTACGCACGAGTTATAGTGACACTATGTTACGAGCACTAGCAAGTTTTAAGTCACACATTAGTGATAATTAGGTTTGCCATAATTTGTTAGAGTTAAATCCAGACGGTCCAGCAGATCTGGGGATAAATCGTGGCGACCGTGAAGCGCGAGCCGCGAAATTTTTTTTTGGTATTTTAATTCAAATATCGGTTGTAGAAACTGGGAAACTAAGAGTAAAACTACTGAAAAGTGTACCGAAGAGGTTAGGTAGGTGAATATTAACGATTCCTCGTGTAATTGTATTATGGATTAATAAATTTCTATTATATTTGTATTAGGAAACTCAAAATCAACATAATATATATTTATTTAAATTTAAAACATACAATTATGTTCATGTACTTATTATTATAAAAATGGCTACTGACTCGGTCCTTCTTCATCCCCAGCTTCATTTTTACGTCTTCGTTTGGCTCCTTCTGATTCTGAGTACCATTCGTAGGTACTTTTCAGACGTAAGGGCTTTCTTTATTATAAAACTTTGCTTGTTTTTATTTATTAAAAATGCGGACGTAAAGACGAGTTCGGTCAAAAGTCCGAACATGGTTGCCAAATCCGGACATTCCGAACTAAAACCGGACGTATGGCAAGTCTAGTAATAATATCATTGGGCACGCGATATATATGGTATTTTTTGTCATAATCCTTATAAAGTAGCTGGTTTTCACTTCATTTTCAGTATATTTTCAAAATTTTTTACAGTTCATTTGTGTAGCAATTTTAACTTTTGATAGTAGGTTATGTCTAAGTCAGTAGTCTTAGTATAATGTACATATTAGACTGCAGTATATACCGTGTGAGTTTTTTCAAAACGTACATAGGCTGTTTCACAATTTGAAATCGTGGTATAGATATTGTTAGAAACTATGAAAACGAATGTTTTTATTTACAATTTATTATTATTGAGTTGCGATAATAAATTTTATAAGTTCAGAGATTAATTTAATATTTTTTTCTATAAAAAAATGTACACCGTGGAAGAAAAGGTTCTTATGTACAATTTGTATTCCGGTGGAAATAGTTATCGGCAAGTCTGCGTTATTTTAGTGTGCATTTTCCAGGCAGACCAGATAAATACCAACAATGTCTATACCACGATTTTAAATTGTGAAACAGTCTATGTACGCTTTAAAAAAACTCGCACGGTATACGCACGCTAAACGCTGAATTACAGCGAGCGCCGTGGTCCTGTGGATAAATGCAATAGTTACCGAGTATAAGGCTCCAGATTCGCAAACGGCTTAAAATAATAATATGAAATATTTGATTTTTTTAAATTTATTATTAAGAATGATTGGTAATTTGAAATACATTAAATTATTGTTGAATTTTACTCCCGCACACACCTGCCTGTTAAATACAGGCCTGCATACATGCATGTAAAGCAGCTATTTTATATAGTAGGTATGGCAAAAAAATATAATTAATGGCGTTTATTTTCGTTTAGGGTTTATTTTTGATGATAATAATAACTATTATATTTTGTTTAATGTATAGTTTATTATTATTATTAGAATCAAAATAGAATTTTTGGTGTCAGAAACAATTACTAAATTAATTATTAACGCAGACATTCAACATATTCTATTATAAATAAATATTTGCCGTTACCTGCGGCATCGCACGCGTTAACAGAAACTTTATTTTATTTATCATATTATAATTTTTTGAGCTGAAAATTTGAGTTTCAAATTTATTTTTTCGTCAAAAAAGGTGTAACGAATTGTAGCTTGAAGTACCTATAGTGTTCACAAATTCGTCAATATAATATGTAAATTGCAGACACTCGACTATTTCACAATAAATTAGAATAGAAAATTAAAAAAACATCAATCTTTTTGATAAGATTCCTACTTACAGAAAGACAGTTACATAGTATAAGTTTTTTACGTAAGGCTTTTTTTCCGACATACCAAGAAAAAGGTACGAGTAAAAAGCGTGATAAAGGTTGAAATTAACAAGCTCTTTCACAAATCAGTAGTATTTACTACCTAACGATTGAGAAACGCTGATTTAAGATTGTAGATAAGAATACATTTTTGTGTACCTAATTTTCAAACATGAAGTTTGTAAAAGATCAAGCTTACAAAAACGTAAAATATAAAATTGGTATCTTCTAGCTGATGATTTAAAAACGAATTTTTGAAGATTTAGAGAAGTGTAACTATATAATTAAAATTGTATTTCATAACTAATGGATTATGACTTCAAAGGCCTGTGCTGCCTCTACAAGCTCGCCTAGAGACACAATATTAACCATAAAGGAAAGGGTGCTGTGAAGTGAGAGGCGATCCGGATCGATGCTGTGCAACTGAATTCACGTGTATTGCTATCCCAGAGAGTCCTCGCGCTAAGCTGTAGGAATTCGACAAGCTGTGAGTAGGGCATCCAATATCAGATCATCGTCAATTTCGCTACTGATTTCGATATTTTGTTCTCAGTTCAGAAATTCCGGAATTAGTTCCGATATCGAGCAAGATCTACAAAAATACTGCATGTAGAAATGTTATCATATAGTTATAGGGTATTAAATAATTTAATCATTAAAAATAATGTTATGTAAGCTGACACGCACTACGAAACAGTAGGTACTGCACATTAAAGCATCAGTTGCAGCGGGCAATCATGTCACAGCTTTCATAAGCCCCAACACCGTTTCCGGTGGACGGTCCTCTTTAATTAAAGCAGCGTGCAGTCAGTGTTTACAGATTTTCAAAAGGTTTTGTAACTATAATAATTGATAGTTACATAATCTTCAATCTGGTAGCACTGACTACACGTTCGCTCCTCTCTGGTTACACTTCTACGAAATGCTCCCACTCTCTTCGCTCAATAACCGCAATCACATCACTACTTTTAATGTCAAATTTTCCCGAAGTTTTATACAATTTTTCTTCGTTGGTAGCATGAAGTGGATCGGAGGAATGATAAAAACTTAAAATGATCACAGAACTTGAAAAGATCATCCGCGACTTTGCATAATAAACAATCAGAATTATATAAATTCTACATAGGACAAACTGGAAGACCTTTTGAAGAACGCTTCAAATAACATCTTCCTAAAAGAAACTTGTTAAATGCTAAATCAAATTACTCCCAACATATAATTTCACAAAATCATGAATATCACGATTTTTAAACAAATTTTATTCCACTACATGTTTGCAGTAAAGGTAAGCACATGGACACCCTCGAATAATATGAAATATATAAAGCCACAAAATTCAACAATACCAACATTCTTAATGACAAACTAACGTTAAAATCGAACATAATATACGACACTATAATTAACAACACACAAACACCCAATACTCATTAATCGTCTACTTCCATTTCATCTACCTACTATATAAATCATAAAATTTCGAAATTTAAATCAATACTCCACAATCCACTACATAATACGCATATGCTTAATATTATAACGTGTTACGGATACTCAATGTGTAACTTAAAAAAAAATTAGCCACACCTGAAGATAGCAACTCGTTGCTGAAACGCGTCGCGCAGGAAGTCACAAGACGGACATCAAAAAATACAAGGTATTTCTAATACTTCATAATAATCAGAATTTGAAAATACCCACGACTGTTGAAATGTCGTTGTTTATTTCATTCATGTATTTCAAATCCTTATAATTGCCAGGTCCTAATCCAAAAAGAATATCAATTAGAATCTATGTTTATGGTCACAAATACAAAATATATTAAGTTGACAATATTGATTAAGACTAAGCCCAGATATTCCTCGCAGCTTAAGGCCCGTATTCACCGAGCCTAGTTAGTTATTTATTCCGTTGATTTATTCCCCTGGTAACTATCACACGGAATAAATAGTGATAATTCAAATTACCAAACATAGTTAAGTTTACTGCAGGTATAAATCGTATAAGAATAGTTATTCTGTCCAATTTCAAGGGTATAAATATTTATCCGTCTAGTTAAATAGGGTGTGCACGAAATGCATAAATTACTTTATGGCCTGGCGACCTTTTCAGGTAAATATTAATTTCAAATCTTACAGGTAAAGGTTTCTGTCAGTAAAATATGTCAATATTCACCATTTTACATTTTCGATAGAAGCGCCATCGGTCGGATCTTTGGTAAACGTGCTTTATTTGACAAAATCTGCAAGGCGTATAGTATATAGTAAATTTTTACCTGCAGTTACTATTCTATCGAATGAATTGCTTGGTGAATAGAAAGTTTATTTTATTCCAAGGAATAAATTTATTCTAAGGTTAGTAACTTCTATCTTTAACAGTGTTTGGTGAATACGGGCCTAAGTGATCTTAATTAATGAATTGTAAGTTATAGACGCTCGACAACAGAGATCATTAGTGTCTGAAGTGATCTTAAGATAAGCATCACTCAAGATGGTTGGGCGCTTAATGACTTTAGCTGTTGAGCATCTATTTATCAACAACAAGTTCGTAGAGGAATTATTGTTTCCCAACGAGACGCAATTGAAAAAGTCCTATACATATTCTCTCACCATCAGAATTCAAAGTACCTTCCGAGTGCAAATCTAATGTTATCACCTTTAAACAGTAGTACCTACGATTCTATTTGAAATATGCATACAAAATCCCTCTCCTGCATGGGTTTCGAATTCTGATCCTTACGAATGATTTCAGCGTACGAGACTGTTCACTGGATACGATTGCATAATATAGAGAGATTAAAGTAAACAAAAACATGTTTGTTTAAAGGTTTAAAAGAATGCATTACAAAATAAATAAATTTCGTTTTTATGGCTTCAATCAAACTCAATGCCGCAAGACAATGCAATGTAAAAGCAATAAATATAAAATTGAAAAGAATAAAAATAAAACAGATCCTTTAACAAGTAAATATAAAAGAACGTTATTTACATTTATATACTTCTCACGTATATTTTTTTTCTCGAGTTGAAGTGATTGGAAAACAGAGAGGAAAATTAATATCCTGTCAGAGCGGCAAGCAGGAAAAATTATCAGGTGTCTCAGTGTTTTTCTAAAATCGTTTAAAATGAGGAAATGAAGCAGTTATAACAGCAAAAAAGCTACCGTAATGTTATACTTTTTATCTTTACGTAAATCCAAAACCAACAAGAGATTTATTCGAAAGTCATTTTAGTAAACTACAAACAAATTTCTTCACTGTAACATTTTCATCAATAAACAAGCCGTGAGGTGGGTCGTTTATTAGGACTAAAGTGCGACCCTTGAGGTCCACACGACGAACTTCCCAGTTTGATAAATATTTAATAATAATTTATATTAGAAATCGTGTCCATCGTGATTATAATAAAATTAAGGAAAATCGCAGGATAGTGGACAAATATTTGATTTATTAAATTAAATGTACGACGTTTCGTTTATATATTTAAACTTTTTCAAGTACACAAAAATAACAATATTTATGAAAATTAATATTAATTACTAACCATAGCAATTAACATAAGATAGGGTACATAAGACAAAAACATGGTAACATGGTAACAAATTATGTTGACTAAAACTTTTTAACAATCAATAATAATAATAATACAAATTTTAGTATAATTTCATAACATAATTGTACTGACTACTTAAATTTTGAGTGTCTGTTCTATAATTGATTGAATTGTTTTTTCTAATAAAACACATTTCACTGATATTGCGTTTCTTCCAATTTGACTCTTTATCTAATATTTTAACTTCATTGAAAAGAAATTTATGCCCAGTGTCGAAATGATGAGATGACAACGCCGTCTTATTATCACTTAATAAGTTTATATTTCTACAGTCCATTTTGTGCTGATAAATTCTATTTTTTAATAACTGTTTGGTTTGTCCCACATAACACTTATTACATTCACAAGGTATTTTATAAATAATATTAGATTGATGTGAGTTAGGCGTCTTATCTTTAAGTCTTGTGAATAACTTATTCAATTTATTTAAGTTATAAAACACCAACTTAATATTTGTGTTAGAAAATAATCTGTTGATCTTATAGGACAAGTTCTTCACAAATGGAAATCTAACGTAAAACTTGGTAGACTTAGTTCTTTCATCCACAGTATCCAACGTGTTATTTAGGTGATTTTGGTCCTCTATAAACTTATCAACGCATTGATGTATAAAGTTGACAGGGTAATTATTAGCTTTTAAGATATTTTCAACTTTCTTAAAATTGTCCTTATGGTAGTCTTGGTGACTTAATTTTGTTACTCAAAATTTAAGTAGTCAGTACAATTATGTTATGAAATTATACTAAAATTTGTATTATTATTATTATTGATTGTTAAAAAGTTTTAGTCAACATAATTTGTTACCATGTTACCATGTTTTTGTCTTATGTACCCTATCTTATGTTAATTGCTATGGTTAGTAATTAATATTAATTTTCATAAATATTGTTATTTTTGTGTACTTGAAAAAGTTTAAATATATAAACGAAACGTCGTACATTTAATTTAATAAATCAAATATTTGTCCACTATCCTGCGATTTTCCTTAATTTTATTTTAATAATAATAATTAAATTAGATATTACACAGAAAAGTAATCATTAAAACATAATTTATATTAGAAATCGTGTCCATCGTGATTATAATAAAATTAAGCAAAATTTTGCTTAATTTTATTAAAACATAATTATTATTTATTTTTAACAATAATTTAAAAAAAAACGGCTGAACCGATTTTTATAAAATTTATGTCGGATCAAAATGACATTAACACGCCTCGATTGACACGCTTACCAAGTCGATATAATTTTTTATTCGCGAGATATTGTGTAAAATCTACTTTTTTGGAGTCTATTTGGTTAAGAAAAAAGAACGGCTGAACCGATTTTGAAAAAAATTCTTTCAGATCTTATTTACGTTAATACGCGTCGATTGGCACCCTAACGTAGTCGATATCATTTTCATTCTCGAGATTTCGTTTTAGAAAGAAATGGACACATACGTACTTACGTACGTACGTACGTACACACACACAGACATCTTTCTAAAAATAGTGTAAAAATAGTGTAGTGACCTTGAAACATAAAAATTTGTTATACATTTTGATTTCGATTTTCGGACCCATTACAATAACTTCCAATGGGAAGTTAAAAAACAAGATTTAAGTATTCAAATTTAAGATTCCACATCACATATTGCGATTAATCTTCTAAATAATAAATTGAAAATATGAATTGGTACCAAGCCTAGACAGTCTTGGCAGTTAGCGGTCTTTTAAAGAGATTTATAATTAATCTTGTAGCATCGGAATAACATATAGGTATAATAAAACGATACAGTGTTTACAACAAAGAACTATTAACGCCAAAAGAATTCTGGACGTTTACGAATATACACGAGCAAGGGACGTTTTATCAGAGTTATGCACGTGAACGAAGCCAAAATAACATCAAACGAACCAATTAAACAGGATATGCATTTAATCGGCCTGATTCAGCACACCAGGGCAAAGAATAATTGACACTTTTAGAAAACACTACATGTATACGCAGGCCAAAGCACTGCATAGGATTGGTTTTGCACTGAACAAACCCAATTCAGTGCACAAGTCTGCGTTTATTCTCGCGTATTCCAAAAGTTTTGATTGTTCGGTGCCGTGCCGTACCAAACAGAGTAGGCATTCTGAGCATTGGTTACCTACAAATACTCCCTGCACTCTTCATCTCAAATATTTCCCCCCCCCCCTCCTGAAAACGGTTATGACTCTTCCGACGCTATTTTTAAAGCTAAAGGGTTCAGGTAAACGTCAAATGAAGGACCAAGAATCACACTACACAGATTCTTCGGGCGAAAAATTGCAAAAAAATCCTGGAGCTTCTTCATTTGGCGTTTATCCAAACCTTTTAACTTTAAAAATAGCGTCGGGAGAGCCATAACCGTTTTTAAGCGACGGAAAAAAATTTGAGATGAAGAATGCAGGGAATATTTGTAGGTATCCAATACTCTTCTGCTTAAACCGTACACTTAAGATAATGAAAGTTAAATTCGTAGCGTTTTTTGCGTTTTTTACAGTATTGGCAAAATGACGAATCATCAAAAAAACGTTAGTTTTTTTTAATTTGTCAGCTACTGTATAGCGTATAAATCTCTATGTGTATTTGGTTGATGCACTTCTGTATAAAACGTTAAAGTTACAAAAATATTAAAACGTGAATGTTTTTTTGTAGACGTACGTAAGACGTAAGAATTATAGTAACCCCGAAGTAACAGCCATTCTTAATATTTTGTTTTCCTGATAGGTACCTAAATAGTTTTAGTTGATTGTACCATTATAATCATTTCCTGATTTCCTACTTGAATTTTATGATTTAGTGACAAATGTATAAGAGGAAATTTTAGAGTGATGCCAAATACACATTAAATAGCAAATATACAACCCCTAGTTTTTAGCAGGACTTTTGGAATTTTAATTCGGTTTTCAGTTTAAAACACACAATTTTCTTAAATATGTAACGTGCGAAAACAATTGGGTTTTTGAATGAATTTTTTTTTTACTTAAATAAAAAGATCACATAAGTACAAGTTTTATAGCAAAACTGTTTTTATTTAATTTTTTTGCTTACTAATTAAAAAGTTATATTTACCTAAAAATTAATTTTTAAACTCAGTTCCGATGACGCGCCGAAAGAATCCGAACGCGTGTGACGTCATTATGTTATCTATGGTCTTTATATCCA
The DNA here is from genome assembly GCA_039654895.1 of Mongoloraphidia duomilia. NCBI lineage: Eukaryota > Metazoa > Arthropoda > Insecta > Raphidioptera > Raphidiidae > Mongoloraphidia > Mongoloraphidia duomilia. The sequence goes on along the minus strand of CM077516.1, from coordinate 16,750,036 downwards.
TGGTTACTAAGTTAAAAATTTATAATAAAATTAAGATAGTGGACAAAATATTTGGTTTATTTAATTGAATGTACGACTAATCTATATATTCAATTAAATAAACCAAATATTTTGTCCACTATCCTGCGATTATTCTTAATTTTATTATAATCACGATGGACACGATTTCTAATTAAAAATTTATTATTTTTGATAGTATGTGTAATACATAGGTATACACAAATACCAACAAATGCACACAAATTTTAACATAACGACGTCACAAACATTCCTGGCGCGTTTTGAAGTCAGGTGATATTTTTTAAATTTTTATACATTTTAATTAATTTTTAGTAATTTATCTATGGCTTTAAAAAAAAGGTTCTTTTTGTTTTTCAATATTATTTATGTTATATGTTTTTCAATCTATATATTTAAAACACAAGCCCTATTTCTCTAGACAATCCGCCAGCAACCCCTGCTCAACCGATTGACATAATTTTTTTTTTAAACTGAGGCCTTTAGTCCACAGATATGTTATCACTATTTTTTTTTTGGTGAAATTTCTTTAAAAGGGGTGATTTCAAGCGATAATAGTAAAAATGACGAGGGGGCAGTGGGGTGAAGAGAAACGTAAACAGAGAAAATCCATCGGCGTTCACGATACATGAGTGTGAGACAAATGCAAATATGTACGCATGTCGTGGATAGGCTATGCAAACAATAAACAATGAAACATCTTGACAGTTGTACATTTTAATTTTTAGAGCCCAGATTTTAATAGGGTAATATTGACAAAATTTCCAAAAGTATTTAAAATTAAACAATAAAGATGTATATGTACGTGCAAATTTTTTTTCTCTTTTATAGTACTTAGTTTCTCAAATACCGACAAACTCATCGATTTTTTTCTGAAGATCATTCGTACGTAAGTATTACACTGATAGATACGTTCTATAGCTTCTAAAAAACTACTATTTTACGTACACTTTAAAGTTATGTTTGAATCAAAAATATTTATCAAAAATTATATTAAAAACATATCGTTAAAAGCTAGGTTATGTGTTTTACTCACGCGTTCGTATACACAATGATATTGAGAAAGCTTGAAATATATATTTCTTATTGTTTTCTTAATAAAGTGATTCGTATTACATATAAAAAAGGTTTGTGTTGGCAAACATTTTTTTTTGGCGATAGCCTTTACTAAACCATTGTTCTTTGAAGACAGTGTTAAGTCGTCGCAAAAAAGTTTTGCACGGGTACACTAGTATTATTTATGTTATATTATTAGAAAAAATTAATAATTTTTTTAAAATTTAACTACCTAATTAGATTTAAATATGGACTTGAAAATCGGGTTAAAATATGAACGAGAACAGAGCAAGAAATTTTCTAACTCTGTTCAATTATTTTGAAAAGTATCTGAAATTAAAAAAAACTCGGGTCGCAGTGCCAAACCCTGCCGACAATATAGTGTATTTGCTAATACAGGCATTGTGGCTTTATTATGTGAACTTAAGTTTGTTTTTGTACAAAATAAAAAATTTAACCCCTTAATACATTCCTTACAATAATTAAATTTTTCTAAGTTTCAATATTAGACATGGATTTTATCAGTAAAACCAATTAAATACACCCTTCCATAAGTAAATCCGTATCAACAAACTAGTGTTTTCATAAAATTTGAAAGTCCGGTCCTGTCGGGCCGATTTTATTAAAATTTTAGCAGCACATTTTAATCTTTACTAAAGAGTTAAATTTCAATTTTGAAACGATTCTGACAAATTTTTCGGTATTTTTGGGCCCAAAAACTTTTTGGAACCCCTAAATACAACCCTGAAAATGGTCCGATCGGGCCCATTTTAAATAGGCTTCTTGCGGTGATGGGTTCCAATGTGTGTACCAAATTTCGTTTCAATCGATTAAGTCTGTCGAAAGTTATCGTGTACACACACACACACACACACACACACACACACACACACAATATATATATATATATAAACATTTTCAAAAATGGTGCCAAATTGTTCAGGAGGCTATGAAACGTCGAGAAATTTTGGTCCGACCCCTAGGTCCCGCCATCCGACCGACGCCAATAGTGTATGTGCCATATTATGGCAAATACACTAAAAAAACATACAAAGCTGATCTTCAAGACCAAATTAGGTACCATTGCATCACCAATGTACAATTTAGTTGTATCTATAATAATGTGAACAGATACTGTACTTGCAGGATGATAATGTCTTATATAACTAGAAGCTTCGCAGTGCAATCGGGTGCAACCTAAGGTGTTAGGGACTGAGAAGACGACAGGTCACCGGCGGAGATATTATATCGATCATGTTATGACGTCACGTGGTATCGCATCAATCATGCCATGTGCCAACTGAACCACCAGTCTCCTTTTCCCCCCAGCTCTCACTCTTCCCTCCGCGTCCCTTGATGCTCTGTTGGAGCCCTCTCTGATGAGAGTTAACGCTCTGACGATTCTGGACACGCTAGAGGAGACACGATTATTATGTAGAATATTTATAAATCAGGAATACAAACACATGCACTCTTTCCTCTTTTGCCTCCGACGTCGCTACTTCTAGCTACTTGAATGGTTATTGTAAACTGTCGCCTAGATCAAGAAAGGACAAATTTGTTAAGGATCGACGTCAAGTAAAAATAAGGTAGCAGGTACACGGCCGAATATAGTAGTCCAGTCACGAGAGCTTAAAAAGATAGGTCCACCTTGCGTTTTGTGCAGCAAATGATTTTATTTTTTTTTTGTCCTCAAGCATGTTTAGGAGATGTCAAATCCAAGTTTGCGACCTCTAAAACAGGGCGGGGGAGTTTTGGTGGGCTATAAACCATGATTTTTTTGCACTTTTTTTGGTTTTTGGCTAATAACATAAAAACGGCTGGTCCTATCAAAAAAATAGTCCTACTCAAAATTAAAGGGCACAAAATTTACTTCAAAATGCACTAGTCAAATATGTTTTTGTTCCGATTTTTACCGACTCTACAGAACTTAGACAAAAAAAAAATAAACTCTTTTTTTGTTTGAAGGCGCTAATCTCAGGAACTTCCAGTCTGTAAAAGAAGCAAAGTAGTAATCATTGAGACCCTATACGAGTTTTTTAAAAATTCAATCCCAAAGGGTGAAAACGGAAGTGTAGGATTTATTGTAATAACAAAAAATCCTACACCCACGTTTTGCCCTCTTTGGGATTGAATTAAAAAAGAAAATCGATTAACCTATAACCTTCCTTAATAAACGGGCTATCTAACAAAAAAAATTTTTTTCAAATCAGACTGGTAGTTCCTGAGATTAGCGCGTTCAAACAAAAAAAAATAAACTCTTTTTTTGTTTGAATGCGCTAATCTCAGGAACTAAAAGTCCGATTTAAAAAAAATGTTTTTTGTTAGTTAGCCCGTTTATTGAGGAAGGTTATAGGATAAACGAGTTTTTTTTAAATTTAACCCCAAAGGAGGTGAAACGTAGGTGTAAGATTTTTTGTAATAACAAAAAATCTTACACCTCCGTTTTACCCCCTTTGGGATTGCATTTAAAAAAACTCGAATAGCCTATAACCTTCCTTAATAAACGTGTTATCTAACAAAAAAATGTTTTTTTAAATCGGACTTGTAGTTCCTGAGATCAGCGCGTTCAAACAAAAAAAGAGTTTATTTTTTTTTGTTTGAATGCGCTAATCTCAGGAAATACCAATCCGATTTGAACAAATTTTTTTTGTTAGATAGCCCGTTTATTAAGGAAGGTTATAGGCTATTCAAGTTTTTCAATAGTTAAAAGCTTGAAAAATTGATTTTTTTTCATTTTTATAAATTTTGGTGATTTTCTAAGTTCTGTAGAGCCGGTAAAAATGGGAAAATAAACATATTTGACTAGTGCATTTCGAAGTAAATTTTGTGCCCTTTAATTTTGAATAGAACCATTTTTTCGATAGGACCAGCCGTTTCCATGTTATAATCGATAAATCGAAAAAAGTGCAAAAAAATCGTGGTTTTTAGCCCACCAAAACTCCACCGCCCTGTTTTAGAGGTCGCAAACTTGGATTTAACATCTCCTAAACACAAAGAAATAAAATCATTTGCTGCACAAAACGCAAGGTGGACTTCCTCTCGTGACTGGATTATAAGTAGTTGAGCATGAAATTACAATAATTTTGCAAATTAAATTTTATTTTTATAGCAACAGCTCCTAATCGTTTTTAGGTTAACATGTTGAAAATATACTTAACCGGGATTTTTTTAAACTAATCATCGTCCGTCCTAAAATTCTAAGATACATGATAAAATTCCTGAGCGGCATGGCGACCCATCATCTGAGAATTGTCGTGAGCTAGGTTGAATGAATAGATTCATAATAAAAAAAGACACGATAAGGCTTCCCGAGTACGTACCGGGGTATCCTCCATGAGTCATGACCACAAAAGCACTTATGGTGATCTTTACAACCATACGGAGTTTTTCGGTGTTATTTTGAAACATCATTATATTATTAAGTATTTATTTTGTGTTAGACATAATATTTTATTAATTTCTAAATATTATCTTTTTCACGGGAAGTTCAAAATAAAAAAATTATTTTAAGTTTTGAATATTACCATCAATAATTCTCAAACAAAATTTAATAACACCCAGTACTTAAAAACTGAAGTCGAAAACCTCAAAATGATATTCACAGGGGAGAAAGAGGTGACACCATTTCTCTTTAGTAAACAGAATTCTCAAATCTTCATAGAACCTAAATGCATGCACAGTTATCTGGAGACGATAAAATTCGGTGAAATAGTCTGGAAACTATGATTCACAAACGGGTGTATCAGAAAGTATAACCGATACACTTTTAAAGTGGATTAATGAATAATATTTGATATAGGAGTTGGATTTTTGAACAATAAAAGACCCTGTTAATGTCCTAAATTTGGACGAAGAATCTCATTATTCCTGACAAAGGAATGATCAATAGACCATTATCACGTTCTAGTCATTATAAAAATGTTTATGATTTCATATTTCAGCTAACAAAAAGTTATTTTTCTTAATATTCTTGAATCGGCAAATTATCTAAGTGGTAACTAACGTAGGTACAGTAGATAGTATATCTACTTAGGTTCACGATAAGGTTAGTGGTACCCGGGACACCAGCTTTAGACACAATTTTTAATGACTTTCGCATTTAACTCTGATAGTATCCCAATGTTTCCTAAAATGCATGAAATGCCAACGTAATTGCACACAAAATTTCACTATTAAATAGATTTTCCCATCAACAAGTCTGTAATATTAAATAATAATATAGTAATTTCACAAAAAATCAGTAAATAAAATGTAAATAGCGCAGCAGGTACAAGTTTAAAATCCGTTGTCAGTACTCAAATCTTCGAAAAATACATTATTTAAAAGCATAATGTTTCGACTCCGTCATTACACTAAGGTGCACAGCACACAAAAATCGGAGAAGAGGTCCGTGTGTGCTCCAAATTAACACATCAAGTGCGAAACGATAGAATCATATTGTGAAAAACTGACTAACTTTCAGTTACACCTAGTATATCACTGCACAATGGTGTGAACGACAGAGAATGTTCTTTGTTCATTTTTCATGATCGATCGAACTTTATTTGAGACGGTGTGTTATTTATCAAATTTAAAGTGGATTGCTACCGAATGTATAAATCATATATTCCTTCTCACTGCATATAATATCTTCATGCACTGAACTCTGCACGCAAGGATTGAATTTTTAAATAGGTATATTTATGGTAATTTTCTGTCTTCAAATCGATTTTCTTAAGCGCGATAGGTAGGAATAATTGCGATCAAAAGTATATGGAAAAAGCGTGAGGGAAGTAATGGTGGGAGTATGGAGAAAGAAATACAGCCGCACTGCTAGTATAGAGGTACTTACAGATAAAAAAAATTATCCTAGATAACGCTTCCTTAAACTTTTTTATATTGTTTATTGATCTCTTCATCAATTTACTTTTAGTGAGGTGAGTAATTCAAATAAGTAAATTCATATTGGGGTCGAGAAAGTAAACATAATAATTTATGTATTTCCATTATTCAACGGGTATCATATCATTTTGAACTAGGATACTAAAAATTAAACAACCCGTGAGGCGGGTCGTTTATTAGGACTAAAGTTACTTTTAATTGGGACTCTACAAGTGCGACCCTTGAGGTCCACACAACGAACTTCCCAGTTTGATGAATATTGAATATTAATAATTAAATTTGAAATTACACAGAAAAGTAAGCATTTTAATCATTAAAACATAATTATTATTTATTTTTAACAATAAATTAAAAAAACGGATGGATCGATTTTTATAAAATTTATGTTGGATCACAGTGACGTTAACATGCTTTGATAGACACCTCAACGAAGTTAATAACGTGTAGAAATTGTCGGAAGTGAGCACTTCCTTGGCACATAGGATCAATAAAAGCAATACTGATTAATTCAAAATTTGCATTTAATAACTAACGTTTCGGTATTCTTCATACCATCTTCAGAGTCTACAAGAAAAATTATAATGTTCACACTGCTCTATTTAATTATAGCAACTTCAAATTCGAAGTTAATAACATTTTTTTGTGCACGATTTCGTATAAAATCTACTTTTTGCAGTCGTTTTGTTTACACAAATAAAAACGGCTTTGATAAAATTTCTTTCAGGTCTTGTTGATGTTAACATGCTTCTATTTGCACCCTAACAAAGTCGATATCATTTTTGATTCGCGAGATTTCGTGTAAAATCCACTTTTTGCAGTCTTTTTCTTTAAACAAAAAAACGGTTAGGCCGATTTTGATAAAATTTCTTTGGGATCAAAATGACGTTAACACGTCTCGATTGACACCCTTATGAAGTCGATATATATTTTTATTCGCGAGATATTGTGTAAAATCTACTTTTTTGGAGTCTATTTGGTTAAGAAAAAAGAACGGCTGGACCGGTTTGGAAAAAATTTCTTTCAGATCATATTTACGTGAATACGCGTCGATTAGCACCCTAACGTAGTCGATATCATTTTTCATTCTCGAGATTTCGTCTTAGAAAGAAATGATCACATACATATGATCACGTACGTACGTACACACACACAATAACTTCCCAATGTACTGGGAAGTTAAAAATTGTTTTCAATCAGCAAGACTCTTGCAGTTCGGTCTTGATCTTGGAAAAAGTTCAAGAATAAGACCAAGACTGCACGACAAAGGCCCATTTTTTTCATCACTATCGAAATGTGTAATTTTACCTACTTACAAACTTGTGTTCCAAAAGAGAACCACAATATCGTCGTTCTCCTCGCTGCCATTGATCGATTGCTGTCTATTTTCATTACATACAATTTTGATTCACAATAGAAACTCATATTTTAATCATCACCTAATGATGCAAACAATTGGTATTTTGTGATTATTTTTAATATTCAGTGCTAAAACCTAGAGCCAAATAGCAATAAGTATGTACAAGTGGTATTTGATCATACTCAGATATACTCATACGATCGATTTGTATAAATCAGACACTTCTTTACACTGAAAAGTGTAAATTTATGCAGTATCGATCCATATCCAGATTATGGATAAAATGAACCGACCTTGATACGATGTCCCGATATGATTTACTTAATTATATTTTAGCTTTCTATTGCCGACACAATAGCTTTAATGATCTGCATTTAAAAGTTAAATATTCTTGCTTGACGTCAAGGATATTTCACATTCCATCAATCAAATTTTGAATCGCGTGTTTTGGAAATAAGCCGACGCAACACGACGGTACAGTTCAGTGCATTTAGAGTTTTTAGACGCATGTTGGGGTGTGTTGTACCTACGTGTATAATATACACGTATCAATACCAAGTTAGCTGTGACTCAATCATTTCTTACGAAATTTTATTAAGGAGCATTTTCCAAGCTTCAGTGCTGAAGAAACAATATTTTTTGAGAATTTTTTGTTGAATTTTTTTAATGTGTACCTTTCAATTTTTAATTGATGCTTTCATTGGTATTTTTGAAGCTTTGCTTCTTAACGCACGTTCGGGATGGGGACTTTAAGAATCACAAAAAGTGAAACGTCACGCAGCGATGCTACGCACCTCATTTGCTGGGCAGCGCGTATTGTTGCCAGGCAAATAATGTTTATATTGTAATATTTATAAAAAGTAAACAAAAAATATCAAATCTCGTTTTTTTTATTTTTGTATTTGTAAAAATGTCTCATGACTTTTTTTTAACTTATATAGACTATAGTATTTGTATGCTAAATAACACCTGATAGGATCCCTTGCTCATAACTTTAGTTCATCTGAAAGGAAATAAAATGGCGACTTATTTTATACTGGCCTTTGCTCGCAGCTTTAACCGCGTTAATGTCAGTTTTGATTAGCCCAAACAGTTTGTAGGTACCTATAAAAACTTGTAAATTTTTTTTAAACAAACTTTTATCAAAATGTACACTAATAAAAAGGAAAAGTCCATGCGGAAACACCTCGTCAAGCTAAATAAAATGAGCATAAACGCGGTATAGACGTACTATTCGCCGTCGAGAGGTTCCGATAGGTAGCCGCCCTTCTGACGCCATCATCAGGTGGAGACATGAAAATATACAACTCGCAAGAAAGCAAAATTACAGGCAAAGGTCCTGTTACAATTTTATATGTTAGTAGGCGTGTTTTGTATCAACACATGTGATTCACTGATCTCTAACTGTGGATAACCGGCTAGTGCAGCCTATAAAAATACTGCAGCTTCTTAATTGTGTTTTAAAGACCATCGACAGGTAAGGTTATTTGGGCCTAGCACCAATTCATATTTTCAATTCATTATTTTTTTAATAATAAACTGAAAATCCAATTGACACTTTTACCAGCTCTTGGGCTAGAACCCGGGAACTAGGGACTTGTAATAAAGGAACCATAGCAACGCCATGTAAACAACAGCATTGCTAAACGCTCGACCATTCTCAAGCCCACTGCAGCTTCTTAAAATCATCAGAGCGTAATGAGGCAAAGGGGAAACTTCAGCGGAAAAATTGAATTATCAGTACAGCTAACGCAAGATACGTCATAGAGCTGGGCATTCTACAAGCCATGCTATATTTACAGCAATATCATCAATAATTAATGCCTGGAATAACAAATCGCTCTGCGTAACTGCTCTCTTTGACCTTTCAAAAGCATTCGATTGTGTCCACTTTGAACTGCTATGCTCTAAACTTTATAATTATGGGGTGCGAGGTTTAGCATTAGATTTAATTAGGTCTTATCTATCAGATCGCATACAAATAGTCCAACAATCAAAAGTCGAAAACAATGTTATGTCAATGGTTTCTTCAAGTGAATCTTTAATTTCGAGGGGTGTGCCTCAAGGCTCGATTCTTGGGCCACTATTATTTATTGCTTATATAAATGATCTCCCAAATACTGTTCAAAATAATCTCATTCTTTATGCAGATGATACTGCAATCATCTATGAGTCGTGTTCACTCTCGAATTTGAAGAATTCACTTGAGGATTCCATAGTTCTTTTAGAAAAATGGTTCTCTGATAATAGTCTTCGACTAAATTTGGAAAAAACAAAATTTATAAAATTTGGTGAGTATGGGAACTGCCCAAATAGTTTTATTGTACCAAATGTAGGTGAAATCTCTTTCTCTAGTTCGGTAAATTTTCTGGGTCTAACCATTGATAAGCATTTGAACTGGAAAGATCAAGTTGACAAAATAATTAAAAAAACCAGTAAATATGTGTATCTATTAAAATGTCTGGGTAAATTTATTCCAGAATCAGTTCTCGTCACTGTTTATAATGCCTTTGTGCAAAGTATATTTTTATATGGAATTGTCTTTTGGGGCAACTCCGTAAATACTTCTCAACTTTTTATTGTACAAAAGCGCTGTATTAGAGCAATCTGTAAAGTTCCTCCTAGAACACACTGTCGCCCACTCTTTAAAAAACTTAATATCTTAACAATTCACGATCTTTATGTGCTAGAATGTGCCAGCTTTGTTAAATTTAATTTTAATCTCTTCTCAGGAAATATTCCAAATCATACATACAGCACTCGAACAGGTACTAACTATAGACTTGATTACACGTCGTTGACTACGGTCAACAAAGGTCCTGTCAATGCAATGTTGAAAGTGTTTAATAAGTTGCCCCAAGAGATCAAAAATTTACCAGTCACCAAATTTAAACAGAAATTAAAATTTATATTATTACAGAAAACTTTTTACTCTGTCGAGGAATTTTTTAATCATAAGTTTTAATTTGTATACTTTTATACTGACGCATTCTACACTGTATATACAGTATTAACAGAATAAAGTTTATATCTATCTATCTATCTATCTATATATTTACCTTTAGAAATTAGAACGGTTTGAAAAATATCAGCCAATCCCAACAGTCCGCGCTTAAAGTTCCGCATCAATATGGCGCTGCGCCAGCACAATAGTTTCACAAATTAGCCACCAATTACCATCCATATACAGTGTGTAATAGTAGATTGTATGTCTAGATACGTAATGGGGCATATTACGGTGAGTGATGACAGTATCTAAAAACGAGCGATAGCGAGTTTTTAAAGTCACACGAGCCGTAATACCATTACGTGTGAGACATATATATTAAAGTATTTCTTGCCATACCCACTACAAACTTACTTTTCACGTCATTTTCAAAAAATTCTGACAGTTCATTTGCGTCGCCATCTTTCCTTTCACAGTGTGTCACGAAGTTCGTGCAAGTAAGTAATGATAGACGCACGCAAGCGTTCGCAAGCGTATAGAGAGAATAAACAGAAGTTGCTATGCCTGTTAAATGACTCATTAATTAATTAATTGTGGATTATAGACGTGTCGACAACTCAGGTCATTAGCGTCTTCAACACAACAATTAATCCATTTGTGTATTAGAATCCGCCAGCCGGCATACACAAACCGACTGGTACGAGTTCGGGTCCCTGGCAGCGCTAATTCCCAAAGAACATTGGAATGTAATTTGTTAAATGACTCATTAAAGGCCGCTATACATACATCGAAAGTAGCTATTTTGTAATGGTACGGCAAAAACAGTTTTACCGAACATAGGGAAAATAACATTGAGAACATTTACAATTTCGTGGTAGGCTACGGGCCATAAGATCTATTGTAAATATGTAGTGGATTACATAGAAAAATAATGCAGAGAATTTTTTAAACAATTTTCCATAGCAACGGTTGACTATTAAAGTAACTCGGAGCCTGCTAAATAAAAAAAGCATCTACTTAAGATATATTAGATCGTATAGTTCACCGCCTATTATTAATGTTCTCAATGTTATTTGCCCTATGTTCGGTAAAACCGTATACACACTGTATATATTAGTGATCAGTGATGTAATTGCTAGTACAAAAGTTCCTAGTTCAAACATTATTTTACACCCTGTATAATAACTAAATGCATAATATTACACAAAACATGCGTATTATTATTATGTCAAAACGCAGAGGTAGTTTCAGACAGCACTTCAGATGTAACGATAAAAGGAATAATATCGTAGGTATATTTCTGTAAAAGGGTACTCCAAAGGAATGTTCTTTTATAAAACATTGCAATAAAAATTATGATGTACACTCAACTATTTTATAACAGAAAACAATTTTTCCTTCTATCACTTTAGTACAGCAATTCTTCACAACTCCGTAAGTGGCCGCGGTGTTCCATACATTTTTTTATGATTTTTAATACATACAAAAAATGATAAGTTTAAAATATCATAACCTTTGCTGTTAAGTATCTGAAAACAATCAGTTATCAAGAAATATTAAAAAATAACCGTATGCTACCTATATATCCGGTACTACATTGCCAAGCAGCAACTATTAACCATTTCTCAGAACGCAGGAAACAGTTACCAAGTATCAGTTAACACAATAAAGCCAATAGTTGATATTATCTTTGATATCAGAAACACGCTTAAAATGCTGGTAATGAGCAAAGAAAAAACAATTTCTGTATGTTTGTCTTCGCTGGTGAACCAACAAGAATTGAGTCTGTAAAAGACTTGTTTTATTATTGGTAAGTTCGGTTTTGCACTCGATTGATCGAGCTGAGCGAGCAGATTTTTAGTCACGTGACAAGCGAACAGTTCGAGTCATCTAAACAATTCTGAACGTAATCTAGCAGATTTTTCCAAACGTCAATATAAAATGTCGCCAGTAAATTAAATTCTTATTACTAAAGCCGATATATATTCTTTATTGTTCCTCATTTGTGATTTAATTCAACATTGTTATAATTTTTTTTATTTTTTATTCATTTATTTCAGAATTAATAGTACTACCGGCTGTTGATTTTTTTTTGCCCATAGAAATAATAAATATTGTATTTAATCATTCTGTGCAATATAAACTTATTGGTTATTACTATTCTTTGAATAAATATTATATTATGTGTATTTTTACTTATTGAAAAATTACCTTATTACAAACACGTGTTTCCGCTCATTTTTAAAATGAATGCTCTGAAGATGGTTAAACCTGCTTGCTCGCTTGCTTTCCTCGGAGCTCATAGAGCGTGCTCGATCTCCTACAGATGTTAAATCCGAACGCAGGATAGAGATCTTTCAGAGCACATAAATGTTAAATTCGAACGCATTAGAGCACTCAGATCTGAGTGCAAAACCGAACTTACCCTATGTCATTAGAAAGAGCCCCGTCTTATAATTAAATAATGCCGTTAGATTTTTTGTCCAGCACTTTAAAACGGCTTCACAATATATTTTTGAAGTTGGTCAAGGTTATTCGCGCACTAGTGAGTCGAAATAAAATCTAAATTTTTGTCTACTAAAATAAAAAAATGTTAAACGGCTGACGGCACATGCCCCGAAAGTCACGGCTTACTCTACAGCACATATTACATTATTTAATACATGTCTCATTTTAATAGTTAATTGATAGCAATGGTGCAACCGGTCTCAGGCGGCCTGATTGTAAAGATTATAAAGCCCAATCGCCAGTGTTGTAAGTTGTAACGTAAGCAGCTATTAAAGTTCAAAAAATGTGTATCTGCAAATGTTTCAGGATTGCCCAAGTCATAAAAATAAGAACTCTTTTTAAAGTGTGTAGAAACATTTTTTCCTGCTGTGAGAACTATACTTGATCTGGTAGATGGTGGATAAAGAACAGATATTTTACAGTAGATGTACTGAACATCTGAGATTGAATAAATTTGTCAGGTTACCTGTCAAAATTACATTTACAGGGAACCACATTTGTTATAAATAAGAGGCGTAGGGCACAGAAGTAAAGTAAGTCCAATTTGAAAATATTTTCCCTTAACTACGTTTTCTTTTATTGATACGAAAATTTTGCTCAACACTCACTCGTGCTCTGTTGTTTATACCCCTCAAAAAATGACCATTGTAATTTAGAAGTAACAAATCAAATGAACAAATAAATTACACAATAATAACTTTAATAAAGATACTAGGTATATACAGTTGATTATAGACACTCAACATGTCACGTCATTAGCGTCTAAATAATTTTTGTATAAAAAACGCAGCTTAGACGCTTTGAGTGTCTAACTATTCTAGTTAGAGGAAAATAGAATTTTATGGGTTGAAAAACATGTATTCTGCATAACACAGTTGAACGGGTCATAATCAATGCCGGATTTCCGCCTAGGCCCACAAGGCCCCAGCCTAGGGACCCAGCCAGCCTAGGGGCCCCAGTGGCGGAACCTTCATATAAGCTCAAAAGCTTTGCTTGCCTTATCAAAAAGCTTTATCGAAAATATTATTTACGGATAGGACTAATAATTTCTTATAGTCAATTTTAATAATACCGTAAACTTCCTTACAGATCTTCTGTATTTTGATTTGATTAATTAAAGTCGATTAAAAATTATATATTCTGTACTAGTGCATTTATAATTCGCTAAATTTCCAAAATCGCTTCGAAATGGGGGAGCCCCAAAATGCCAAGTGCCTAGGGGCCCTGGGTCTTTAAGTCCGGCACTGGTCATAACGAACCATCTGAGTATTTATCTGAAAAATTCAAAAAACTCAGCAAGATGGTCAATATCGGAATTATCTTCTTTCGATGAAACACAGCAGAAAAAAATCATATTGTGTTATTTATACCTCCGCCGGGATTCAAACCAGATATCTAACACGGTTACAAATCCCTGATTAGATAGGTATCCACAATATAACGGAAAAGCGGCTATATTGAACAAATGAAGTGTGATCCTATGATAATATTTTCTATTTTCATTTAGCTTTTGGGTAACTCGTTTCAATTCTACTGAAAACAGAAAGGTCTTGTTTTAACAGTTAAACGGCTTTTATTTATATAATATGCTACAAGATATTATTTCAGTGCTTATAAAATAATAAGTACTTACTAATCCGAATTACCAACAATATACAGAGAGCACCAAAATAATCCGCATAATCAAAATTTTATTTCCTTAATGCCTGCAGCTTCGCTCGCATGAATGTCGACTGAACTAGTGATGGGCGATACGAGATGTTTTTACAATCGAAACAATTATAACAATCGAATTCACAATCGACTCGGAGTTTGATTTTACAATCGAAATGTTCGATTTTTCAAGTCGATTATTTGAAACATAGGTTATAGCAATAGTAGCGAATGAGAATACATATAATCGCGATTCAAGGTTATATGCTAGTCGACTGACGTTCACGCGACTCGATTATTCACTGTTCAGTCGGTACTCACTACTCTCTGATCTGTTCACTATTGAATTCGTATTACGCGATTACTGCACAATCGACCATCGACTCGACCACGCAGTTGTTGAATGATGAACGATTGTATAATATTATGTGGCTCTCGACAGTGTACTATTCAGTACTAATGGACTCGGTCTCGGTGAACTATGAAACAACAACAATCCAGTCCAAGTGACAACCATCGAGAGTCATCGAGATGTTTGAACAATCGAGACAATCGACTAAAATATCTCGTATCGCGCATCACTAGATTGAACCGCAGTTTAGCTAAAAATCGGTCTAGCAGTTTTCGAGTGATACCAGTACAAACAACACAACGAAAATTCTGGAAACGCATACTTCCATCTTATCATATCAAAAACTCTAAAAAACTTGTAAAAACAATATTACAAACGAGCCGTGAGGTGGGTCGTTTATTAGGACTAAAGTGCGACCCTTGAGGTCCACACGACGAACTTCCCAGTTTGATAAATATTTAATAATAATAATTAAATTAGATATTACACAGAAAAGTAATCATTTTAATCATTAAAACATAATTATTATTTATTTTTAACAATAATTAAAAAAAAAAAAAAAACGGCAGAACCGATTTTGAAAAAATTTCTTTCAGATCATATTTACGTTAATACGCGTCGATTGGCACTCTAACGTAGTCGATATCATTTTTCATTCTCGAGATTTAGTATTAGAAAGAAATGAACACATACGTACACACACACAGACATCTTTCTAAAAATAGTGTAAAAATAGTGTAAAAATAGTGTAGTGACCTTGAAACATAAAAATTTTTTCTTCGTTTTGATTTCGATTTTCGAACCCATTACAATAACTTCCAATGGGAAGTTAAAAATAAAAAATAAAAAAAGTGTTTAACTTAGTCACGCAAATGTTTTCAATACGTCCTTTTGGCTGTTTCGCAATAATATCTACTGAAATCGTAAGTAACTAAAAAGTGTACAAATATATAAGTCTATATCTTTTCCTGTTTAGTTTGTTCTATTAAAAATTTGTGTTTACTTTTTTTGTATAGAGTTTGTGCCGCATAATAAACTGTTACGCCACTGGTGAAACCATGCAGCCTACTTTACACATACATAAATACATTTAAACCACTGAAGTGGATTTTTTCTGTGTTATTTTCCATAAATATCTTGTTTACCTACACAAATTGTAGGAACACTTTGAATTTCATTACACTCTCTTTCTTAAATCTACATACAAATATTCTAACCGTAATACATGCACCCACAGAATATATAACAGTATTATTTTCTTTGTGCAGATTGTAACGAAATATATATTATACAAAATTATAGGACACTTCAGACACAAATATTTTTAAAATGACAAGAATCATCAAATAATTTGTTAACCCAAAAAAACTAGCAGTCCAGTCCGGCTTAGGCCGGGTGAAAATCGCTATTTTTGCTCAGTTCTGACCCCCATTTGCCTTAGCGTATAATAGTAATATAATATAGCCTATAGCTTTTTTCCAACCACTCTGAATACCGTAATATTACCATCACGCTCATGCGCAGTGAATAGAACGCGTTCCAACCGAACTTGTGATCGTTTATGGACGGTTCTTAAAGCGTTCCAACCGAATTTGTGATAGTTTGTGAACGGTTTCCGAACGATCATTTCGGTACATGCTCTAGACATGAAACCAAAATGAAACTGTAAAACTGACATGCGCATTAAGCACTTTGCTACGTTTGTCTCTGTTCAATACTAACTTGAGACAGTTTATTCATTTGTAATTTGTTTTATTTTTGTTTTGTCTCGTCTCTAATCAAATATCTCTTTATTCTTCATTTGAGATTTGTTTTGTTTTTGTTTGTTTTTGCAAAATTATTAATTTAAATTTATATTAGAATTCGTGTCCATCGTACTTATAATAAAATTTAAAAAAATCGCAGGATAGTGGACAAAATATTTGGTTTATTAAATGTACAACGTTTCGTCTATAGATTTAGACTTTTTCAAGTACATACATAAAAATAACAATAATGTTATTTTTATATATGTACTTGAAAAAGTCTAAATCTATAGACGAAACGTTGTACATTTAATAAATCAAATATTTTGTCCACTATCCTGCGATTTTTCTTAAGTTTATTAATTTAAATATTTATATTTGAATTCTTAGTTAATAAAATTTATTAACTTCCCATTGGAAGTTATTGTAATGGGTCCGAAAATCGAAATCAAAATGTATAACAAATTTTTATGTTTCAAGGTCACCGCACTATTTTTAGAAAGATGTCTGTGTGTGTGTGTGTACGTACGTACGTATGTGTCCATTTTTTCTAAGACGAAATCTCGCGAATGAAAAATGATATCGACTACGTTAGCTAGGGGGCCAATCGACGCGTATTAACGTAAATATGATCTGAAAGAAATTTTTTCAAAATGGGTTCAGCCGTTCTTTTTGCTTAACCAAATAACCTCCAAAAAAGTAGATTTTACACAATATCTCGCGAATAAAAAATTATATCGACTTCGTATGTCAATCGAGCCGTGTTAACGTCATTTTGATCCGACATAAATTTTATAAAAATCGGTTCAGCCGTTTTTTTAGTTATTAATCAACTACTGATGAATTATAGAATAGTTTAGACCTAATAAATAAATAACCGCAAAAATTATAACAGAGCACATTAAATTAAACTCGTAATTATACATTTTCCGTGCTTAAAACACGAATAATCGAGAGCAATTAAATTTAAGTATTTCTGATACTTCATACATATTAAAAATTATTTTTTTCTTACTTCTTAACTTTATGCAGCTTTTAAAAGCGTAATATAAACCATAATAACGTTTAGTAGGTACTGAAGGAACAGCTATTACAAAATTTGCATTCAGTGAGCGCTTCCAGTAAAGTTTTTTTATTAAGTTCATTCACTATTTGAAACAAACTTTTCGATAGTTTGTTTTAAAATTAAATCATTCTTTTTTTGTAATTATTTCCAAAATGAGATCAAATTATCGAGATTCCAAACACGATATTAAGAAGGGTCTCTCAATGGCAATCGATAATGAAATGACTATAAAACAAGTCATGAGGTGGGTCGTTTATTAGGACTAAAGTGCGACCCTTGAAGTCCACACGACGAACTTCCCAGTTTGATAAATATTTAATAATAATAATTAAATTAGATATTACACAGAAAAGTAATCATTTTAATCATTAAAACATAATTATTATGTATGTTTAACAATAATTAAAAAAAAAAAAACGGCTGAACCGATTTTTATAAAATTTATGTCGGATCAAAATGACGTTAACACGCCTCGATTGACACCCTTACGAAGTCGATATAATTTTTTATTCGCGAGATTTTGTGTAAAATCTACTTTTTTGGAGGTTATTTGGTTAAGAAAAAAGAACGGCTGAACCGATTTTGAAAAAATTTCTTTCAGATCATATTTACGTTAATACGCGTCGATTGGCACCCTAACGTAGTCGATATCATTTTTCATTCTCGAGATTTCGTCTTAGAAAGAAATGAACACATACGTACGTACGTACGTACATACGTACACACACAGAGAGAGAGAGAGAGAGAGAGAGAGACATCTTTCTAAAAATAGTGTAAAACTAGTGTGGTGACCTTGAAACATAAAAATTTGTTATACATTTTGATTTTCGATTACAATAACTTCCAATGGGAAGTTGAAAACATACCTTATGGGGTTTAAACAAAGCCGACAAAGGCAGAAAATAATACTGTGCGTCTGTTGTAAGTTGTAACGCAAAAAAGCGAAAAACAGACAATAATTATTTACATTTTTCTGACCTAACTGTCGAACTTAGAGTGTCCGTTTTTGTCTCAAATAAAACATAAACGACGAGTCTAGCCGCGCTTGCAAACACTTTTTAAAAACATTAAACGTATTTTTCAGTAAAGCTGATGTAAAATTATCTAATATTCAAAATACCGTTGTGTGCCCTGAATTCAAACTTTTTAAAATTTAGTCTGTATAGGGCCGCAAGATGGGACCATTAGCTTCAATTAATCTGATTGTGGTGCTTCTCACCGAATACATTATTGAAACCTTTAAACCCGCACTGGCTAATTGTTGGTTAAAGCAAAGGCCATTCCGTTAAAAAAAATATTTAAACCGTTTATTTGTACACCACTGTACAAATTGCAAAAAAAATGATTTTTATCTTAGCGCTTATTATAAATTTTTTATTCAATATCTAATTAGTAAAACAATGTCAACTCAAGAAAATGCAAAGTAAGTTTATGTTTTAATTATACAAATCAAGCATACCTGACAATATAATAAGTATAGTCACTGAACAATTATATAACATTAGCACCCCACATACAACCACTGACCTCACACTTTCATTTATATTACAAATATACACCAATTACTGTTTAATCGATAACAATTTCTTATATTATGTGATATTATTACAATAATATACACAATGCAGCAGCTGCCAATGATCTAATCTCGCGAGAAATTTTTTTACAATAAATGAAATAAGTAGCTAGTTGCTTTATTTTTGTATTTATTCAAAATTCAAATAATGATTCTGTTTTATATTAATTGCTGTAGAACACTAATAAAAACAGTAATAATTATAACAAAGAAAGAATTATTACCTAATCAATACGGATACACTCCAACACCGCAAATAAATTCATTTAGTGAATTAACATAATATATCAGACGACATTCGCCATGATATTATAAAAGGCTGCATATAAGGAAAAATGTAAATGCCACTGCCGGAACTTGAACCCGGAACTCCCAATTTCGCGTTGGATGAGTTACCTTACTGCACAGTGCCTGCAGTAGGCATTCTTAATTTCTGCTATGGTAAATAACACAATGAGCCAGCCGCTGAAATCACTTAATGCGAAAGTTGATTTTTTTTAAGAAAACTATTCGGTTAATAAATTCAAACTACATATATAACACAATTTTTTTTCGCACTTAATTAACTATAGTTTAAAATCAAGATGGCAATTTCTTGTTTAAATTAACCACTAATCTTATAGAAAGAGATGGGACAACTGCTCCAAGAAACTACGTAAAACACAAATTTGTATAAAATATGCGTTAAACATTTTAATACGTTGTTAACATCGATGAAATCATAAAGTCATTGCGTGCATGTATTAGTGTGCGAATGATCATTGAGAAACTTCGGTATAATGACTGTCCACTTTTCAGCCCTTAATAGGGATGTGCAGTATAAGTAATACAATAATATAGCATTAAAGAGTTTTATGACCAAGCATAGAAAAAAAACAATTCAGAATCAAAGGTTTTACTTCAATTTTAACAAAACTGTGCAACAAAGTTTTCCTCGCATTTCTAACAAATCCCTAAACACCAAACGTTCACTTATGTATGGATTCGGATATTTAGGCGATAAATAATATGCATGTTACACTAGCGTGCTACGCCCTTTAACGTCCCCAGTTATCGCTTTCTCGCCCACCCTTCATTCCGCTAGCTATTAAAAGTAGTCGATTCTAATATCTCGATTTATTTTTGCTATACTTTTTGTATGTAAAACGAAATTTAGGTTTATCAAAAAGGAGGCTCAAAAATTCTTATTATTAGGGTTCTGTACCTCAATAGGAAAAAACGGAACCTTTATAGGATCACTCGTTTGTCCGACTGGGTATCTATCTGTCAAGACCCATTTTCTCAGGAACGGATAATGATATCAAGTTGAAATTAATATGAAATACTGAGGTCTACGGTCCCTTGGAGGTGTAAAAAATTCAAGCTTCTAAGTCAACACATTTAAAAGATACGGCCATTTTGCCATCTATTTTGATACTTCCTGTTGACCTAGAATCATAAAATTTGGCAAAAAGCAAGGTCTCGCAGCACAAGTAAAGGGAAAAATCTGAAAATCACAAAACGTAAAAATTAAAGAGGGTCGTATTACCTATATCTATTTTGATACTTACAAACTCACTCATCAAAAACCTACAGGGTACTTCCCGTTGACCTAGAATCATGAAATTTGGCAAAAAACAAGGTCTCGGAGCACAAATAAAGGGAAAAATCCGCAAATCACTAAAAGTAAAAGTTGAAGGGGGCCCCCACACACAAAAAACGGTAAAACCTTTTAAAGGTTGTATCTTTGGAACCGTAACAGATAACCGATTGACATTTTCACAGAATATGTGTTATTATGGCGGATATCCTAACAAATAATAAATTAAGGGGGGTCCCCATACAAAAAAATGTGAGCCGTCGTGGGACGCCTGGCAGATGTGAAAAATCAGCCCCGCGAGAAATTTAGTGTAAACAGTACGGAACCCTCGTAGCGCGAGTTCTACACGCATTTGACCGGTTTTTTTATAATAATCATTGTTTGTATATTAAATTTGAATAATCTGTTGTCCTTAAAAATAGTTATTTTTTCTGCTATTTTTATGAGAGTTTGTGGAGGGCTACGAATCTTAAATTAAATCTAATGGATGGTCCGAATTTTGAAGTAAATATACGAGATGGCGCAACTGAAAAAGTTTGCGTACTACTGGTGTAGTGATGTCCAAATGTGAAATAATATGGCTTCACTTTGTACCTAAATTGATTGTAAATTATAGACTTTCGACATACAAGAGTCTTCTCATCGCTTCAAACAAATAACCGATAAATATAAAATATTATTTTTGCATTTTTTTTTATTTAATTCAAAGTCACCTACTGCCGGGGTTATCGAGGCGTAGCAATACAAATATTTTCAATTTGTTTTTAATAATAATTTGAAATTCACTAGTTCTCGGATTCGAACCTAAGAACTGGCAGTTACTATACAGTTATGTCTTGATAATTATTGGAAAGTTAAGGAACCCACTATATTTTATGTCTTACAAAAAGTAATATTTGCAATGGATAGTCTGTTTCCATGATGACAGTCAATGATTTAAAGGCATTTTACGTGCGACGTCATGCCATCTAGTAATTACCTACCTGATGTTGTAGGACGAAAAGGCAGGGATGCTTAAATTTTCATTAAATCAAAACTGAAATAATTGTAAAATGATGAAATCAGTACGTTCACAAATTTTGCTGGCGGTAGATTTCAGGCAAATTTGTTATACTATATTAATTTGCATTGCATTCCGGCAGACGGTTAGATAGATTTTATTTCGTCACAGTTGACAACAACGTATATAAATAATAAATTATAAAATTATTTAAAATTGTAAAGAAGGTAACTAGTTTTCCGCACTGGTTCGATCGTGTAATTTGGCTTGGCATCTCACAAGTTCACAACTGCCTAATAAGTGTTCATTGCGCAGTTTCGTTTGCTTCGCTCGTTCAATCGAGTTAATACGGAACCTTACTCACTTCGCTTATTCGATCGATTTAAAATAGGAGCCCAATCGCTTCGCTCGTTCAGTATAGTTAAAACATTCGGTCGAAATGAAATGGTGCCTTACTCGCTTTGCTCGTTCAAATTAATTGGAACAAAAACTTCGCTCGGTCGAGTTAAAACTGAAATCGCGTGTGGAATCCCCGACCTGATCATTCCTGTTTTGTCGTATCATAATTACATTATATAGCCTACGATAATTAATCGAAAAGAAGCAAGCTATTAAACAGTGTAAAAAAAATCAAATCAGTTCATTATAGTTTCATAGATTACAGACACACAAATAAACAAATTTTACCTTTCTATACGATAATATAAATTGCCCGGAAAAAATTGTAAATAAGTATATTAGGATATTATTAATGAAACTAGCAATTGGTGGATAAAAGGTTTAAAAAATATAGTATAGAAATTGCATATTTCATTACTACAATTACGAAGTGATTTAGATATGGCATTTAAAATAATTTTTGCAGTAACTACAAATATTAAAGTTTAAGGTATATCAAAATACACGAAAACGTACGATGATGATACTGTAGAACTTTAAAAATACAACGACAGGAAATATATGACACTTCATATGGTGAAAAGGGACCGCAAATGGTAGCTTAGGATTGCATATCTGAGAATTTGTTTTTATGAGATGTGACTTTGTGATTGTAACAAAGATTTATGAACTACAGAATACTAAAAAATTTATTAGCAAGCATATCAGTTTGTGGAAAATTGTGTGTGCATCAAATGTTAGAGAATCTAAAAACAACGAGAAGGCGTAAGGCGAAACCGAGCAGACAACATTTTTTGAACATCATTTTCGATTCATTTGAACTACGATTCCTAAGCTAACAGCGAGGTCATCGATAGATAGATAGTTATCTTTATTCTTATTGCCATACATATCTTTATTCAAATTGCCATACATATAAACTAATTAAAATATCCATTGGAAGAAATATTGATCCAAATGAAATAATCAAGTCGACACTTTAGATATCGATAAGCTAATATAAAATGAAGGCTTAATAAAAGAAGTCACTGAGCCCTTTACAAGTAAACTAAGATAATCGACATTTTTTCCAAAAACGAGTTAGTTGCACAGATGGCAAAAAATTAGAAAAATAAAATGGGATATGAAAAAAAAACTATTGAAAAAAAATTGTGGTTGAGTTAAACCGCCGAAAAATAATTTAAATTTGCATGTTTTGAAATGATCATTTTCGTTTGCTCCACCTATATGCGATACCATTAATATATTTTTCCCAACCTTGAGCTTCAGTCGCACTATACAGACATATAATACCGTAAAGCTTCTATCATTATACATATTAAAAAGCCATTCATTACACAGTCCATATTATGTTTACATAAAACTTTATTTTTAACTTTTAAACGATCAGGCATACAAAAAGTTGCCATTATCTGTTCTCTAATTTTATAGGCACTTGAATTTATGTTTATACTCTTATTTTTATTTCTCTCGCATTAAAGTTTAAAAAGGAACAAGATGCCTCGATGCCTTATATAATATGCAAATACTTAGCAGGTAATAATGTACAAATTAATAAGCTAGTAAATATTTATATAAATACTAGCCGTATTTATCCGGCGTTGCCCGGAAATGACAGCCCCCTGTTATGATAGCATATTGATGAGATATAGTCGAAAACCTTTCCATTATATATTTTATCTCGATATTCGTGAAAACCACATGAAAATCGATTGAATAGTTTATCGCATTTAGACAGAGCAAACAGCAAACAGATATTGCCTTTTACAGGTATATATAGTTTTTGCTCGCGGCCCCTCCCGTGTAAAATTGGTGTAGACATAGGAGCGCCTTAAAAATAATTAGATAGGCGAATACCGCAAGGCGTGATTAAGGAAGAACCGGTTTTTCATTGCAATTTTTATATTTGAGGGAAAGCCAATTTCTTTATGCTCTAGTCGAACGTGGAAAAACCACAAAATAAATAGATTCGGAAACCACAGAACCGACCAGGAATAAAAGTAGCCTGTGTATTAATCCGTGTCATAAATTGTCTATACATACAAAATTTCATTCAGATCCGTTCAGTCGTTACGGCGTGATTGAGTAACAAACATCCAACTTACAGTGGGATTAAAAATTCACGTTAGAATGAATGAATTGTGAATTATAGACGCTCGACAACAGAGGTCATTAGCGTCTGTATTTCACGTTAGAACTTTGACATTAATTTTATACAGAGTGTTCATAAAATAACGTGACTGACTTCATAATCAGTCAAGAGCCCAAACAGAACTTTACGCAAATATAAATACTTTTTAAAACATTAACATTGAACTTATATATCGTGCGTTTATAAAATTATAACCGGTCAAGTCAAAATCAGAATTCGTTTATTTACGCTATACGTCGTAACGTCCGTGATGGGGTTACCTAACTCTATATTATTATATGTACCATTTCAACTTTTTTCGTCCAGTAGATTTGGAGATTTGTGACAAATGGACAGACAGACAGACATACATACACGAGAGGGTTCCGTTTTTTCATCGGATTAAGGAACACAAAAATGATTATATTTGCCTTTTTTCCTAAGTCAGAGTTTCCCTAGATCTATGGAAATTTCACCAGACTTGGCAATACTGTACACCACTAAAATCATTACTGAAACCTTAAAATAATCAATTGTTACGACAATCGACTATGAAGTAACTCTGCCTGACCACTATTAGATTTCGAGCCCTATTTAAGAAGAATAAATTAACGTCCAGTTGATTATAAATATAATAGATGAAATTTATGATCTGATTGAGCCGTATTCACGTTAGAAGTCAGTGATCTTTCATGAAAAAAAAACTTTTTAACAAAAAAAAATCT
Source organism: Mongoloraphidia duomilia (assembly GCA_039654895.1). NCBI lineage: Eukaryota > Metazoa > Arthropoda > Insecta > Raphidioptera > Raphidiidae > Mongoloraphidia > Mongoloraphidia duomilia. Next base: position 16,725,040 of record CM077516.1, on the reverse strand, counting down.
CCTTCAAAAAACCACTAAAAAGAGGAAAATAATGAAATTTTGAGGTCTGCGCCAATTTAATAAAATATGAAGTCGGTTAAAAAGTATATTATAGTAATTAATATCTTCTTTTTAACCAACTTCATATTTTATTAAATTGGCACAGACCTCAAAATTTCAGTATTTTCCTCTTTTTAGTGGCTTTTTGAAGGAGGTTTTTTTTGTTAAAAAGTTTTTTTTACTTTTTAGTGTCAATTAATTAATAATTGTAAATTATAGACGCGTCGACAACTAGGGTCATTAGCGTCTTCAACACAACAAATAATCCATTTGTGTATTAGAATCCGCCAGCCGGCATACACAAACCGACAGGTACGAGCTCGGGTCCCTGGGAGCGCGAATTCCCAAAGAACATTGGAGTGCAATTTGCGATAGTTTTAGTGTCAAAAGTGACATTTACTTTAAAGGAATCACACGCCGTTACTCACTTTCATTAAACCGACTTTCTTTATGCTGTCTGATATGTCAAAAAGTAACATTTACCTTAAAGAATCACACGCCGTTACTCACGTTTATTAAAATCAGCCAAACTACGGAACCGATTTTGATGAAATTTCTATGGGACCCATCTGAAAGTATATCCTTTCAAATAAAAAAAAATTCCGAATCGATTTGTAAATGACGGAGTTCTGAGGTAACAAACATAAAAAAAAATACAACCGAATTGAGAACGACCTCCTTTTTTTGAAGTCGGTTAAAAATATAAGTACATTCGGTATAGTTTAGCTCTTCCTACACGTGTTATATTTGGTTTGATAAGCGACCCTTAAAACATAAAAGGTCACGACTCCCAACATACAACGTTGCACTTGAATGAAAGAACAAAGCAAATATTTTTATTTATTTGACATTGGCATGTTCCTTTCACGTTATACTTTAATGTTATACACAGGTTCTGTCAAAAGTAAAAAAAAATATATAATATTAAAATATCTCGGATAAATTTTCTTTGTTAACTTCGAGCGAAATTCTACTTTTAGGTTTATTCAATCGCTCAAGAGAAGAAGGGAATTTCATAAAACGTAATTTGAAACCATATTAAAGTGAATTTATATATCTATATAACTTGTTTGTGACGCAATCAATATGGTTACATCAAAGGGATAATTTTAAAATCAGTTCAATTGTTATCTCAATAGGTACTATTGGTGTTTTTTACCTTTTCAGAAAATATCTCTCAATGGACAAAAGACGCAACCATTTCATAGTCGGTTAAAATTCAAAGTTAATAATAAATTTAATAACAATTTATAGTCTTTTATTTTAAGTTGAACATAGTTTTCCAAAAATAAGTGTGTATTTCTTAAAGACACTGTGAAAAACAAAGTTAATTCTGCGGTCGCAGAACTCAAATAAATAGCGTGTAACCGAAAATATCCCATATCTCAAAAACTACACAACATATCTTATTCAAAGCAATTTTCGTTGGATGTGTTTTTTAAGTTCTACCACCCTAATTTTTTTCAGAATTTTTCACCCTATAGCTGAAAAGTTGGAGGAAGGGGATACACATTTTACGACTTTAGAAGCGCATATCTCATCAGCTATTGACTGACATAAAAAAGTAATTTTAAAACTCTATATCAATTTTCAAGACCTATCTAACGATACCCCACACGCTTATGTGCTCTGGAAATTTTTTTCATCCCTCAATTACATGTGCCGCCCCTAATTTTTTTTTTTTCGTAATTTCACTGCACCATTGTATAGCGGTTCATAGAAGACACCTACCTTCCAAATTTCATCTATATAGTGCCAATATTCTCCGAGTAAAAATGGCTGTGACATACAGGCGGACGGACAGGACGAAATTATAACGGTTCCGTTTTTGCCATTTGGCTACGGAACCCTAAAAAATAAAGAAAATATGAAAAATTAAACAGTGAAATTACAAGAAATTTTCTTTGCTATATTTTTAGTTTCTGCACAAACGTAAGATAAAATCACAACACCCAAACATTATTTATGTTACGGATCACCCTGTATATAACCGGCAGACAAGAGTTCTGAGAAACGGGTCTGCTTACTGTAACAACTGGTACCTGCGCGAAAGTTCTAGAGAAAGCTTACGCCACGCAGCATATATAAAAAGCCAGTACGAGTAAGTGGGAATCAGTCAACGGTGAGTCACGCATTCAAGTCTACGTTGGAGCAGTAAAATAAATAGTGCCGTGATATAAATAACCAAATTGATAAATAAATACTAGTATAGTGATAATAATTACGAATTATTGTATATAGTTGTTTTGTTTCGCTTTGTAATTACTGTTTAGTTATTGTTTACTTGTGTTGATTGTTAGAATTGACTTTTCGTTGTTGCACTCATTATTATTGTGTTTTTAATTATTGTAAATAAATATTTATTCCGCCAACAAAGAAAACAGTTTTGTAACATTTATATAATTTGGGTAAGCAACTGTGCAAATCTCCAAATCAATATTAAATGTCTAGAATAAAACAGAATCTCAACATCTTCGAAGTGCTTATTTCCTTTTTTTACAAATTTCTGTAAAACGAACAAAAGTTGTATTGCTCGCATTCACATTCAGTTTTATGTGAGTTGTTTCGAATTGTGCAATTTAAAAGTTTTCATGAACATAAGGAAATATGTGTCTAGATTTCTGTCATTAAAGTTTATAGTTTATTTTTTTGTCAAAAACTGTTTATATAAATATTTCTCAAGTCTACTTTTTATGCATTTTTTATGTAGATTTAAAAATGAATAACTATCAAAGAAATAATATAAGTAGGTGCACATTTATAACACGTAATATTATATTGAATTCCAAAAATTCTTTTAGAAGTAACAATTGATATCCATTGATTTTTTCTCGGTAACTTTGCTATTTTCAGTGAGTATGTGAGAATGTAAAATTATAAATCAAATATTAATTTTCAGGAATATTTTCTCTGATATGTTTTGAGGTATGACTACATTAATTATTGATTTATTAACTTCCCATTGGAAGTTATTGTAATGGGTCCAAAAATCGAAATCAAAATGTATAACAAATTCTTATGTTTCAATGTCACTACACTATTTTTACACTATTTTTAGAAAGATGTATGTGTGTGTGTGTGTGTACGTATGTACGTACTCGGTACGTTCGTATGTGTCCATTTCTTTCTAAGACGAAATCTCGAGAATGAAAAATGATATCGACTACGTTAGGGTGCCAATCGACGCGTATTAACGTAAATATGATCTGAAAGAAATTTTTTCAAAATCGGCTCAGCCATTCTTTTTTTAGACTCCAAAAAAGTAGATTTTTCACAATATCTCGCGAATAAAAAATTATATCGACTTCGTAAGGGTGTCAATCGAGGCGTGTTAACGTCATTTTGATCCGACATAAATTTTATAAAAATCGGTTCAGCCGTTTTTTTCTTTTTTAATTATTGTTAAAAATAAATAATAATTATGTTTTAATGATTAAAATGATTACTTTTCTGTGTAATATCTAATTTAATTATTATTATTAAATATTTATCAAACTGGGAAGTTCGTCGTGTGGACCTCAAGTGTCGCACTTTAGTCCCAATAAACAACCCACCTCACGGCTTGTTTAGGGTTGTTATGGTAATTCGCATCACACCAGTTTTGTCAACTATTTTCGTTTCATCGAGTCAGCATTTTATCCTTCAATTAGTCTAGGCAGTGCCGCCTAAGAAGTTTTACTTAAAAAACAAATAATTTATCAACTCTTTAAAAATATATTACTTAATTAGTGCCTACCACTACTTAAGTAACAAGCAGACGTTATTGGACAATGACATCTTGGTTGGTGACTCTTGATTAAAATAATCTCGTGCCCTTTAAGATATGCGTAACTAATCACCCGTATATGTATGTTAAGGTAAACAGCGCGGCCTTTTCTACCCCCATTCTGTCTTCTTTCAGGAAGTCTATTAACTACTTCTGGCGCGGTGAATGTGTAAAAGTAGTAAAAGTCACGCAACCCGTGATTATATTCACTTCAGACAGCAAGTCATTCTAGCTTATTTGATGTTCTATACATAACATAAAATAAAATAGAAAGTAACCTGACACTAGAAGTGCTCACACCAAATTTGCATCTGGAATAGACTTTAAAACCTAGGTAATGCATTTTCTGCGAGACTATTGAGACAAATAATAGACCAAAAGCCGGGCATAAATATACTAAGCCCATTTCTGACAGGATGAAATTTTCAGGGAAGGTAGTAGAGTAAAGTGCCCTAATATCGGATAGCTTTTGAAAAGTGTCCATATTTTTTTAACTCATTACATAAAATGAAATTTCTTGGACATAAAATACACAATATAGTCTCTTTAACAACGTCCAAAAAATATGGAAAGTTTTAAGGGAACAAAAATGAACAAAAAATTCAAATTTATAAAAAGTCTCATTTTTCTGTCATGTCAAAATGTAGTCCTAATATCGGATAGTATATCCGATATTAGGAAAATGTTTTTAATAAGGTTTAAAATACTTTTAGATTTTATAATTTTTTTATGCTTTAATATTATCAATATCTGTAACAAATCTGTAACAGAAATGATCATTTCATAATAACACCAACAAATTTCCTAATATCGGATACCCGATATTACGACGTCATTACTGTCCGATATTGCGCAATTAGTTTATTTCTAGGTTAAAAACTGAAATATAACACTGATAAGGTAATTTTAAAAAATTGAATAGTAGTAATCAAACTACACTTGCTGCAGGTTAACTTAAGCTAAAATTTGTAATTAAATGTGAAAATGTATACGCACTTCAAAGTAAGACGTCAAATTTTCGGATGTTCGATTTTTCTTCAAATGCCTATAATGACATCTGTGTGCAAGTGATGATAATAAAAGATTATTCTATAGTAAAGGTTTAACTGCTGGATACACCTTAAATGGTTGTTTGCGACATCTTCCTTTTAGAACTTGTATAACAGCGGTGTCCCAAATTATGCAAATGTCCGATATTAGGGCACTTTACTCTATTTATTATGACAAAGAAAAAGCGCTAGGGTTGCCTAGTCAAATCCTGATGCCACGGCCGGGAAAAGCCACTTCCGGTGCAAAATGTCAATTTATATATGTATGTATGTATGTATTGTCACAGTTCTAAATTACAAAGTAGCCCTTAGTCCAACATGGTAATCATGGTTTTGAAGAAAATGATTTTTCATTTACATTTCGAAAATTATAAATTGTTAACTGCTCAAAATTGGAGAAAATATAATACCTAGTTAAATCCTGTATTATGTAAAGTAATATCAATATTATATCCAAAAATTTAAATTTATTTTGGTTTTTGAACATTTGTCAAGTATCTGATATGAGCTTTAAAACAAATGTGTCAACATCAGAACCCAAATTTGTGTCAAAGTTGCTTTTAAAAAAATATAGCCGAATACATCGAAATCAATCGAAATAGCAACGGTGAGGGCAATTTTGAATGGCTTCAAATTGTAGAATCATTAATGAATAATGACATCAATTTATGAAATATGAACTAAATCTATAAGAAAGACACCCAATGGCGGCACGTTACAATGCAATATCAGAAAACCCGTCACCGTCAGGATTCAAATCCGAAAGTTATTATGAACTAAATTTTTGGAGTCGTTTTCGAGAAAAATTTGACATAATATCTTAGTTTTACCGATTTTTTAGAGGAATTTTTTAAAATTTTACACAAGCTCAAACGTTATTTAACGGCACGGTCATATTATAAGATAATAAAACAAGTACGCATCTGTATGATGTTTTTTTAATTAACTAGCATTTTTAAGTTAATGATAAGAGATTTAATTGCTGTAAAAGATAACGTAGAAGTAATATTCTAAATTTAAATTCTGATAAAAAATATAGGTTCATCAAGCACTTCGTTAGATATAGGTAGGTATAATTTACTCCCACCTGATGTTTATGTAATAACCATTACAACATGCGATTTCGTCAATCAGAGTTAATGGGGCGATTTCATTATTTTTAATGCCAGTTTACAATCTTTCTTTACTGTGGACATGAATCATGGTTCAGTTTTTTTACTTGTTTTTATAAAACACCAGCTCTTAGTCAAACTACCCCTGGTTCAGGGTTAGTTGACTTTACGCTAGGGGTAAATTGACTTAAAGAAATACCCATTCTGTTTTTTTAAACAAAAATAATCAACTTTTTTGTCATTAATATAAAATAGCATTTTCTGATTTTCTGACAGTCTCATAATAACTTTTAGTTCTAAATAAACTATGATTTGGTCATCATCAAACTTTTCAAATCAGTTTTCTAAATCAGAAGTATAATTTTTGCATTTATAAAATATCAGTCATCTAGCCCCGAAACAAATTAGTTCTCAAAACAAATTGCTCCTTTCTGTGCTGACCCGAATCGAGTCGCTTCAGTGTGGGTTCGTCTGAGACTGAGAGACGACATTTACGTGATACATCAATACTAATAAACAAAATTGTATCGAAAGCTCTGTCTGTGATTTCGTTTTCTTGTGGATTTCTCGAGGTTTTCAGATATTTTGATACCTAGTTAAGAATGTGTTTCCAAACTTGTTGTCTTGCGTTTGTACGTGCATCACTCAAAAATGACCTGACCGATTTTGATGAAACTTTAAAGTATAGATAGGGCATATCTACTTTTTGTACGGCTACGCTCGAATTAAATTATGTTAACGCAAATGAATCTGCAGACAAAATCAACGTTCGCGAGATCGAAGCCGTGAGTAAAAGTATAGTATAATTTTAACATTTAGATAATGTATGTAATATGTATTAGTATATGATGCAAAAAAATTATAAAAAATAGAACCTCCTTCACAAAAAGTCACTAAAAAGAGGAAAATAATAAAATTTTGAGGTCTGCGCCAATTTCCTTACTAAGATTTTTTATACATATATTTACTTTTATTTTATTGATTTTATTATTTTCCTCTTTTTAGTGACTTTTTTTGAAGGAAGTTTTATATTTTTATCCATTTATTTTATTTTTTACTTTTTAGTGGCTTTGCAATACCTACGTAGTTTAAACGTTAATGACCGACTTATTTCTTGATATTTGATTACGAAACTACCGAACCGATTGCGGCAAAAATTATGTGGGATCACCCTGAAGATATGCCCTTATTAAATAGAAAAAATCATCAATATCGATTCACAAATGCAGGAGATATGAGGTAACATACGAGTACATAAAAAATTAATTTGATTACCTACTAGAAAAAAAGAAACTACTGAACCGATTTCATTAAAAATTGTATTGGAGCATTCCGTAAACATTCTCAACTTAACTGTGTCGAAACTGTTCAAATCAAACAAACATGTAATAATGATCAAATCGAATTGTTAACCTCTGTTTTTTTTTTTTTGAAGTCGGTTAAAAATGATATTTCAAGTAATATTAAAATCGCTTTCCTATAATATGAACTAAACTGAATTCTTTTAGTTTTAAAAGCAATCCGATGATAGTTATGTGTATAAAATGTGTAAATGATAATAAATAATGAATAAAACAAATCAATATGCCAGCATAGCCACCAATGTTGGCTTATGAGAAATAGTATGTACAAAAATACATTGGTAACACAAATCGTATAGTAGAATCGTTTTAAATATTCATTCTTGCACGACCTCATAAAACAGGATATGTTCAAATGTAAAGCACGAAATAAATCCTAAGAAAATAGGAAAACACACGTAGATATTTTCCTTCACGGATAATCGTGTACACGGCCCAATGTTATATGGAAACCTAAAAACGGTATGATCACAAAATTGTCCATTAATTAAGTTGAGTATTAGATACAATTTTCATAAATTTTGTATAAGGCTGGGTGTACACCATTTAAATAAAACTGTTGTAAATAAAGGCCTGAGCACATTAGCGCGGTGGCGGTGGCGATAGCGGTGGCGTTTTTTTGAATGGGCCATACTGTTGCGGTGGTAACTGGTGTTTGTGGTGACTTCGTGCAGTTTTTAACTTTCTAGATAAATTTTGAAATTCTGTATGAATACAATAACGTTTACTATACGTCGGTACACGCGGTCAAACTCAGCAAGTTGTGTCTGACCGCCACCGCGCCATAGAACGCTGCACCAGAACGCTCTTAACGCTGACAAGCAGCGATATATATTATGCGCGTGCCAATTTGTTTTTTTAGGGTTGCGTTCAAACGCTACCACCATCGCCACAGCGTTAATGTGCTCAGGCCTTAAAAAAGTTTTTAATGAATTGTGTACAAACACGCTTTATCCGCGTTTATAAATAGAGCTATCGCACACTAAACAAAAATGTATAAAGCAGCTTTAATCAGGGTTATACATGTTTCTGGATTATAAAAACATGTTTATAAAACCTATTAAAGACATCCCACTCAAAGGTGTAAGCGAAAAAAAAATTTTAGTACATATTCAACTCTATTGGAGGGGTCCAAAAAATCATTTTGTCAAAAATCTTATCATTTCAGTTTTTGTGTCATCAATCTACGTCCGTATACCAAATTTCATCTTAATAGATATAGGTATACCTAAATGAGAGGATAAGAGGCCTTATACGAACGGACGGACATGACGAAACTATATTATTTTGGATTCTATATAGTTTCTACGGAACCATAAAAATGGTTTTAAACAGATTTAAACAGAATCCGAAATGCTCGTACCACAAGTACTGACCATTGCATAACACTTAAACATTTTGTTATGCGCATGTGCGGGTAGATACAATAATATTATATATTATTAATACGTGAACACCGAAAATTGTGGACTGTGATACCTTTTTTAGTATATATTATAAAAGAAGGGGTATGAAACTTATATCATTCGAAAGGTACTGTGCCATAGATGTGCACAAAAAAAAAGTTAAATGATTTCTCTATACAAAACGCTTTAACCACAAATACGTTGTTTCTCTCCCTGTTTAAAGACCTTTGGTGACCCACTACGGATATTCTATATGAACTATCAATATTGTCGGATTTTTTCGTTGTCGGTAGTTATTTGTAATTGTAAGGTATGTGACAAAGAAATGTGGATTTACTTTACAGACACAATTGGTCGCATTTCGACCACAGGCGATACTAGTTACTGTAATACGAATACAGTTTTTAAACTTAATCGGTCCGTATATAGCCTCCACGATTAATTTATGTAATTGATGTACAAAATTTCTGAGACTTGTTCTCGGGGGCAAAAATCGCGAATCCCATTTCTGCTTAAAAATCTTTTTAAAAAAATTCGACTGATGACCAGTCCTATTTTACAGAAAAAAAATATTTACATTTTTTTCATATTAGAACATCTAGAATTCATTTATATTTTTTTTACCTATGTTAATACGTGACATTGAGAACGTTTTTTTTTTAATATCTCAGGATCCACTGAACCGATTTGACTCAAAATCTAATCAGATCTAAGTTAAAGGCTGATAAACACAACAGAACAATCGGCATGGCCGTATGTTGTTCCGTTTTTACGATACCGAGGGCGAAAAATTGACCACACACACACACATACAGACATCAGTCAGAAAATGATCTTAAACGATTGCTAGGGTCTCAAAACGTGAAAGTCTGTTAAAATCTCGAAATATTTTTTTCGGACTAAATCCATTACTTCCCTACCATAGTAGAAGTGGGAAGTAAAAAACAGGAATGTAAAAAATGGCATTTTATTCTAACTTAACAAGACTTATTCTTAGAAAATATGAGCACACTCGCTTATCACACACTTTCGTACGCGAAATTTTTTATTTATATATACCTATAAATCGTAAAACGCTTTTGAAAGCCATCGTTAGATAAATTAAAGCATGATCACGGTTTCCTATAAAACATGCCCGACGCAAAGTTAACACATAAATATTTTCTGTACACATGACCTAATAGAAAACAAGATATTTAGTGCCTTGCAAATGTAAGTAGGTGATAAATTCTCTATGGAGCTGATGTAGACATGTAACCTTTTCTTCTTCGAAAAACTTTCTCGTTATATTGAAATCGAGAAACAAAAATTCTTTTCGCGCCATCGCATCGTAAGGTATGTGTACATTGTACACACTATCCAAACAGTCGACTATATGAAAAAAGTACGACAAATCCTCTTTAAGAAGGCGACATTCAAAACGAATCGAAAACGTGTAGTCATATTCGCCTAATATTAAGAGAAATATGGAACGTACTAGAGATGGCCAAAACAGTTCTTTTACCATTCCAACTCCAATGGGGAATGGTACTAATAATTCAGGATTTCAAAATTTTACAATATTTTTTCGTTTTGAGGTCCCCTGAATCCAAAAAACATATTTTACCATTCCAACTCTACAAGTGAGGAATGGGTGTCTACTAATTTGGGTCAAAATTTACTTTTAAAAATTTTACAATATCTTTTCGTTTTGAGGTCCCCCAAATCCAAAAAACATATTTTACCATTCCAACTCTACAAGTGAGGAATAGGTGTCTACTAATTTGGGTCAAAATTCACTTTTAAAAATTTTACAATATCTTTTCGTTTTGAGGTCCCTCTAAGCCAAAAAACATGTTTTTGGAAAAAATCTGTTCGTCTGTTAGTCTGTGAGCACAATCAAATATTCTGGACTCATTTCTAGTTCAGGTACTAGCAATATATTAAAACTGTAAGTTAAAAGCAACAGAAGACGTTATGAAATTTATTTATGTTGAAGAATGCAACTATTCAGCGAAGCTATGTTATAAGCATAGAGTAACGAAACTTTTGTCGTTGAATAAATTCATGTCTAGAACGAAGCTAAAGCTCATACCTTGTGGGATTGTAGAGTTATCGCACACAAAGAGTGGAGTGAAAATGTCTCTCAAAATCAACTTGTCGAAGTCGATTAGATAATATATATATATACCGCCAAACGATTTGTGGAACACTTTTCTTTTATGCAAAATTTAGAATGTTATATTGCCTTACATTCCGATTGTGACAAGCAAAGATCGAAGTGTAAACAAAACCTTGGAAATATACAACTTATAGAGGAAAGCTGTAGTGAATTCAAAATGAAATTAATAGATTCGAACATTTTAAATTACTTTCATTTGCATTGTTTGTGTAAAATAAAAAATAACAAGGGGCACAGTAATAGACTGCAGAAGTAATTTGAGCGCGAAATTTAAAATGGAGTCGATTGGTGTTCAAAAACGTACGCTAAAAGTATAAAAAAAAATGTTTTCACCAATTAGGTATTGGATATCTAGGTATTATTTTAGCTTTTTCTTCAGTCGGAAATGTAAACTCTGTAAATGTAAACCTGACTGCAGTCATAATGAAAATTATGACTGCAGTCAGGTACAAAACACCACCCCATAACAAATTGCTTTAATTATTAACGACGACAACGTGTTTAAAAAAACGAGGTTATGTCAGTAGAATGAATGAAACTTGACAGGTGTCCTCCCAAGGCGACGGGAAAGACTAATTCAAATTCAATTCAGAACGTACGTTTCTAGTTAGAAGAAGACAGTTGCGACTCAGAAGGAGACAGTTGCGACTCCGCCACGCCTTCCTTTCCTAATCTATTACGATTGTAGCGCAACCGAAGACGTAGAACTACTTTTATAGTTTTATAATGACGTCGCATCTGTGGCGTAACTATGGTAAATAGCGTCACACATTTTTTTGTGACGCATTTTTTCTAACGCATCATTTTACCTCCTATATACCACCGCCGGGAAAGACGGAGTTCAACGTCAAAAATATAAATAAATACGGAGCATTTGTTTTGAAATTTTCTCACCCTATAAAAAATGTGGCAAACGTACAGGGTATTCAATTCATTAAACAGACAGTGTTCATTCTTTTTTTTTAATTTATTGTAGATTATAGACGCGTCGACAACTCAGATCATTAGCGTCTTCAACACAACAAATAATCCATTTTGTGTATTAGAATCCGCCAGCCGGCATACACAAACCGACTGGTACGAGCTCGGGTCCATGGGAGCGCTAATTCCCAAAGAACATTGGAATGCAATTTGCGATAGCAACCACATTCCAATGTGTCCCCTGGAGGGAATTAGAACAGTCTTCTTATTAACAGATAAAATAGAAATTTTGGCCGCCATATTGGATTTTAAAGGCCCTTGAGTGAATTTTGAAGAGGACCAATATCTTAAAATAACCTTTAGTCATCACTCCAAATTACATGCTTTTATACAAAAGTGAACAATTTATTAGCTAAGCAACCGGACTAAGAGTGATATATGATAAATGTGTTGCCCTTGATTATTTCGTTTCCAAACCAAAATTTACCCGAACGAAACCGGGCCGGGAAGCTAGTAGAGAGTTGATACAAAGAACAGTAGATAATATAATAAAAGAGCATGCCCTTGTATCAGGTAGTCCCTTCAGTTGAATGAATGCGAAAATAATATGTGTTTTGGATTTGTAATGAAAATTTTGGACTTTCTCCTTCTCACCGATTTAATACCGGGCTGCAAATAAATTGATTTACCATCGTAATTACGGTTCGTTTAAATTAAATGTTCTTGTATAACCATAACAATGAATACTGAATGATAATTAAACTACAGAGTCCGGCAACAGGATTGAACGATTTTCAATAGGCCACTGTTAAGAAACAAAGAATATATTTGGACTTATTATTATTACAACTAAAAACACAATTCTGGAAATTTATTATAACAATTTTAGTTTGCAACTCGGTTTGCAAAGATCAATTCCCTAAGATGACCACCATCTTCTTCTATACATTGCTGTAATCTGTTTCTGAAATTGACCATAACGCGTCTGAGTAAATCTTCGTTTATCGAATTTATCTCTTCACGAATCCTTTCTTTGAGTTCCAGAAGTGTTTGGCGGCGGGTAGAATACACTTTGGACTTCAAGAACCCCTACAAAAAAAAATCCGGGAGACCGTCAGGTCTGGTGATTTTTCGGGCCATGCAAAGTCGCCAAACCTTGAAATTAGGCGATTCGGGGAACATACGCTGTAAAAGCAGCAATGGACCGTCTAGCTGTATGCGCTGAGGCACCGTCCTGTTGGAACCATCTTGGTCCATCTTGGTCTGACTTCTGGAACTCAAAGAAAGGATTCGTGAAGAGATAAATTCGATAAACGAAGATTTACTTAGACGCGTTATGGGCAATTTCAGAAACAGATTACAGCAATGTATAGAAGAAGACATTGGTCATCTTAGAGATGTGATCTAAAATTGTTATAAGAAATTTCCAGAATTGTGTTTTTAGTTGTAAAAGTAATAAGTCCAAATATATTCTTTGTTTCTTAACAGTGGCCTATTGAAAACCGTTCAATCTCCTGTATATCCCCTGTATATACTGTAGCAAATCCCAAGATGTTACGCCACTGCCTGCAATAGAAGCGTCGAGAAGGGAAGGTCATAGTGGCGAGGCGTGGAATGGTATCGAAGATACTAGTACCTGCTAGACGTCTGGAAAGTACTAGAACGCGCTGTGTTTAAGTCACGTAGATCTACATAAGCAGGGAGCCGACGGGAATTAAGGGTCAGTCGTGAATCAGTGTCGTGTTGAACAACGAAAATAAATACAGTATATAAATCTAGTTATTTTTTCAGTGTTATTGAAGTGTTTCACTTTGTTTAAGAATTACTATTGTGTTGATTATTAGAATTGACATATAGTTGTTGCGTTTATTGTTATTAAATTGTTAATTATATTTAATAAATATTTATTCCGCCCACACAGAAAAACAGTTTTGTTACAATACTTATATACAGCTTTTAAACGACTATCCTGCTGCGAATTAACTATATGTGGAATTGGAAAATATTATATTAGTTGGTACAATTAAGCTTTAACTACTCCCTGCGGAGATCACACTGTTAGATTAGAATGCTTCTAATATAATGCATTATTAGGCGCCTATTTTTAGCTGACATAATAGCTGACCGAATATCATTGTGAACATTACATTGTTACGAATAGCTCCTGTGTGCTGAAGTGGCAAAACTTTCTATTATAGTAGAACTGCTTGTGTTAATTTTTTTCGTAAATTTTTCTATATCTTAATTATCAGTACACAATACTGTTTGATTTGAACATTCTATATTTTTCTTAAAAGATATATTTGGCACCTCAGAGAAGAAACTCATCCAAAAGTACATTTATAATCGCTCTTTTTTGGTTCTACCCCCTATAAAATAGCTGCTTTTATTCATGTAAACCGGTCGTAAAATGACCCATTTCAAGCCGGTTATTATCCGGGCGGTAAAGTAACTTTACCACCCGCTTATAGCGGGCATTAAAGTAATTTATTTTCAATTATCTTCAATGATCACATACGTACGTACACACACACACACACATCTTTTCAAAAATAGTTTAAAAATAGTGTAGTGACCTTGAAACATAAAAATTTGTTAAAAATTTTGATTTCGATTTTCGGGCCCATTACAATAACTTCCAATGGGAAGTTAATAAATAAATAAATAAATAATACAATCTACTATTACTTTAAAGATCGTCTACTGGATGACATCGCTATTATCAGATAAGAAATGTTTCTTCAAAACCGACATTTTAATGCGAGCGAACCCACGATTAAAGATTGCTCTCAAATAAAAAGCAGAGCTTGTATCTGAAACCTTAAAGGGTGTCGAGAAGTTCTTGTGGATGACCCTATTGTTATACACACATGTGCAATACGTAAAGGTATATTAGAATGTACCCAGAGAGAACGACAAGCACGGGGCAGAGGCGTCTCTACTAACTGGGTCGGAGGCGGCAGCACCAATCAATAGGTGCTCCGCTCTCACCGCCGCATGCCGCGACGATACCCGATTCTCCCGAACTACTCGTGTACATTCACTAGCTTGCTGGCCGACTTCGGAATACTGAATCAGATAATATACACAGCTGTTCTATGCTACGGTCGACGAACGATTTTAATGTTAACGGATTTTAACACAATTACTCAAAAAATTATTAAAATATCGAGCATGGATACATCATAATAGCAAGATATATCATATAATATAGATTTTTATGATGGTTCATCTATAACAGGTCTTTCCTTCAGATGGATCTAGTTCCACAAGTTGGTAAATTTTTCTTATTTTGTTTTTTGTTTTGTTATTTGAAAACAGATGTTTGAATATTATTATATTGTATTATTTTTTGTGTATTTCATATTTTGTGGAACAATAAATCTAATTCTAAAATTCTAATATTAAATCACCTACAGAAGCGCTCGTAAATCTAAATATATAAGAGAGACACCCAATGACGGCACGTTACAATGCAATATCAGAAAAGTTTATTTCTTTAACCCGTCACTGTCAGGACTCAATCTCGAAACTTCAAATTTAGCCAGCGCGAATCTAGATGTTTCGGGTTTGATAAATAAATTTTTCTGATATTGCATTATAACGTTACGTCATTAGATGTCGCTCGATATCGAACACTATAAAACTAAATAATAATAGTAGCAAATCTTTTTGTACACTGTAAGAAATAAGAAGGCCGATTACATAGATTATCGATGGTCCATTTGTAGCCAGCGATTAATCTGGTAATAGGCACACAAAGAGACAATGCGGCGTCGCAAACAGGTATCGCCACATCGCGTAGATTCCATAAAAACACATTGCGCATGCGTGGTTACTAATTTTACATTAATTAGTTTTGTATTCATCCATTTTATATATGTAACTATACATTTTATTTTGTAATTTTTACACACTTTATTGGAATATTACACAAATTATGTAATTTTAATTTACTTTATGTAAAAATCACAAATTTGTTTAACTTTACAATAAAAGTCCAAGTTTTTATGAAGTTTTCTGTGTAAAAATAAATAATAATGTAAAATCACTTAGAAAATCGAGCGAATTCTACCTTAACTTTCAAAGTATTTTTACATCCATTTTTTACAGTGTACAAAACGGGTTTAAGAACGAATCATCAAAAAAAAATATACCTAAATTAAATATAAAAAAAAACTCGGGTCGCAGTGCCAAACCCTGCCGACAATATAGTGTATTTGCTAATACAGGCATTGTGGCATTATTATGTGAACATAAGTTTGTTTTTTGACAAAATAAAAAATTTAACCCCTTAATACAGCCCTTAAAATAATGAAATTTTTCTAAATTTCAATATTAGACATGGATTTTATCAGTACATCTGCACCAAATTAAATACACCCTTCCATAAGTAAATCCATATCAACAAACTAGTGTTTTCATAAAATTTGAAAGTCCGGTCCTGTCTGGCCGATTTTATTAACATTTTAGCAGCACATTTTAATCTCTACTAAAGAGTTAAATTTCAATTTTGAAACAATTCTGACAATTTTTTCGGTATTTTTGGGCCCAAAAACTTTTTGGAACCCCTAAATACAACCCTTAAAATGGTCCGATCGAGCCCATTTTAAATAGGCTTCGTGCGGTGATGGATTCCAACGTGCCTACCAAATTTCGTTAAAATCAATTAACTCTTTCGAAAGTTATTGCCCGCACACACACACACACACACACACATATATATATATAAACATTTTCAAAAATGGTGCCAAATTGTTCAGGAGGCTATGAAACGTCGAGAAATTTTGGTCCGACCCCTAGGTCCCGCCATCCGACCGACGCCAATAGCGTATGTGCCATATGGCAAATACACTAATAAATTAAATGACGAAAAATTTGCTGTGTGTTTTAATACAAACTTTTCTCAATCTAATGAGATCGGACAAAAAGCACTGTTTAAGACATGTTGTTGCCTATGGATTTCAATTGCCTTTTATTCGATATAAAAATGTATTCGAAGCGGGCAAAATGAGTAGGTAATTTTTATTAAAACTATGATACTTTTAACTTTAATTGTCTATACCTAACTTAAAAACTTTTCAAGATATTGATACCCGATGAAAAGCATATTTTAGGGCGACTTTGCTCTATAAAAACTGAAATTTCAGTTTAATGTTCAATAAAGAATATAATAAATACAGAGATTGAACAGGAGTTTGCATTTTAGGCGTGACTTTTTCGCGCGTTCTATAGTTCTGTAAAGGGAAACGAGATTTTTTTTATATATTTTATGTTTTCTGAATTTTATGAGTTTTAAAAGTGATTATAACCTGTTTCGTCTTAAAACTAACTACTTTTTTTAACTATTTACAAATTGTGTGTTTTAAGACCCTTTGTGCTCCTCTAGAGATATACATCCCCCTTTCAAGGCTGGAAAATTTAAGGGCGTGTTTTCTAAACGTCAATTTACAACTTTAGTAAAACATACAGTTCAACATTTTTTCTAGCTAAAAGAGATCTGTTCTGCCGCTAGTGGCTGGACTACTAAACTCAGGTAGTCCTACCAAAGAGCCAATAAAGTATTTTTTTTATTAAATCATTGGAATGAGCTTCGTCAAACTAAAATAATGCCATTGGATTTCTTATCTAGCGCTTAAAACGGCGTCACAATAAATTTTTTAAGTTGATTAAAGTAGATCACACTTCTAATTTTCGTTTTGAGCGGCTTACGTCACTAGACCCGAATATCACGACCTACTCCTACACCTCATATATTAATTAATACATGTCTCATGTTGATAGTTGATTTATAGCAACGGTGCGATCTGTGTTAGGTGGCATGGTTATAAAAATTATAAAGTAAACGCGACGGATCAAGTGACGTCAGCCGGTACTAAATTTTAAAAAACTCGGGTTGCAGTGCCAAACCCTGCCGACAATATAGTGTATTTGCTAATACAGGCCTTGTGGATTTAATACGTAAACTTAGTTTGTTTTTGGACAAAATAAAAAATTTAACCCCTTAATACATCCCTTAAAATAATATATTTTTTTTATTTCAATATTATTATCAATGCAACCTCTGTACCAAATTAAATACACCCTTCAGTAAGTAAATCACTATCCGCAAACTAGTGTTTTCATAAAATTTGTAAGTCCAGTCCTGTCAGGCCGATTTTATTAAAATTTTAGCAGCACATTTTAATCTTTACTAAAGGGTTAAATTTCAATTTTGAAACGATTCGGACAACTTTTTCGGTATTTTTGGGCCCAAAAACATTTTTCAACCCCTAAAAACCACTCTTAAAATGGTCCGATCGGGCCCATTTTAAATAGGCTTCGTACAGTGATAGATTCCTACCAAATTTCGTCAAAATCAATTAACTCTTTCGAAAGTTATAGCCCGTACACATATATATATATAAATAGACATTTCCAAAAATGGTGCCAAATTTTTCAGGAGGCCATGAAACGTCGAGAAATTTTGGTCCGACCCCTAGGTCCCGCCATCCAAGCGACGCCAATAGTGTATGTGCCATATGGCAAATACACTAAAAATTGTATCTCCGTAAATACTTAACGCGGTGTTGAAATAAAATAAACGCCATTGTGTTTGTGGCAATGATTTCTAATAGGAAACAGTCATATATTAATTTTTATAGCCTCACTACTGAATTAAAAAATAAAGCCATAAGGCTACCAAACGATTATAAAAATAGAAAGTACTTTACTACTTTGTACTAATCCTTTAGTGCACCAAATCTATAAATGAAGATTTACTGTACCACATAAGAGCGTGGAGTTCCTCCACGGTCTTATGTGTTCGCCAGTTAGCAATATCAGATATTACTTATTATTACATGACCGTTTTACTCTGATTGTTCACATTATTGACTGGATAATTATAGTGTTGTTAGAAGCACAGCAAAATGCAGCTATAGATAAAATTGCGCCGCCTACTTGAAATTACATAGCAATGAATATTATACAATGTATAAACACCACATTCCTTGAGAAAATTGGCTCAAGAAACGATAATATGGAAATGTATTCGTGGTATGAACAGACAACTGCAAAAGAACAGATGAAATAAGTTACTTATAAGAATACATTTTCACTAATAAGTCAAGCCACAAGTTGAACAGTTATTTGTCCATGTACTACGCACTAGTATATTGTCATCTTAGTTTTGTAGGGTCAGTCTATTGACGTGAATCGTGTATTTATTTTCCAAAAAAGATTATTACGTTTGTTTTTTAATGTTAAATTCCGTGAATCGTCGTGAAATTTTCAAAAAATATAATATTACTAGCGGTACCCGTCCGGCTTCGCCCGGGTGCAATACACTATTCACTCGCTTCGCTTGAATATTATAAATACACTACTCACTCGCTTCACTCGTTCACTTGAATATTATAATTACGAACAAATTTGATTACCATAAAAAAAGTTATAGTGAGTTAACCTTAAAAAATAGACATATGCTGTCGCGGGCTTTTTTTTAGAACTTTTAAAGGGGAACAGTTCCATCATACATGATTTTTGCGTAACTTTAACCGTTTACGCAGCGCACGCAACGGAAGCTCTCAAAAGGAATAATTTTTCCCGTTTTTGCAAACATTTTTCATTGCTGCTCCGCTCCTATTGGTCGTAGCGTGATATTATATAGCCTATAGTTTTCCTCTATAAATGGGCTATATAACAAAAGTTTTTTTTTCAAATCGGACTGGTAGTTCCTGAGATTAGCGCGTTCAACGAAACAAACAAACAAACAAACTCTTCAGCTTTATAATATCGTTTAAAGGGGGATGTATATCTCTAGAGGAGCACAAAGAGTCTTAAAACACACAATTTGTAAATAGTTAAAAAAAGTAGTTAGTTTTAAGACGAAACAGGTTATAATCACTTTTAAAACTCATAAAATTCAGAAAACATAAAATATATAAGAAAAATCTCGTTTCCCTTTACAGAACTATAGAACGCGCGAAAAAGTCACATCTCTCTCTCTCGGCTGCCGCGCGCTCGGGCACGGGAACCGCGTGTGTTACAGTACAGTATATAGGATTACGTCAGCATAACAGTTAGTTGCTGCTTTTGAAAAAATATATACTACTACATAGAGAATACCACCGAGTTCAATAACGTTTTCTTTGATGTTTCACATCTGCCGGGGGTTCCGAGACCCACACCCTTTTTTTTAATATTATTTATATTTCCATTAATTTGTACACAGCGGGTGAAAACAGATGAACGTTACTTAAAAGATAATATGTTACACAAATATTTATTATTTGGGTAGCATAATTATATCAAATTATATCTTAAGTGACGTTCGTCTGTTATCACACGCTGTGTGCAAATTAACGCCAATCAAAATAATAAAATTTTATTAGTTACCTGTTACGATAAAAAGCCGATAGGTAGAGTCACAGTAACGTAGCTATTTGACAGCTTTTATACCGACAGAGGCTTAAAAAGTAGGAGACACTCTCACTAGAGGGCTCTAAACTTGTCTTCACATATATCCCTGAGTTGCCAATCTACAAACATTATTAATCTAGGGTACATTCCTTCGAATACCCGAGAGTTGCGAATACAAGATTGAACTGAATTCATTCACCAACATACATTTTAAAGTTAAATGAATGAATTTTCTTCTACATGGCATTTGCATCGCTCGTAAGTCGTATGCCAGGAAGTTACTTTGAGACATGTGTCTCTTTTCATTACAGTAACAAATAGAAAGCTGGATCTGAAAATGGCTTGAATAATTAAATGTGCTACTAAAATTTTAATAAAATCGGCACGACAGGGCCGGACTTACAAATTGTATGAAAGCACTAGTTTGCAGACAGTGAATTACTTACTGAAGGGTATATATGATTTTGTGCAAATGCTGTTTTGATAAATTCCATCTCGAATATAAAAATTTTGAAAAATGTATTTATTTTAAGGGATGTATACGATTAGGAGTTATATGTTTTATTTTGTCCGAAAACAAACTAAAGTTTAGAGAATAAAACCACAATGCATATATAATCAAATACACTATTTTGTCGGCCAAGGTTTGGCACTGCGACCCGAGTTTTATCTTATTTAACGAAAAACATTAAATAATCTATAATAAGACGCTTATGACGTATGTTGTCGAACATCTACAGCGTGTCCACGAAAGTTCTTTACAAATGGAATTTTTTTTTATTAATTATTGGAGCAAAAATTTTTTTCTGTGGAAAAGTTCTGCTTCGTCCAAAACCTCTAAAACACCAAAGAAAATTTTTTTCGGCCTAAAGTTATACGAGGGAAATCAAAAAGTTTTATTTTACTAAAAATGAAAATTATCTGTGATATTCAAGATTTTCGCAAAATTAGTTACATAATCAAATTTAATTCAAAATTATAACATAACTTAACTTCTCAGTAATTATTTATTCAGAATTATAAATCAGAATTCAACATGTCCTCCATCTCTCTCCATACAAAGAACAGTATAACTTTAGGCCGAAAAAAATTTTCTTTAGTGTTTTAGTGGTTTTGAACGAAGCAGAACTTTTCCACAGAAAAAAATTTTTGCTTCAATAATTAATAAAAAAAAAATCCATTTGTAAAGAACTTTCGTGGACACGCTGTATAACAATTTACGATATCTATCTTGTCGTTTTACCATTATGACAACAGATACTTTGTAAAATACCGAAATCTGTGGCTCCTATATAGGAAAAGTTAGTTTAATTCAGATGTTTGATAAAATAAGGTTAAATACAATATAGTGAGCGCACCTACAACAATAACGAGCCGTTACTGCAATAAAAAATTGTGTTAACTAAATAAATGCCTAAATTTATTAATTTTTGATTCTCAGTTATTCGTTCCCTATCAAAAAAGTTTAGTGACAAAAATTACAAATGTTTTCATGGGTAAAACTTCTGTTAACAAAAAACAAATTATAATGTCCCGACGGTTAAATAAATACATTTTTCTGATATTGCATTGTAGCGTGACGTCATTGGGTGTTTCTCTTATAAAGTTATAGTGAAGTTGTCCACGAAAAATAATCACATTACGAACACAAAAAGCAAATATTTAAATTGTTCAGAAAAATTTGTTAGCTGATGAACTATCTTATATCTAAACGTTGTTTGTTATATCTACATTTTAAATTAAATTTTTAAATGTTTTTTTTCTGTTTTTATAATATTATTATGTACTTATTACATTTTTTTTATTCATGTATTATTTATTTTTATTATAAGCGGTTACCTATAACTTATGAAGACGAAAAAACAATTCCACTATGCTTACAAAGATGAATGAATATCAAAAAACAAATACGTAGGTACCTATAACTCAAATTATCAATAATTTTCAAAAATTCAATCAACGCTAGATTTAAATTAGAAATCATTAAAAATAGAGTAAGAAGTCAAAAATACATTAAAAAAATTGTTTCAAATTTATTTTTGAGTGACTGTCAGCATTATAATTTAAATTTGGTCGTAATGACAATAGCAATTTGAGTTAAACATATCAAAAACAAAATAATAATATATTTAGAACATCCCACAATAGGTCTCTCAAAATTTTGAATGTGTAGTCTGGCCAGTTTGTACTTTCAAACTTATAATAATAAATCAGCTCTGACATATGTGTCATGTGATATAAGGTTGAACTGAATTTAAAAGACACAGATTTACAGACTGCAATTTATTCATCGATACGGTAATGAACTCTGCACATAGTGCATACAGTGCATTAGTTCATTCACCTTTCCTCATTCAAATTTCAAAGTATTACTGCAACGCATGATTTATGCACCATGTCAGATGTCTGTAAGTGACTGATGAGTACCGGTTCGTTTCTTTTGCGTCGCGCGCGTCGTAAATAGATACAAACCGATGCGTCGGTTCGTACCTATCTCAGTAAATCCACAACGCTAGTACTTATACGTAATGAGTACCTACATCATTTTTGGATACCCTAAATCGGCCACATTGCTATAACGGATCGACGCACTTGATAACAATATTGCAATTAAGAAAAAAATATTATTGTAAGGGATGTATTAAGGGGTTAAATTTTTTATTTTACACAAAAACAAACAGTTCACATATTAAAGCCACAATGCCTGTATTAGCAAATACACTATATTGTCGGCAGGGTTTGGCACTGCGACCCGAGTTTTTATACTATGTAGCCTGCATAATTTTCTGGGCAATACTTATAAATATCTTTCGTTGCTAAAGGAAGTTTGATACCTTTTTAAGACGAGTTTACAACTATTGTTAATTTGAAAAGCCTCTAACGGTTTGTTAAAAAATCTAAAAAAAACATAAAAATATTTTGTGGAAAGCATAACTATGAAACCCTAATTTATGCGTGTTCGACACGCGCTTGACGTTTTTTTTGTAGATAAAACAAAGCCTTAGGTCAGGGGTGTCAAACAAGCGGCCCGCCGCCTCTACAGTTGCGGCTCTCGGTAAAATATTAATTTATACAAGGCTGCAGCCCATGTTTAAATAAAGCGCAAGCGCAGTCTGGGCGCATGTCATTAGATGCGCATTATGCAGGACTATATTTGCTGGAAGTATTATTATTATTAATACTATTATACTGCGGCCTGCAATTTCATGTAAAATATCTAATTTGGCCCTCCACTTCCAACGAGTTTGACACCCCTGCCCTAGGACTACTCTTTTCAAACTTTTATATTACTAAATTATCTGTTGTGGACTTAACATTAATTCGTCATTTAAATGTCTTTTTTAAACTTCGAAAACCATATTAGTATAATATAGTACCTACCTACCTACTTTTAAAAACAACAAAATATTAATGACTGGCACTCAGTGTATGCTGTTGTTCTAATAAACCCAGCATGCAAATTTTGCCTATACCGTGTGTCTGCTGTCTACAGACACCCGCCATAGTTCCAAGGGTCCTTCATAATATATCTCTGTAAATACATAATACACATAATAATAAACTTAATATTATACTATACCATGTGTCCGTGCGAATAGTTTCGCACGGTTGAATTATTTTTATTAAAAGCTTTTATTTAACTTGCAATGTATGTTAGTTTGTTTGTTTGTTCAGGTCAAAACTTGCAAGTCAGTTTCGAACGACTTCCACGTATCCGATCGATTTGAAATTTTGTACACATATATGTATAGTGGGTTCCTTTCCTGACATAAGCATCCACTAAGAAAGGATTTTTCGAAATTCAACGGGTGTCAAAGGGGGGGTAAAATTTTGAAAGACTAAAATGAACAAAATGAAATATACTAGTAAAAAAAACTTTTTAGAGACAAGCATTTATTTAAATGCACTAAAAAGGAAAAAATAATTTTTTATAATTTAGGTTCATAATTAATAAAAGCGTGGGTCGTGAACCTATGATAGTTTATTAGTCACGACCCACGCTTTTATTAATTATGAACCTAAATTATTAAAAATTATTTTTTCCTTTCCTTTTTAGTGCATTTAAATAAAAGCTTGTCTCTAAAAAGTTTTGTTTACTAATATTTTATTATTGTAATAATATATAGACACTCGACAAGGTCATTAGCGTCATAACAAAACGTCCATGAGCAAAGGTGAGATTCGAACCCACGACAGTTTGATCCAAAGACCAGCACGCTAACCGTTACATCAAGCTGTTCTCTCGCATGGTTGAGGCACCTCATCCCTGCCTATCACAAATCACAATATTAAAATCTCAAATACCTACATTCATATAATAATATATTGTTAGACTTACATCAACTTTAGGTCATAAAAAATGAAATGTTTTTGGTTGGGCTATACCTACTAGTATAGTCATGAAGGCTGACAACGAAACAGTTTCTAAATGTTGAAAATTATAGAGTTTTTTTCTTTAAATCAGACAATATGGAGAAAAATCAGCCTGAATTCGCTTCGATGCACAGAACACTTAGTTTCTGTTTTTTTGCAATTTGTGTGAGGTGACCCTGATAATTGGTTCCCTTTCATAAATGTCCAAAAATATTAATCACCGTGTCGTTAACCCACTCCATATAGCAGCTAGAAAAGTTTTTACGATTGCGGTTACTTCTTGAGTGTAGTCTAGCGCGGTCATACAAGACTATACTCGGCATCAATATTAATCGTCGCTTTTAACTTTGGATTGTTTAATACTGACTGTGGACGGGAAGTAGAAGGAACGTGCCGAGTTGTACGCACCAAGTTGGGTTGGAAAATTCCAAAAATCTCATTATTTATACTTACACGAATGTAATTTATCTTTATATTTTTCGAGATATTTTTTATATATTTTTTATGGAATAAATCGTATCGTATCGTATCTCGTACACACCACTCGGTACTTGCCAAGCACTTGGCAAGTATAGCGCGTAATAAGTAGACTTGGGTAGTTCCGGACATGTATAGCTCCAGGAACCATGTCCTCTACCGGAGATGTTTCTTATCTTTCCTTAGAACGTATCTTAACTTGTCCATACTCCGACATATAGTCCGATTTCATCACGAAATCTATCACCATTCGTCAAATTCAACAACGGCCACAGTATAAGTATTCTTTCATTCCCGAATGAGAATGCATATGTATTATATCGAGCGTCTGACATGTTCGGATAGGGTCGGCGTTTTACACTACGAAGCATCTGTCCGTTTAGATTTTAGAACTGTGATCATATCATAATGTCATTTCTTTCCTTCAACGCAAATGTGCCAGTGAACAGTGGAACGAGACCGTTCCTCGAACATGTCTAATCTGTTTTCGAGAAACAGGAAACGTAGGGATAGCGATCTGAGATAGATCAATCCGAGAATCGATTTGTTGGGGTCAAAAAACCGTTTTTAAATCGATCGTAGAACTCCAAAAATCGATTCAATTTCTTTGAGAAATGAGGATAGATTATAACCCTTTAAGCATCCTTTCATGTTGCTTTGAACGAATCCGATCGTTCGTTTGTTGTTAGTGAGTGACAGTAAGGGCCGTTTCACACAAGCAATTTTTTATGCAGAACGATAATAATTCAGACTTTTCAGACGTACGATATTTTAACGTACGATATAATATATAGTTACACTGTCTCTCAAATTAGTTTTCCAATGTCAAGAAGGAACACAATTTGATTTTATATTTTTACCGCCGTTTTATACAAAAGAAAAAAAAAGGTTAAAAAATTTTTGATTCATTCGATCAACGGAAGGTGCTTTTTTTGTTTTTAACCGACTTCAAAAAAGAGGTGGTTCTCAATTCGGTTGTATTTTATTTTTTTTTATGTTTGTTACCTCAGAACTCCGTCATTTATAAACAGATTTGGATTTTTTTTTTATTTGAAAGGATATACTTTCAGATTGGTCCCATAGAAATTTCATCAAAATCGGTTCAGTAGTTCGACTTATTTTAATAAAAGTTAATAACGGCGTGTGATTCCTTAAGGTAGGTAAATGTCACTTTTTGACACATCAGACAGCGTAAGAAAGTCGGTTTAATAAAAGTGAGTAACGGCGTGTGATTCCTTTAAGGTAAATGTCACTTTTTGACACTAAAAAGTAAAAAATAAAAACTTTTTAACAAAAAAAAAAACCTCCTTCAAAAAGCCACTAAAAAGAGGAAAATAATGAAATTTTGAGGTCTGTGCCAATTTAATAAAATATGAAGTTGGTTAAAAAGAAGATATTAATCACTATATACTATACTTTTTAATCGACTTCATATTTTATTAAATTAGCGCAGACCTCAAAAATTCATTATTTTTGTCTTTTTAGTGGCTTTTTGAAGGAGGTTTTTTTTTATATAATAATAATTTGAGAAAGTAAATGAGTTCAAATTTTTCAATTACCTCACTGATCAAGATTTCAGTGTTTATAATTTGATCACGCGTATCTTCATTACCAATGAAGGAAAATGAAAACTCCGAACTGCTATAACCAGACATCTTGAATAATGAATTTGCTTTATCGCAGTGGACAATAATTAATATTTATTATAACAACTTCGAAATTCTTTGTTGTCGAATGCGAACCGTACGATCATTTATCGTTCGTGTGAAAGCTATGTATATTAAAACATGCACATAGTAAAACCGTACGATAAAATTTCCGCACGGTTTGTTATAGGTGAAACCGTTCGATAATTTTACCGTACAGTCTACGTGTGAAAGCTCTCATTCCCTTCAATGAATATTGACATGCCGTACGATTTATTTTCCGTACGGTAAAAAAAACCGTACGATAAAAAATCGCTCGTGTGAACGGGCCTTAAGTGTTATAAAATGATTTCTCGATGACCTAACATGGCGGTGACGATTCAGTACATTCGTTTTCATTGATTTTTTACAGGTTTTCAATGGCATATTAAAAATGGAATATTATTCTACAGACACATCGTATATAATAGTAGATATAAAATATTATTATGTGTTATGAATTTACATAGATATCTGTAGGACCCGTGGGGTTATGGCGAGGTCTGTAGACAGCAGGCCTGTGTGACAAACAGTTGAGTCAGCATGCTACTTAACTATACCATATAGTACCTACATACCAAGGTTAGTAGAGTATAGGTTGCCTCATTCCGATAAATAGTAGTGGGGGGGATGACGTCACTCAGAATATACCATGCTTGCTTACTTCAATAGAAAAGATCAGACGATGGACGCTGCTAATTTTTGGAAATAAAAATCACAGTAACCATGGTAGTGTGATATGTTTTTTCAATACCTAATAGAAACATGATTCTTCTGTTAGTGAAAAAAATATGATAAGTTGTCAATTTTGCGATAGTTGTTAAGTGTTATGGTGTTTTGTGGTTATTTTTAATATTTTGTGAATATAAAAGATAAAATAATTAATTTATCAATTTGTTAGTTAATTCTATTCGTTTCTTAAATTTAAAAAAATAGGTAATTAACAAGTTCTGCCATTTCTTGAGCATTATTTAATTTTTTGTTTGTTTATATTATAGATATTAAAACCTGAATTTTGTAATAAAAATAAAAATTATCCTATTTTTTAACATCTATTCTTCTATTTATTGTCTCCTGCCAATTTTAAGAAAAAATCTGCACGAAGCACCTAATATAAATAAGCATTATCTTCAACAATTTTTGTACTTGATTTAAACTAAATTCTAGCTGACGTCATTCCCGCGCTTACGCTGATTGGTCAGATGGAATGAGGCAACCTGTACTCTAATAACCTTGCCTACATACTACATAGTATACATAGTACTCTACTATATAGAGGTGGAATGTGGAGGCGGACATGAGAAATGGAGCTTTTCTGCGAAACCTAACCTATACAGAAGCGCACGTCCCAACACAGAGATAATGCGATCGCCTTCTAAAGATAAAAATGTTATATATTCATATACGACGTGCAAAGTGGGACAAAAATAATTACCGAAAAAATGGTGTGGGAAGTTTTATAATCACGACAAAAAATAATGTGATGATTTTTATAAAGTCTAAATACAGGACATTTAAATTTATTTCAAGTTTAAGTAGTAGGTACCAACAATAATCATTAACAGTTCATTGAAAAGTATTTTATACACATTTAAAGAGCAATTTTTCAGTTTCAGTAATTTTATTTTTAATCACTTTTTTGTCAGAAATCTCGTTAAACAGGTTTTTATAAATCCAGTAATACTGTTAAATTTTTACTTATTATTTACTGAGCCACATGTTATCTCGGCATATTATTCCATATCATTCAGCTCATTATGTCATCAGTAATACGCTATCGTGATTCATGCAGCGTAAATAGCTTGCACCTAGATATAGAAAAATCAGTCAAGTACCAACTACGTTTGTACACATAAAGCTCGATCTATATTATCCGGTCAGACACGGCGCGGAAACGTAGCGTTTCCGGCAAGACAAACATGTTTACATGCATTTCAAATACGAATATTTATACTTATTCTCAAAAGGACATTATCAACTGACGGTTAAACTCGTGATTTAATTAATTTTTTGCCATACCCACTATAAAATAGCTACTTTACATGCGTGAATGTATCAATGGAATGGGGTCAGTTAACAGGCAGGTGTGTTGAAAGTGTTTTCAAAACACACTAGTGTGGTAAGTAAACAGTTTCAATAGTTATTTATATATATTCGCTCTGGTCCGCCCGCTTTTACCTACTCCTGGCCTACAAATGTAAAGTCGGCGATGCAAATAAACTGTCAAAAACTTTTGAAAATACTGAAAATGAAGTTAAAAGTAGCTATATTATAGTGGGTATGGCAAAAAATACCATATATATCTCGTGCGTAATGATATTATGACTCGTGTGACTGTTAAAACTCACTAGCGCTCATTTTAACATACTATCACTACTCGTCAGATGTCAATAATATACCTCATTACGCATTTAGACATTGTCATATTATCTGTAATCAAGTCATTTTTGTTTAAATTTTTTTTCTTGCAACATATAGGTACTCTGCATTTTATTAAAACTTGTAGTTTTTGTAACACGTTGTAAGAAAAAAATATTCAAATATTACAAAGACGATATTATAAAAAGGGTGAAATATAATGTTATGCCCACGTAAAATGTATAAAAATCAATAAAGGTCAGAAACCTATAAAATATCAGCAAAATTTTAAATTTTATTTTATACCGTCGTAACTTTTATTTCTATTTATTTCAAATCATACCTATAGATTATTTTTACTGGATTTATGTAAAATTTCTAAGCATAAAAATTCCATGATTTTTTCCCAAAAATCACTCACTATAAGTAGGTTTAAAAATAAACATTTATTTTAAAAGGAAGTATAAATAATGATGGAACAACACCAAAAAAAACAAGCCGTGAGGTGGATCGTTTATTAGGACTAAAGTGCGACCCTTAGGTCCACACGACGAACTTCCCAGTTTGATAAATATTTAATAATAATAATTAAATTAGATATTACACAGAAAAGTATCATTTTAATCATTAAAACATAATTATTATTTATTTTTAACAATAATTAAAAAAAAAAACGGCTGAACCGATTTTTATAAAATTTATGTCGGATCAAAATGACGTTAACACGCCTCGATTGACACCCTTACGAAGTCGATATAATTTTTTATTCGCAAGATATTGTGTAAAATCTACTTTTTTGGATTTCGCCGATTTTATTTATTTATTGTAG
This sequence comes from Mongoloraphidia duomilia, assembly GCA_039654895.1. Lineage (NCBI taxonomy): Eukaryota > Metazoa > Arthropoda > Insecta > Raphidioptera > Raphidiidae > Mongoloraphidia > Mongoloraphidia duomilia. Next base: position 16,695,099 of record CM077516.1, on the reverse strand, counting down.
ATTATAGACGCGTCGACAGCTTAGGTCATTAGCGTCTTAAAAACATTAAATAACATTTCTCTTAAAACTAAATGACATCACAAAACATCCATGAGCGGAGGTGGGATTCGAACCCACGACAATGTGATCAAAAGACCGCTACGCTAACCGTTATACCACACTATCCTCCTACCATGCTATGCTCACTTCGTATATTTCCATTAGAATTTTCAATTTAGTTCTTACACGATTCGCGGAAGGCGCAGCGATCAATTTTTATTTATTGTAACCACGGAAACATATATTTTTAATTTTAAACAATTTAGTCTTGACGAGCTGTCATTACAAAAAATAATTGTTTCATAGTAATTTACAAAAAATATTACTATTTTCTAAAAAAATGGTTTATTCTTGTTGTTTGCCGAATTGTGGGAAACCTCAAAATAAGATTATTTTTCATACTCTACCAGGCGATCCCGAGGTAAGTTAAACTTGTGATCTAAATTCTAAAACTGCTTTTAATGTATTTGTAAAATTTCAGTGTTAAATCATTTTTTGTCCAGGCATTTTGTTACATAAATAATTATTATTAATAATTTCTACAAAATCATTTTGATAAACCCTTATTATTTTATTCCAATATGTAACTCATTTTGTAGTACAGTCTAATAAAGCGTTCCTTCAGTATTTGCTTTAATCTTTAATTGATTTAGTTGCAGGTTCACGTTCTGAATTACAACATACGACACTCAACACTAAATGGAACTGATTCCGAGCATGCAGTTAAAAATCGGTGAAAAATTGGTTCACGACTATTCGAGACTTTGTATCACAAGCCCTGTTTGGAATTCATGTGTCCAAGAAATTTTAATCAGTGGATAATACTTTCATGTGTTTGAAGTCAAATATTTCTAAATTATTTTTATATACAGACTCAAGTAAATAATAAATTAAAGTGATTAGGTATATGAAAGATTTGTTATACAGATAAAATTAAAAAATTATCATTATTAACTAGATTTAAAAAAAAATTAGTTAAAAATAAAACTGTAAATAGGATTAAGAAATTACTCTAAATAAATTATAGTTTTGAAAAGAATTGGCAATTTCAATCTTCCTATATCTACAAATATTAATCCTGTAAACTAATTTCAGAGTGTCAATAATCTATATAAACTAGTTTGAAATTTCCGATACTATAGCAGTTATTTATTTATTTTTTAAGGCTATCAACAGTTAACGTTAACTGTTGATGACCTTAAAATATAAATAAACCTGTGAATAGGGGGCTTGTAATAGAGTATCTATGGAAACGCCTGCAGGCACGTAGTAATACCAGCAGCGCCTTAAGCATTGGTGAGTCGTGTAAGAACTAAAACGTAAATTTGACCTTGAAGGTCGAGTGGTCTATCTATAAAACTATCTATTATCTATGCCTCCTACTACTTTCGCCGAGACGAGACCGAAATCTTTATAGTTTTTCCTCTTTAAAATGATTTCAGCAAGCACATAAATACACCACTAATAAAAAAATTTAACTGGCCATCAAAATTGTAATGTATCTTTTTTTATGAGGAAATGACAATAATAGTCACGAAACAAGCTGTGGTGATTGAATCTCAGTTCATTCATTGCTTCATCTAGTCATTTATTAAATTAAGTAATAAATCCCATTCACAATTTAATATAATATGTACGAATTATTCAATTTACCGTGTATGGCATTATAGTAGTTTCAATTAGCTATATCAATAAACATTGCGATCTCCATAATATGTTAAGAGGCACAGGTGAGTCGTAACATAACACAGCATGACGTGTTATGTTATTTCAAATCATAATCCTCCCTTATTACGGTTTCATGTCGATAAACCTGTCTGTTACTTTATTCACTTTTATCGACACATTTCCCTTAATTATCACGGCATAAAAACAATATTTAACTTATTCTTATATATTGTCGATTATATAAGCTTTCAGAGTTCCCTGACTCTTTTTTCTAAATAAATATCAATGAAATCGAAATATGAACATTAATTAATTTGTTAAACGAACAACATTCATAAATATTTATTTTTTATTATATTATTATTCAAGCAGACGGAAGTTTTACGTAATAAATTCCTTTTTTACGAGTTTTCGCTTTACAAGCTCATTGTAGGAATGAGAACTACTTGTATAAATTAAAATTCAGAACGTTTTTTTTAATAAAAACAATATTAAAAGAACAGAGATAAAAATTTCCTATTGTAAATAATTTATCAGTGGAGAACTGTAATATGGAAGAATGGTGTGTTATTATTTATTTCGGTTCTGAAACAGATGCTGTAGTTATAGACAGAAAAACAATACAGAAAACATCAAATCTGAAATCTTTATTCGGGTAAATTTTAAAACTAACAGTATACACACAATTAACAGTATTTTGATTAACGTATTATGTTTCCTAAACTAAAAAAATATATATTTATTTTCATAACACTTCTATAATGAAATTTACAGAAAGCGGTAAAGAGGTAGAGAGAATGAAAACTTAAGACCCTCGACAACAAAGACAACATAAACGATTTGCCGCTTTCAGTTCTATTTTCTCTGCGTCCTACAAAATCCTTCTAATATTTTAAAACCAACACGGCGGTTGGCAGAATAAAATAAAATTGAACTTTTTGGCGCAGCACGCCCTCTCAAGTCTGCCGCCTCAGAAAGTGCAATTTTCGCCATGAGGCAAATACGAGTATACGTTCCTGATCCATATACTTTAATGAGTATTGAGTGCAAGAGAGAAGGAAAGTCTTACTGCTCTAAAAAGTGGTAAAATACGAAAGAAACAAGCCGTGAGGTGGGTCATTTATTAGGACTAAAGTGCGACCCTTGAAGTTCACACGACGAACTTCCCAGTTTGATAAATATTAATTAATATTAGTAATTAAATTAGATATTACACAGAAAAGTAACCATTTTAATCATTAAAACATAATTATTATTTATTTTTAACAATAATTAAAAAAAAAAAACGGCTGAACCGATTTTTATAAAATTTATGTCGGATCAAAATGACGTTAACACGCCTCGATTGACACCCTTACGAAGTCGATATAATTTTTTATTTGCGAGATATTGTGTAAAATCTACTTTTTTTGAGTCTATTTGATTAAGAAAAAAAAACGGCTGAACCGATTTTGAAAAAAATTTTTTCAGATCATATTTACGTTAATACGCGTCGATTGGCACCCTAACGTAGTCGATATCATTTTTCATTCTCGAGATTTCGTCTTAGAAAGAAATGGACACATACGTACGTACATACGTACACACACACACACACACAGACATCTTTCTAAAAATAGTGTAAAAATAGTATAGTGACCTTGAAACATAAAAATTTGTTATACATTATGATTTCGATTTTCGGACCCATTACAATAACTTCCAATGGGAAGTTAATAAATTGCACGTTTAATTTCTTTTCGATCGCGCTGTATATTATCATAGCAAGCAAAATTATCATAATCGTTAAAAGGCCTCCCTTCATAATATTTGCACAATTTGCAGTAACAAGTTAATAAGGCAGTCGCTAACTTTTATGTAAGATAATATTATTAGAATATTACACAATAATTACATCGATCTTTAAACGATATATTATTTCTTAACACGCGATTCGCAAGTATTTTAACTTATGTAAAACGTGCAAACTTCAAATAAAAATGTGGGAAATGTGCCGATAAATTTCGGACAAATACTGTTTCCTGACAGAAATGTGTAAATATTTATTAAACGATAATGTTTATTTTATTCAACGTTTATTCTATTTATTTATATTAAAATAGGTACATAAAAATGTTACAAATTGTTTTTTTTTTTATTTCTCTGTAGACAGAAAAAAAACTGTTTTTGGAAATGTAATACAAAAAAAACCAAACTCAATAAGTTAAGAGTAGACTCCAAAGGTCTAGATGCAAGGAGGTAGCAACACGTTCGAACTAACTAGCCTTTTTCATCTAAAATAGAATTAAAATTTATGATTTTCCAGGAAACGTTTTTCTTATACCAACAAATCAATATTTAATTGTATTCTCTATCAAAAATCTGAACTGAAAAGTAAAACTGTACAAATACCTATTTAAATAAATTATAATTTAAAAAAACTAAAAAACACGCTTTAATGAACTAAAAAGTAAAAAATAATTAATTTTATTGTAAAAAAGCGTGGGGTAGTATGAAAATATGATACAAAGCACCCCACGCTTTTTTACAATAAAATTAATTATTTTTTAATTTTTAGTTCATTAAAGCGTGTTTTTTAGTTTTTTTAAATTATAATTTATTTTTGCTTTTTAGTCCTGGAGATCCTGGTCAGGATAATGGGACAAACTTAAGGAATTATTGTATTGTAATCGGTCCTTGATAAGTGTGCAAAGTTTCAGTGCAATCTGAAGTTTTTTGCTTTTTTTTTTAGTCCTGGAGATCCTGGTCAGGATAATGGGACAAACTTATGGAATTATTGTATTGTCGTCGGTCCTTGATAAGTGTGCAAAGTTTAAACTAAATCTGACCGTTCAAAGTTGGTCAAAATCAAGTTCAAAGAAGTCGGTTACAAACTGACAAACAAGCAAGCACGCACGCAAGCCCGCAAGCAAGCATACAGGTGAAGCTAATATAAGCGTGTTAATTAAAAAGGAGACAATTTGTTATATAATCTAGTATATTGTGCAACCAGTCTGCTAAATACATTTTTATGCGTTAAGCGCAATGTATGCTGCTCGCAAATGCACACTCGCCAAGGCTCGTGCGCTCTCGCCTACTACTCGTGCTGAAAACATCGCGCCTGACGCATAAAGATTCAGCACACGCTTTTCATACTATATTTAATTCAACATATGCATGGTTTTAGAGTTTTATTGAATTAATGTCAAAGACCGTAGATTCACTGACAGCAGTACATCTTATTCTAACAACACTGGCCTTGATACAATATTTATTTACTTCATTACCATAGTAACCATATTTATTATAAAAGAGTTACATAATGGTTCATCACACTTTCAAAAACAATTTTCTTCTGTCCTCAGAGATTTTTTCTTGTGTAGCAAGCTAAATGTTCATATTTTTAAAACAATACCTATTCTAAACATTCATAGTGTTACGAATCACCCTGTATATAAACGGCAAACAAAGAGTTCCGAGAAACGGGGTCTGCATACTGAACAACGACTAACGAGTACCTGCCCAAATGTTCTAAAGAACGCGAGAAGCACTGAGCTCCAGTTCACGCAGCCTATATAAATCAGTGAACAGTGAGTCGCGCAATCAGTCACCGGAGATCAGTCAATCAGTGAATGGTGAGTCGTGCAACCAAGCGGATCAGTGATATAAATCAATCAACGGTCGAATCAGTCAGTACAGTGATATAAATAGTAGAGTGGATATAAATAAATAGTACTGAAGCAACTGAGTAAATGACCAACATAAATAAACGTTAGAAATAAATCGGATATAAATACCGTGATATAAATTCACCTAATAAAATAAATATTAGTGTAGTCAATTGTATATAGTTCAGTGTTAATTACTTGTGTTGATTGTTAGAACTGACTTTTCGTTGTTGCATTTATTGTTATTGTGTTTTTAATTATTGTAAATACATATTGTAAATAAATATTTATTCCGCCAACTCAGAAAACAGTTTTGTGACAATACAATTATTCACCACACCAATTTGTTCATTTCTGAACATTTTGATGTCTCGTAAGGATAAACATGGGTAAAAATATTTAAAATGTTTTTTTTACAAAACACGCACCCTCAAACGAATGAGTCGCAAGGGAGCTTTCTATAAAATTATGCGTACCAACTGCATGCACAGTTTTTGCATACTGAACAACTGCGCGAACCACATTAATTTCTCTCAAAAGATAATTTAAAGGAAACAATGGAATATAATGAAAAATTTAATTCTCTTTTTAAAAAAATATCTATTTTGATTTCCGAATGCATTTTTAGTTGGATGCATATATCTTACAAAAAATGATTTTAACAGCTGTAACCTAATAATATGTGATTTTTGCAGACACTTGCAGCTGCCATTTTTCCAAATTGCACAAAGATATAAAGTTTGTTTCCTACAGAAACCGAAAACCGTTCGTTAACATCGGGAGTATGTGCAGTGAAATTTTTACTGTTCCAAAATTTCTGATTTTTAAGTCGTTTTCTACCATTAAGAAAACTGAAAAGTTTGCGGATATATATAAATACGTGTTCAGTAATTCCTGCAATCTTATCAAAATGTGGTCATGCACATGACGCTATTTTACAATAGAATAAATGTCAACAGAGCAATAGAGGGTTCCACGAAGTTTTTGAGGTTAACTGTTTTGTTTTTTTAAGTACTGTAACACTAACACCGCGTCAACTGTTCCAACAAACAACCTTGAGACTAGTTCCTAGTTAGTCTTATTTAGCACATGTGTCTGTAAGAACAAACCTATAGTTCAATGTTTTTAAAACATAAGTAAATAGTACGGATGACAGCTTTCTGTGATAACTACTTGTGAGTCTAGACACCATTTTTTAAGCTATTTTTATGTCTCAGAGCCGACCGTATGAAACCCCCGGTATAATTTAACAAGATAAGTGGCATAACAAATGAAAAATCGTTAAAAGTTTTACACGAAAAATATGGGTTGGCATCCCTCATCCTGGGGGGGCCTTGGCCGCTCCTTTGAAAATAGAATCATTTATATAATTATTATTTATAATATCCTATTATTTAAGCACATCCACGGTGTTGCTGAATGTCGATTTTTTTTATTAATCTATCTGACTTAATACTTGAAAATATCTAGTGTTCAAGTCTACAATTGCACATAACACCACAGTTTTGTAATAATATGATACATTAAAATAATATATAGTTTTTAGTGTCGATAATGAAGTGGAATGCGCAACCATTGTATGGCCGACATTTTGATTGCAATGTTCATGACCTTGATTAAATGATTGCAGTAGCATTGTAATTCTCAAATTAAGGAACGTGATTTTAATGTTACAAGAACTGACAGCGTCTCATATTTATTCATTTAAATTATTTAATTTTGATAAATTGTTCAACTCCAGAAGTTTTCATTAACGACACAAGTAATTGCACTACATCGAATTTAAAGCGTGTTCAATAAGTCCACAAATAACATCAAAACTAACCCATTGTTAAAATTTATTTTATATATTTACTGTAAATTATAGACGCGTCGACAACTTAGGTCATTAGCATCTTGAATACATTAAATAACTATTTACTTAAAACCAAATGACAGCACAAAACATCCATGAGCGGAGACGGGACTCAAACCCACGACAGTTCGATCCAGAGGCCGCGACGCTAACCACTGGACCACAGTAGTATTATAACTTGTCCTTGTGTAACGCATGGGAAAAACATTTATAGAAGCATTAGTAGATGTCACATAACCTAATAGTTTAAAAATAATAATTTTGTATTCTTGACAACACAAATTATTAATTGGTCCTATTAAATTATTAGTTTCGTCATAACATGACCATGACCAATAAATAGAACTTCTATAAAGATTAATTTTTTAGGCGTTCAAAGTTGCTGTTTCGAGTTTAAGTTCGAACACCGGAAAAATTTACAGTTGACAACAGTTCGTGTTCGTATTCGATTTTCCAGGAGCTCAAATAAACGTAGATCAATCCGACATTAAACAACCAAAGCATTACATACATCTAGAAGCCTGATAGTCCGTTAATATACAACTGCAGTGTAGTTTGTTCACAAACTCCAATTTTATCCCAGTTACAATTGTTCCCTGTTAAATTCTGTCGTAAAGCCAGCTGTACCCGTTTATATAGTCAATCAATGTTCTGCTAATTGTTATTATCGTGTCCCAACGAAAATTTACATATGGACAATGGTATACACAATACACATGTATATGTCGCTGTCAAATATGTATTTATGCATACATAATAATTAAGGTACTATAGGTCGTTCCAATTCGGTTGTTCAATTTTAATGTAATGTCAATGAAATAATGTCGTTAGTGGACAAAATAACCATAGTTAAGGTAGAATGAAACATTACATTAAAAAACTTGTTCTTATCCAGATGTGCAAGCTTTCACGGCCGGCATTGTTCTAAGTCTTCATGGTTTCCGGGCTTGTAGGCCGTGATCCGGTGGTATTTCTACCTGACGTTTCGTCTACAAAAACACACACAGAATTTCAACCGAAAAGATGAAGGCCTCAATCTCAGTAAAACCTGGACACCAGCACTCCGACATACAAAATCAATGACCAATCGTACAAAGACGGAATACGATCGAGTAGAGAACTCACCCCCACCACTACACACTGCGCAGTTAACCAATTACAGAGAGACGGACTACGACCGAACAGAGAACACACTGGTACTAGGCATAAAAGAAGGGAGGACATCAGTCACTGACACACTGACCTGTGAGCCGCCAAGGAGGACACTTCGACCGCTGCCACATCGCCTTTGAGAATGTCTACCGCAGTTGTAGACGAAACGTCAGGTAGAAATACCACCGGACCACGGCCTACAAGCCCGGAAACCATGAAGACTTGAAACTTGTTCCTACTGGATTTAAAATAAACCGTATACGTATAATTTGCTGTCCCAAACACCAATATAGTAGCGGCTGAAACTCGCAATAATAATAATATTCATGAATCTAATGAGTCCTTAGTTCTAAGGTAGGAGTTTTTTTTTGCAAAAAATCCACCCCCAGCAGGGACATATGGATCTAGTTTTTCGCTTGTAATTGCCAAACGGTTACTCAAACAATAAATTTAGACATAGATAAAAATATTTTTCATTAGATTCTACATAAAAATGTCCAATTTTAGATTCAGTAAATTCTAATGATAGACTTACACTGGAGGTTCAGAGTTAAGGATAGTTTGGAGCGTGCGGTAAGAAATTTTCCGATCGCGTTTTTTGAGTGCGAATGAAACATTAAACAGTTATTCTTGCAAAAAAGTGCTCAGAATGGAAATTACACGGTGGACTTTCCTCTACATTTTTACTTCCCACCTCTACTATGGTAGGGAAATAATGGATTTAGTCCGAAAAAAATATTTCGAGATTTTAACAGATCTTCACATTTTGAGACCCTAGTAATCGTTTAAGATCATTTTCTGACTGATGTCTGTATGTGTGTGTGTGTGTGTAGTCAATTTTTCGCCTTCGATATCGTAAAAATGGAACAACATACGGCCATGCCGATTGTTCTATTGTGTTTATCAGCCTTTAACTTAGATCTGATTAGATTTTGAGTCAAATCGGTTCAGTGGATATTGAGATATTAAAAAACCGTTCTCAATGTCACGTATTAACATAGGTAAAAAAAAATTCGACTGATGACCAGTCCTATACTTCCCACCTAGTAAATATTTGCAAAAAATAAACACTCTTTTCTTTTTTTTATTCTTTGACTAGGCCCAAATAACCTTAGCTGTTGGTGGTCTTTAAAACACAATTTAATTTTTATTCTTTGAAAAAAGCATGGCCCTCTTTTTTGTTTGGTGATCTACTGATGGCTAACTTAATATAGCAAAAATCATGGTTACCTTGATTTACGTACAATTTTTATTTTTTTTTAGTAAAATATTTTTTTTCTCGAAAACTATACATTTTAGAGAAAAAAAATATTTAAATTTTTTTCATATAATAACATCTAGAATTCATTTATATTTTTTTTTACCTATGTTAATACGTGACATTGAGGACGTTTTTTTGAATATCTCAGGATCCACTGAACCGATTTGACTCAAAATCTAATCAGATCTAAGTTAAAGGCTGCTAAACACAATAGAATAATCGGCATGCCCGTATGTTGTTCCGTTCTTAAGATATCGAAGTCGAAAAATTGACCACATACACACATACACACACACACACACACACACATACATACAGACATCAGTCAGAAAATGTTCTTAAACGATTGCTAGGGTCTCAAAACGTGAAAATCTGTTAAAATCTTGAAATATTTTTTTCGGACTAAATCCATTACTTCCCTACCATAGTAGAGGTGGGAAGTAAAAATATAAATGAATTCTAGATGTTATAATATGAAAAAATGTAAATATTTTTTTTCTTTAAAATGTATAGTTTTCGAGAAAAAAAATATTTTACGAAAAAAAGAAAATTGTAAGTAAATCAAGGTAACCATGATTTTTGCTATTTTACTAGCCATCAGTAGATCACCAAACAAGAAAGAGGGCCATGCTTTTTTTCAAAGAATAAAAAAAGAGTGTTTATTTTTTACAAATATTTACTAGGTGGGAAGTATAGGACTAGTCATCAGTCGAATTTTTTTTTTAAATTAACTAAGTGGAGAATTCGCGCCACGTACTCGTGTAAAAGAAAATAATTCTAAGTAGTTCAGGAAAATTTTGCGAAAAAAACAAATACATTCTTACATATCCAACACAAAAGCTAAAATTAATATGTATCGGATGTCCTATCACCATCGTCGTACACATTATCCATAACGGATATAGAAACATGTTTATTGTATAATCGCTACTACATTTGGACATTCAAATTTAATAGTTGCACCTACAAGAACAGTTTCCTGTTTCTCATTCGCTTTTATATAAATAAAAATTGTTTAGAATTAAATTATTCATTGAATTATCCTGTCAAGTGGACTGTTGGGATGAATTTCCATGCGTTAATTCCTACAATATTAGGCGATTTGAGAAATCTCTACCTGAAGTTACCCCCTGCGCCCTTCATCGCAAATCCTTTGCCCTCGCCTAAAAATCGTTACCGCTCTCCCGACGATATTTTTAAGGCTAAAGGGTTCGGGTAAACGCCAAGTGAAGGACCGAGAATCACACTACATATCCTATAAGCAACAAACTCCAAGACATTTTCCTGGAAAAAATTAAAACTTTTTAACTTCCCATTGGAAGTTATTGTAATGGGTCCAAAAATCGAAATCAAAATGTATAACAAATTTTTATGTTTCAAGGTCACTACACTATTTTTACACTATTTTTAGAAAGATGTCTGTGTGTGTGCGTGTGCGTACGTATGTACGTACGTACGTACGTAAAATAATATAATTTTATAATAGGCCAAAAATATTGATCGCCACCGGGGCCATTTTACGCTAATCTGCCCCTGATTATAAGACACGCTTTATAAATAAAACTGTAGTTCTATTTTGTATTTCTGGTTGTTCAGGCATACGTAAAAACTGTTGAACCGATTTTCAAGAAACTTACAGCATACTATAAGGTTGAGCCAGCTTAGAATACTGCAGTCTGCAAGCGACATTTGACTTTCAAATGAGAATGAGCGTTTCAAGGGATTTCACATTGTGCGAAAAAAGAAAAAAGGGTATTACGACTTATTGTAAATAAATAATGTTAATAAAAATAGTGTCAAAAAAAAAAAAAAAACGAAAAACCTTACTGTTTTTTTCTTTCGGGTTCACTACAGATAGCAAAAAATAAAATATACTATTTTTCTCATCATATGGGGCATTTTAAAACACCCTTAAATTATTTAATTATCTATATTACAAATATCTTACGTCTTCAAATATCTAAAGGTGCCACTTAAATCCTTTCAAAAATAAAAATGTTTTTAATAAGTAACTCGAATCAACGTCAAACCATTACAACAGTTAATACTAGTGTTATAATTACATAATTACAATTAGCTGTTTTTCTCAGATAGAAAACACTGTTAAATGAACGTTATAACTCTGACGTTTTGACTTTTCCGTATGTACGCTAAATTATAAAACAGAAATGATTTAATTAATTTTCTTAATTTTATTCAAAGCATTTATATTACAAGCATTCCAAACTAAAAAGCAAAAGAAATCTTAACATATGTAACCTTAAAAATACCTATAAGTAAATACTCCGTTACTGTAAGTATAGTAATAGGAGTATCATATAAAACGCACACGCGGTCTCTTTTGTCCAGGGAAATCAATACAATTGATATAACAATACTAAAAATAAATACATATCGAGGCTATACAAAATAAACACTACAAACCACGCAATTAGACGCTGTAAAAGCTACATACTTACCACGAAATTTCTAGTGAAGGTCACAATGTACTGGCTATATAGGACAATCAACAAAAAAAGAGATTTATAGAGATAAGTCGTGAAAAAGTTCGCGTCTTAAATTTACGGTCTTGTAAATGGAAGAAGAACGACAACTTATTTCGCGGCTAACTAAATGTATAAATCAAGTGATTCCCGTCAGACATTTTACAAGGGACGAAAAATTAATCTACTAAAACAGTGGTTTTCAAAATCAGTCATTCATCCCTCCAGAAAACCACGTCATACTATAGTGTCGGATTTACCAATAGGCTGAGTAGGTCGTAGCCTAGGGTGGCAAATTTGGGGGGCTACACCACAAAAATATGTGGTAGATCTACGATAATTTGCCACATAGTTACATTACTTTTGTATCTTCATAAACTTACCAAAATAAATAATTGGAACGAAACAAAATTAACTTATTTATACGATATTTTTTTAAAGGTAGAGCTGGCAGAAAATCGACGGCCTATACTTAAGACTTCTAACTGGGCCACCTAAATTTCATTACTATAGAATATAGATTTTAGAAAAACATATTACGAACTTTGAAGGATCGATAGAATTTAGAATGAAGACACTGACTCAAATATTCGTTTTATCTGACTCAGTGTCTTCATTCTAAAACCAACCGAAACAAATTAACGAATTTAACATAGAAATAGATTATAAATTATACACGCTCGACAACTTAGCATCTATGGAATTTCCGGAAGCAGCAATGGTATTATTAGTAATATTACACAGTATACTATCGAAACTCCGCAATCTCTTTGATATATTTGTGGTTAACAACGCTGCAGCGAAACATTAAAAAGCATGCGTTTTATCAGTTACAAAGATCTCACAAAATAAAGTGACAATGATAATTACCTGAATGTTTCGTTAGCATGCATCAATACTAATATTAAAACCATAAAGGGAGGTCGTGTGTCGTCTGTGTTTGTTCCCTCTGAGGTAACAATCCCATGTACACGGAAACCGCACCGAAGACGGAACTTGGAAATGCATATGGCGGAGGTTGACCAATCAAATTCTTTCCGTAATCTTCAAACTTTACGGAAAGAAGCTGATTGGTCAACGTCAGCCATTTGCATTTCCGAGTTCCGTCTTCCGTGCGTTTTCCGTGTACATGGGACTGCTACCTTAGAGCGGTAGCAGTCCCATGTACACGGAAAACGCACGGAAGACGGAACTCGGAAATGCAAATGGCAGAGGTTGACCAATCAGATTCTTTCTGTAATATTCAAACTTTACGGAAAGAATCTGACACGGCGGAATCTGCACATTTGCGACCGCGCGATTTGAATCGCCGCGGCCGCAGTGAGCGTGCAGATATGGAGGAGAGGGGCGAGGCTGCATAATATACCTCATTTCAAAGATGGAAATCGAAGAAGCAATGTGTGAAAAGTTTTTATCCGTGCCCACCCCCTCAAATGACCAAAAATCACCCCAACGCGCGACAGCATGGTTTCTCGATGGAAATTGTTCATGATTTGACCGGAATATAACAAAAAAAGAAGAATTATGGCAGGAACATGACGACGTGACTACCATTGGGGGTCAATTCTATCCTCCCAGGGAATGGAAAAGCGGTTTCATCTTACACCTATCTTCTGTGTTTGAACGTCCCCCCCCCCCCGTTTTCGAGGATGCTGATTACAAAAAAAATACTTTCAAATGAGTTTGACTCTTTCTACTCCCTCAAACAGACAGAAACCTCCCCTTTTTTATTTTTTTATAAATTTTGGGGGGATAGAAAGGGTCAAACTCATCTAAAACTATGTTTTTTTTCTAATCAACATTCACGAAAACGGAGGGAGCTGGTCTTGCAGGTGCACGAATTATTTGAATTTTTAGGCCAAAATCGCGATTCATTAACTCCACTATTAATAGCTCTTAAACCACTAATCCGATTTCTAATAAATTTGGTTTACGTATATATAGGGCTCCTCAACTCAAAAGATCGAGTCATCTTGGCACGTCATCGGTTCTCTTTTTGTAACTAAATTTTTAAAACATTTTAAAACTTCAAAATGTGTACCTATTTACAAAAATAAATAAAAATACCTACTTTCATTATAAAACTTCCTATGATTTGTCGACTTATTTAATGAAAAAGATTTTATGTTGAATAAACCATTTCATGTTTTATATTATTGAAAAAGGCATACTTGTATATCTCAAAAGTTACCTATAAAACTGTTAAAATTCATAAATATTTATATTAGGTTTTATGTGTATGCAATCTGTTTTAATCCTGTGTGTGTTTTAGTCTAGTGTCAAATTACGAAGAAACCAAAAATATTTTTTAACATGGTAGGTTTTGCCCGTAGAATGATTGTGCTAATGCGTGTTTTAATAGAAACCCAATATTAATCAGCCAGCTAAAAAGAATCCTATACCTACTTTAAGTTTGCTAACTAAATTTCAACAAAATATGTCCAGCCGTTTTCGTCTTACATTTGATATAAAATATGTTGTCTAAACTATTCTAAATTTGAAAATTTATTTTAACTTTGCAAATTGAAAATTTAATTATTATATTCACTTTAGCAAATATTATGTGCACGTGCAGATATTTTTAATTATATTAAGTGGTTAAGGTTCTTGTTCGTGGTTAAATTGTACAGACGTACAAAGACCAAATCTCCATACATTAAAAAATGTATTAAACATAATCTCAACATATTTTTAATCGATAAATTACAAACAGAATTGTCCCACATTTGAATGGGTATAGCTAACAGATCCAATTTCATTAATATTTAATAACTCGCTCAACATTTCTGAGAATTCGTTACATTTTTCGTTTATAGATTTTATTCATTGCATGTTACGTTTAATTGAATGTCTGATAGTCTATAAATAAGGCTTTTCAAAACAGAAACAAAACCCTTATAAAACTTTAATTCATTTCACATATAAGGCAATATTTAATGATTTTTTTCGTGGGGTAGGAATTGTCATACATAACTATTGATCTAATGTATGCTTCACCAATTTAAGAAGTCTGTAAAATTCAAATAAACGATACATAAATTTCGTCACTACTATCGTAGAATTGTAGTAACAAAACATGTACGAATTTCTCATCTAATCTCAATATTTTCAATTTAGTTATCTTAAAGCAAAACCAATCTAGCACATTAAAATTAGCTTTGCTTAGAGGTGAGACTTTTAGTGCGGCAAATTCACCTTAGGCAAAGAACGAGTATTTCAGCTAGTTAATAAAAATTAATATTCTAAGGCTAGGTGCGCATGAACGATAAATTAATCGTCCGATCGAGCTATCGGATAGTAATTTAGTAAAAGTTGTTATGACCACACGACAGAAGTGAAAACTTCAGATTTTCTAATTTTAAAATAAATAAATAATTTTTTAATCACCACAGTTTAATCATAAATATATTAAAATCGGCCTATACAATTAAATTTAATGAATATAATACCTTAACGATAATATTAAGTTTTAGTGTCATCTGTTAGCGCACTTGTGAACTACAAAATATATCAAATTATAACGAGAAATCTATATACGGTTTTTAATATAAACATAAGAATAACAATCAATATGATTAGACACCTATACCGTAACTAAATTCACTATATTAGTGAAATTAACATAAGAATATCAGACGAATTATCGCCATGATATTTAAATAGAAGGCTATATAGGAAAAATGTAAATGCACCGCCGGGAATCGAACCCAGAACTCCCAATTTCGCGTCGGTGCATTTACATTTTTCCTATATAGCCTTCTATTTAAATATCATGGCGATAATTCGTCTGATATTCTTATGTTAATTTCACTAATATAGTGAATTTAGTTACGGTATAGGTGTCTAATCATATTGATTGTTATTCTTATGTTTATATTAAAAACCGTATATAGATTTCTCGTTATAATTTGATTTATAAGGCGCGTCCGGGCCATGAGAAAGCCAGCATTCATTTGTAATGTTGTTATAAAATAATAGCTCTCGCAGTTAATGGATCTGTGGTCATCGTTACTTATATAGGAAGAATTAAATGTATACTGTTGGGCACTGTGTAGTAACTGGAAACTTTCCCGACGCGAAATTGGGAGTTCTGGGTTCGATTCCCGGCGGTGCATTTACATTTTTCCTATATAGCCTTCTATTTAAATATCATGGCGATAATTCGTCTGATATTCTTATGTTAATTTCACTAATATAGTGAATTTAGTTACGGTGTAAGTGTCTAATCATATTGATTGTTATTCTTATGTTTACAAAATATATGTTCTAGTGTCATCTATTAGCACACTTATGAACTACACACTATACCCAGCATAATGCAAATACGTGTTCGTGTTTGAGCCGAGTAGCTCCGATTGTCACCGTCGGGTGCGTTTCCCGTTGCTGTTGTTAACAGCCCAGGCAAAGCGCGCCTAAGGAAGTTTTCACTTCAAAAAGAAATTAAAAATTTATTTTGGCGAAAAAGGTCAAGCATTTTTTTCAATACAAAATTTTTACCAGAAAGAAATTTATTTTTATTGAGTGATGTCACGATGTGTGAACATAAAATGTTTAGCAATTAACTCACAGTACGGCATAAAAATTGAACACACAACCGGGAAAATGATTATGCGAGCACATCCGTGCCACCTACAACAACTTTTATTGACAGGATCAATGTACAGTCGATGGATATTGAAAAACTCCCCTCCTGTCCATAACAATTATTATTGTTACAGCCGAAATACGGAACGATCCCTACAATTTCACATTTTGACAGATTTAAAATATTAACAGTTTTGAAAAATTTAACTCAGAACACATAGGTTTTCTTAGCTTAGTACCAATGTACTTTTCAATTTTATTGTTATTTTTGATAATGGGTAAGTTAAAAATTCAGCTGGCAGTTTTTGTCAAGTAGCTGAACCTCGCCTTTTAGTGCTCTTTGATACTAGTTAAGATATTTTATTATTTATTATAAATTATAATACCCTGGAACTAAGAAAATCGGGCTTACGTATGTTTACCTAAGCGCCAACCAACCATTTGTTCATAAATAGATATTTAAAGAATTTGAAACTGAAAAATATGGTATTGTTCAGTGAATTTTTCAATAGCTTAAGCTAAATTTTTGCTAGCTTCAAAGCTTTTTAAATGTAGAATACACCAAAAAAAATACTCAGAATAAATGCTAAAATTTTTAAAATTTGGTCTGTAGGTATAGCGTCTTAAGAAGGGGACAAATTAGATTCAATTTAGCGCAAAAATCTAATCTCGGATCAAAAATACGATCGGGGTCGTGTAATAGAGTCTTAATGGGAGGGGCTAGACCATAGATAAGATATACTCTTATAGAATAAGATATAAAAAAACATATAAAACTGACATAACTTCTTTATCCCAGCGAATTAAGGAATTATTTCTAGTTCTCTCTGAAAATGTTAAGCCAAAGTAAAACGCCTTAGCCGAAAATCGAGCATTCATAAATAATTTGTCATTCAAAATTTTTATAGTTTCTGAGGACCGTAGATGTTTTGCGTTTTTAAATCTTTTGAAATCATTAAACGTTTTAATTTTTTTAATCCACGATAACACAATCTTCTTTCATCTTTCAAATTGAATTTTTATTTATTGTAAATTATAGACGCATCGACAACTTAGGTCATTAGCGTCTTGTTTACATCAAATAACAACTCACTTAAAACTTAAAACTAAATGACATCACAAAACATCTATGAGCGGAGGCGGGACTCGAACCCACGACAGTCTGATTCAGAGGCCGCGACGCTACCAACTGAGCCATACTGTCCTCTTTCAAATTGAAAACAAACAACGACTACACAGTAAATAAATGGTAATGCAAACTTACTGGCTGTGATAATGCTGTACATATCCAGCAGGTCCGGAAACCCGACGATGTAAGCTTCTGACAGACATGTAGCGATCTGCTCCACGTCCAGCACACGTGCTTTGTTGCACTTCCGCCGCAGGCTAGCATTGCCTCTCCCGACACCACCAGGATAACGATGATGACGACGATGATTTCCTCTTGGTGTCGAACAACACTACACTGTTATCACAAGATGCCGACATTGTAACTAAAACAACATCAACATGTAACAACATAAGAGCTGACCTACTGATTTATAAAAACATAATCAGTTACTCTTTGTTTTTTGCTGTTACTTTATCACTTTTCTATTCGTTTCTGGACACTTTTAACACGCCTGAGATTGTATTAAGAATGATTTACTAAGGAGATAATTATATTTTTTTCACATTTAAAAAACTTTTTATACGTATACTTAATCTAAATTAATGAAGGTGGATTATATTGCGATGAATTTCTGCAGAAACCTTACGTAAATTGTAAATTGTATTTTAAAGACCACCAACAGCTAAGGTTATTTGGGCCTAGCACCAATTCATATTTTCAATTCATTATTTTTTTTTTTTTTTTAATAATAAATTGAAAATCGAAACCTTACGTAAATGTCAAACTAGCCAAGATATTGGATTATTTCATTCATATACACTGACAGGCAAAAAAACGGCAATTTTTTTTAAGTTTCCCTAACCGCATATTTTATTTCCACAAAGGAAGATTTGCTGTTTTTTTCTTCTTTTAGATGTGTAGTTTATTTCATAATACTTTTAGTTTTATTTTGAACAGATTAAAACTATTTTCAACCATATTATGATATATTATTGATTAACTCAACGCCACGACGGCTCAACGATGTAAATCGAGTTCGAGCAGGACATAAACGTTACTAAAAATTACTGGAGTCTATTAAAAACGGTTCACCTTAACGTTTTACAACTAAGACAAAAATCGTATTAGCATTGTTTTTGTTACTTTTTTTAATAAAAATGTTTTTGTGTTTATTTGTGATCTCTTTTCAGCTAATTTTTGCATTCCATATTAACATTAACAGATGGTTCTTTAACTTACTATCAATATCTAGTAAAATTATTATATATTATTTCAGTACTTTTGTAAAATATTTCAGGGTTGCCGGTTTTTTTGCCGGTGAGTGTATATAATTTATGTATCTGTAATAATAAAAACACATTCAGATAATATCAATATGCGTTTTATAATTAATGTTACCTGAATATCAAACTAAGGTATTTTTACTTCCCACCTCTACTATGGTAGGGAAGTAATGGATTCAGTCCGAAAACAATATTTCGAGATTTTAACAGATTTTCACGTTTTGAGACCCTAGCAATCGTTTAAGATCATTTTCTGACTGATGTCTGTATGTGTGTGTGTGTGTGTGTGTATGTGTGTATGTGTGTATGTGTGTGTGTGTGTATGTGGTCAATTTTTCGCCTTCGATATCTTAAGAACGGAACAACATACGGGCATGCCGATTGTTCTATTGTGTTTATCAGCCTTTAACTTAGATCTGATTAGATTTTGAGTCAAATCGGTTCAGTGGATCCTGAGATATTCAAAAAAACGTCCTCAATGTCACGTATTAACATAGGTAAAAAAAAATATAAATGAATTCTAGATGTTATAATATGAAAAAAATGTAAATATTTTTTTTCTCTAAAATGTATAGTTTTCGAGAAAAAAAATATTTTACTAAAAAAAATAAAAATTGTACGTAAATCAAGGTAACCATGATTTTTGCTATATTAAGCTAGCCATCAATAGATCACCAAACAAAAAAGAGGGCCATGCTTTTTTCAAAGAATAAAAATTAAATTGTGTTTTAAAGACCACCAACAGCTAAGGTTATTTGGGCCTAGTCAAAGAATAAAAAAAAGAGTGTTTATTTTTTGCAAATATTTACTAGGTGGGAAGTATAGGACTGGTCATCAGTCGAATTTTTAGTTTGCTAATCAGCTAGCATTCCAACAGAAACTCATGATTACATTATTCATTGATCATTTGAGTCATCCCCACACTCAACTCAAATTTTAAAGGTCCAATAGTAATAAACGCGCACTGAACGTATCCTAAAAATTACATTACACACATTCTTTGGAGGTAACGTACACTGCATGACAACATGGCAAAACTTATAATCGACCACATACAAAATAATATATGGTCACAATACTATCATTTTCAACCTATATTCTTTGAAAACATTTTGTAAGACCCAACATCAGTGTAATAATTTCTTCGCCACATTTTCTAATAAAAAATGTAAGCTCACAAGTCACACTCCACTCAAATACAATGATATTTGTTAATTGTACTGAATATGAGGGACACTCAGATAACGACTATGAATTTGACCCTAATTCAGGATAATTCCCTAAAATCAGACATATTATAATCAGTGATATTATAGTCTATAAAATATATGTCAAGTTGTAAAAATAACAGTAATGCAATGGTTAGGTAAGTTCAGGGATATTAAATTTGAAATCGTCAGGTAGTAACAAATACAATTATTAAATAATGATGTCGTCGACATTATATAGGTAGACATGATGTAATTAATGATTATTGCACATTGGTGGGTTATTACAGGACCGTATTTACTTCAACATATTTTATTTTTAAATTATTTTACACGTTGAACAAGCTCTTATATTATTGTCTATAAGATATATTTTTTTAAATGGTCAGTGAAGCTTATGTCGACGAATGTTAACTTCATATCATGTGATAGGATCTTAATATTTCATTGAATTTATATCTTTAAAATTTCAAGGCTTGAAAACCCGTTTCAAATAAAATAAAATTTAAACTGCTAGGTAAATAAATGAATTACAAAATCTTCAACGATTTTCGACTAATGGTCGACAGAAAGCTATACAATTTATGTGAGCACATTATTGTTCATAAATATCTACCAGTAAATTTCTATTTACATAAAAGGTAAAAATAATAAAATTAAGAAAAATCGCAAGATAGTGGACAAAATATTTGATTTATTTAATTAAAGTCTAAATATACAGACGAAACGTCGTACATTTAATTAAATAAATCAAATATTTTGTCCACTATCCTGCGATTTTTCTTAATTTTATTATAATCACGATGGACACGATTTCTAAGGTAAAAATAATGTTCGAGAATTTACTTCTGAAAATTAAAACGATAGAACTTATAAAACTTTTTATCGATTGATATTTTTACTAGATTAATGAATAATTTAATATGAATTATTTTATTTTCTCTGTAAATTCTATAGCATTTTACAGCAATATGCAAATATGTGGTTTTATAAACAAAAACTTTACAAGTAAAAAACCTTCTTACGAATAAAAGCTAAAAAGTTAAAGGCCACAAATTAGATCTGTAGGAAAATCATATGTCATATATTTCTCTTCTAGAAGGTTTTTTAGGGTGGTAATTGATTATATTTCTAGCTTGGTCACATTATCTGGATCATGTTAGTTTTTTTTGTCAAAATGGACGTCAATAATTATTTTAATCAACGTACCCAATTTCCTCAAAAACGCTGGACTAAGTCTAAATAAAAAATAGATTATATAGTTACAAAAATGTTCGAAAAACATTTTGTGTAAGTTTTGTAAACAAAATTTTTCGGTTTTTAACTTCCCGCTAAAAAAATTGTAAATTTTTAAAAATTCAAGAAGTTATTGATTTCAGTCCGATTTTCGAAAATCGAGTTCTCAACACATCTCGACGTTTTGAGGTCCTAGGAAGCTATTCTGACTATTTCCAAGTGGATGTCTGTATGTATGTATGTGTGTGTATGTAAGTATGTAAACCTTTTTTAACGGATCGACCGATTGAGATCGGGTTTACGGCATTCGAAAGAGTTTTACTAAAAATTTCCTAAAAATTTGAACTTAATCGATCAAGTGAATTTTGAGATATCTCAAAAATAAAATTTTTGAAAAAATGTTTCTTTAATAACTTTTAAAATACTTTACCGATCGATTCCAAAATCGAATGCCGCAAACCCGATCTCAATCGATTGATTCGTTCGAAAGATATTGTTGTCGTAAAATTTTCAAAAAAGTTTTTTTTAAAATAACTTTTAGATTTTTTGACCGATCGATTTTTAAAATCTAATCACTTTTTGCGCTCGAAAAACTGCGTCGAACGCTACAAACCCGTTTTCACTCGGTTGATTCGTTTGAGAGATATCGTTGTCGAAAAATTTTGAAAAAAGCGTTTTTTTTTCAAAATAACTTTTAGATTTTTTGGCCGATCGATTTTTGAAATTCAATCGCTTTTAGCGCTCCAAAACCTGTGTCGAACTCTACAAACCCTATCTCTATCGGTTGATTCGTTCGAAGAATATATCGTTGTCGAAAAATTTTCAAATGTGTTTATTCAAAATAATTTTTGGATTTTTGAAACGAATCGACCAATTTGAATGGTTCTTGCGGTGGTCGAAAGGGGTTATCAAGACTTAGATCTAATTAAATTTTGAAGCTGATCAGTCATTTAAAAAAATATTTAAAAAATGTTTGTCTCATAACTCCTAAACTACATCGATTGGTCTCAAAATTTATTCAGATTGAATCTTAAATAGCTCTTTCGATTGCCGAAAGGTTTACCCAGATTAGTCGATTAGTTTAAAAGATATTTCACAGCTAAGATTTATTTTTTGTCGAACTCGAAGACAGCGGGAAATTTCAGGGACGGCCTGCAGGGTCAACCGTTCTTAATTTTTTTTTATTGGAAACGCCTTAAAAATTATCCAAAATTTTGTTGAATTTTTGGCCAGAAGACGACCGTTTTTGAGAAAATTAGAAGCGTTGACTGAATGAAACGTTGACAGCCATTTTGATCCAGATATTGTGACTAAGCTAGAAATCTTCCAGGCGAAAAACCCCATACACGCCATTTTACCACCAGGCGCATAGACTGTAATTATTAAAAAAAATTCAATTATTATAATGTTTATACATATTGAAAATAATACGATTTGAAAAGGTAAAAAATATCAGTAAACAATCTTTGAACTCATTCTGGTACATTAGCCTATTATAAACCAAACGTAGGTGCATACATTACGGCGAAAAACTTAAGTACTGTCCTGTGCTTAGTCGAGTGAATATTACAAATTTAAAAATATAAGAAAACTCAATTTTTAACCACACAATCATCCAGTATCGAATTAACTCTTTACAGTAAAAATTGCCATACTTTTTACAACAATTGATTTATGAACTGTCAACACTGATGATGAGTTTCTGTAGAAATATTTTCTTCGTCTAAAACTAAGACATCTGAAAATGTCTATTCATAAAGGGATATACGGATGTATAATATATACGGATAAAACAGCTGTATTAAGAATAAGATTCAAAATTCAAAGAGCATTTTTATATAAATCATAAATTCAGTTAACTGTATTGGACCAGTAAAATGACACAGAATAAAATAAAGACTGAAATGATTACATAATTCACCAAATGACATGAAATGAGATGAGATTACCAAAAATATATTTAGGTTTAAATTCGTGTATTTTTTTCAAACTTTAAAAAATGAATTTTATTTTTGTAGTGAACTGAGAAAAGTTTCAGAAGTGGCACAAAAATTCACAAATCTATTATAAAAACAAGCATTACTCTAGTTTAAATTAAAATTTTTACTAAAAGATATCAATAATTTTTTAAATGTTTGGAATCGCTGGCAGGGGAAAATGAATAATTGCTACGAGTACTAATTAAAAAAAAATAATTGAAAAAAGCAACAAAAAACTCCGAAAATATTTTGATATTTTTTTCTTTATGTAATATTGTGTTCCAATTTCACAACAAACTTGCGAGTCTAAAAATTGTGGTGAAAACAATAACACAAAGCTTTATACAGACATATTGAATTCCGGGAATTCAATACTATAGGTAAGAGATGTAGAAGGATCAATGCAACGGTTCGGCTGAAAGCGTACCCTGAATAAAGTAAACAGAATAAAATGAAACGCTTAAAGCAAATGTTTCTGTTACTTCAGCATTGATTTTTTATCATAAAGTTTTATAGACTTTCAGCCATTGGTCATTTAGTAATGTAACAGACTTTTATAACCAATCAATATTATCCGTATATATTATATTAAATTATAAATGAAAACTCATAATGCTCATTACGTTCGACGTCCGTTATTCTTTCAGATAATAGTCATTTTTTGTTCGTTCAATAATTTTATATTTAGAGATCACTCTACATCGCTCTACAGAATAAAATTTGTGCAATCATGATTCTTGCATGATTCCTATACAGATCCAAATAATTTGTACTATAATTATTTATTAACATTTGATTTGTTCTTGTCTTTATTAGGGGGCGTCCATAAATTACGTGAGGTGTTCAAGGGGGGGAGGGGGTCATACTAACTCTTTCCAAATCTCACTTGGGGGGAAGGGGGGGTTTTAGCAAATATTACGTAATTTTTTTCTTGTAAAAAACGGTGTGAAATTGCGTGAAAATAATGTTAAATCAAATTAAAAAATTTTTCTAAAATAAAATATAGCGAAATTTCACATAATGATTTTCAAATACGGCAATACTCTCAAATCTCAAATACTAGTCTTACCTAGTCTTAAATAAAAGTAATAAAACAAATTAATTTTTTGTATTTTTTTTATAATCCAACGCGTTTACATCCAAAACACAAATTTTAAAAAATCTCACGTGAGATTAAGGGAGGGGGGGAGGTAGTTAAGAAAAATCTTACGAAATCTCACCAGGGGGGGCGGGGGGGTCAAAAAATTCTCAAAAATGCCTCACGTAATTTATGGACGCCCCCTTAGTGTATTTGCCATATGGCACATACACTATTGGCGTCGGTCGGATGGCGGGACCTAGGGGTCGGACCAAAATTTCTCGACGTTTCATAGCCTCCTGAACACTTTGGCACCATTTTTGGAAATGTCTATATATATATGTATATATATATGTATATATATATATATATGTATATATATATATATATTTATATATATATGTGTTAGCACGATAACTCTCGAAAGACTCAATCGATTCTAACGAAATTTGGTACACACGTTGGAATCCATCACCGCACGGAACCTATTTAAAATGGGCTCAATCGAACCATTTTAAGGGTGGGTTTTAGGGGTTGAAAAATGTTTTTGGGCCCAAAAATACCGAAAAAATTCTCAGAATTGTTTCAAAATTGAAATTTAACTTTTTAGTAAAGATCAAAATGTGCTGCTAAAATTTTAATTAAATCGGCCCGACAGGACCGGACTTACAAATTTTATGAAAACACTGGTTTGCGGATAGTGATTTACTTACTGAAGGGTGTATTTAATTTGGTACAGAGGTTGCATTGATAATAATATTGAAATGAAGAAAAAAAATATTATTTTAAGGGATGTATTAAGGGGTTAAATTTTTTATTTTCTCCAAAAACAAACTAAGTTTACGTAT
The DNA here is from genome assembly GCA_039654895.1 of Mongoloraphidia duomilia. Taxonomy (NCBI): domain Eukaryota; kingdom Metazoa; phylum Arthropoda; class Insecta; order Raphidioptera; family Raphidiidae; genus Mongoloraphidia; species Mongoloraphidia duomilia. The sequence continues at coordinate 16,669,667 of CM077516.1, read as the reverse complement.
TAAAGCCACAAAGCCTGTATTAGCAAATACACTATATTGTCGGCAGAGTTTTGGCACTGCGACCCGAGTTTTTTTTTATTTATTTTTTAGTGTATTTGCCATATGGCACATACACTATTGGCGTCGGTCGGATGGCAGGACCTAGGGATCGGACCAAAATTTCTCGACGTTTCATAGCCTCCTGAAAAAATTGGCATCATTTTTGGAAATATATATATATAAATATGATGTGTGTGTGTGTGTGTTTGCGGCATAACTCTCGAAAGACTTAATTGATTTGAACGAAATTTGGTACACACGTTGGAATCCATCACCGCACGGAACCTATTTAAAATGGGCTCAATTGGACTACTTTAAAGATGGTTTTTAGGGGTTGAAAAAAGTTTTTGGGTCCGAAAGTACCGAAAAAATTTTCAGAATTGTTTCAAAATTAAATTTTAACCTTTTAGAAAAGATCAAAATGTGCTGCTAAAATTTTAATAAAATCGGCCCGACAGATCCGGACTTACAAATTTTATAAAAATACTAGTTTGCGGATAGTGATTTACTTACTGAAGGGTATATTTAATTTGGTACAGAGGTTGCATTGAAAATAATATTGAAATTAAGAAAAAAATATTATTTTAAGGGATATATTAAGGGGCTAAATTTTTTATTTTGTCCAAAAACAAACTTAAGTTCACATAATAAAGCCACAAGGCCTGTATTAGCAAATGCACTATATTGTCAGCAGGGTTTGGCACTGCGACCCGAGTTTTTTTTTATTTATTGTAGATTATAGACGCTTCGACAACTCAGGTCAATAGCGTCTTAAATTATATTAAATAACAACTAACTTAAAACTAAATAACATTACAAAACATTAATGAGCGCAGGTGGGATTCGAACCCACGACAGTCTAGTCTAGAGGCTGGTACCAAGTACGCTATCCACTAGACTACACTGCCATTGATTTGTTCTTGTCATTTCTATCTTCGTCATTACTGTAAATCTATTAAACTCTTTCCCACCAACAGATACAGTAATAGCTATATTCTTGGACAAGAATAAATAATCTATTTACGTATCATTGATACGTAAATAGATCCTCTATCCTTGTCAAAGAAAATAGCGATTACTATATCCGTTGGTGGGAAAGATAGTGTAAAAACCCAGTCCAAAAAAGTGGCAGCATAAAATAAATCAATTTATCAATTTTATCCGCGGGAAAACACATTTTAAAAATAAAAGGAATCGTTCATTCACTGCACATTGTAGGAAATCGTTCGTGAACGACACTTCACTCCCACCATCCTAGTGACTGTGGCCTATTTTACGCTAAATTTCAAAAAATAATGTTCTGCGCTATAGCTTTCCCGTAATCTTTAGCAGCACTCTTTATATATTTGATTTTTTTTTCAAAATTGTATATCTAATAATTTCGGTACCTACCTAAGAGGGGGACATATTTTTTTAAATACAAATATAATGAAATAAGCTATAATGAAGTCAATATTTTTTTAATATTTCCAAAAAATTTAAAAAAATTCTTTTAATTTGACTTTATTTGTCGCACAGTGCGCATTTTTTTATAAAATAACTCCTGGAATATCCGCGGGTCGCAATACTATGTACCAAATTTCAAGTTCTAAGTACAACCGTTTAGGAGTCAAAAACCAATTGCAGATGCACAGACTGACGTACAACGGAATCGCACTATTGCTCGATTTCTGGTACGATTTTCAAAGATAAAAATACTTTTCACAACGTCTCTATCGATTTTTGGTACCTGTTTAGCGGGTTGAAAGGAAGAGTTTCAACCCTAGGTTTGAAACTTTTTAGTTGTCGGTTTTCTCTGTTTTTTAACGTTGTTAAGAGAGAGAAATCAATTGAGTCGCGCCAACTTCAATTCGCATATATACTCATAAACTTCAAAATGACAGACATAACCCCATATGAATTTCACATGGATCTGACAGATCTAATATTTTTGCGGGTTTTTGTGCGCCCAAATTGCAGGAACTTCAAATCGAATAGAGTTGTTGTAAAAAATAATAAGCATTTGCTCGGAACAAGACACAGCGAATGCAACGCGTGTGATTTGCTGCCCTCGTTTCTCGAGCAGCAAACTTCACACTAGTTGCAAACGCTGTTTCGTCCCTTGTATATAATGCAATATACTATTATCTAAATCTACTTTTAAAGTCATACCAGAAATCGACTATTTAAGTGTACAGTTTTTTATCCTTTTGGCACGGATTTCATAATATGTCAACCTATTGGCCTAATATATCAAACAGCAAACTACATTTTTTCCTCAATATAAACACCTTGGCATAAATGTAAAACAAATCATATTTATACTGGGTTTCTGGTACGACTTTCAGCTTTAAATCTAGACCTAATATATGTCATTTTCTCAACAAAATGAAGATCAATTAGTTAAAAACGATTGACATTCTTAAATCTAAATTTAAGGCTAAAAGTAATATCAGAAACCCGCAGCATTAGTCAAACACGATTGAAAATTATCAAGTGTGTGCAGTCGTTTTGGTTTGTAGACATTATGCAAACGATTGAAGAATGAAGATTGTTCAAAATACATATTATACCTAGACATCCAAGACATGTGCTTGAAAAAACTTTTTCCACAGACAATGCAGTTTACGTAAGATTCCTTTCGTTAGCAAAATTCCACTAAAGCTATTGAGCTTCTGATGCACTCGGAAACTTGAAATGACGACAATTACTAGACGCTAATGACCTCTGTTGTCGAGCGTCTATAATCTACAATTACTAGACTGGTGTTTTTATATTTAAGCAAAACTTGCCTAATCATAATTATACTTGGCAACTAAATATCATAATTGTTCAGGCATTTGCGCAACACTTCAATCAAAGCCATACCCATCTTTGAACAATCACAATGGTTGTCAAGCATGAGTGACTATATGCAGGCCGCTTAATAATACATTATCAAAAATGGCATTTCCGTAATCATGCTTGATAGTATATAAAAATGATACCTAGATAATAACGTTCAGTCTTTGTTAAGAGGTAGGATGATTTGTAACAAAATTGTTTCATTAGAAATCTAAGATAACAAAATTATCTCCTTAATAAATCATTGTTAATTTATTTATATCGTTATGTATCTGATTAAATATTTTTCATTCAAATTTTATTAATATAACTCCCTGTAACCAATATAATATCTTAATTCTATAAATATTTATGAATTTTAAATATTTGAACAGTTGAAGCAAAACTGGACACTAATACAAAATGCTAGATTAAAATATCAGCTAAATACAGTGTCTGCGGAAAACAAAAATGGCATGTTATTTTTTAGAATTTATTAATGATTGAGACTCTTCCAAAATTAACAGTAAAAAAATTTTGGCATTTAAATATTATTAAAAGCATTAGTCTAAAAAAACAGAGCTTGTCCACAGGGAGCAAAATATTAAAAACTATCATAAATAAAAGTTTATGACTTTTTAAGACGAGCTCTAGTATTAAATTTACTAAACAGGAAAACAATCCAAGTGGAAACTCAACAAAAAGAGCATAATCACGTTAGACCTACTGTTGACCATCAAGAGGTTCCGATTTCTGACTCCATCATCAGACATGAATTAGTATTGTATCTATTGTTATCCAAACTATGTATGTTTGCAAAGTTTAAAGTCGATCAGATATTATTATGTTAAAGTACATCTAAATTGAATTACAAGATTTGATCTCAACTACCAAGTGAAGGTAAACAAAAACTTGTAAAAACAGAGATTGTCCACAGAAAGTAAAATATTAAAAATTTAAATTTTAAATAAAATTAAGAAAAATCGCAGGATAGTGGACAAAATATTTGATTTATTTAATTAAATGTACTTGAAAAAGTCTAAATATATAGACGAAACGTCGTACATTTAATTAAATAAATCAAATGTTTTGTCCATTATCCTGCGATTTTTCTTAATTTTATTATAATCACGATGGACACGATTTCTAATTTAAATTTTAAAATAAGACAAATCTGTAAATCGTTAATTTGAAATTTCCGTTTTAATTGATTATATATTTATAAAAATCTATCCACACCGATGCAGAGTCTTTACATTCCAGCTGAAAATCAAAAGACAGAATGAAAACCGACGTGAAAAGCATAATTAATTTTTTTTTCATCGTATAAGTAAATAGCAAAAGTTCAATTTATTATATATTTTAAAGTATCGGTCGTAAACAAATGTTTAAACGATGTGTTTTGACTAATATATATTTTACTTGTAATACCTAAGTAACCGCTTAAAGCTCTCCTTAGTTCTTCCTTAGAAAAAAAATGTTCAAATTCATAAAATATATTGATTCTGCGAATTATTTCTACTAGGTCAAAAAATAGCAATTTGTAATGAAATGGTATCATTTACAAACAAATATAAACATGGTACTTATTGTTACAAAAACGAAATTACTATTTTTAAAATATATTAATACTATCAGTAGACTTAGCATAATTTTTTGGAATATTTAATGCAAATTATTTGAAATAAGCACATAATTTTCTTGCTTCCAAGCAAATGGCTTTAGTGAATCAACCCCCCCCCCCTTCACCCAAAAGTCACTACTATACTTAATTTTTGAAGTATAAAGTTCTATGAAAAATCCTTGTTGTATCAAAACTATAAAATATTTTATATCTACGTTAATATTATATAAAGCTTATTTGTTACATATTCCGTTAATTCCTGATAAAAGGACTGCATTAATAATTGAAGATTAGGAAATGTTTTGACATTAAAAGGATTTTTTTCAAGATAAAGAGCGATGAAAATAATTATCTAAGTATAAAGTGTGTAATAAAATAATAAAATTTCAATAAATTGTGCAAAATTACAACCGAAACGTTGGTAGTAGGTATTACAAATTTTTCACCGGCCTTGAAATTCCAATATCGAAATCTTATTAGTTCCAAAATGTTAAAATGCCTACTAAAATGATATAATATGAATGACTGTACTTTTTTTGGTAAAATATTCATAGATCTTTGTAATTCGTAATTTCTAAAACCTCAATAATTCAAAAAAATAAGCCCTGCAACAGGACAGTAAATTACAAGAATTAAGTAACAATACAACAGTTGATTCTAATCGACAATAATGTTCTTCATTGGCTCAGCTTCCAATGAATCCATTTTCGAATAATTTTAATTGATAAATTTCGACTAAATGAGCAGATACTAAACGATACAAAATCACAGCTATCGTTGACTGAATCAACAAACACATGTGTGATTCGTTGCGACCTAATCAAAGTCCAATTAAATACGAATAAATAATTACACTAGACTCACTTTGTTGTAAACACATTAATTAATAAATTAACACTCGAGACAACCGATTGTTATTTAATTATTATATTTATACCATATTATTATGTAACAGATAAGATATAGATATTATGCAATAATATATATTAGATGGTATATATTATTAGTATTGACTGTTTTAATGTTATAATATATAACCGCGTGTTGTCATATAAGTTGGTTTGACCAGTTTGCAAGTTACCCCGCTAGGGGTTAATAGATGACTGCCCGTAGCTAGATGCCTCTAACTTTTCATTGTCGCGCACATCCAGATGCGCAATGGATTCCCGTTCCTAAAACGACGCGCGTCTGCGAGTGTCGCGTCTCTATGGCCGTGTACAGGGTCTAACGGAAAAAGTGAACGGCATGAATGACTGGGTGCCGAACGATAAGATGACTAACGAACGTATTCTGTTTAAAATTTAAGTACAGGCGAAGAGTGAGTAAGTAAAATTCTATTAGAGACGTCGCTGCAAGCGGCCTCTTAGATGTTTAGCATAAAATTCTAATGTCCTATTATAGTGCGTGTTTAAAGTTCAATTGAATAGGTAGGACATAAAGTTCTTCATCTGCTTTCCATATTAAACTCTATCCGTAAATAAGTATTGTGTAGGTCATGCATTTATTACGTAAGTCGCAATAATCTTGCTTACAACAATCAAGAACTGCTAGTAAAAAACTCAACGCGCTCTTCATTAAAAAACACCATATTCTAATTATTTATTTAATAAAATTTACATTCTCCATTATATCCTGATCTTAACTTTGCTTGCCAAACGCACGTTAGAATTTTTTAAATCGTCAGTGCTCCGAAATTCAAACAGGCTTTAAGCCTCTGAGCGTCGGAGAAAATGGAGGTAGCGGGACTCAGTCATTATTATTATTATGAGATGGAAAATTTTCTGGAAGAATTTTGCATCCACAAGCACCCAAAACTTCGGGTTCGTTACCATTACATAGGAAATACTTGCGAAGCAAATTGAAACTATAACCGCGTCTCAAACCATGAAATGGGCAATTACAGTGTGTTTGGGTTATTATTATTGAAATTGTTATTCACTAGATAGTCTGTATAATTTTTTTTAGATGGAAACTTATTAAAAAATAAGTAGCTACACTATATATTATAGCAAATTAAACATGAACAAATTTATTTATTGTAGATTATAGACGCGTCGACAGCTTAGGTCATTAGCGTCTTAAATTACATTAAATAACAACTAACTTAAAACTAAATAACATCACAAAACATCCATGAGCGCAGGTGGGACTCGAACCCACGACAGTCTAGTCTAGAGGTTGGTACCAAGTACGCTATCCACTAGGCTACACTGCCCCTAACAAACATATTATAGTAAAGATATAATCGGTCCGGCTCCAAAAAAAAGCTGTCAAGTGCGTGTAGAACTCGCGTCATGAGGGCTCCTTACCATTACAACAATTTATTAAAAATTAAGATTGGTTTGCGTCCATTGCTATATGTTTTTAACTTGTCCTATAGAGCCTAGATAGTTTCTACATACTTGTAACTTAGTTTCAAATTCCTGATTTTTTTTAAAGATCGTATTTTTTATTGCGTTGAGCTAGAAGCTTGAATGTTTTTCAGGATTATGGGGTCGTAAACCTTAGTATTTGATATTAATTTCAACTTGATACCTCTAGCCGTTCTTGAGAAAAAGAGTCTTGACGAACAGGTCGACAGACAAACAGACAGACGAACAACAAAGTGATCATTTAAAGGTTTCGTTTTTTCATTCTGAGGTACGGGACCCAAAAAAGGATTCGGTTCTTTCAGATCCATTTCACCTGCAGACCCATTCCAATGGATCTGAAAGACTAGCTTAAATGGCTTACCAGCGATCCAGTATAGTCGATAAAATTTTGTTTTGTTAGATCTGATAAACATAACTTCACAGCTGTCGATCTGGATTCGGATTCGAGTGCGGTCGAAGTGGCAAGACCGACCTGTTCAACTACTAGATCTATTTACTTTAAATGGAACGAGTTTGGCTGGAAGGACACAAAAAAAAAGTGTTCGGAATTTTTAAGGGCGTATAGTATAGACCAAAATAAGTGAAAAAAGCCTAATATAAACTTGGGTTCGCAAACTAACCGTTTCAAAGATATGAGCTATTTTCAGAAATATACTATCTAAGAAAATAAGAAAACAGTATGTGTAAATTTACGCATTTTATTTAAGCCATTTTACAATAGGTGTTCTACAAGTCCCCCTTCCATCTCAACACGTGATTTACATCTTCTTATAAGCACTCGCTTATAAGAATAAGTATGTGAAATTCCCGGTTTTTTGTCGAATTATCTGACAGGCATGTTTTCTATTCGCTCTTGTACGTGCGCTACGTTATTAATTGGAGTAGAATAAACTGAACTCTTTAAATATCCCCAAGCTTAAAGAAGTCCAAGGGCGCTAAGTTAGGAGACCTGGGAGGCCATGCCACTGTGCCTCCTCGTACTATCCATCTTCTATTGTGTAGTAATTTGTTTTTAAAAAAAGCTCATATCTTTGAAACGGTTAGTTTGCAGACCAATGTTTATTAGATTTTTTCACTTATTTTGGTCTATACCAGGGGCTCTTAAAGTCAGGATTGCGACCCCAAGTGGGGTTGCGGGCTGATTTTTTAGGGTCACGGTCTGTTTCCGTGATTATAGAATTTATAACTCTCGTGATCAATTTCTATATTACTTTTACTGTACTTTTTATATTTAAATTCTTGAATAAACGACTTGAATTTGAATTGCTGCATTTTTTTCTGAAAAATCTTTTTATAGACTATTTTGTACTTTGTGGGGAAAACATTTTTAGGGGTCGCGAAGGCTTTTGCAATTTTAAATTAAGGTCATGATCAAAAAAGTTTGGGAACCCCTGGTCTATACTATACGCCCTTAAAATTTCCGAACACTTTTTTAACACCCTGTATAATAAATTCGGAGATGAAATATCTCGATTTTAAGTAAGAATTTGCAAACATATTTTTATTTTCCAAGAGTTGAAAATCATAGCAATTCGATATAGGTACCTACTACGGCCTGGGACTCTGGGAGCCTACAGACCCCGAGGTTCGTCGCTGCAATGCATTTGTTACGCCAATGTTAAACACGCGCCTCTACTCAAATTAAAATATTTATAACTCTTTGAACCAAAATCGTATTTAAATTGAACATAGTTTATTAACACCTTTGAAATCGTTAGCTCAAAGCTGTTCGCTACACTCTGTATAATTTATGTGTTCGAGCGGTATTGTACTAAACTGTCAATATAAATATTGTTCATTTAAAAAGAAGCCACTTTTTCAATTTACAAATTAACCGCTATTGTATCCACAATTTAATAGGCCGTCACAGTGAATAGATCAGGATGTATTACAGCATAAATAATTCAAAAGTTAAATTAACTGAAAACAATCGGAAATCGTACACTTTAATTTAATCATGTTGCAATAGGTATCTACTTATATAACAGGAATTATTTTCAACTTTCAGTAATATTTTTCTTATTTATCTGTCTAAATTATACATCATGGGTCACCATCTGGCGGACCACGAACCGCATCCGAATCGTAGACATTTTTTGCTAACTTCGACAACAGCGATAAACAGAAAAAAATTCTCTCACATTGAATACAAATAAAAATGCAATTTCATAAAATTTTACTATGCTTTAATTTTTAATGTATGAATTATGGATTATAGACGCTCGACAACAAAGGTCATTAGCGTTTTAATGTATGAATTATTTCGATTTACACGTACCATACCTAATACGAAAAATATAGATTATAATATTATGTAAATCAAAACGCTATGCAATTTTAAGAAATGTTATATCTGGAAAAGTGGAATAGAATGGTTTTTTTTATAATTTCGCGATATATTTATCAGAATAAAATTGTCTTGTTTTTGTTACTAAATCAGTAAAAAAGAAGGAAAATAACGTTTTTGAATCAGTGTAGGCCTACTAATAGGCGAATAAAACTTGACCTTGAGTCACTGTTAAACTGCAAACGGCAGGAGTCTGGAAAGTTTTAAAACGGATCTCCTTTAAAAATAATTTGTGACCCCTGCTTCACATTAATAATCTCCTATTTTTAATTACTGAGCTTATTAAAAATTACCGGTATTGCAGCGGAGACAATTTACTTCTTCAAGACAAATTTATAGTTGAATATAATTAATAATACACATAATACACAAAAAAGATGCATTATCCAAAAAAGGGTTGCACATGGTAGTACGAATAGCATAGCAAATGTAATTTCGGCATAATATTATACCTATTAATTTGGGGTCTACAATAGCATCAGTTCTTCTCTCAGCTGTTATATAACTTTGAAATGAAATTGAAAGAGACAATTTTATTAAAAAAATTTAACCAAAAGATAATCAGTTGTGATTGAATAGTGAGAGACACCAAGGTATCCACGGGCATAGGGAGGTTGTCCGGAATCAAACAAACAACAGGATTTATTATTACTAGCAAAATCCGACTTTGAACTAAATTCCATATTTTTATGGTAAATTCAATTAGAAGTGGTGGTGTGAGGGGACCAACTCCTTAAGAAGTTTTAAATTGAAAACTTGACGAAGTGGTTTGCCGAATCATAAGTATTGTGTTTTTACAAATTAAAATTGAGTTCCGTCGTACTGATTGATAATAATAATTTATAATGTTTTTTTCCGACAATTCCAGACAAATTTTGGAATGGTTCCCTTATACAAAACCATGATCGATACCAACTTTTGTGCTAACAATCTTTTATCTTAATTTTTCGTTATTCTACAGCTTACATGTTGCATCACCAAAAAAAAAAGAAAACATTGATAACAAACTAAATATTCAACGCACATAGCCTAAGTAACTGAACATAATACACCGAGAGCTAGTGACAATTTTTTGGTGTTATTTATTTAAGGTCTTATTTTTGTGAAGATGTTGAGGAAGGCATATTAAAGTGCCCTGAGTAAGCGATTTTGCTAGATAGCGGTATGGGAGGGATGCAAACCACCCACAACATGTAATAAAAAAATGGTCACAATTATTATTGCTTCAAGGCTGAAATTGTTTGTATAGCTTGTCAGTGACCCAATAATGCCATTATAATATATGCAGATCGATTGGTCAGTATTAAAGGGGTGGCAGATCACCCTAAACGTGTCATGTACCCGACGAAATTTATATTATTAGTTCAAAGTTCAAATTTTAATTTGTTGTTATGGCGAGTGTTTTAAGCATATATTTCAATTTGCAGAACAAAATGTCGTTGCAGAACGATATAAACACCTAGGCGAGCAGGTTTCCCTCTAAGAGAGGGGGTTAATGCGAACATTTGTCCTGCAAATTGAAATATATACTTAAAACAGTCGCAGTAACAACATATTAAAATTTGAACCTTGAACTAATAATATAAATTTCGTCGGGTACATAACACGTTTAGGGTGATCTGCCACCCCTTTAATACTGACCAAACGATCTGCAAATATTATAATGGCATTATTGGGTCACCAACAAGCTATACAAACAATTTCAGCCTTGAAGCAATAATAATTGTAACAATTTTTTTTTGTTACTTGTTGGGGGCGGTCTGCATACCTCCCATACCGCTATCTAACAAAATCCCTTACTCAGGGCACTTTAATATGCCTCCCTCAATATCTTCACAAAAATAAGGCCTTGAATAAATAACACCAAAAAATTGTCACTAGCTCTCGGACTATAAGAAATTGTACGTTTTTCTTTAACCTTTCAACCTTCAACTCAAAGTAGATGTCACATTTTATTGTCTTCTTTTCTCATGTATATTTTTTCAGACAATTAATTTCCATATTTTAAAAAAAATTTACTAAACAATAGCACGATGCGTGAAGAATCGCAAGATAAAAGAAATAGGTAGGCCATTTAAGAACAAAGGATTTCAGACCTTCCTTATAATAATTGGCCTAGACTAGAACTGGAAAAAGTCTCAACGTATAAAGCAAAAATCCATTACGTAGAATATGAGTAAATGTTTCATTTTTTTAACCGACTTCAAAAACAGTAGGTTTTCGATTCAATGCGTATCTATGTAATATTGTTAAAAATTCATAATATTTTAATATGTTAGTCTTTGTGCGCTTCATAGAAATTTTCATTTTAAAAAATGAGCGTGGCTCCACATCCAGTTTTGTATTTGGATTAGTTAAGGCTGCATTAAGATTTATTCTGTGTCTCGAAGATAACTTTTTAATTATATTCACATATGAGTCAACTATTACTATAGTCTCTACCATAGTACCATATACATAATATTATCGTAATTATTTTTCTTGTTGCAACAATACAGGATTATTATAAATAATAGTTTTATACGACTGAAATGCAATTGAAAAAATGTTTTCGTTGGAAAGCAGCCAATTATATAATTGTTTCGAAACATATTGGAAAAAATCATTTTACCAACCATGGGTCACAGTCAGGATTCTAACCTGAACCTTTCCACTTTCGCGGCGAAAGTGGAAAGGTTCAGGTTAGTTTAGTTTAGTTTAATAATTCTCCAGAGACAATACAAACATTGTATAGATTTGTCAGATATAAAATTACAATAAACCTAAAATTATAATACATTTAAAAATTACAATAAAACTTATGCTAAAAATTCATTAATATCATAATAGCACCCATGTATTAAAAAAATTTTTAAATCTTTTTTAAAAATTTCAAAACTGATAATTTTTTGTAAGAATCCTGACTGTGACCCATAGTTGGTAAAATGATTTTTTCCAATATGTTTCGAAACAATTATATAATTGGCTGCTTTCCAACGAAAAAAAAAATTTCAGGATTATTATATTAAAGAAATGGAACGTCATTAAATTATCCCCCAAAATCACATTTCAAAAAACTAAATTGCCCTTATGACGGATTATAATAATTTTTATCACTCAATATAACGATATAACGAAAGAATGTTCTGATATGCATTACTAAAAAATGCTGTACAAATAAACCTTAACAGTCGATCATAAATCATTTAAAACACCACAGAAGTCACAAATGTTATAAAACGACGTCAGATTATTCGCTATTCTAACACTAAATTGAGCGCGAAATCCTATACGTGTAATGTATCGTGCGATGTGTGTATACGAGAAGCCCTCAAAAAAACTAAGGTACGGTTTTATGAAACCACGGTGGAATGAGCGATTTTCCTGAGAGTAGTTCTTTCAATTATTCACGAGAGGTAGCACTTGTGGTATGGACAAACATTATTTTTCCCCATTAGTGTCGTGTCATTTTAGTGGTATAACTTAATTATTAATGTATTAATGTATATTATTAATGTATTAATAAAATTCGAGCGAACGAGCGAAGCGAGTGGGTAATGTATTAATAAAATTCAAGCGAATAAACACACCAGCCCGGCTTCGCTTTGCAGGAGGAGAATTTCACGCGGGGGAATAATAAATCATAAATCGAAATATGCGTGGGCGAAGCCACGGGTAACGGCTAGTCATATATAAAATTAATGACATAATATACCTAAAAAAGGAACTAAACCTAAAATAAAAGTAATATTATTTTTAAATAATTGAAAGAAACCAGGGTGGATCAAAAATGCAACAAACATTTTTTAAAAATCAATATTCCTATTTATATACCATAAAATACCAAAGCAGAAACTTAGTTTGTATCCCAAATTCTGATATATTTTCAGACGAGTTGGAGAGTTGAATGAATGAATTGTGAATTATAGACGCTCGACAACAAAGGTCATTAGCGTCTGGAGAGTTGAGATTTGACATATTTACCTATAGACAATTAGGTATTTAAGTTTAAAAAAAATTATTGATTTTTTAATTTTTTCTAATAATTTAACATAAATAATATTGAAAATCGAAAAGAAACATTTTTTAAAGCTATAGATAAATTACTAAATATTAATTAAAATGTATAAAAATTTAAAAAATATCACGTGACTTCAAAACGCGCCAGGAATGTTTGTGACGTCGTTATGTTAAAATGTGTCTGCATTTGTCGGTATTTGTGTATATGTATTACACATACTATCAAAAATAATAAATTTTTAACTTGGTAACCATGCATACAAAGACCATAGATAACATAATGACGTCACACGCGTTCGGATTCTTTCGGCGCGTTATCGGAACTGAGTTTAAAATTAATTTTTATTTAAATATAACTTTTTAATTAGTAAGCAAAAAAATTAAATAAAAACAGTTTTGCTATAAAAGTTGATGTGGTCCTTCCATTTAAGTAAAAAAAAAAAATCGTTTAAAAACCCAATTCCTTCAAATTAACGGGGAAAATTCTAAATGTGCAAATAAATTATTCTTAACGCAAAGAGTGTAAAATAGAAGTTAAGAGAACCCGTGCAAAAAAACAAGTATATTTTGCCAGTTTCCTATTATATTGATAATTTTATATTTAGTAGATAAACTTTTTAAGTTATACAGAATATAACACAATTTTAGTGAAGAGAAGATATTATAGATAGATTGTCGATTATAGACGCTTGACAGCGAAGGTCATCAGCATCTAATTATACTACTATTGATATATCACAATTAAATCAAAATATATTATGAATATCGTATTTTAATAAACATATTATAGTTGAATAAATGTTGTCCAACGTCTATAATCTACAAACCCCATTTTGAGAACAAACAAGCCGTGAGGTGGGTCGTTTATTAGGACTAAAGTGCGACCTTTGAGGTCTACACGATGAACTTCCCAGTTCGATAAATATTTAATAATAATAATTAAATTAGATATTACACAGAAAAGTAATCATTTTAATCATTAAAACATAATTATTATTTATTTTTAACAATAATTAAAAAAAAAAAAACGGCTGAACCGATTTTTATAAAATTTATGTCGGATCAAAATGACGTTAACACGCCTCGATTGACACCCTTACGAAGTCGATATAATTTTTTATTCGCGAGATTTTGTGTAAAATCTACTTTTTTGGGGTCTATTTAGTTAAGAAAAAAGAACGGCTGAACCGATTTTGAAAAAATTTCTTTCAGATCATATTTACATTAATACGCGTCGATTGGAACCCTAACGTAGTCGATATCATTTTTCATTTTCGAAATTTCGTCTTAGAAAGAAATGGACACATACGTACGTACGTACGTACATACGTACAGTGTACACACACACACACATATACACACACAGCATCTTTCTAAAAATAGTGTAAAAATAGTGTAGTGACCTTGAAACATAAACATTTGTTATACATTTTGATTTCGATTTTCGGACCCATTACAATAACTTCTAATGGGAAGTTAAATATATATTACAAATTATAGTTTAAAATGTAATACATAAAAATAAAAATAAATGTTTTCAAATAAAAATTAAAAAAAAACTAAAATCACTTACCTTGTAACGTTTCCGGCAGTTCACTTCACGTCTACCCTAAAAAAATAGTCAACTAATGAACGTTTATTGATAAAATTAAGTTATTGGTTGAGAAACTATGAACGTTTTTATTATGAACATATCCCAAGTCTCAAAGATTAGAGGCTAGGTACGCGTGCTAATTTAAGATAGTAAAGTTGTATCAAAAGTTGTGGTCGCACCCTAAAAGGCTTGAACTGGACTGCGATAGAGAAACTACAGTTTCTAGGTACCAGTGTCTCGTGCGATTACGGCCTTAAGAAGGTATTGAAAATATTTAACTTTTACCTTTCAACTCCATGATGGTTTTTTGTTACTTTTGAATTGGAAGCATTCCCACACACACACACACACCCACACGAACACAACCACTGACTGAAATATCCTTGATAATTTTCGTATTATTTTAAAACTACGCAACTGATTTACAGTGTTCCATAAGTTTTGCTCCTATCATTATTATTAGTTGTTGAAAAAATGGCACTAAAAGTACGAAAGAAATATATTTCACTTTATAATTAATACACGTCAAGTTTATCAGCTGAGAAATGACTAATTAAAGACATTTTATACAAGTTACTCGATGCACAAACTAGAAATAAGTTACATAACAAAATAATCTCAAAAAGTAAAGGCTGAATATTTATCAAAATTAGTATCGAAAAGAAGTAAGGTTTGATATAAAATATTGAATGCAATTCAACAACCTTGCCGAGACTTTATATAATAGGTACTTACGAGGGAGTATCAAAAAAAAAAATATCTTAAAAATTAAAAAATAATATTAAAGTTGATATTTTAATTTTTTATTTATTTTTTTCAATGCAGACAAAATCAATTATATCGCTTTCGTTTTAATTTTGAGTTACTGGTTTTAGTAACTCAAAATTAAATATTTTTTTCTTAAAAACATGCGTATTCTATATCAATGTGAAGACAGGCGTAGTGTATTTTCCGCTACAACCAATAAATTCATCTTCTTTTTAGGGTTCCGTAGAAACTAGAAACCCTTATAATTTCGTCATGTCCGTCCGTCCGTATGTCACAGCCTTGTAATTATTTCATTTTTTCATCTTTTGCGATGAAATTTTGCAGGTATATGCTTTTAGTTAACGGGTTAACCTAAAGACAGGCGTGAATCAAAATTGCATAAACAAAATTTATATGGTGTCTTCCCATATAATATGGAAAGGTGGAATGGCAAATTTTTTTCATTGTAGGTAAACGGCAAAAATATATAACAAATGAAAGGTTAGTAATTTAAATTTATAAAAATTATTTTAGAAACCATTCTTAGGTTCCAAAAAATAACAAACAAATATTTTGTAATAATGTACATTTATTATGAGCTAAGTACATAAAAATTACATGAAATTGTATTTCTAATGTTTATAAATAACAGTCTTTCAAAAAGCTTTTGGTTTATATAGACTAATTTATGCCTAGATCCGGGACATCACAATTAGACCAGTAATTGCTTTAATTTTGTTTTTGCGAAAATAGAAATTTTGAGAGTATTGTCTGAATTTTTTTTCAAGTAAAATAAATTGGTACACTTTAAATTTGTTTTAGGGTATATATCCATAATCAAACAATGTTAACCGAATATCAAAATTAAAGTGCCACCATGATATAGGTACTACGTAAAATAATTAATGTCTATACGTTTTATGAAAATTGTATTTAATTTTGTTAATGGATCCATACCTGAAAACTATTTTAAAATTCAAAGTTTAACTTTTGGAAATCTATATTTGTCTTTCAATGTATTAAAATAATAAGTAATTAAATAAGAACTTTTTGATTGCATACAATTTTTGCACTAGTGGGTATAAAAAACGTTATGTAAATTTTTATGATTTAGCTTCATGTCCCGGCATGATGTGAATAGAAAAAGTCATAACGAATTCGACGTACTGTTCTAGCGTTCACTCAATATATTATATCTCTATCTATTGTTATCATAATCAGAATAGGAAAGAGCATATAAATTAATGCAATAAATCGAACTCGTTATGAATCAATGCCTGATTGCAATAAAACGGTAATTTCAGCACTTTCTATTATATTTTTATCATGACTCATCACTCATAATTTTCAAAAAGTGTAGTTTATGTATTATTTAAGATATTTAGCAATGCAGTTTCGCTATTACTTGAACATCCTCTAACGTCTATTAAACTCGCAAAAATTTTGAAATTTACTTTAGGATTCAATTGATGAATAAAATACAGTTGGTTCAAAATGCTTCAATAAGTATTAAATAGAAACAATATGGAAGATATAATTTGCATTTGAAAAATCTGGCGTGGAATCAACAATTTTCTATGGTCGTATTGAATCTGGTTACATCTATTGCGATTGTCGTGTTGGCAGCAGAATTTAATAAGTTTTCTGTTTTCATTTGAAATTTAAAACGATATTATTCTTATTTTTTGTTTTTATTTTACTTCAGCAGCATTACGATGTGACAATACACATTTTATTTGATAGTATGTGTGAATACGTCGACATTTCACTGAGGTCACACAATCTAAACTTTTCGTGCTCAAGACACATTGAAAGAAGACAATGAGGTCGTCTCAAATACCAGAGTTGGCAAATTTTGAACAGTGCACGTTATTCTTTATTCATGATCAAATAATCTTGTTATCCTTCTTAACTGTAAACCAAACTTTAAAAATTGAATACATTTTTTAATATTAATAAATAACGCATTTTTGACATCGAAATCATACATGAAAATAGAAAAATACATTTTAAACACGGCTTAAACCAGGGACGGACTGGCACAAAAAAGCGGCGGGAGGAGAAGGTTATATAGTGGCTATGCAAGGGACTAGGTAAATATATATAGCATTAGGCCACTCACCGGGTGGTGTTGAACACCCTCCCTCCCAGTAGGAGGGGCGGCCCGGGGATGCCCCGGAAAAATGTTTGAAAAAATAGGATCCGAAATCGCAAATTCAAAGCAAATCTCTTGAAGCAAAAAAAATATTATATTATCACAATAATTCAACTATAAATTTTAAGCGAGGCGAAACGAGACGGCAAAAAATATTCCTGGAACTGAAACATAATCAAATAATAACAACTTTGGCAGGCGCTCGGCCGGGCGCAGCGCATAAATTAGGTACAAGCTGAACTAATTTTCAGAACCTTGGAAAAAATTAAAAAAATGCGCCAAAAAAATATCTTACTTGGATTTTTCACCCTGACCAGTGGCGAGCGATGTCAAACTCGCTTGGCGCATGAGGCAACGCCCTTTCGGCTCTGAGCCTAGTACGTCCCTGGTTTAAACAAACGAAGAATGATCGTCCCCGCGTGCGCATTATTAGTATGGTTTTGAAACGTTCACATCAAACCTAACAAATATTTACAAACCCAGCTGATCTATCAGCTATCTCTCGGTATGCTACGTTCTAAACTGGACTCGAGGGCAGTATAGCCTAGTAGTTAGCGTGCTTAGTGCCGCAACCTCTGGACTGGACTGCCGTGGGTTCGAATCTCACCTGCGCTCATGGATGTTTTGTGATGTTATTTAGTTTTAGATAGTTATTATTTAGTGTAGTTGAAACACGCTAATGATCTGAGATGTCGACGCGTCTATAATCTACAATAAAAAAAAAATAAATAAACTAAACTCTTGGAGTCGTTGGCTCAGCCCATGCAACAAAGCAAGATATAAAAACGGTTGTCGCGAGATTGCTTTCAGTCTGATGGGCTGTATGTTAGCGTCACTTCCGCGGTAGCGACGTTATATATCTATACTAGCTGCCCCGTCCGGCTTCGCCCAGACTGCAATACACTACTCACTCGCTTCGCTCGTTCGCTTGAATATTATATATACACTACTCACTCGCTTCGCTCGTTCGCCATATATGTATTTTTTAAAGCTTAATATAAAAATCGCGATTAAAAATCAGGGGTTGATCGTATAAGGGTGAAAATTTAGAATTGTATGTATTTTTCAATGCTGTGAATCATGAAAAAATAAAAACAAAAAATTTTGTCCAAAAAATAAAAAAAAAAATTTTGGGGTGAACCACCCTTAACATTTAGGGGTATGAAAAATATATGTTGGCCGATTCTCAGACCTACCCGATAAGCACACAAAATTTCATCAAAATTGGTCCAACCGTTTCGGAGGAGTTTGGCAACAAACACCGCGACACGAGAATTTTATATATTAGATTAAAAATTACACTGAAAAATACACCTTAGGAAATTTTTTGTTGCACAGTAAACTTTCAAAAATTCTCAAAAAATGTGATTTATAGCGTGGCTATTAATAAATTTTAATGTAAATTACAATCCTCAAACGACTACATTATAATAAATAATTACAGCAGTTTGACCTAAGTAATTCTAGATGAAATTGAAATTGAAAAAGCTGCCATTAAAAATCAGACATATAAAAGCATCATGTAAGTCAAAAAGACCAGCTTTCACCTATAAAAAATAGTAGATTGTATGTCTAGATACGTAATGGGGCATATTACGGCGAGTGATGACAGTATGTAAAAATTTTGGAGCATACAAGTAATTCAAGAATTACAAGGCGCGATATTCAAGTAGGTACTGTGTGTAAACGGTTTTATTGAACATAGGGAAATTAACACTGAGAATATTTATAATTTTGTAGTAGGCTATGAGCCATAAGACCTAATATAAATATGTATTGGATTACATAGAAAAAATAGTACAGTGAATTTTTTAAACAATTTTCCATAGCAACGGTTGACTATTAAGCGTTACTCGGAACCGGCTAAATAAAAAAGTCATGATGTGTCGTAAGACACCCGACAGAAGCTATGCTTTTTACGCATTGTATATAAAACCGAATTTATCAAAGATATAAATAATACAATTAAAAAGTTATTATTTGATCGCCATTTTAAAATCTGACGCCATTTTATTTTTTTGTGTCTTATTAAATTCTCAAATATCAATTTTCAAAAGGATCGGATAATTTTTACAAAGAAATATATACCTATGACCGCCATTTTAAAATATGACATCATTTTATTCTTTTGTGTCCTATAAAACTCGCAAATATTAATTTTCAAAAAGATCAGATCATTTTTGCAAAAAAGTACATATGGCCGCCATTTTGAAATCTGACGTCATTTTATTTTTTTGTGTTCTATGAAACTCTCAAATATCAATTTTCAAAAGGATCGGATAATTTTTACAAAAAAGTACATACGGCCGCCATTTTTAAATCTGACATCATTTTATTTTTTTGTGTCCTATGAAACTTTCAAATACCGATTTTCAAAAGGATCGGATAATTTTTACAAAAAAGTATATATGGCCGCCATTTTGAAATCTGACGTCATTTTATTTTTTGTGACCTATGAAACTTTCAAATATCAATTTTCAAAAGGATCGGATAATTTTTACAAAAAAGTACTTACGGCCGCCATTTTGAAATCTGACATCATTTTATTTTTTTGTGTCCTATGAAACTTTCAAATACTAATTTTCAAAAGGATCGGATAATTTTTACAAAAAAGTATATATGGCCGCCATTTTGAAATCTGACATCATTTTATTTTTTTGTGACCTATGAAACTCTCAAATATCAATTTTCAAAAGGATCGGATAATTTTTACAAAAATGTCCATACGGCCGACATTTTTAAATCTGACGTCATTTTATTTTTTTGTGTCTTATGAAACTCTCAAATATCAATTTTCAAAAGGATCGGATAATTTTTACAAAGGAGTACTACATATTTCCGCCATTTTGAAATATGACGTCATTTTATTTTTTTGTGTCCTATAAAACTCGCATATATCAATTTTCAAAGAGATCGGATAATTTTTACAAAAAAGTACATATTATGGCCGCCATTTTGAAATCTGACGCCATTTTATTTTTTTGTGTCCTATGAAACTTTCAAATACCGATTTTCAAAAGGATCGGATAATTTTTACAAAAAAGTATATATGGCCGCCATTTTGAAATCTGACGTCATTTTATTTTTTTGTGTTCTATGAAACTCTCAAATATCAATTTTCAAAATGATCGGATAATTTTTACAAAAAAGTACATACGGCCGCCATTTTGAAATCTGACGTCATTTTATTTTTTTGTGTCCTATGAAGCTCTCAAATATCAATTTTCAAAAGGATCGTATAATTTTTAGAAAGGAGTTCTACATATTTCCGCCATTTTGAAATCTGACATCATTTTATTTTTTTGTGTCCTATAAAACTCGCAAATATCAATTTTCAAAAGGATCGGATAATTTTTACAAAAAAGTATATATGGCCGCCATTTTGAAATCTGACGTCATTTTATTTTTTTGTGTTCTATGAAACTCTCAAATATCAATTTTCAAAAGGATCTGATAATTCTTACAAAAAAGTACATATGGCCGCCATTTTGAAATCTGACATCATTTAATTTTTTTGTGTGCTATAAAACTCTCAAATATTAATTTTCAAAAGAATCGGATAATGTTTACAAAAAAGTACATATGGCCGCCATTTTGAAATCTGACGCCATTTTATTTTTTTGTGTCCTATAAAACTCTCAAATATTAATTTTCAAAAGGATCTAATAATTTTTAGTGTGCTTTATTTCCTTAGTCTGATTTTATTACATTTATCCGAAACGTTACCGGAGAAAGACCTTTTGCCTGTGAAAATTCAAAAGTACGATTTGCACCTGGACGAACTCGGGCTGGTTACCATAATATTGTATTGTCACCGGAGCTACACATGTATGCAAAATTTCAACTCAATCGAATCATGGGAAGTGGGTAAAAATTCAAAAGTACGATTTACACCCGGACGAAAGCCGGGCCGGTCAGCTAGTTACCATAATATTGTATTGTCACCGGAGCTACACATGTGTGCAAAATTTCAACTCAATCGGATCATAGGAAGTGGGTGAAAATTCAAAAGTATGATTTACACCCGGACGAAAGCCGGGCCGGTCAGCTAGTTACCATAATATTGTATTGTCACCGGAGCTACACATGTGTGCAAAATTTCAACTCAATCGATCGCAAGATTTGTAACAAATATACGGGATCAAGCTAAATAAAACCACCGTTTAAAAAACAAAGCATCTACAACCTACTTATTTTTGCGTGATGCCAGAACATAGTTTTTATTTGAGAATCAGTTCGGTTGCTTTTGCGTGATGCCAGAATATTTTAAAACTCGCAGTCGCATAAGAGGTTATTTACTTGAAAAAAATCATGTAAATCGGATCAGTGGTTCTCGAGTTATAAGCGTACAAAGGGACATAGAGACAGAGAAAATCAAATTGTTCGGGAAGGTATGATGAACGTCGAGAAATTTTGGTCCGATCCGATCGACGTCAATAATTAGTTACACGTCATTTTAACTCAGTAGGCCAGGGTTTTTAAACTTAAATTCAAACATCAGCAGTCAAAAAATTGAATAACTATATTTAAATAATGCAATATAAGATAGAGCATACGCTATCTTCCAATATCCATATCACACTGTGCAACAGACAAGGACAACCGAAACAAGTTCGCGATTTATTAGATAAAGTCGCATTTATTTAGTTCAATAATCATAAAAATCTGTATAAAAAAACTGTTTTGACACAATATTATACATGAAATCTATCTAAAATTTTCTGCTCTTTCGTTTAAGACAGGTTTCGAATCGATCTGACTTAAATTGAGCAAACTATAAGCAAAAAACACCGTTTTTTCTAATTTGCTCCCCTCTGGGGCCAAAATTCAAAAATCGGGCGACGTTAGGATCAAATAGACCCTGAGAGGAATCGAACAAAAAAAAGTTTTTTAAAATCGGTTAACCCGTTTGGGCTGTACGACTGATACAAAAAATCCGTTACAGACTCACAGATTCACAGATTCACAGATTCACAGATTCACAGACAAAGCGAGTGTATATAGGCGCTTCTAGCTTCGCTAAGATCGCGCCTAAAAACGAGCGAACGCGAGTTTTTTACAGTCACACATATATAGTCACACATATATAGTATTTTTGCCATACCCATTACAAAATACCTACTTTTCACGTCATTTTCAAAAAATTCTGACAGTTCATTTGCTTCGCCATCTTTCCTTTCACAGTGTGCCGCGAAGTTCGTGCGAGTAAGTAATGAAATGAGGCGCACGCATGCGTATAAAACGAATAAACAGAAGTTGCTATGGCAACCGTTATTTTCTGCGCTAGTGCGAAAATGCGGAAAATAAATCATTTTCCGCACACCTGCCTGTTAAATGTCTCATTAAAGGCCTCTATACATACATCGAAAGTAACTATTTTGTAGTAGGTATGGCAAAAAATAATTTACCACTTATTTTAAGGTCAATCCAGTTTGATCTTAAATAAATTCCGAACTAAAATATGTCTCAGTTGAAAGCAGCAGTAAAAATCACAATATGCAACAAGTTCTAATGTTACTGAAAACTATTGTTTATTGCAATCGGTCATAAAGAGATTATTGTAAAAAAGATGCTATCGTATACATTCCAAATAATTGCCTAATTTAAATTAAAATGTTTCAAGTTCATTCTTTCTATTTTTACTTCCCACCTCTACTATGGTAGGGAAGTAATGGATTCAGTCCGAAAACAATATTTCGAGATTTTAACAGATTTTCACGTTTTGAGACCCTAGCAATCGTTTAAGATCATTTTCTGACTGATGTCTGTATGTGTGTGTGTATGTGTGTATGTGTGTATGTGTGTATGTGTGTGTGTGTGTATGTGGTCAATTTTTCGCCTTCGATATCTTAAGAACGGAACAACATACGGGCATGCCGATTGTTCTATTGTGTTTATCAGCCTTTAACTTAGATCTGATTAGATTTTGAGTCAAATCGGTTCAGTGGATCCTGAGATATTCAAAAAAACGTCCTCAATGTCACGTATTAACATAGGTAAAAAAAAATATAAATGAATTCTAGATGTTATAATATGAAAAAAATGTAAATATTTTTTTTCTCTAAAATGTATAGTTTTCGAGAAAAAAAATATTTTACTAAAAAAAATAAAAATTGTACGTAAATCAAGGTAACCATGATTTTTGCTATATTAAGCTAGCCATCAATAGATCACCAAACAAAAAAGAGGGCCATGCTTTTTTCAAAGAATAAAAATTAAATTGTGTTTTAAAGACCACCAACAGCTAAGGTTATTTGGGCCTAGTCAAAGAATAAAAAAAAGAGTGTTTATTTTTTGCAAATATTTACTAGGTGGGAAGTATAGGACTGGTCATCAGTCGAATTTTTAAATTAAAACTCAGAAAGATGTTTGTATTTTTATAAGCTTTTAAAAAAATGTTGTGTGTAAGTTTAATCTATGAGCTGTATTTTTTAAAGTTTTTATAGAAATGTTCAAAATTCTAACAATCTACACAACGAAATTGTGCTTATAAATATAAAACTTGACAAAATAAAGTCAACTATTAAATATATCAGCGACCTCCATCTTTTGAGAAGCGCTGAATTCTACACACTTAGGCACGTGTTTCCAAATCAGTGTTGCTCTAATTACATATAAGATGTCCCAAAATGTTTGATATTGTCTAATAAAACTATATTATCTATCATATTATGAACTGCTACTAATTAATGTAAACAAGTAGCGATCTCGGAGGTAATGCAGAAGTGAAATTTTGAAGGAAATCTTCTTGGTTTAAGGATCAAGAAAACTTCCTTCATAATTTCACGTCTATATTATCTATCTCTTTCTATCTATATCGAATTTATTTTTTCTTATGTATAACATCAAGCATTTTGGGACACTGGGTAGATTAATTATTTATTAATTATCTACATAATGAAACTCTACGTATTAATTTTGAAAATATTAATACTACTTTTGCAATCAGTTATTTTACCATCATAATGAACATTTTTTCCCACTAATTTAAACAGATATTTTCAACAGCGTATAACTTTCTTATAATATGAATTATACCACAAACTTATTGTTCAAAAGTACGGTTATGACGTCAAGATGTCATTCAACAAATTCGTTCAATATACACTGGTTTTGAAAGTGTTTTACATAAATCTGACATTTCTTCTATAATGGCTTATTAACAGACATTAAAATTTATAAAATTCTACAGAACATGTTTTCTAGACGATACAAATAACAGATTTTTGTGCTGGCTTTAAAAAAACATTCTCTACAAACAGCCAATACGGCGCAAATGCCGGTCAAAGACGATCTAATCACACGCCTGTTAATTTTTTTATATAAAGCTTCATTTCAACTTCAAAATATTCTAAAAAATACAATTTAATTTTTATCTTTCAGTCCTTTGTCAAACCTACTAAGCCGATCGAGTCGAACTGATCCCGATCAAACCTATATTTGATCCCGACAAGTGAGTGTGTTTTTTTACGCATAAAGTGATTGCAAAAATAGTAGTGAAAAAAAAATAATAGTAAAACAAAAATATGTTTTCATTTAATAATTTGGGTCAATAAACCTGAAAATCTTTTGACAGGTAGTATACTTTATAAAAAATCCCTATGATAATTATTAATAATTATTGAATTTGTTAATAATTAAGTATAATAATTATTAACAAATCTTTACAATTAAGAATGCAGTAAAAATAATTATCTAATAATGTTAATAAAATATTAGTATGGAAGAAAGGTTGTGTTAGTAAAATTATTGATCCATGTTTTGGCACAAATCTATTTTCGATTTAAGGTATTTTATTTTATTTTAAATAATTTTATTAAATTTCATAAATAAATACTGGAATAAATAAAATAGTACCTACAAAATCTATACAAAAAATACAATGAAGATTTATATCACAAAATCTACTGATATTTTTTTATCAAATCGATTAACAATAGTATAAATGCGTTCAATAACTCCAGTCTCCATGGCTTATGTCAATCAATTTTATGTCTCAACCTTACTGCAACAATGGATTTAATTTTTCAAATTTTCAACGCAATTAATAAAGCCACTGGCAAGTAGCCGTTGTTTTGAGTCACGAACTTATTGAACACACGATAGATATAATATGATTAAAAAGACTTCTAATCATGTAACTATACAGATAAACATGCCGTTTATTGCTTTATAAAGCAGTTAAAAATAATTATAATCAAATATTAATAATCTAAATTCTAAGCCATTGCAGTATTTGTTTTTTTACTGCACAATTAACTATTTGAAATGTTCCTGGCTATAGTTCTTATAGACAAAATTATTAGTCCCAGAGTCGACCGTCGTATTTCCTATAATATATAGAATACAGAAAGTCTGTATGAGTTATCACTCTTTCGGAAATTGAAAAATTAGGGCTGCCGAGAGGTTGCGGCAGGATGAACTCTGACAACCCATGACAATATGAAAGTACTCGTCGAGACCGACATTTTGACGTAAATTTTATTTATGTAGTTGATGACATATAAGAAGACAATCTAAAAAATGACCAGAAGTGACGTCAGTATCCCATTATCGGGCAGAATGAAAATAAAAATTGTTGCTCCCTATTTATCTGCCCTAATACTGACTCACACAGGCTTTCGGTACATAGGAAATCTGACGATGGACTCTATATGTATATCTACAATGTGTAATTTTACCGTTAGAGTCTTTTTCGTCACATAATACCTACCACATCATATAAATGTACTATAAAATTGCTTTTTTATTATAAATAGTCAAAGCTTAGTCATTAAGATCTTACGTACTCAATAATACACTTTTATCAAAATAATTATCGCAAGTATTTGACTTAAAGCTTTAGTTGTGATAAAATAGAGAATTAATATCATACAGTCATTCTCTGCCGGTTCTGTAATTAGTACCTAATCTGTAAATAAATTTACCAAGCCCGATTAAAGTGCAAAATCTGAATTTTCAGCCACTGATTTTTGACCGATTCAAACAAAATATACAGGATGTCCCATGACTCGAGGTTCATAGCTTAATGGCGTGTTATTGAAGTCATTTAGAGTTAAAATTGCTTAATAAACATATGTCCAAAAATTAATTAAAATTAAATAGGTACTATTGGTTGTACCTAATTCTGTTAGGAAGGATTTTCGGACATATGTTTATTAACTGAAAAGTTAAAAAACAGTTTAATCATCTCTTGGTAAATATATCTACTAGGAATCAGAATACATAACAGAAATGTATTTCAGTAAACACTGGCCCCTAAAACTGATTCCACAAGTTCAAAAATTCAAAGGTTACACAATTAATAGTATTTGTTATAATTTTTTTCGCTAGCAATTCATTAGGCATGTTGATGAGTTCTTAGAAAGATAGAGTTTTCAAGAAATAAATTTCTAACAACTAGGAAATGCAGTCATTTTTTTTTTTTGTAAAATTATTGTGAAAGCTCTTAAAACACAACTATTCATATCAAAGTTTATGAATTATCAAAAATTTAAAACATATTATGTATAGGTAGATTCGTTTTTTCCGTTTCGTTTGAAAATATTTTTATTTTTTTTTTCGTTTCAGTTTTATAAAAATAACTGGCATTAAAACTTTGTTTTTATTCATTTCCACAATGTTACTTGTAAAAAACATTACAGAGGCTGCACAATGCACATTTTATAGTGAGACTGAGAACTCTGCAGCTGAAAAGATGCAACCTAACTTACGTAGACGGATCCAAAAATATTTCTAAGTCTGAGGCT
Source organism: Mongoloraphidia duomilia (assembly GCA_039654895.1). NCBI lineage: Eukaryota > Metazoa > Arthropoda > Insecta > Raphidioptera > Raphidiidae > Mongoloraphidia > Mongoloraphidia duomilia. The sequence continues at coordinate 16,642,239 of CM077516.1, read as the reverse complement.
ACACTAGAACCGTGTCAGACCAGATCCGATCAGACCAGACCAGATCAAACCAGACCAAATCAGACAGTTCAGACTAAGTGGCTACATTTAGAGTGGATAATATCTGACAAGTTAAAATTAAAATCTATGAGTTCTTTAGATTCTGATTAATAGGATGAATATCTCATGGAAAATATTACATAAAATACAAAAAAAAAATAAGCAGCGTTATTGGATGCATACATTATTAATATTAATATAATTATATGATATAATTGATATATATTAATATCAATATAACTGATATTCAAACACGTCCTAAATAGGTTTAAGACAATCTGGTAATAAATTTTACGATACACAACTGACAACACTGTTAGTTGAAAACTGTCAAATGTACGGCCGTAGTCTGACGAAAATATCAAACATGTTTGATGTCGTCCGACGGTCGGAACGTGTCTGTTGCAATCTGACATCTTCTGGCGCGGTCTGAAGTGATAACTGTAGCCACTTCAATAAGGTTACTGATGTTTGTTCACATCCGACAATACGGATCTGATCTGGTCGGAAACGGCGCCAATGTAGTTTCAGCCTAAGGGGGGAGCTAACTTCTTATGTCAATTATGATAATCTAGCCTGCTAAGATAAATAGACTGCAACGCCGATATGCCAAATGTATTTTTTTTTCAAATCAGAATAATCCAAACCATTTGCTACCGAGTAAAAAATAGAGTTTAAAATGTTTTTTTGTATAGAAACTCATTAATATAGTTATCCTGACTATATTAATAAGTACACAAAAAAATATACAATTTTTAAACTCGATTTTTTATTGTCCCTTGGCCTTGTAAGATGTCAACACACTAAATATTTCTTAGTTACTCGCCGGTCTCATCAGAACTTGAAACTTGAAAGAATCACAAAGATTAGAGATAATTGTAGTGATAATACATCGAGATATGATATTTTTGATTTCAATTTGGAAGGTGAATACTACTTGCCTCGAACTTCATCCATCAATATTGTCTTCACTAACTTCCATCTTTAAAGTAAAACACGTTTCACAGAAACGAAACTTGATAGACAATGAAATATTGATTTGATGTGCGTAAACATCTAAATTTAAGTTAGATTGAATCATTTTCCGCAGTTTGCATAATTAAATAAACACCCTGTACGGTGTACATATATGCCTCGTTGCTCAAACGATGTTGTTGAGGACAGTATAGCCTAGTGGTTAGCGTGCTTAGTGCCGCAACCTCTGGACTGGACTGCCGTGAGTTCGAATCCCACAGCTGCGCTCATAGATGTTTTGTTATGTTATTTAGTTTTAAAATAGTTGTTATTTAGTGTAGTTGAAAGACGCTAATGACCTGAGATGTCGACGCGTCTATAATCTACAATAAATAAATAAATCAAACGATGTTTTGTAATACACTATGTCCGTTATTTAAAGCCAAAAACATAGGCTAAAAGAAGTTGATCGAAAACTATGATCTAGCTGGTACAGTAGTTTCTTTTCGTTTCACATTGTACCATAATATTCGACTTTGAAGTATCACATGCGATGCTAGTACATAAGTAACATATAAACTCTGAAGTAACAAAGTAGATGTGTCATAGATTGTATTTACTTTTGTCTGGTAGGAGTCCATAGTTTGGATTGAACATATTATAAGTTAAAAAAATGTAGACCAAATCCAAAAAGTAATTTAATTTATATTATAAATGTAACGATCGTTTCAATATAGATAATATCATCATCAGACATATACTTACGGATCTATGTCTATTCAGCTACATAATGATCAAGATGCTAATGTTCTTAAGAAACATCAGAAGAAAAATTCGAAAGAAAAAAATTCGAAGAAAAATTTTCTTCTGATGTTTCTTAAGAACATTAGCATCTTGATCATTATGCAACTGAATAGACATAGATCCGTAAGTATATGTCTGATGATGATATTATCTATATCGAAACGATCGTTACATTTATAATATAAATTAAATTACTTTTTGGATTTGGTCTACATTTTTTCAACTTATAATGTATTTACTTTGCTTTCAATTCACGCCAATGCGCAACATCCGAATATACGTCTTATATAACTGAAAATAAAGACATAACGTTGTCAAGTCATAACTAGTCTCATGCAGATATTAGCATTCTTAAACCCTAAAGCGATAGATATAATAAAATGCCATTTATTCGAGTTGTTATCATAAATGCATAATATATTACCTACGATAAATTAGGGTTAGGACACCATAACAATCGAAATCCAGTCATAATCTACTTAGATGCAGAGTTTTAACTGTAATATTGTAAATCCGGTCAAATTGGAAGTACAAAGTTACAAAATTATGCATTTATCCATCGAAAATTCACAACAATTGAATCTTCTTCGTAAAGGCTGCGGAGGAACTAATTCCAAATCTTCGTCTTCATCCTCGCCACCGGAAACCGACATCTCTTCTATGCTAAAGGTATCCGTTAATTCCTGATGCTGATGACGTACTTCTTTCATACGTGACAATGGAAAGAAATTCGCTATGTCTTCCTCACTGAAAATAACGTTTGAAAAGAAAATATTGCCTTTTACATTTTTTCAATGATATTAAACTGACAATAAAATAGAGTGAAGTGTTATTTTTTTTAAGAAAAAAAAAGTTCTCTCAATGGCTAAAACAGTGAACCGTTCAATTTCATCTCATTATCATTATTATTATTATAGAATTTTATTATCATTAAAAAATAAAAAATAAAAACCACAATTAAAATGTAACTAAGAATCGAAATTATTTGAAATAGCATAAAGAAAAAACCGAGGAAAAAACGAAAAAATAAATAAAATATTTTAATTAATAGTCAAATTTACTGACTTCAGTTCTGATTATTGAATATGTCCCGCTTATCGCATTAATTTTAACTCAATAATATCTATTTTATAGTTTCACTCAAAAATATATTCTTCCATGAAACTTGAGAATAGTGAAGTTTGTTGGAACGCCATTATACGGCGTCACCATGGTGCGTCTACCACAAACCCCGAGTCTTCAGATTCTAAACTGAGTACTGATTGTATAATACTTCATTAAAGCGACTAATCTTACGAACCCCACATTTTTCTTTGTTGTTTACCTTTCGTCAGTTTCCCAATCAACAAGCGGTTGCTGTTCTTTCCCGCCCGGTATTGACAACCTCTGTATCGGTATGAGACCAGGTGGTTTCTCCTTATACTCCTGTAATCGGTGGATACGTTTGGCCTGATCAACCCGTGCCTCCAATTTCCGTTGTAACTGACGTGTAGACCCGGTGCTTACACCAGCATTCCCTCCACTTCCACCACTACCGCTTGCACCCTTTCCGTTACTGATGACGACACATGTGGTTGTTGCATTGTTGTCAGTCTGATGATGGCGCGCCAACGACACAACACTGCCGCTGCTCCCACATGAACTGTCGCTGCTTGCCTGTCAACAAAATAGAAATATCATTATTAATCATAAAACCGCAACGAGTCCTCTGTATGTTATTTCATTTTCACACCGTCGCTATTGAAAATTCGATTTTCGGTACCTAGGGTTGAAACTGAGAGTTTCAACCCTAGGGACGAAACATTTCAGTTGTCGGTTTTCTCTGTTTTTTAACGTTGTTAAGAGGGAGATAGAGCGATCGAGTCGCGCAAACTTCAATTCGCATATAGTATCCGAAAACGTTAAAATAACAGACATAACCCAACATAAATTTCACACGGATCTGACAGATCTAATATTTTTGCGCGCCCAAATTGCAGGTACCTCAAATCGAATTGTCAATAGAGTTGTCGTGAAAAATAATATGCAATTACTCGGAACGAAACATAGCTGGCTGCAAGCGCTTTGTTTCGACCCTTGTAATGCAATAATATGCTATTTCTTGTGGGTTTTTGGCAATTTTATATGATGTCTAGATGAAACATTTTTCCAGGGTTTTTATGTATGCCTACCTATCTTTCTATCTGATTGTTTGTACTAACATTACTCGAAAACGATTGGACCGATTTTGATAACACTTAGTCACTATCCACCGGTAACTAAACTGTTCAATAACCTTGCTCAGTTCGCAACCTAAATACAAAAAAATTCAAAAGTGTGACAAAGATATATCTGACAAATGAGGTCTTTTACTCTGTTGAGGAATTTTTGACTGCGGATGTCAAGATAAACTAAATACTGTATTTTACTATGTAATTATTGACGAAGTTGTGTTATGACAAAGTTATCCACATTGTGGTTTTTAACATATAAAGAATTCTATTCTATTCTATCCTATTCTATTCTATTCTATTCTATTCTATTCTATTCTATTCTATTCTATTCTATTCTATTCTATTCTATTCTATTCTATTCTATTCTTAAAGAATAAGCCACTTTTTATCCAGATATGATCCGTTTCAGGCAAGTAGTATTAACGCTATAAAAGCTACAGGAAAGTATTAATAATACTGACATCTGGCAGTCATCGAGTGAAATAATATTATCGCACTTTAATCAGAGTCTGGAAAATATCAACTATAATTTAACACTATTACTCGATAATAGTTGCTGAGAATACATTCTTTGTCGAGTAAAAAAAAGCCGTCACGGTCAAAGTCAGCAGTAGAAAAAAAAAACAATTGATGACAAATCAAAACTGCATAATACTTTTCAAAATTAATATATTAAATCGAGTAGTCAATGTAATAATTTTATCGTTTATATTTATAGGTGACTTAAACACACTTTATTTTTAATCCTTTCAAAAAATCAAACATTCTTTTTGTTCGTTGCTTTAGTATGTAGAACTGTTAAAAATGTCAAAGGTATATTCACGTAAATGTCATTTTTCGACCTTTGCAAATATATACAACAATAATATTTTACCTCCCATTCTAGAGCTTACAACCAAACAAAGCAAATTTCTTAGGTATAGTTTCTTCTTTATAAAAAAGACCGCCTAAGTGCGAGTTAAACTCGCGTATCGAGGGTTCCATACAATAATAAAAATAAGGAGTTAGGTAGGGATGAAAAATTAACAGATTTATTTATTCAAGCTTGTTTTTAAAATGTTATTTTTACTATTACATTTTATGTTGTTCTTTTTAGTGTTTCAAAATTTTCCGTATCAAATAGTTAAAATAATTTTTAAAGTAAAAAAAAGCGGCCGGTGCGTGTGGAACTCGCGCTACGAGGGTTCCGTACCGTTACAACAATTATATTAGGTAGACATATTCTGTGAAAATTTCAACCGGCTACATGTTACGGTTCCAAAGATACAGCCTTTAAAAGGTTTTTCCGTTTTATGTGTGGGGACCCCCTTTAATTTTTACTTTTTGTGATTTTCGGATTTTTCCCTTTACTTGTGCTGCGAGACCTTGCCTTTTGCCAATTTCATGATTCTAGGTCAACGGGGAGTACCCTATAGGTTATTGATGAGAAGACAAAATGACCGTATCTTTTGATTGCGTTGACCTAGAAGCTTAAATTCTTTACACCTTTAAGGGACCGTACACTTTAGTGTTTCGTATAAGTTTCAACTTGATATCTCTATCCGTTCCTGAGAAAATGGGTCTTGACTAACGGACACCCAGCCAGTCAGCCGGACAAACGAGTGATCCTATAAGGGTTCCGTTTTTTCTTATTGAGATACGGAACCCTAAAAATATTTAATGAATAAAAAAACAAAAAATATTGCGATCCGAAACCCGACATCGAACCGAGTAACTTTAGATCTTCAGTCTAACACTTTACCACTGAGCTATCCGAACTACGTTTGACACCATCGTTAAATCGACTTACTTGGTACAGCTCTATAACTATAATAGTCACAGAACAATCAATACTTCCATGATAAGAAAACTTACTGTATAGAAGTACGATATATAATTATTATATGTATATACTGTATAGTATAGAAATACGGTAAAATAAAAACATTAATTTATTTTTTGCCATACCCACTACAAAATAGCTAGTTTCGATGTATGCATAGCGGCCTTTAATGAGTCATTTAACAGGCAGGTGTTCGGAAAGTGTTTTAGTTAGCGCACTAGGGCGGTAAGTATAAACGGTTGCCATATATAGCAACTTCTGTTTATTCGCTCTATACGCCTGCGTGCGCCTGCCATTATACTTACTCATGAACTTCACAGCATACTGTAGAAGTAAAAATGGCGACGCAAATGAACTATCAACATTTTTTGAAAATGACGTGAAAAGTAGGTATTTTGTAGTGGGTATGGTAAAAAATACCATATATCTCATGCGTAATGGTATTACGACTCGTGTGACTGTCATCACTCGTCGTAATATAGTCCAATACACATCTAGATATACAATCTACTAAAAATTAATTGATTAGGTATTTAATTCTAATTATTTTTTTCCAGGATTCATGCCACATTCGTTATCGAATCTATAATTAATTTCGAATAAAATGGGTATATCAAAACAATTCATTTTGAAATTTTATATTGTTCTTTACTCTTTCTTAATCAGCACACAATTTGATACCTTAATAAATTAATAATTATATTTTATACCTTAAAATATTGTCTGAAATATATTTTTTTGTATTTTTACCAATCCCTACTACTACAAAAAACAAATTATTATGATTGAATGTAAATTTAATTCACTTTAAATTTAAATATATTTTAATATTTTTACTTCCATGTTGTAGTTAAAATCTGAAATCTGACGTAAACATTCAGATTCTGATTCGGGATTCAAGATGTGGCTTTTAATTTAACGCTATTTTCAAATGGCAATAAATTGACACAACCGTACTGACCCGTTTATGAGCCTCTGTTGGAATTAAAAATACGAAATCCTTAAAATGATCTTCAAACCTACTTAAAATTTTTCAAAATAACAAGTTACTTACCTGAAACAATCTTTCATCTTCTTTGGCAGGAATTGGTTTTGTATCCCCACTATCTATACCACTGTCTTCCATAACTTTTAATTATTATTAATAAATATTTTTTTCTATAACACAAAGCGTGCAAAAAGTTCGTTTCCATTTAACTATTTTTATTAACATTTTTTATTAAAAGGTCTTAAAAAACAATTAGTTAAATGCATTGTTTTATAAAAACTGTGAATGCACACAATTGTAAACATATGCATGCGTTTCCGCCATCTTGTGCTTTGGAAAATCGATATTTACTATCTGCGCAAACGCAACGTACGGTAGGAAAATTGATGTCAAGCTTCCGTATCTATATATTAGCTTCAACTTAACATTGCACGATAATATTATGTATATATATAAATAATATTTGCAAATTATAATGATTATTTAATATCACTGCAATCTGCATATTTTAATATATTTAAAACCAATTATAATCAATTGCTTTATAGCTCACCTTAAAAGTTAGAAAATAGCATCTAGAAATTTTTAATTTTTGAGAAATTTTTTTCTTAAATCACGAAATTATTCTAAGAGACCCTTTTCCCCGATCTGTAAACTTTTGGATTCACATTATTGTAAAAAGTAGTACAGTGCATTAAAAACAGCTGTCGTTTTAAAACATTGCTGATAAAAATAGCCTTTAAGGTTGCTTTTTTTAAATATCAACGATTTATAGTTTTCATGTTTATTTCAGGAGAAAAATTTAGAAGTATACGTAATCACTATAACTGAAAAACTGAAAAGTGCAATAACTTTTTTACTTATTGAAATTTCAATACAAATATGTTCATTTTGATATAAAAATATTAGTAAAAAAACTTTTTAGAGACAAGCTTTTATTTAAATGCACTAAAAAGGAAAAAATAATTTTTAATAATTTAGGTTCATAATTATAAAAGCGTGGGTCGTGAACTCTATGATAGTTTATTTGTCACGACCCACGCTTTTATAATTATGAACCTAAATTATTAAAAATTATTTTTCCTTTTTAGTGCATTTAAATAAAAGCTTGTCTCTAAAAAGTTTCTTTACTAATATGTATTTATTTTGTTCATTTTAGTCTTTCAAAATTGTACCCCCCTTTGACACTCGTAGGGGTTGAATTTCAAGAAATCCTTTCTTAGTGGATGCTTACGTCAGAAAAGGAACCAACTGTCCAAATTTCAAGTTTCTAGCTTCAACGATTTGGCCTGCGCGTTGATTAGTCAAAAAAAAAACCTACATCCGCGTTTGAACCTCTTAGGGGTTGAATTTATTTCTAAAAATGATTTATTCATGTATTGTCATCGGGAATACATATGTGTACAAAATTTCAAATCGATCGGATACGTGGAAGTCGTTCAAAATTGACTTGCAAGTTTTGACCTAAACAAACACACAAGTTAAATAAAAGCTTTTAAAAATTAGATAATGTCGATCAAATTAATATCAAAGGAGGAAAAACTGTAAACGAAAACTTTAATGCAAGAGGAATCTTGCACATGTAAATAATGAGAAAATTATCGCGGTGGCCCGAAGGACCGAACTTCTAACGCCGCACTCCTGTATCGAAACTTGGCATCGTAAAGATACAAGCAAAAAATGTTTGCACATGTAATCTAGTTTTTCAATCAATATAATATATCTACACATTAAGTTAGATTCTCAGTTTAATATTGAGGAAAAAAGAAAACACTATCGTTAGCAAAGCGAAAAGTGCACACCCCGCTAAGTTTGCTATTGTATAATAAAAAAATAAATAGAGAGAATACAAAAAAAGCGGTCAAGTGCGTGTGAAACTCGCGCTACCGTTACAACAATTAAATTAGATAAACATATTCTGTGAAAATTTCAACAGGCTACATGTTACGGTTCCAAAGATACAACCTTTAAAAGGTCTTTCCGTTTTTTGTGTGGGGACCCCCTTTAATTTTTACATTTTGTGATTTTCAGATTTTTCCCTTTGCTTGTGCTGCGAGACCTTGCACGCGTGCCATAGGTTTTCCATTCCTGATGTGGGGAATGTTTCTGTACAGATACTCTAATACATAAATATTTTCAAAATTAGTTGTATCTTTTATAATAATTCTGTACAGACATATAAAACCATACAGATTTCACTGTTGACGCAATGGCTCTTATATAAAATTCAAACTATACTTTTACTTCCATAGCAACGAGTAAATATTACCATAAATAATAATTTCTTTGATTTTCTATTTTTGGTGTTTGTGAAGAACATTTCAGCTGTCAAATTGAAATAATTTGTGGAAGTGAATATATCAAAATAATATGATTTATATATTTAACCAATTTCTCGGTGTCGTTTTTTAACTATACATATATTATATTATTATACATACAAGAATTTTATTTATACAAAAGTAGTAAAAAGAACCCTACATATTTTCAAAAATGCCACCAGCCACAACTACGCCAAAAAAGGTACCCGCTTTTTATGAAACTATCATATTGTTGTATTTATAGATAAATTATGTCATGTTATGAGTACATGACATTTTAAATGCAATAAATAATAGATAAATTGCATTTTACTGACTCCATCGATTCGAGGCTATTTCAGTCTATACGGTAATGTACTAGGCTCACATGTCTGTTCATCTCATTTCTACTATGAAAGCTCGCCAGGACTGTTTTTGTCGTGTGTTTTATATAAAAAAAAACATTATAATATAACATAACATTATACACTATGCCAAAACGCATAAAACTTAAAAGATACTTAGCGGTAAACAGTACAATTTAAATGATTAGCCGTTAATTATTAAAACATATTTTCTTAATCTCAAACTGATTGTTTCAGATACCAAAAGTTCGGCAAACAAGCGGTACAAAACAAAATGAGAGAAAAAGTTCCGAAGGGGGCGATGTGGGAGAATGGGGTCGTAATAAAACGCTTCTTAAACCGGAAGATCAGCTTGAATTACCGGATTCCGTAAGTACAAAATTATTAAAAAAAAGGGTGTGGGTCTCGGGACCCCCGACAGATGTGAAACATCAAAGAAAACGTTATTGAACTCGGTGGTATTTTCTATGTAGTAGTATATATTTTTTCAAAAGCAGCAACTAACTGTTATGCTGACGTAATCCTATATACTGCACTGTAACACACGCGGTTGTCTTCCCGTGCCCGAGCGCGCGGAGCCCGAGAGAGAGAGAGAGAGAGAGAGAGTGCCGCAGTGGTGGGGAGAACAGCATCGAAGGAGCGGACCATACATTTCGTTGCATATTTCCCCTCACGCTGCTATTCACAGCCCGACATAAGATATTTCACATCAAAAATATTTCAGACAATGTAATGGTCGTCTGTCTTTATCAAAATTTAAACCACGATAATATTAATACTCGTATATTAAATTAATTACATTTGAGGTAGGCTTTTTTATTTAACTCCAATTTGAAATATGTTTACTGTAGAGTTTAAAATCTCTTAAGTATATTGAAAATGAAAAAAATGTAAGTTTATAATACCTAGTATATTGTGCAACTAGTTACTAGTATGCTAAAATACATCTATATATATATGTGTCAGGTGCGATGTTTTCTGCACGAGTAGCAGGCGAGCGCGCACGAGCCTTAGCGAGTGCGTATTTCCGTGTACGCATACTATAGTGCTGAAAACATCGCGTCTAACGCATAAAGATTTAACACACGCGTTACACACTATACTTTATTCAACACATGCATCGTTTTAGAGCTTTATTGAATTAATACCGTAGATTCACTGACAGCAGTACATCTCATACTAAAAACATTGGACTTGATACAATATTTATTTACTTCGTTACCAAATCTAGTAATCATATTTCATTATAGCACCGAAAAGAGGTACATAATGATTCATTATGTAACGGGTTTTTCAAGTGTTTTTCATTATAGCATCGAAAAGAGTTTCATAATGGATCATTACGTCACTAGTCAATAAACGGCCATTTAAGATCCGATTTACACACACAAGAAGCAATAAAAGCATTCAAATGTTGAAAAAAAATATCAATTATACTATAAATATTATTAACTTCCAAGCAATTACTAAAACTTTGATATACACAATATCGGTTATAACGTAATCGTATGGGGCCGGTGCGGGGACATCAACAGAGTTTTCCTATAACACAAACGTACTTTGCAATTTACTTTTAATTTAAGTTTCCCCGAAAACTATAGAACTAAGTACATTTTTCAATCATAACAAGATTTTGGTAAAATATTGTACAAAACTGTTTTCTAAGTTGGCGTAATAAATATTTATTTACAATAATTCGTAACAATTAACTACCTATATACAATAATTGCAAAAACGAAAAGTCAATTCTAACAATAAAAAAAAACTTAAACGGTAATTATTGAAATAAACGAGCCACTTAAATAACACTTAACTATATATACAATTAACTACACGAATATTTATTTATCAGGTGAATTTATATCAGATTTATTTCTATCAGACGCGCTATTCAGCGCTCAGTGCTTGACTTCGTATTCAACACGACACTGATTCCCGTTGACTGAATGCACGCCTCACCATGGACTGCGTATTCGACAATACACTGACTGCCTTGATTGCACGCCTCACCATGGACTGCGTATTCGACACTACACTGACTCCCGTTGACTGATTACTTGCGTGAGTCACCTTAGACTGACTCCCGTTGACTGATCAATATTTATTTCATTGTGTGACACCGTCGACTGACTGCCTTGACTCACTCGTACTTCTCTTATATAGGTCGCGCAACCCAGCCTAGTACGTCCTCTCGTTCTCTAGAACATTCCGGCAGGTACTCGTATCTTCAATATGCAGACACCGCTTCTCGATTTCTCTACCTGACGTTTGTATACAGGATGATTCGTAACAATATGTTAAAAAGAATAGAGACGAGTACCTATACGGAAAATTCTGTGATTCACGATCATAATACGAGACAGCTGCTACCACAAATCCATGTTTTAAATATAAATTTTTATTCAACATCACTCAAATATGGCGTAACAATATACTTAATATAAATTATAAGAAATTAATGATAAAATTTATATTCCAATGTGCAATAATATAAAAGACCATTTTAAATTTTAGTTATTGCATTTTTTTGTACTTTAAATTATATCCGTTTTACACTCGCAAATTTATACAATAAATTTTTAAACCTCAAGGTGGATCATAATCATATTTGTTTTTTTCTGATTCTTAGGAACTCAAAGAAGAAATGCCACGCATTCTTACAACAACCAATCCAATCCAACCTGACAGCTTAGTAGAATACAGCTATGCAGAAGGGGAGTTTGTCAAACTACCACTTCCTGGGAACACGGTTGTGGTGCTCCATATGGTTGGAACGTGTTTATTTCTAGATACCGAGGAAGCTCGGGCCCAATTACTTGCAGAAGGCATAGACCGTAAGTATTTATTGAATTATCGCCATTGAAGTTAATAGAATTAATAAAACTGCGCGAAAAGAATTTTGAAGTGAAATTTCTTAACTCGCGATAACGCAGAATTTTCTGTCACGTAAATTGATGACGGAAGTGACATCATGCGTATGCTTAAAAAAACTATTGATGTGCAAAACGATCACGTCGTGACGTCACTGACTGAGAAGATCTACAAAACTAAAGCGATCAATATTCAGCTGCGCAATCACAAGACAAACTTATGAATCCGGTAAAACCTGATTTTCGTCCCTTCCCCAACCCCGCAGGGGAGTATCGCACTTCGTTAGAGGGGGAAAACTTCAGGGTTTATTGAGGACACCCTAAGGGACCATCGTGTAAAAAAAATACTTGTAGGAATTTTTTCCACTCCAAAATACTTGGAGCCTGGTCTATACCTACTACTGTAAAACTTAAAAGTATTATTTTTAACACCTCGCGCATATTGTATGTAAGTACCTACCTATAGAAATTATATAAAAAAATTTATACACAGAATCTATTTAAACGCTTGCAGATATTTTTTTACAGTAAGTTAATTTATTCTTTATTATTATAAGTTGCACTTCTATCAAGTGTGACCACAACAGACCTGATCTTTTTTTATGTGAAATACTGTTAAATATTCTAGTTAAAGTAGGTATCAGAGGTGTTAACTATAATTGGTTTGAAAGCTACTTGATCAATCGGACCCAACAAATTAAAGTATCCAATCAATTGAGTTCTCCTTCAGCTATTAAATCGGGTGTTCCACAGGGTTCCGTTCTCGGTCCTGTACTGTTTCTAATATACATTAATTCATTATGTAACATGCATTTCAATGGTAGACTGACAGCATTTGCAGACGATGTAGCTTTGAGCTATTCAGGTAACTGCCATGATGTAATCATAGCAGATATGCAAGCTGACCTAAATATAATAAGAAATTGGTTTAGTTTTCATCGACTTAAGCTCAGTGAAAAATCAAAATATATTTCGTTTAACATTTACGGTAGCTCAAATTGTGACACCCGTCTAGTCTACCACTCAACTCATTGTACAAGCAACCCATGCAAATCTGACAAATGTATTACTTTGGAAAAAATTGAAAATTACAAATATTTAGGTATTCATATTGTCTCTAAGCTAAATTGGGACTGTCAGTTACTAAACGTGTCTAAATCACTGCGTTATGGTCTATGTAAATTCTATTTTTTGAGAACTCGTTGTCCCCTTAATGTCCTTAAAAACGTTTATTACGCCCTTATACAGTCTAAATTAAACTACGGTATCGAATGTTGGGGTGGTGCGTATTTCAATAGGTTTAAAAATGTATCCACAATACAAAAGAAAATTGTAAGAAAAATGTTATTTAAGAACAATCGTGAACATGCCTTTCCTCTTTTTGAAAATTTATCTCTTTTACCCGTCAGGCAATTGTACATTTATAAAGTGCTAAAAATATTTTATACAAGAAGTGGAACCGCTCAGTCTAATGATAATGGTCATATGCTTAGACGCACTAATATGTATGTGCCAAGACCGAACATATCACTTTTTAGAAGATATTTTCTTTTTTTAGCTCCCCATTTTTTTAATTTGTTACCAGTGAACATACAGCAGTGCAAAATAAAGCACACTTTTTTGTCGATGTTAAGACAATGGCTAATGACGCAACAAAATGCGGAAAGATTTTTTGATATAGCACAATGATTATTCGCAATACTTTGGTTTTTCATGTTTTAGATGATATATAGTTCTTTTTTCTTGTTTGATTGCTGTCCAAAATTGTTTATTTAACTTTAGTTTTAGGTATAATACTGTCCACAAATTGATAATGGCTTCTTCACCACAGGTGTTACCTTAGAAGGAGCCTATATCTATATATTTTTGTTATAAAATGTACAGTGCTACTGTAATTTGAAAGAAATAAATTCTATTCTATTCTATTCTATTCTAACATCTTTACTAGCGCAATTTGAAATAAAAGTTGAAAGTAATATCTAATTGTTTAACTTGCAAATAGCTGGACAATTCGAAATTCAAAAATCGTCAGAAAGTATAGTTGAAGAAGAAGTAGGTGAAGAACAGGAAGTCGGTGAAAAGGTGGAAACTGAAGAAGAAAAAGTTGAAGGTGAAGAAGTTGAAGGTGAAGGTGAAGAAGGGGCAGAAGGTGAAGGAGAAGGTGAAGGTGATGAAGCTGATGAACCGGCGCCGTCGGGAAAACCGAAGAAACTAACAAATCAATTTAATTTTTGTGAACGGGCTGCTCTCACCTATAATAATCCGCTTAGAGTAAGTTTATCCTCATTGGTAGATGTAGAATTCATTATAATATCTCGTATTGTACGCTGGATGCAATTAACGATAGCTGCTGGTACCATGGTCCATAAAAAGTAATAGGTAAGTACCTAAAGAAATATTATTTCACGGCTTATATGGAAGAAATTAGGGTTTAACAAAGTTATTTGGATCTGAATATCAATTCATTTTGTACATTTATTATTTTAACAGGCTATAAATTTGCAACTAAATTCTATTGGTCTCGTCCAAATAAATCGAATAAAAATAATTAATTTAACAAAATTTATATGGATTTTGAAATTTTACCTGATGATTTCTTTTGAGGACGAAACAAAATGTTTTTTGTCTGCAAAATTATTATTTTAAAAAATTACGTTTTCAGAGTCAAGAAACTCAAACAATACCACCTCCAAGAGGAAGTTATTCTGGTCAAGTATTGCAGTGGATTATATATGATGCATATCTAGAAGATTTTGGTGCCAAGCAGAGAGAAAAAGAACTGGAACTGGAAAAGAAAAAGGCGGCTGCAGGCGGTGGAAGGAAACAACATAAAGGAAAAGCAAAATCATTGTCAGCAGAAGCACAGAGAAAACTTTTTGAAGCTTGGAAAACTTTGGAACGTATGGTTAATTTGAACACATTTGATGATATTGCACAAGGTAAAATTTAGTATTGAATATAGGTATTTTCTGTTTAAAAAAGAAAATAATGTTGATTCGCTATTTTTAGGTATAAGAAAAATTAAATATTTTTCTAGTTCCAAATAATAAATATTTGTTTCTTAATATATTTATTTCTAGATTTTAGATATTGGGAAGATCCTTCAGATGAATTTCGGGAAGACGAAGGTACATTACTCCCTCTTTGGAAATTTGTCTACGAAAAAACTAAGAAAATGATGATCACAGATATTTTATGGAACCCATGGTACTACGATCTTTTTGCAGTCAGCCTTGGTTCTTGTAAGTGTATTTAATTTGAATCGTGGACATTTAAAAAAAATGTAAATTCTATCAATATTAATTAATTAAATATTTCGACATGAATCAAATTTGTGAAATATAACAAAATAAGAGAAATTAGTCTTTCAGAAAATCCTCAAAAAATTTTACCTAATGCTTTTCTGTTTACAATAAACTATTTCATGAAAATTTGGTTTTGTGCCATATGTTATGTATAGACAAACACACTAATAATTATTATAATAGTACAATGATTTTAGTACGTTTTCGTTCGCAGTTGACTTTTTGAAACAGACGCCGAGCGGCGCCCTGTGTTTATTCTCATTGAAGAACCCGTCGTTCCCGGAACACATTTGTATGACCGATTCAGGCGTCATGTGTTTAGACATTCATCCCAAATATCCGTACTTTATCGTCATTGGACAGTTCGACGGCAACGTCCTAGTCTACAACGTGCAGGCGTCATGCAAAGCACCTCAATACAAAAGCAACTCTATCACCTGCAAACACGATAGTATGGTCTGGGAGGTAACTATTTTTACTGTCAGGGAAGTGGCGGAACTACAATGCGCTGAACCCCTTACTGTGGGTGGGGAGGAGCTGTAGTGTCCCAAAAAATCTATCTACATATTTATGTTAATGAGCTAGTAGGATCATGCGAATTGTCGATGTGAATAAAAAATAAATATGCCTCAAATTAAACATCATTAACTTTTTGTGTGGTGGTGTGGGTGCCTGAATTATATTTTGCAGAGGGAAGCGAAAGTGCAAAGTTCCTCCACTATGTACCGAAGCCCTGGACAATTGCTCAAAATATCAAATAATAGAGGGCGCTCTATCATATATTATGTGGAATTTTCAAATTACAAAATAAAAATGGAGTTAATAAATGAAAATCTTTTATGTTTAACTGATCAAAATAAAATATTAGAGAAAAAAATTCGACTGATGACCAGTCCTATACTTCCCACCTAGTAAATATTTGCAAAAAATAAACACTCTTTTTTTCATTCTTTGACTGGGCCCAAATAACCTTAGCTGTTGGTGGTCTTTAAAACACAATTTAATTTTTATTCTTTGAAAAAAGCATGGCCCTCTTTTTTGTTTGGTGATCTACTGATGGCTAACTTAATATAGCAAAAATCATGGTTACCTTGATTTACGTACAATTTTTATTTTTTTTAGTAAAATATTTTTTTTCTCGAAAACTATACATTTTAGAGAAAAAAAATATTTACATTTTTTTCATATTATAACATCTAGAATTCATTTATATTTTTTTTTACCTATGTTAATACGTGACATTGAGGACGTTTTTTTGAATATCTCAGGATCCACTGAACCGATTTGACTCAAAATCTAATCAGATCTAAGTTAAAGGTTGATAAACACAATAGAACAATCGGCATGCCCGTATGTTGTTCCGTTCTTAAGATATCGAAGGCGAAAAATTGACCACATACACACACACACACATACACACACACACACATACAGACATCAGTCAGAAAATGATCTTAAACGATTGCTAGGGTCTCAAAACGTGAAGATCTGTTAAAATCTCGAAATATTGTTTTCGGACTGAATCCATTACTTCCCTACCATAGTAGAGGTGGGAAGTAAAAATGTTTAGAGACAAGTTTTTATTGAAATGTACTAAAACATAAAAAAATAATATTTAATAATTTAAGTTCATAATTATAATAAAAGCGCAGTTTACGACTAATAAACTATCATAGAGTTTAGTACAAAATCGCTTTTATAATAATTATGAACCTAAATTATTATTAAATATTATTTTTTTTTTCCTTTTTAGTACATTTCATTAAAAGCTTGTCTCTAAAAATTTTTTTTACTAATATTTTTTACTTCCCACCTCTACTATGGTAGGGAAGTAATGGATTCAGTCCGAAAACAATATTTCGAGATTTTAACAGATTTTCACGTTTTGAGACCCTAGCAATCGTTTAAGATCATTTTCCGACTTATGTGTGTATGTGTGTGTGTGTGTATGTGTGTATGTGTGTGTGTGTGTATGTGGTCAATTTTTCGCCTTCGATATCTTAAGAACGGAACAACATACGGGCATGCCGATTGTTCTATTGTGTTTATCAGCCTTTAACTTAGATCTGATTAGATTTTGAGTCAAATCGGTTCAGTGGATCCTGAGATATTCAAAAAAACGTCCTCAATGTTACGTATTAACATAGGTAAAAAAAAATATAAATGAATTCTAGATGTTATAATATGAAAAAAATGTAAATATTTTTTTTCTCTAAAATGTATAGTTTTCGAGAAAAAAAATATTTTACTAAAAAAAATAAAAATTGTACGTAAATCAAGGTAACCATGATTTTTGCTATATTAAGCTAGCCATCAATAGATCACCAAACAAAAAAGAGGGCCATGCTTTTTTCAAAGAATAAAAATTAAATTGTGTTTTAAAGACCACCAACAGCTAAGGTTATTTGGGCCTAGTCAAAGAACAAAAAAAAAGAGTGTTTATTTTTTGCAAATATTTACTAGGTGGGAAGTATAGGACTGGTCATCAGTCGAATTTTTTATACAGTAAATATGTTGAATAACCGGCCGCTTACGAGTGAATCTACCCTGGAAAGTGTTCGAAAGTATTCTGTTGCAAAACATTAAACAAAATTTGTAGGTAAAATGGGGCAACGATTTGCAAGAAGGTGAATTGAACTTCTACTCTGCAGGAGCTGACGGTAAAATAAACAACTGGGTGTTAATGCAGAATGAACTGTCTCTAACTACAATAATATCATTATACTTAAATATGGACCCCGTTACTGGTCCAGATGGCTGTCTTATGGAAATTAAAGGTAAACAAAAACATCTTCATGGTTTCCGGGCTTGTAGGCCGTGGTCCGGTGATGTTTCTACCTGACGTTTCGTCTACAACTGCGGTAGACATTCTCAAAGGCGATGTGGCAGCGGTCGAAGTGTCCTCCTTGGCGGCTCACAGGTCAGTGTGTCAGTGACTGATGTCCTCCCTTCTTTTATGCCTAGTACCAGTGTGTTCTCTGTTCGGTCGTAGTCCGTCTCTCTGTAATTGGTCAATTGTGTAGTGTATATATATGGTAGGGGTGAGTATTCCGTCCTTGTACAAAACCAATGACCAATCGTACATGGACGGAATACGACCGAGTAGAGAACTCACACTACACAATTGACCAATTACGGAGAGACGGACTACGACCGAACAGAGAACACAGTGGTATTGAGCATAAAAGAAGGGAGGACACCAGTCACTGACACACTGACCTGTGAGCCGCCAAGGAGGAGACTTCGACCGCTGCCACATCGCCTTTGAGAATGTCTACCGCACTTGTAGACGAAACGTCAGGTAGAAATACCACCGGACCATGGTCTACAAGCCCGGAAACCATGAAGATTTGGAACAATGCCGACCGTGAAAACTTGCACACCTGGATAAACGATAATAATAATAATGCGTTTAACGTCCGTTTCTCGACATTATGTCATAACAGACGCCATTCGCACCATTACTATTTTCCATTTTTACCACTTCCCGTTTTATACATTTTTATTATACTTCATCTTATTTAATAGCAATGTGTGAATGGAGGAATTATAGGACATTAGGATAAGCTAGGCAACTTTGGGAGCATAGGAGTTTGACAGGTAATCGGCCATGGCCTTGAATAAAGAACCATCTCGATATTCATCTGGAATTATTTAGAGAAACCATGGAAAACCTCAAACAAAATGGCCGGTACAGGAATTACCGTTTCTCGGCGTGAGACAGTAGGAAAAAGTCCTAGCCACATCTACCCCCGCCGGGATTCGAACCCAGTACCTCCCCAACGCGAGTCTAGTGCTGTACCACTAAGCTACATCGCTGTTTTTGTTTTTTCGATCAATCAAACTGACTACCAACTTTAACATTTGCGACAGGCTGTGCCACATCACTCCAATTTCATCCGGAGAACCCAATGTTCTTCCTGGTCGGTACTGAGGAAGGCCGCATCTTCAAATGCAGTACAGCGTTTTCGTCGATGTATATGCTGACATATGAAGCACATGATATGCCTGTTTACCGAATGGACTACAACAAATACAATTCGGACATTTTCGTGTCGTGCAGTGCCGATTGGCGAGTCAAAATTTGGGAAGATAACAGAACGTGAGTACGTCCGTTTATTATGAAATGATCACAGAATATGAGAAAGCACACATTTTAGCAGATTATTACGTTATTGTGTGAGGTAAATAGATTATTGGTACGTTTTGTGAATGGTACGTTACTGTGGTTTGAGCTATCTTAACTATTAATAGATATATGGACTTAGCCCTAAGGTGCCAACCTTTGCAAATGGCATTCACATCTGTCACAGAATTGTCAGACATAGATAACACTGGTGTCGGCGTCTGATATTTGCAGTATTACCTACTTTAAAAAATAAAAGAAAAATTATACCCTCCTAGAGGTCTTTCTCTCTAACACGTTACGATTCTAACACTGCAAGATTGGGAAGGGTAAGCTATCAGGGCCAAAACGTTGTATGACGAAATTGATGGTATGAGAACAAAGGGCTATTTAAAGGCTAATTTAATGTCCCTATTTAAATTTAAGGCTCTTACCCTTAATGGCAAAATCTGTGGCACTGCTAGCTTTAGTAAAAGTTAGCAGCGCCTGCAAATTGTCGGTTGACGACATTGATGATATGAGAATTAACGGCTATAAGGGCTCATTTAATGCTCCAAATAGAAATTTAGGGTTCTTACCTTTTTTGTAAAAGTTTATGATTATCTTTCATACGGTGGAAGTACGGGTTACGTATGGTGGGAGGCACGGGTCACACATAGTGGAAATATCTATACAACATTATCAATAATGGTATGAGCTTTAAGGGCTCGTCAAGGCCTAATTTAATCCCTCTAATAGAAATTTAGGGGTCTTGCCTTTTTCGTCAAAATCTATTAACCTTTCATAAGGTGGAAGTACGGGTTACGTATGGTGGGAGGAACGGCTCACATATAGTGGAAACATCCATACAACATAATAAATAATGGTAAGAGATTTAAGGACTCTTCAGAACCTAATTTATTGCCCCTAATAGAAATTTAGGGCTTTTGCCTTTTTCGTCAAAATCTGTTAATATCTTTCATACGGTGGAATACGGGTTACGTATGGTGGGAGGAACGGCTCAGATATGATGGAAACACTTTAACGTCCAAATATTTTAAATTACCTTAAAGTCTCAGCAGACAACAGTTTGAAATATTCTGGATATTTTTTTTATTTATATCACTGTGAATTTAGAAAAGTTCTATCTACTTGAAATAATTTGGCGCTGCCCCCTTCTACTCCAGACATGACAAATTTCTGTTTCGCCGCCCCTGGCAGTGTGAACAGAATGTAACCTTTTTAACCACCGTCCACATGAAAAAACAACTGTTTCAGAGAACCTTTGTTCACATTTGATCTGGGAACAAGCGTGGGAGACGTAAAATGGGCACCGTATTCGAGTACAGTGTTTGCAGCAGTAACGAACGACGGAAGGGTGTTTGTGTTTGACTTAAATGTTAACAAGTACAAACCCATCAGTGTACAGTCTATCGTTTCCAGGAGAAGAAACAGACTGTTGAGGATTGCATTTAACCAAAAAATGTCAATCATCATTGTCGGAGATGACAAGTAAGCCAACATTTTTTTTTTAGGGTCCGTACCAAAATAATAAAAATTGGAACTCTGTTGTTCGTCTATTACAGACAACTCAACGGTTAAGAAAAAATTGTTCAACCTTTTGCTGAGTTTTTTATGTTATAAAAATATGCCAAAAAAGTATAACTCCCCTTATGGCTGAAAGTTTTAGCTCCAAAATTTTGAAAAACAAAAATTAGGCATATGAAGAGAGTCGAGACTGATAAAAAAAGTTTCTCTAAGGTCAGATTTTCACTAGTACTAAGTCCAGTGCCAATAATTTTTTTTTCAAAAAAAAATTCTTAGCGGTCGGAAAATATAGGATTAATGATATATAAACGGGGAAAAATCGATTGGACCCCAACAAATAACCAGAAGTAAAGCGGGGGTGGAAAAAGAGGTGTTTTTAGGGGTAAGACGTGGTTTTTTACGATTTCCGGCAAACTTAGCGTAAAATAAGTCACTAGGATGGTGATACTAAAATATCTTTCACCAGGAACGAATGAGTCTTATTTTGAAATATATTTTCCCGTGGATTAATTTTATTTATTTTATGTACGGAACCCCCGGCGTATGACCGTTTTTTTTTTGTGAACACAGCCTGCCAATATTATCTGAACCTATTTATAAAAGTTATTTTTACTATGAAAATATGAACATATTTTAGGGGCTGCATTACGACCTTAAAATTGTCACCGAATTTAAGAATAATGTGTAAAGCGCCGAAAAAACAATTAAATTTGGATCAGCAAACTCTACAAATAATGAAATTAGATAAATTATTAGCACTAGTCAGGGAACCAAAGAAACTTGATCGACCACCTGACAAAGCAAACACTGAAGAATCTTAAGAAAATTTAATAATTATTTAAAGATTTCGATAAATACGAGAAATTTAAAAATTGAATTAAAAATCTTTTGAATATTCAAATTACTACTAAAACAGTTTAAAGAACAAATATTTTCACTTTTAATCTTTTAGTATTCTGAATGCTGAAACGAAAATATATCTTCTTGGACATTTATAAAGGGTGTCTCAGCAAGAACTTGAATTTTGAATCGCGCGCCATTTTCGACTGTTAATTGTTGAGTCAGCCATATTTGGTATTTGTTTAATTAAAACATTGACATTTACGAAAATGGTGAGTTACAGGTCAGAAGAACGTTTGTTAATAGTGAAAACCCATTACAAAGAAATTGCACGCCAAATTCGTGAAATCCAGCAGCTCTTACTGCAAAGTTTCGTCAAAAGAGTATATTCCTACCATCGGAGCAACGGTGGTCATTTAACCGATATTTTGTTTCAGCAAGAAATTGAATTTTAAAAACTTAAAAAATATTATGTTAATTTAATGATTTATTTACATTTTTTTCTTCATATGTAGATACATTTACACATGAAACAAAATATCGGTTAAATGACCACCTTTGCTCCGATGATAGGAATATACTCTTTTGACGAAACTTTGCAGTACATTTTGCAGTAAGGGCTGCTGGATTTCACGAATTTGGCGTGCAATTTCTTTGTAATGGGTTTTCACTATTAACAAACGTTCTTTCTGACCTGTAACTCACCAATTTCGTAAATGTCAATGTTTTAATTAAACAAATACCAAATATGGCTGACTCAACAATTAACAGTCGAAAATGGCGCGCGATTCAAAATTAAAGTTCTTGCTGAGACACCCTTTGCATATTTTATGTTTATAGTACAATAAAAAAGACAAATATTTATATTATTTTTACATTGTTATTTATTACTGTAAATTTTATTTAACATGTTAACAATTAATAAAATCTTTGGCACCAACTCTACATTTTATTTAATACTTTACAAAAAAGAAACTAAATAACGGACTCCTCAAAATACCAACAAACATTACAGACAAATTAACATGTAAAAAAAACTAGCAACTTAGGAAATGAAGTCCATGGGCCATGGGCATATCAATCACATGCTAGATTAGAGGTTAAACGTCGGTCTGGTATGCTTAAGTTTCTAGGCTCAATTCCTAGACTGTTCGATGCGATTTTAGCCATTATATCACCTTATATCAAACTACTGTTAAAAGGAAACACTGGAATATTTATGGCTGTAGTACAGGGGTGTCAAATTAGCGGCCATGGACCAATTCTTTTGTGTGTTTTTTTTTTAAACCATCAACAGCTAAGGTTATTTGGGCCTAGCACCAATTCATATTTTCAATTCATTATTATTTTTTTTAATAATAATTTGAAAATCTAATTGATACTTTTACCAGCTCTCGGGCTAGAACCCGGAAACTGGGGACTTGTAAAAGAGGAACCATAGCAACGCCATGTAAACAACAGCACTGCTACACGCTCGCCTATTATCAAGCCCCAATTCTTTTGTAGCTCGCGTTGTTTACGTGGGAAAAAACAATACCTAACAAAACAATTTTTTTCTGGAATATTATTTCACATTGAAGAAGGTATGAATAATTTAACTTTATAGAGCATTTTGAGAAGTCCTGAACTATAACTTTGCGCATAAACATAAATTTATAACAACATTTCAAACGTTCTACAAAATGAACATGTTTAGACAACCATTTATAGCCGGTAACATAAAACGTTCCTAACAATAATTTAAGTTAACAAAACACTATAAAACAATATTATGTTCCCTAAACGTTGGTGATTCATGGTTCACCAATCAACGACTAGAAGATTTGGCAACCCATCTACTTCTAAGACCCAGTGCACACATATTGTGTTTTTGGGTGTCGCTGCGTAGTTGTAGCAACCGATGTACACAGATCATTGAAATAACGCAACGCAATGCATAAACAATATTCTATATCTGCATCATCGCCTGCCATTACAGATACCGCATTTTTTTAACGTATGTGTGCATCGCTCTTCATGGTTTCCGGGCTTGTAGGCCGTGGTCCGGTGATATTTCTATTTGACGTTTCGTCTACAACTGCGGTAGACATTCTCAAAGGCGATGTGGCAGCGGTCGAAGTGTCCTCCTTGGCGGCTCACACTGACCTGTGACCCGCCAAGGAGGACACTTCGACCGCTGCCACATCGCCTTTGAGAATGTCTACCGCAGTTGTAGACGAAACGTCAGGTAGAAATATCACCGGACCACGGCCTACAAGCCCGGAAACCATGAATACTTAGAACAATGCCGGCCGTGAAAGTTTGCACACCTGGATAAAGCCAATAGTGACCATAAATAATGATCTTCTGAGGGTTCTTAAAGAAATATAAATAGCATAAAATTTTCTGAATTTGAATAATTTCTGAAGTACTTTTGTGCTCAAAAAGAAATAGTGTTGACAATAAATGAAGTATCTAAACGTGCTCAATATTCGAATAGATAAAGTAAACAATAGGGTACTTGACTAAAATTTTTTTTTGTGTTATATTAGTAAAGCAGTAAATTCTGAACAAAATGACACCTAAATCACTTCATTCTGATTTCAAATTAGCTCAAAAATAATTTTTGAAATATTTATGTTAGCCCCGCCCGCTAAAAATCGTTTTTGCTCTAGGAACCTATGACGTCATATTTTTATGAATGTACGTTTATATCTACTAACTCGATGCTAATTATATCAGAAACGAAGTGTTGAAAAATTCCGTTTTGTACCTATGTGAACATGATGTAAACAATTTAAACTCCGTTGCTATGGATACATTCACAATTGAGAACATTTGACGTCACACGGTGTTTGAAGTCACGTGACACATAGATTTAAAATCATGATTTTATTTATTTATTTAAATATGTTTACGAAACTTAATTAATAAAAATAAAAATTCTAATAACTATTTTAGAGCATAAACTTTCATTATAACAAAGTTTTGTATTTTATTTTAATTACTGTCAACTACCCTATTTGTTAAATTTATTAATCTATAAAATTTATACATTAGGTAATAGGTATATATGCGAAGACATTAATATAATCACAGATTCACTAGACTTTATAAAACAGAACAGGTTCAGCTAGGTACTTTACAGTTATTTAGAAACTATGCCCATAATACTGAATATATTATGAGGATTTCTATTTTTAATAGGTAGCTAAACATTTGAATAAAATATTTGTTTTTTTATTCATTTTTCTAAATCAACCCTAGATCAAATTATAAATTTGATTTTTTTAGACTATCTGACTGTCATTACCATCCAATAGTATACGTTTATAGTTAGAGAAAATTGAAAACAATCACAAAAAATTGTTTAGCGTCAAACAATAAATTTGCGTTATTTTTTATTCTCAAACAGAAATTTAAAGCTAAATTATATATTAACATTACAAATATATTTTTTTTCACTTTTGAAATTTCAAGTGCCTGGAAAAAAAGTTTGAATTAATTTTTCTACCAAACACCTTTTTTGAAAATTGACGATATATGACATCACAACCCCGCCTTGACTCTGCCTTTTTGCAGTAATGAAGAGACAGCAGCGATGCAGCAGCGTCTAACACGTTCAACAAGGTACCTACCTACTGCCTATGTTCTTTTACACGAACATCGCAAATCTAAATAGTAAATTGCCCCACAATTTCGAATTTATTTAGTTTTAATTACCACAAATTCTACATAAGCAGTTTTATCTTATGGCCACAGATTTTCAGCCATAAAAATAGCTAATTATTTCTTCAAAATTAACAAAAATTATCTATAATAAAACAACAATACTATACTAAAAAAACATATCATTTTCAAAATAATTGAAAATATCACCATACGAGATGTCTGGGATAAAACTACATACAATACTATTGGACACTCTTTATTATCACTCGATTAATCGAAAAATGACTAGATTATGATACAGTGGCGTAAATAGCACCCCCGCCACCCCCGGGGTGCGAGGGGGTTGAGGGCGCGCAAATACTACGTCGTCTTCTACATATTATATTCCAACTATTAGGTAATAATTATGACGTGTGTGTATATAAACAAAATAAATTTGCCCTATTAATGGGAGCGCTATGAAAAATATTCGTGGAGGGGGCGCATTATTTCTTGGTTACGCCACTGTTCTGATATTATCCTACAAGCTGTCTAATATCAAATTAAATATTACATAGTTGATAGTTTGTTCAATAATACGTTGAAAATATCTGCATTTGTCTATCAGTATTTTTGTAATTTAGTGAAGGATTTATAGTCCCGATGTGTGACGTCCGACATCGAGCGTCAAAGGACAAAATTAGACGTCACGCGGCTGAGAGGAACGCCCAGTAAATTTAAGCGAGGTAGCTATTCCACATGTGCAACTTTGCTCTTTTACAAATTGTTTTTTTATTATCATTTTAAAAGTTATATGATTATTGTGGAGGCTCCGGGCTGCTGTTCAGTTCTAAATCTATTATACTTTTTCAAAATAAATATACAATATAAATACACATCGTATAAACAACATCTTAAAGCAACGAAAAATGAATCAAAATCTATTCTACGATTTTTTTGTATGAACTACTTGTACAGTCTATCATAAAAGGGAAGATCTATATTATAATTTTATATACATTATTCAACGTACAATATGTTGAAATAGAAAACGTGATATTGGGATCCGTCAAATGAGCATATGACATCTGGTGGCACAAAATTGTACTCAAAACGAGGGAAAATTTTACATGCTAACAGTGCAAATTTATCGTGAAATTGTTTATTACAAATATAAAACAAGTAAAATAAACAAAAAGTTTATCGAAAATGGAATTCGCGACGTTTTCTAATATCATGGCATTAAACACTGTCAGTTATTGCCTTGTAAAACTTACTTTACAGCGAATTATTTTCCAACGAAATGTGGAAAAACTGTGCCTATTTATGAATTAAAAAAATATTTTATATTAATAATAAGATGTACTTAATAGCATACTGTACTACAATAGTAAAATCATTTGATGACTGACAAACTTTGTATACAAATATTTTGAGGTTAGTAACTTACCTACTTATTACTATAACATATTATGTTGCTGGTATGTGTTTACATTATTCACCTAACCCTGCCTTAATTAATTTTGATGTTTTGATGTTTTTAAGCAATATGCCGTAAAGATTACTACTTTTGTAGGCTCAGTTATCTTGTTTTTTCACACATTTGATAATATGCCCGACTTTGAGAATCCGTTCTCCTTCAACGAAATTCCTTTGTTTAGGATTCGTACCGGCCCAATTGCAAATTGCACTTATATTTATTATTTCTTATCACTTTGAAAATCACAAAATTACACGCAAAAGTAAACCCCGTATATACCCCCCCCCCCTTTGCGCCATGTTTTTTAAGCTCCACCCATTTGACGGATCCCAATAAGCAATGTTGTAGTAGGTACAGTATTTATATTTTATAGTCGCCGAAAAGAGATCAAACATATAAACGAAGCGTGTTCGCAGTTGTGTTGGCATATGATTGATTTCTAACTGACTTTAGAGAGAAAATAATAAATAATCAATCGCATGCCATCAAAATCAACGCAATCATAATTTTAATACTGTATGTAGACTTATTGATCAAGACATTTTTTCAGTACCAATATAAATACGCACAAAAAAGTAACAAGCATATTACACTGCATGTAAAATAATGTAATAACATTTCGCAAATGAAGTAAAAATACACGAAATTTATTAGAATGAACAAAATTTATGTTAAATGAGTAACAGGAATACAGAAGTTAGTACAGTTGTGGTCTGTGGATCTTTTATAACTAGTGAAATGAAAGCAAAAGCTTAACAATAAATTAACTTCACACAGTTCTAATATCCTGTTACTTGCATTAACACATTTCTTAAGACTTAACAGGTTGAGCACCGAGCAGCCAAATTTCACAGTTCTGCCTCCTGCGGCAATTTTAGTTTTCTGAAGGTTTATTTGGGAAGATGTTTTTTATATACCTATATTATGAAGTATTAGAAATACCTTGTATTTTTTTAAGTCCGTCTTGTGACGAAAAAAATTCATTCTTCATAAAAACTGCTGCTTCTTTAAAAAATGAGATTTCCATGAAAAAAAATCGTATCAAATGTACAGGGTGCTTAGAAATTAAGAAAACATGAAAATGCTTCAAGAAAGAAGTACCTACCTTTATTTATTATTTTATAGAAACATTTGGGGCTTGAGAATGGCCGAGAGTGTAGCGATGCTGTTGTTTACATGGCATTGCTATGGTTCCTCTATTACAAGTTCCCAGTTCCCGGGTTCTGGCCCGAGAGCTGGTAAATGTGTCAACTAGATTTTCAATTTATTATTAAAAAAAATAATGAAATGAAAATATGAATTGGTGCTAGGTCCAAATAACCTTAGCTGTTGGTGATCTTTAAAACACAATAAATATAGAAAAATTTTATATACCCTGTATTACAATTGATTCAAAAATGTTTTATGGGAATCTCATTTTTTAAAAAAGCAAGAGTTTTTATGAAGAATGATTTTTTTTCGTAAAACGCATACTGCAACCCGATCCGGGGACACAGTGTGTTTATACGAGCGGACACCCGTCTCCGTCATGACTTGATAGAACATTTAAAAATAGTCACCGGTATTCGCTGTGGCGCTCAACCTGGAAACGCTATTTAAGATACTATTACGAGTTGTATCACAATTTTCTATTCCACATTTTCGTAAATTATCAAATAAACAGTAGCATAATACTGCATTTTCTGCAAAAATATGCAGTGGCGGACTAGGGGGGGGGGGTCGGAGGGGACGGCTCGCTCGGGCCTCTGATCCTGGGGGGCCTCCAAATCTCGAGAAGTCCCTCTTAATCAAATCCCAAACAAGGCCAAAATATGTTTAGTAAGTAAGAGGCAGTTTGGAGTTGGAGGCCCCGTACATATACAAAATATAAACGTAGGTAGGTCGTTTATTATAAATATAATAAATATTTGATTTTTTTGTCAGCCATTACATCTATATTATTCATTTTTACGAAATTTACACTACAAATACATCAGTTTCTAAACAGACCGAGGGCCTCATTTAGTTCTACCGCCCCGGGCCTCCGACGGGCTTAGTCCGCCACTGCAAATATGCCTTTTGTATTCATAAATCAGTTCTACATTTTGCATGTAACAGAAATTGCCTCATAGTACAGGAAAAGATTCACAAAAATGACCGTAACCCGAAAAAAATGTGTGCGCACTTTAAATTTCGATTATAAGTTTAAAATAGACCAAAGTTCAATAAAAAAAAAGTTTACCAGTTTTACGGATCCGCGGGAACCTATAGGGGGTAAAAAGGGATATTTTTAATAAATATTTTCTCGTGAAATATGGCAAAATAGTCCAAATAAAAGTTGTTTCTGACAAAATTATCTTTAATGTGATGTTTTTAAATTAATTTTATAGCAATAATTAACCGAATTACAGCCATTTTTCGATGGGCGTTTTTCGACCTGAACCCAAAATTTCGCTATATAATATATACAATACATTTTGATGGTTTCTATATAGAAAAATGGTGCTGAAACCGAAAATGGCGGGTATACCGCTCAAAACCTTGAGCGTTTTATGATATGACGTCATCAATATGGCGGCTCAAATTGAGGATGACGCGCAACTATTATTGGAATGTTGAACGGTTTCCACGCTAATCATAGACCGATTCACTGGCTATCTAACTGTGTCGAAAAATTTGCAAGGGGCTACCCTACAGAAGCAATTTTTCCATGATCTTACTTTTTTATCTAAAAAATTCTATCTCAAAAAAATTGCCTCTGTATAGGGTGGCCCCTTGCAGATTTTCCAAATTTTTCGACACAGTTAGATAGCCCATGAAACGGTCTATAACTCCCATATAGGAATCTCGTATTTCTTGAACACACCTTTTGCTAAAGCACTTCGCGCTAAGTATTCAAATTTTAAGTCAAGAAGCACTTTGCCTCTGTAGGGTGGCCACTTCCAAATTTTCCAAATTTTTCGACACAGCTAGAGAAGCCAGTGAATCGGTCTATAATTAGCGTGGAAACCGTTCGACATTCCAATAATAGTTGCGCGTCATCCCCAATCTGAGTCGCCATATTGATGACGTCATATCACACAACGGTCAAGGTTTTGAGCGGTATACCTGTTATTTTCGGTTTCAGCACCCTTTTTCCATATAGATACCACCAAAATGTATTGTATATACCGAAATTTAGGGTTCAGGCCGAAAAGCTCATTTTTCCCCAGACTACTTTCAACCCCCATCGAAAAATGGCTGTATTTCGGTTAATTACTGCTATAAAATTAGTTTAAGAACATCAAATTAATAATAATTTTGTCAGAAACAACTTTTATTTGTACTATTTTGCCATACTTCCCGAGAAAATAGAGAAAAATCGATTTTTCTTTTAAGGTAGTTGTCGTGCTATGGGCATAGTGTCATAAAATTCTAAATTTTCGTATACCTACTCATTAAGGATACTAGAATACAAATACCATTAAAATTTGAAGTTGATTGACCATCTCTAACTCGAGATAAACTTAATTAAAGTTCGGATAATTAACACGGAGAGCATAGGAAAGGTTGTGTTTTTGACAAGTGTTTTAATTAAAAAAAAAAAAGTAACAGTCAGAAATTTTCAAAAAACTAACTGTTCATTGATGTTTTTGTTCTGAGTTTAAAAAAGAAAATCCAAAAATTATTGACCTTTTTATTGTTGAGATATAATAACGCAAAGTTCAACAATTTATGAGAAAAGATTGACATTTTTATATAATCCAAGCCAACAAACTAAGTGAAATATGTGTAACTATGTGAACAACAGTTTAGGTACAATCTCTAACAAAATTTTTTTACATTTAACACTATCTAAAAACCAAATCTATGTGGAATTTTAGTGACTTTCCTAGTAACGAAAATACACTCTGTAATACACATAAATCTTTTTTGAGCAATCTGTAGATTACTAAAAGCAAAATTATTAACTGTCAGAAATATTTCTATAAATATTTTAATAACTCTGGACGTGTAAACTGTCAGTTTAAATTTCTTTTTCAAGATTTTCTTTAAATACTCTTGCAAGTTATAATAAACTAAAAAGTGTTGTTATTTTTTTTTTAATTAAAAATGAACTGTTTTAATAATTTCTTAAATTTTATTTTGTCAAAAAAATTAACATAATGTCTTAATTACTTATTCACAATGATAATATTAATAAAAAAATATACAAATATAGTTTATTAACAAAAATAAGAACTGTCCGTTTAAAATAATATACCTAATTATTGCACTTGCACATTGATTAAGAAAATATCAGACACTGTAAATTTACCGAAAGCAAATGAAAAATTAACTGTTATAAATAGGCAGTATTAGAAACCAATCGTTCCCGTTGTGTTTTTAAGTTACGGAATTTTAACGTAACGAAAGTTCGAGCCTCTATGACGTTTTCATCAACTTATTATTCCATATTTGTCTTTTCATATTCTGTACTTATTTATAAACGCTTAAAGCTAACTTGAACTCAGTCGAGGTACGAGGTACGAGGTAGAGTTGTGTAGTTTCTAATATGTATAGCTCCAGGAACCATATCCTCTCTATCTTTACGCAACTTAGCATGTCCATACTGCGTATTATTATAATCAGATTTCCATTTGATTTTTTCCATTTTTTCCATCAGATTTTCCAATACAAATTTGTGTATTACTAATTCACTGTTTAAATAGAATACGTGCATACAGAAAATATTTTCGCAATTTTTTTTTTGAGTTCACCCGTGCGTTCACCGTTTTTTACATATTGATTTTTAAACTGCGAAAAACATTCAATAACAGCCAGTTTTAATTTTTTTGTTAATAAATTTTTGCTCTTCGGCATTTTTTAATTTTTTTTTTTGTGAATATTTTTTGACGAATATTTTTAATGACAATAAAAATCTGAAATTTACCTTACCTGTTTGAATGGTTTCCATAACAATTTTAAATTTAAACGAAAAGATCTATCGGAAATTTGTATTAATTAATTACCACACATACAAACTAAAAAAAACTTTTAAAAATACTTAGTGCTGCCAACATAAATCAGTTACTAAAATGTAACTAAAATTCCACATAGATTTGGTTTTTAGTATACTTATTTATTGTTTTACAGTGTATTATGAACAAAACTTTTGGATGTTATTGTAGCACGACAACTACCTTAAATACCCATTTTCACCTCCTACAGGTTACCGCGGATTCGTAAAACTCGTAAACTTTTTAGTTTCGTGAACTTTGGCCAATTTGGAACCTATAACCAAAGTTTAAGGGCTGCACAAATTTTTTTCGAGATAAAGTAAAGTTTTTCTGTACTATCATATCTTAACTTTTAATTTTCATAAAATTACTCTTTATATTATAAACATTTACTCAGAGAAAAATCCATCGAGACAACAGAAAACATTTTTGAGCAATAAAGATCTTTGCCTTTTAACACTCAAAAACGAATACATAACAGAAAAAAAAACGTTTCACCCGACTTTCCAAATTGTCTCTCAAAAAATCTATTATTTGTTACTAGTTTTTCTTTTAACATTTCTGACCAGCAGTTAATAATATATTTTACATACAATCGGCTCTCTCTAGGAACACGCTCGTTAGAAACCTCAATCCCCTCATTTCATTATAAGGATTACGAGTACATGAAAATGAAATAATATAACGCCCACTACACATATCCTACTCTTCTGTCGGTACTGAATATACAACTTAACTCTTAGGTCTATAGGAACCACTTTTCGCTAAAAAACAATTTCAGTTCCCCATCATCGTTCTTAAAAAGAGTTGACTATATTTAAAGAAAATACCTTAATATGAGCCAAGATTTATTAGCAAATTAATTTTGATTGGTAAATTTTTTAATCGATTTTGAAATTTATTTTTTTATAATTTTAAATTTTTTTTAATCACATTTTGTATCTGTAAATAATAAAATAAAACCTGCCAATTAAGTTTACTCGGGCCCTCAAACATATAATAATTTATAGTTCATATAACAAGATAACAAACATATTTTACGAATAAATACCATACTATGAAATAAACAGAGTAAATCACGGGTAGCTTTTGTCCTCAAATTCAGATAGCCATTCTACTCCAAATAAACAACGCAATTCAGCATCACCTTTTAAAGACTTTCTAAAATTACAGTAAAATTAGTTTTCTTGAAAACATAATCGAAGCATCTTGTTTAAATTAAAAAATCATATTCATAAGAAATTAATTTGAAAAAAAAAATTAATTTGAAT
Source organism: Mongoloraphidia duomilia (assembly GCA_039654895.1). Classification (NCBI taxonomy): domain Eukaryota; kingdom Metazoa; phylum Arthropoda; class Insecta; order Raphidioptera; family Raphidiidae; genus Mongoloraphidia; species Mongoloraphidia duomilia. The sequence continues at coordinate 16,608,747 of CM077516.1, read as the reverse complement.
TTCTACGTTTAGCGACTAAATAAAAATTTAAGACAAAAAATTAGTTTTAAAAATTTGCAACATTGTAGCTAATTTGCAAGGTCACAAGTGAAATTGTCAGTTTCGAAAAATACTTTTTTAAACATTTAAACGAACAATTTAGAAACTAAACTAAAAAATACAAACCATCTCTGTCATTTAAGAATTAAGCCCATGTTATTCTGTAATACTTACATTATCAAACGCTAAAGACCTCTGTTATCGAGCGTCTATAATCTACAATTCTACATTATCAAATCAGGACTAATATATTGATATTTACTGTAATTTTAGAAATGAATCAATATATTATTTTCCATCCAATGTAATGTAACGTCGGAAAAATACACGTTAGTAGTCTTGTAGTTCAGTAATTTACCAAACACTTTATGGCAACCAAAATTTGTAAATATTTCTTTAATTAAATATATGAACAGTCACAAATCTGCTTCAACATATTAACATTAATATTTATAATAATATTATAATAATTATAACATATTTATTAATGAACTGCCATGGACAATAAACGCAGTTAGGTACATACAAAAAAATACCTATGATGATTTGTCATAACGGAAATAAGATAGACTGGATTCAAGTTTAGAAAAATAACATTTCAATTTGTGAATTATTTTTTGTGCGGATAATCATAATAAAATAAAAATCATTTTATATCTTTAGGAAATTTTATTTTACTAGGATCAGGATATTGTGGATTCTCAATAGCTCCTTCACCATATTTAGTTTCTAGGAAATCTCTAATATTGTTAGGACTAGGTACCTGTTTTCCAATAAATTCAATGGTAGACATTGGATGTAAAAAATAATCAGGGAATTCCATATTTCTATGACTAGTAAACCACCCATCTTTCGTCATTGTGCCATTTTTAGAATAAAACGGGAATAAATTAACATGTATTCTATTCGTTTTACTGAACTGGACCCGATAGAATTGTCCTTCAGTAGCTTTTTCCCAAACAAAACCTTGATCGTCAATTACAGGTTTACTTGAGGCTCTTGAAAGCCACACTAGTAAATGAATATCATCTCTATTTATTCCGATGTCAACATCATAATCCCAAGGTAAAATATCGCCTATTCTCATCGCGCCTAAAAGACTACCCGCTTCCAACCAATGCCTTACGCCAGCATCCGCGAGACACGTTAAAACATGTCGTGCCGTTTTTCTCAAATGAGCCAAACAACAAGGCGGCGTCCATTTGTCTTTATATAAATACGAAGGTACGGAATCATAAACCGTTCCAAAACAACGAGCAGTATCTCTAGTGCATCCGTACCATTCTATCGTACCTGTTTCACGCGTTACCTTCTTCAGAGACAGCTGAGTGTATGCGTTCTTGCGACGTGTCACTTCAGCTTGTTGCTTACGCCACTGAGCGTGATGAGAATGAAGCACTGGTCGACCATCCCACATTACTATGTTCGGTATAATGTGGATCTAAAATATTAAATGCACTGTGTCCACAAATTCCCACAAAGCAGTATATTAAAATAGTAATCGGAAGTAGAGAGGGTAAGAAAAGTTAAAATGTAAACCGAAAATAATACCCATGCTTATAAAGGCAAATCCCCGCACTGGCGAATTGATGGTTACAGCAAAGGCCATTCCGTTTAAAAAAAGGCACATGAACATTAGAACTAATATAGGCGCTCCTCGACCGAAAAATCATTCTTTTTAGATCGGTTGCTGATCTTTATTTTTATGTGATTTTGTGCAGTATTACATAAGTCTGGAGTAACATAAATTCTTCGCCGGACTTCGCTCAAATACGCATTAGTAATAAATGTATAAATTAATTTTTGCACCAATCAATATAGTACAAGTGATCGAAACTACGCAATAAAATCCATCACAAAAACAAAGTAAAAAATCTGAGGACGCTTTGATAAAAGAAAAGTAAAATCAATTGAAATTACCCCCTCCCCCCCATTTTAACTTCGGAACAAATTGAGTTAAAGAGTTCGGACAAAATCAAGGTAAAATCTTATCATATAAACTATCTTCTGAAGATAAATTTGTTTTTGGAAATTCAAAGATGGACTCTAAATTTTTAGATAGCAAAAGAGGTCATGTTGCACCTTCATTTTCAATTACACACTCACTAATGACCTCTGTTGTCGAGCGTTTATAATCTACAATTCATTCAATTACACACTCGTTTAAAAAAAATTGAAAATCCAATTGTCCGTTCTCCAATTATAGATTAAAAACAGAATAAAATTCAGTATATATAGAAACATAGAATGATTCTGATCTTCAAGATCTGTGAGTCCTCAAATTTATTAAAAATTATTAAATTTATACAGTCTAAACAGTAAACAAAACAATATGTCCTTAAAAAAGTATTAAAAAATCGCAAGGTAATCAGTTTCAGAAAACTGAAAATCCACAATTATACAAAACATCGAAACTGTCTTTTAACGGCTATAACCGAAATTTTATACTGATTTTTTCAGACATAACTTCGAAATCATACCAATAAAAAGCGCACCTAAAGCCGCGTACAGACACGCAATAGAACACAGTAATGTAACATCATCACGTTACAAGTGTGTACGCCACTTCATAGGAGCGCAACAGCGTAGCATCGCAGCGTCCCATCAGTTGTTGGTCTTTCGACGTCGCATCAAGGAAATGTTACACGTCCACGTTGCACCACATGTTTGGATCGGAGTGCGAACATTTCATCGGTTCGTAAGTGGACTGAAAAAGTTGTTCTTGATTTTGCTGAAATCTACAGAGGTAAAGAGATTTCGTGAGATATCATGCATCCACTACGTTTCTTTCTCTTCACTAAAATGTGCATTACTATATAAGCAGCAGCGGCAATGTTCCTTTTGTTTGGGAATTTTCATTAACTGATGGGACGCCAATATGTTATGCACTCATGGTCATACGCGGCGATGTTTCGTTGCACCTCAAACTTCTATCACACGATATCTTCGTCGCGCAACAGGAAATGTTGCACAGCGCCAGTGGAGTTATGCTACGAAATTCTGCTGCACGTCTATACACAGCTTTAGTGTTCTTCAAAAAGTAAAATTACGATAACACAAGGTTTTTTAAATTAATATTCTTCCGATTACTGCAAAAAAACAGGCTAATACTACTATACCTTTGCGTGTATTGCTGCCGTCTGAATATAGAACATCTCTGGAAACGGCATAAGAAACGGATCAGGAAGTTGTTTCAACAATTGAGTTTCTAACAATGCAACATGTTTTCCTGTGATAGCATCACAGATTACGCCGCTTTTTATTTTCTCATATTTAAGTGACCATTCTTTTATGTTTAAATTAGCATTTAAACACTTATTTTCACCGGGAAACAAAACCGACACGAGATCATTCGGATTTTTATTCAATTCCGTAATCATTGATTGCAAAATTTGGCGAGAAGGTATTCTAGTCGAGTCAGGAACAAACAACACATACTTGGTTTTGATCATAAATACAGGTATTCGATCTTTAAGTGGCGTCGTTAAACTCAAAGATAAATTTATTATTTTAACATTTCGCGATGTCACATTAGATATTAATAAAGGAGGATACGGATAATCGTCACAAATGATAAATATTTGCATGTTCGGAAATACCGCAGTGAAAGATTCAACTGTGCCTGTGACATCATTTTCGTATAATTCGAATTGTCTTATTATCACTGTTACTGATTTACTTATGTGTTTGTTTGGTGAACGAGTCACATGTAATTCTGGTTTTACTTGTGTGTAACTTAAATTGAAGAAAGATTTGCTTTCGCCCAATCGTGATAATAACCTCCATGTATAATATAAAGCTATAATATTAATAATAACTATGCATAAGGTAATCAGTTTACCAAATTTCAATCTCATTATTTTAAATACAACTCATTTTCATCATTAATATTTTTATATAAAACGCGCATCATTAGTAAATAGTTTATAAAACACTTCAATTTGTGATTTTGACCACTTTTGACATCTTTACGAAGTCGTTTGACAGATCTTTGCATAGCCCATAGATATTTAGTTCTCATTTCTTATATCCTCCTAAGGAAGTTTAACATTTTAACATGGAGGTTTTAAACTTTAAGGAAATGTCAAATTCAAAATATCAAAACATAACCTAAATGTAAATATGTATTAATATTATAGTATGTTGTGCCTGTGTGTATCCTAATAATAGAGTTTAAATGTTTATTTAGTTAATTATTCTATTTATATATAAAATGTTTGAAAACAATACGCTAAAATTTGTCGTCTACGATGAGGACTGTAATGACTATGATTCAGATGGATTGGAAATCGACGAAACACAGTTTGAAAGCAGTCCTGAAATTTCCCCAAAGTAAGGATGTTTTTGCCTGTTTTTTTAAGCTTTGTAAATTTGTAAATCAGATTTGCCTATCTGAATAATAAAAGTGATTTGTCTCTTCATTCTTCTAGGCAAATTGTGGTTTTAAAACCTCTGTTTTTCTGCATTTTACCGACTATCAATAAAATATGGGAGTTATTGTATCGATGATAAAATTAAAAAAATAGAAAACCTATGTTTTTTCCAGCAACTGTAGGTATAAGATATATGTGGACAATCGGTAGAAAAGCAGCGATACCTGATCTGCCTATTGCACATTACTAACTACTAAGTTTCACCGTTATCGGTGAAATAATTATATAACATATATTAATATTCAACCTTCTGTCGCGTCGGTAGAATAATCACTTCCACTGATTTTCATTGTTGTCGGTGAAATAATATTATAGTCAAAAGTCTATAACAAAAAACTATAAAGTAAACATTCGTTGAACTTTGTTGGTTTTCCATAAAATCCAGTAACTGTATTGGTGGCTGTACACTCTTGACCGAGAGCTCTCGTTATGTCTCCCCCGAGACGTCTCGGCCGAGAGGTCTGTGCTCGAGAGCGACCATGTACACTCTCGCTAGATCAGTATTGAGTGGGTAGAATAATCACTTTCTTTAATAAGACATATTAACAAATTTTGAACAATATATTTCAGGAAAAAATTTGGTATGGATCCAAAGGATAAAGAACTTTTAGAAAATTTAGAAGAAGAAATAGAAAGACAACTAGATGAGAAAGCTGCCAGATCCAAACTATCTGTAAAGAACGTTAAAAATATACTTAAGGTAATAAATTTAATACAATTTGGAACGCCGTAGTACAGTTTTTTTCACATGAACAAATTTTTCAACTTCTAAAGACAAACTATTTACTTTTCAATTGTGAAGAATTCCCGGTATTGGTTTGTCCTATCTCACATTTTGATTTTTCTGAGTTATGGGTACTATCAAATTCTGCGTGTTTTTCTGTACCATCAGTGGCGTAGCTAGCCCTGAGTAGATCCTGTTCCTGTATTAAAATTTTTTGGGGGCCCTTTTTCGGAAAATAAACAAAAAAAAAACTAGTTGAAATTACTTGACATCAAGTTAAATAGTAACGCTAGAAAATCAAGTCAAGTAATGAATTTTTAAAAAGCTTGTTTGTCGAGTCAATTAATTTGTAAAAACATCAAGCTACTTGCCTTGATGAATCTCTATTTTTCAATGGTTTTATTAAGTTCGACCTAATTTGGTTTAGCGCGCGATTGATCGAGCCGAGTGAGAAGATTTTTGGTCACGTGACAAGCAAACAATTCGAGCCATCTAAACAATTCCTAACGTAATCTAGCAGATTTTTCCAAATGTCAAAATCAAATGGCGCCAGTAAATTAAATTCTTATTACTAAAGCCAATATATTATTATATTCTTTATTGCTCCTCATTTTTTATTTAATTCACATGTTGATTTATTTTTAACATGAGTTTCTGAAACAGTAATTGCAAAATTTATAATAATTTATTGCAATATTTTTAAATATTTACTCATTTATTACCAAAAAAATGGCACATCGTGAAAAATGATCGGAATTTATAGCTTATTTAAATTTAATTTGTAAGTAATATTTGTATCCGATTACTTATAGATACCTGGTAATATTTATTGAGCCAGTTTATCTGGCATCCGGTGACAAATTTAAGCTGGTATTTGGCAATACATAAAGTTTACTATCAAATATTTTTCATCTATAAATAAACCATTGATTTTCTTTTTTTAGAATGTTATCACAAACGAACACGTATTTGCTATGGTTCGGCGTACTGTTGAAGATAATGCAAGCCAAGATGACGACTTTAGATTCGAGCCAAGACTTACTCGTGCTAAAGCAAAGTAAATTTATTTTTTAATAACTGTTTTATTATATAAATTGTTGCGATTTAATTCTGAAGTTTTATTTACTTTTAGAGAACTATTCAAAATGCAACCAAATGCTTGCATGTGGCCCGCAAATAGAAAACAGTCAGAGGTTCGTGTATTCATTAATCAGGAATTGCCCGAAGATTCATCAGACGAAGAATATGTGCCAGATGAAGAAGAAGTAAGTTAACGCTGACGATCACAAATATTTGATATTTCTGGTTTGGCGGATTTTTATTTTTTTTTAAGGCCACCAACAGCCAGAGCTATTTAGGCCCAATACCAATTCATATTTTCCATTTGCAATTAAAATATATACGTGATACAAAACGCCTAAAGTGGCAAATTCACAATAAAACTATGTCATTAAGAATTTATCCTCTCTTTGCGTACATAAATTAGGCTGATTCAGTAACTGACTGAGAGAAAAATAGTTACTTATTTCTCTCACACTATAAGGTACTGAGACTGTTACCATATCTATGTACAAATTTACTTTTAAACACATTATATTCACAAATCACAGTACCTGTCAAATTAGATTGCTCGTGATCAATTTTGAATTTTTTTGAAGTGAAAACTTCCTTACGCGCGTTAGGCACTCTTTGCCTGGGTAGTGAAATAAAGTGAACCGTTCGCGACCCGGCGGTGAGATTCGCTGAATCGGGGTTACTGGGCTCAAACACGAACACGTATTTGCAATATGCTGTTAATACACGTCTGGGTACTGACTAGTCTCTCTCTTACAACTGATATCGATAGTTGATCTCGTACAACTAATCAGTGAACCGACCGTCAGCTGCTCAAGTAGCGGTGGGTTTGGGTGTGAGAGGCTGCGAAAGTGGTAAAAAAAATTTTTTTTTTGAGTAATAGTACGCCGGCTGAAACTTTTTTTATAAATAGTTGACATCATAGTGAGTTGAAAAAAAATCCTCAGCTCGCATGAAATTGTAAAAAAACACGTAAAATAAAGTAATAGAACGCCAGATGAAATTTTACTAGGTGTAAAACAACAATCAGCTGCGTGTGTAGCAGTGGTGGCATAGTGCCAATTGAATGATAATCCCGGAAAGAATATTATATGTGTAAAACAATATCGTACAAAAACATTTATGAAATGTATTTTTTTTCTTGTTTTTTTATATAATATAATGTAATTTAGAAAGCAAAATGAAAATAATATAAATATCGCTATCATAATCCTAGGTAACGTAATTGTCTCAGCTGCTGTCAGTGCAAAAAAGTGAAATGCGCAATATTTTACGTGTTTTTTTTACAAGTTCATGCGAGCAGCTGACGCAAAATCCCCCCTCCACGATGCAGCTGACAATTTCTTTTCAACTCACTATGATGTCAACTATTTATAATAAAAGTTTCAGCCGGCGTACTGTTATTTAAATTTTTTTTTTTTACCACTTTCACAGCCTCTCACAACCACACCCATCGCGGGTGCGTCAGCTGATGTTTGGTTTACTTATTAGTCATACCAGATTTATCGAAAAAGATAACAATCGATCGGCGTAAAATCACTGCCTAAAATACAACGCTAACTCCCGGGCTAATAGCAACGTTTTGTCTAAATTCATCAAAAAATTTTGTCAGTCATCCGTTTAATCAACCTACATATAAGTTAGCTGAGTGTCATGAGTCTTGTTTTTTTTTTTTCAAACTCATCATTGATTATAATAATGAAATATTAATGTTCAAAAACAGACAGATGAAGATGTGGATCTGTCAATGTCTAGTGATGTCGATTCTCAGCCGGCAACACCTGCAACGCCTTCATCAATTTGCAGTACGGACTGTGCAACGCAAACGGTGTGGAGCAAAGACGGCTTATTCAAAGTTCCTAAAATTACTGAGCGCATACCAAATCAGTCAGTACAACAAGAAAATATTGCATTAAGGACTAGATCTAAACTTTCGTTGAGTGATACTCCATTAGAAAGTATTGAACAAGCTTTCATTCCACCAGACATTACTACAGACATGTATGATTTTAATTGCGATGATGAACACTGGAATAATTTCATAAATGGATTAAATAGGCCGTTGTATCAAGATGCAATGGCTGTTGTAGAAGATGATGAAGATGATCCTGATTTTAACGTCCTTGCAGATGAAGAACTTGATGAAGGTACGTTGTTATTTTATTTATCAACATTGCTATTCTTATGTAGTGTCCATAATCTACAATCTGTTCTATTCTGTAGTCATCGCATAATTTTGTTTAATAATATTTTCCTTAGTTATGCAAAGTATAAAAAAAAAATACAGTATAGGGTCGCACTAATCATTAGATAAAAAGTTCGATTTACCTAAATTTCGGATTATAAACCGAAAATATATAATCTCGCTCGCTGACCGCACGTCGCAGTCATCTATAAACGCGGTTTCGCACCCCAAACCTACGTAAACTAAAGCGAGTAATTTGGCCGAGTACTCGGTTCGGCAAAAATAAAACCGAGTAATACTTGGTACTCAGTTACTCAGTACAACTTGTACTCGACACATCTCTAGTGAAAACTAATTATACAACCACAGAATAAACACTAAATTATTACATTTTCAGATGATAAAGAAGAGTTACGAGTTGACAGTCGAGTAAAAATTACAAAAAAAGAAATGAATAGTCTCATCGCTGAATTGTCGGAGTGTTTAGACTTTTTTACTCCGTCTTACCCAATAGAAACATCGACAGATCTGTCAAAATTAAACCCTGTACAAAATGAGATTCAACAAAATTCAGATCCACAAGTTGCAACACTGGTAATTATACTTTTGTGAAATTTATATATTATCAAATAGTTGAAGCTAACAAATTGCCTAACATTACAATTTATTTAAACAAAATATTCAAGCGAACGAGCGAAGCGAGTGAGTAGTGTATTGCACCCGGGAAATTCCTAGCACCCGGGCGAAGCCGGACTGGGCCGCTAATATATTATATTTTTTTTATAATTTTAAAATGCATAGTTTAATAGATATTAAAGAAAATATACGAAAATCGAACATTCCCCCTCCCTTATCTCCGAAACTATAGAGCCTAAAATTTTGAAAAAAAAATAGGGAATATAGGGCCCACTCATAGTTTACCGGAAAACCTAAACGAAAATCCTAATTCTTAAAATACCCATGGGAAACGGAATAGTCCGAAACCCTCACCACGCGAGTCCGACTCGCACATGACCGGTTTTTTTTATAAGGTAATATACTAGTCTCACATGCGGGGACTAATAAATACGGGTAAACAGTAATGAATTTTTCCACTTATAATATTATAGCAACTAAGTCGCAGAATCTATGTACCCCGTCATGACACAGTTAAAAGGGTAATGCTAATACCAAATACCCAATAAAATGGCCAAATAGGTCAGGTACCAGATGACAACCGAGTCGTCGGTACATCTCTAATTAAAGTAATTAAATATTTCAGAATCTTACAATAGAAGCAAATACAAGAGAGTGTGACAGGCCCACAAATGAGGAGAAATTGATAAGAACTGATCAACTTTTATTATTGAAACAACAATTTAGACAACATGTTCAACTGCTAACTCAACATTTTTTACAAACTTCAATTAATCCTGAGTATACAGACATTTCAAAACAGTTAAAAGAAAAATTGGTATGTTGCTAACTTTCTAAAAAAAACATTAATTTATTAACAGTCGTTTGTTTTTAGATATCTTTGAAGCGGTCTTCTGAAACAAAAAACAACGAATACTTGAATCCTGTAAATTTAGTGCCGGCAATTGATTTAGTTGAAAAATGGGAAAACAAAATAAAAAGTAATGACAGTGACGTGCAAGAAACTAAAACGTAAGAACCTTAAAACAAATAAACCAACTGTAACTGTAAAACCATGTATTTTGACTTTCTTACAATTAAGTTATGGATACCATTGTCTATCTTTGATATCTATTTAGCTCAATTTTATAAAAAAAGAGGTAGATCTAATTAAAGTTAAGTGATCAATACAGTAAAACCTCGTTCTATCAGGGGTTGGGAGCAGAGGGATGAAGAATATAACAAATAAACGGATATTTTTTTTATATATTTTACAATACAACACATACAAGTATGTACAGCATAACCGCATAGTACACATAATACAGGGGTGTCCAAAGTTAAGTCGACACAATTGCTAACTTTGTTAATATTGAAGTTACGACTTTGGTTATTCGGTTATTATTTTCAACTTTAGGTTACTAATGTAATAGAACTTTTATGTCCAGAATTTTTCCCTTTCCATAAATGCAAAAATATACAGGCCGTTGCATTAAAAAAAAAGTTATTTTTGTGAATGACTCAAAAACCCGATGCTCAATTATTTTTTTGTTTTCACCATCGTAATCATCGAGCTGTTTGTGCAAATTCATAGACGGCGGTTAATTGACGTTCTACTGTGTATAATAGGGTACTTGCCTATGCCCCTAATTATACGTTTTTATGTTTTTTTTATGACATCTGGTAATAATTATAATTAATATTAATCTGTGGCAATCTTTTTTAGGTTTGTGGAAAATGAACTTAAAAAACAGTAAGTGCAGATATATTATAATAATGTACGTAATTTTTCATAAAAACAATTTTATGATATTATTTACTTTATTTCAGTTTTAACGTAAAAAGGAACGGCAAAGTGCACAGTGGTAACTTCGCTCCGTTTCTTATGCAAACCATTTTAGAAAGCAATGTGTTCTTGTACCCATCTCTTTTACCACATGTTTCGCTACGACCAGTTAAATCATTTCCCACACGCAAGGAGTATTTGTATTCCGAAAATTGGTAAGTTTTTATGCAGCTCAATTTTTTAAGTGAAAATTTTTAATGTGCTGGAGTAGAATTAAAATTTGAAGAGACCAGACCGTATCTTCGTTTACACTTCATTATACGTTTATAGAGATGAATATATTGGCTATGTTCCGATACACTGTGAGCACTGGCCAGTGATAACAGTAGCGGTGACTTCGTTCCGTTATAGACTGACAGTGCACTATCACAGTTACAGTCTAGTGGAATTAATGACGTCATAAATCGACGTCATATTTGCACTACGAGCACTGGAGCTTCAGAGGTACTGTAGTCACAGTACTTTGATCACGTGATCCAAACCCGCGGAAATAGTGAATTATTTTGAAAATGGAAAGTTTGCAAATTTAATAATAACCTAATTAGAGGTAAACTGATCAATTTAAAAATTTCAAGCTAATTAAAAAATAAAAAATATTATGCTGTAGGTATGGTAGTATACTAAAACGCGTTTCGATTTAAACAGTGATCTGTATTAACATCTAAAAGGGAACAGCGGTACAGTATACTAATTGACGTCAGACCTTACAGTACTCCCAGTGTATATCGGAACATAGCCATTATGTAGCTTGTAATTCACCAACGTCAGATTAACAACTACTCAACCTCTATTCAACTTCTTTTTTTTGTACTGACTTTCCGTGTTAGTATTACCTACTCTAACTTTTCTATTTCTGATACATTTTTAGATTGTTGGGTCTCGAAGTCACTATTTGAATATTATGAAGTATTAGAAATACAGTAGACTCGCGATATAGTGAACATACTGTATAGTGAACTACTCCAAATAGTGAACAGACATTTTTTTCTTAATGTATTCTGTAGAGTGAACAAATTGAACTCTCGAAATAGTGAACCCAATAGTTTATTTAGTTAAACAAACATGTTAAAACAGGAAAACGTTTTGTGTCCTTCTGGGCAATTACATGACCCCAGTTTTCTGCAGTATAGTAGTTGCATTAGATCGCGTCACGAGTAGGTATTGCAAAAAATAGGAAACATTTATCCCTAAGTGATAAAGCTAAAATATTGGAAGATTTAAGTAAAGGTGTCGGAGTGATCTTTATATCTAAAGAATATGGTGTTGCTAAATCTACTATATGCGCAATTCAAAGCAGAAGGGTAAGGATTTTGAAAAGGGTCAACAACACTTTCACAGGACTGGGAAAAACGTTCTTTTAATAAATTTAAAAAAATGTTCGATACAGTGAACAAATCGATATAGTGAACTCGGTGTGCATTAATTAGTTCACTATATACCTTGTATTATGTCCGTCTTGCGACTTCTTGTGAATTTACACTATGTGTTCCAGCAACGAGTTGCCATCTTCAGGTGTGGTTAATTATTTTTTTTGAAACACGCTTAGCATCATAATATTATATGGGGTTTTTCGTTGGAGAGCAGCCAATTATATAATTGTTTTGAAACATGTAGGAAAAAATCATTTTACCTACCAGTGGTCACAGTCAGGATTCTAACCTGAACCTTTCCAATTTCGCGTCAGAATGAGCTTACAATACTCAACTGTGACATGATTGCTAAATTAATATTCTCCTATATGTTTCGAAACAATTATATAATTGGCTGCTCTCCAACGAAAAACTCTTTCAATTGCATACAGCCGTATAAAAAAACTATTATTATAATATTATATAGTGTTACAAATGTGTGTTTTTTAAAAAATAATTAACCACCTGAAGATGGCAACTCGTTGCTGAAACGCGTAGTGTAAATTCACAAGAAGTCACAAGACGGACATAATACAAGGCATTTCTAATACTTCATAATATTTCTATTTTTATTTACAGTTTGATAGCACTGGGGATTGAACAGTTTACTGAATATATGGAGTCTAATAAAGATAAGTTTAAACTTTATCGAGGAAAAGCACCTTTAAAGGATGTAACACATTTAATTGTACGCTATATGATGCCAATGAAAGATCCATATAATTTGTATAAATATATAATGTCACAAAAATTATGTAAAGTGTCGGAGAATCCAATACATTATTATTGTCAATATAAGAAGACAATACCGTTTATCCATTATGTTATTCAAGTAAATGAAGAGAATTTAGTTCCGTTAATCGAGCATCCAATTGAATTATTTCCACAAAAGTGGAAAGACGCATATGTAAATTACAAGGTAAGTGGAGCATTTAACGAAAAAAAAAATAATTTTTTGTACAAAAATGTAGTATTGTTAGGCAATTGAGTTTAAAAACGGGTTATGTTAATTAATCGGAAGCATTACAACATTAATTCACCGATTCAGTATTTTTTTGCGAATGGAATTGTGTAAATAATGCCACTGATATAATACATGTATACACAGGCTTAAACTTGGCATCTGAAATGTTGCAAAGTGCGGTAGTATGTGAAATTAAGATACTGGTTCTGGAATACAACATTTTTTTTTATATTTAAGGTTGTACGCGCATTACGCAGTGAGTCGAAATAAAATCTAAATTTTTTTGTACTAAAATAAAAAAATGTTAACCTGTAAATTAATAACTTAAATTTAGATGTTACTGAAGACCACTTATAATTGAATATACTTAATTATTTATTTATTAACAATAAAAAACAAATGTGTAATTGACTTTCTTTTAAAGGATACATTCGGTTTTGCGATCAGATCATTCCGAATGCAGGATAGAGAAAGCTAGATAGCAGATAAAATAATGTTAAATTATTGTAAATTCTAACGCATTAGAGCGTTCAGATCGATTTGAGCGTCAAACCGAATGTACCCTAAGATGGCGGACAAGTGAGAGACAATTTTGTCAATTTTCGATTATCTTAATTAAAATATCTCTAAACTAACAAGGTAGAATACTTTTTTTATAATTTTTACATAATCTATGAGAATCAATTAATATAAACTACAGTTTTCTAGATTTTAATCTTTAGCAGTTGTGGTTGAATTATATTAAAAATGTGAGTTTTAAACGAGATTGCCTATTGTCTACATGTTAAATATTCAGTTTTTAAAAATTAATTACGCAAAAACTACACTTCAGATCTTCCTCAAAAAATTAAATTATATGTATTTAATATCGATTAATAACATAATATTAAAAATTCAGCTCGTTATCCTTACTTTGCTTTAATGCACGTACAACCTTAAATCATAAAATTTTACAAAATCTCCGTGTTATTTTTGCAATAAATTGTAAATGAAAACGTTTACACTTTACGTCACATCCCATGGTCACAACTTTTGTCACGAGTATATACTTAAAACGTTTGAGTAGCACTGGTTTGTCAGTTATTGACATTTCTTTGATTTTGATTTCATCACTATCAAGAAATATTTAAAAAATATTGATAGGTACATTTTAAATAAAATAAAGCGGTTACAGGTAAATTATTAAGAGTCTTACGTAAATAAAGCTGAAAATAAATGTATATTGTGTCATATTTTATTTTTAATGAGATTTTTTAATACTGAACACTAGTTGGTTTGGTGATAACAACTAACTTTTTATTGAAATTAAAGGCAATTTAGAATAAAATAGAAGATGATTTGCTTGTTTACATCGGTTATTACTTGTATTTAAAATATGAGAGAACATAACCTCAAATTAGGGTTGTGAGTTTGAAACAATTTTTAAAATGAAAAATATATTTCTTTCAGCTCTACGGCAAAACGGATACTGTGTCTGTTAAACGCAATTATAAAAAAACAAGTCCTCTTAAAAGAATAGCTAAGCCTCCAGCATTTAATAGAAAACGGAGAAAAATTTTTACAATCAAACAGTGGCCGAATAATGTATGCGATTTAAATGACACAAGTGATTTAAGTCATGTATATTTCAACAATTACAATAAACCTAAACGAAATCGTAAAAACATAAATAAATCACCAAGGCTAGTAGTATTATCGGAAACATTGAAAAATCAAGTAGTCTTAAGTAACGCACAAAGGACACCTCCAAATAAAACAACAGACTCGACGAATCTTCGAATAGTGTCGATTACGAAAAATGCTCCCAGCATGCAATTTTTAACAACTCCGATTAAAAATATTGCAGGGAGAGGTTTGAGCCCAGAAAGAATTTTACCTGATTTAGGAGATATGTCTAGCTCAGATGACGGAAATGTAGAGTCGACAGTTTCTGAAAATGATTTGGACAATGCAAGTAGTCTTGAAAATACAGAAAAGGTAAAAGTCGTTTGTAATCACTAGACTTTTGGTAGAAAGTTCTTTTCATTTTTAGTATGCGTTAGATGTAAATATGATAGGGGCTCCCTATAAAGAACATAAATAGATAGAAACGTCACTATTAGAAATTATACAAACTTATGAGAAATTGTTTTTTTAGGATAATGAAGATGAAATCACAGCATTGATGTTGGCTAGTTCGACTATAAAAAATAAAGTAGTAACTAAAAAAAATATAACTGCGACAGAGAAAAAGAAAATTAAGCAACAGAAAGAGCATGAAGCTACATTGGCATTGTTGATGCCGGATGATGTTGTAACCCAAGAAGAAAAAGCAACAAGTAAGAAACAATTTTTTTATATCAAAATACAGAAATATCTGTAGGTTTTTTTACGCTATTATAATTAATCAAGACTATTAGTCCTATCCGTAAATAAATTCACATATTAGTGAATAACACAATATATCTGATGACATATCACCATGATATTTAATATAAGAAAAATGTAAATGCCAC
The DNA here is from genome assembly GCA_039654895.1 of Mongoloraphidia duomilia. Lineage (NCBI taxonomy): Eukaryota > Metazoa > Arthropoda > Insecta > Raphidioptera > Raphidiidae > Mongoloraphidia > Mongoloraphidia duomilia. The sequence continues at coordinate 16,592,963 of CM077516.1, read as the reverse complement.
TGTCGGAACTTTAAGCGACAAATTTAGTGTATTAAATATGGTTTTGAACCCGAAACTCCCGATTTCAAATCAGGAGTTTCGGGTTCAAAACCATATTTAATACACTAAATTTGTCGCTTAAAGTTATCTAGAGTCCGATACAATTTCTCATCAATGTAATTCACACAGCTTGCGATTGCAAGTGAAATATTTTATGGCTACCATTTTAATATATTTTTTTTTTTTTTTAGAATATGCACAAGCATATTTTGATAAAGTTCAAGAAAGGCTGTCTTCGGATTCTCCAGACGAATATAATGAATTCCTTGCAACTCTCAGCGACTTTGATGAAAGTGTTGACAGCGTTTCTAATCTATACACAAAAGTCGAAAATTTACTGAGCCCAAATAATCACGATCTGTGTGAAGAATTTTTAACATTTCTTACTCCAACACAGGCTAAACAGATTGGAAAATTAGTTCCACATTTTATGTATACCAATATGGCTATCTTTCTTAGAAAATTAGAAGTTTACTTCAATAAACAACCTGCGCAAATTAGGAAAATATATAATTTGTTGGCGGAATTCGGTACAGCAAAATCTCCAGCAATGGAGAAAATAAAAAGTTGTATCCTTCCATTATTAAAAGGAAACACTGTACTTATTGATTATTTTTTGCAAATATTTCCCAAGGAGAAACCCCCAGAAAAGTAAGTTTTTATTTATTTATCAGTTGAATGAATGAATGAATTGTGGATTATAGACGCTCGACAATATTTATCAGTTGATCAGTAACAGCTTCATAAATCACTACATTTCTATAAACATTTTAGTTTAATGACGGTATGGGAAAACATCGATTGTGACAAAGCGGATGGAAATGAAGATGAAGACACTTTCGAAACTATAAATGTTCCTGCAACAGAAGATCCGTACGGAAATGCTAGCTGCATTTGTTCTTGCCATGATTCGACTGATGAACAGTATAATAAAAAGACACTTCACTGCCTAACTTGTGGAACTAAGGTAAATTTAAATATTGTATTGATGATTTCCTGAAGTATATTATTTCTATTGGCAACACACTTGTAAAACTTTTTAAATACGTTAATATGCCAACAAGATAGAAACTGCTGGTCTAAAATTAATATCACCAATCATTGGAATAATTTTGAATGATTATATTACAGTTTATACAAGGAAGAGTTTTTATACAAACCAAAAAAGGATTGCGTCCTGCTGGTATAACTTTTGATAGTGGTTCTATGACTGAGCATAGAAAGCGATTATGTGTGAATCCAACAGGACGCTCAAAACGTCGATATGAAGCTTCATCACCAACAAAATCTGGCCCTATATCTCCCAACAAACAAATGCATATTGAATCTGAAGAAGACGATGGAACACTTATGAACCGTACAAAAAGTCCTTCGAAAACTGCGCGAACAAAAAGTCGCGTGCAAACAGCCAAGAAAGTACCATCCAAAATAAAAGTCGATCGAGCATTGAAAAGCGATACACAAAAAAAGTTAAATGAACCATCGTTAGAATCTGGAAAACAGAATGTATTGTCAACAACCGAATCTACATCAACAACACAGAAACGAGCTAGTCCTAGATTTCAACCACATAATAACTTGAACACTGCCCAAGAAACGGTTGTTAATTCTGAATTGAGTCCATCCAAAAATGATTTATCTAGTCCTCCACACAGCAGTAAAGAAATTACAATTGTTTTGCAGAACTCTGAAAAAAAATCACAAAATTCAGGTAAAGGGATGGCTGCCAGTATTTGTCAAAATGAGTCTGAAACGCATAGCAATGGTACTGTATCTAATCTTGTTACGGATTCTGTTCTAACTGCTTCAGATTTAAACAAAAACTGTACTGGTTCTGTTGAAAACTCGAATAAAGAAACGCTTACAGATTTGCCTCATAATGTATTAAAAGAAAAAAAATCAACTACACAAAAATCAACTCTTCCTGCAGTAATTAAAGAAGACGGTTGTGAAAAGGAAAACGCGATGAAAGTGAAGACTGCAGAAACGTCAGATGTAAAAACGGAAAATGAACAGGAAGCTATGGATACTCAAGAGTGGGATGATTGCAATGCATCAATTGAATCAACTGAATTAAAATTAAGTCCGGGTCATAGTATTGAAAGTATAGACGTATGTGAAGAGTCATCTCAGGATACATCGGTTTGCCAAGATGAATCTCATATGATTTGTTCGGAAAGTGAAAATGAATCTAATATTGAAGTTGAAAGTAATCATAGCGATTGTAGCTCACCAATTCAGATACATAGTGAAGAAAGCAGTAACAATGACATCCCCGTTCCAGGATATTCGGAGGATAATAAAAACGTCGATGGTAATTCTGGAAATATTGTCAACTCAGGATCTTGGACGAGGGAAGAAGATAAAATTATTCTACAAACATTTCAACAACACTGCGGTAGTGAGAAAATTTTTGAAAAAATTAATCTCTTAATACCACAAAGAACAGTACGAGAAATCCGTGAAAGATTTCAAACATTAATGCAGTTACTTCAGCAAATTACTGACTCAAATACTTAATTGAGGTATTGGATTACAACTTGTTTGAATTAAACATCCATCAAAAATATTTATATTTGTTATATTATGTTATTTATAGGGAAAAAATTGATTTTGTATGTTTTAACATTATAATTAATCGATAGAAACAATTGTACATTTTTGTTCCTGAATTAAATTTATTATAATTACTTTTACAATATAAAATATTTGTTTTGTTTATATAAATCAACTTCGCTATAAAGAAATGACTAACATAAAATAAAAAGATCACTTCAAATTCAATACTTTTTGCAAATTACAATAATCACGAATAATAAATTAAGTATTTTTAATATAATAATGAAATCACAAAGCAAAACATATTACCATAATAAGAAATCCCAGTCTTTCATAGCGACTCATAACTAGGGTTGCAAGTGTAAACTTAATTGCAGTTTTTAAAACGCGCCAACTCCAAAACATATTTATGAAATCTAACCAAAATAATTTTCTGTGATTTTCTTTAGTTTCGTATACATTTTTTGAACTATGATACTGTACATAAGGAAATGTATATCTAATAATATTTCTGTCGATAAACCCGTGGTATTTCCAGCGACTTCCTTCCATTTAACCCTGATTCGCTTATTTCTTGTGTTCGGTTATCTGCTCCAAATATAAGAAAACGATTATTTTAATTTTTGTACCAGCCACCAGGCAATTTTCGTTTGGAAAGCTATGCCTTCAATCATACCTCTGGCTCTGACTTTCAACGTTTTTGAGAAGATAGTAGCAGTAGTAGTAAGTAGGTATTAACATCAGCTCACAGCTGTCAAAAAAGTCCAGGTCCAGCTGATCAATACTCTTTAAAAGTTAAAAGTAATAATATCAACGGGAAATTTAAATAGGTATATTTTTTTCTAAATGCGCGTGCCGCGTAGAATACCGTAGAAACTAAAATATCGACCTGTTCAATCTTTACTCATTTCTTTACTTCGGTAGTAATTCTCATCATCTTATGGCCACTTATTTTTGTTCCATAGACGTCCAGTCCAGAGAACAGATATCCTACGAATTACTATCACTTTTGAAAAATTTTATATAAATTATAGAATCTGATTAGTTAAAGTATGTACAGTTTTGTCTTTACCATTAATTGTAAAGACAAAATTAAAAAACTTTTCGTTTTGCAAGAAATTCCTTTCCATTTATTTATAGACAATTCACAGTTGTGGTCATTAGCGTCGAAATAAAACAAAATGTAATTAGAAGTTATAGAACAACAATTAAATTAAACAACAAATAAATAAATCAACGGATACGAATAAAGTGAATTGAGAATTCTACAATGCATTAATATTTTATTGCAAAATCAGGGTTGTTTATGATATTGAAATCAGTGAATAAATGGCAGCTGTCCCATGTACAGTCGCGGACTTAATAAAGTTTACACTTGAGTTTTTCAGTGAGTTCCCAAAAAGTCAGTAGCTTAGCAACAAATTTATTTTTTAATAGGTAAATGTTTAATGTCAAAAATGAAAAGAAATAATAATTGTCGTTTAAATGCCTCGAAATTATTAAAACGATGAACAAAAAAGAAGAATTATAGCAAGATTGGGGAAGAAATTTGCTAGTATCAAATATTATGTTTTAATTGAATAATATTGCGTAATTTGGATTGTATAATAAACAACTGAGGTGTTTTGATAATAATTTTTTATTGAATTTTTAAGATGTAGGTAACCTTAGTAATTGATACATTACTATCAAAAGCCAAATTACAATATGCAAAAATTAAAAAAACCGCTAACTAGAAGATACAGGTGTAAACTTTTTTTAATCCGCGACTGTACACGGAAAAAGCACGGAAGACGGAACACGGAAATGCAAATGGCTGACGCTGACCAATCAGATTGTTTCCGTAATATTCAAACAGAGATAAATAATAGATATTCAAACTTTAGCCGCGTTGGTCTGTCGATCCATGGAGTTTTTTATGAAGACTCCACTCCGTGACTCCATGTGTCGAATCCTTCGTCACACGCCTGCGCAGTGCGCAAAAACTTTTCATTTTTCAAAAGTCAAAGTTTGACATTTGCAAATCGTCCCAAGCATTCATTCTAAATATAAATTTGAAATTAATCTTTTAAGTTAAGTTGGTTATAAGTTGTTATAACTATATTAACGTTTTCATACGAAGTAAATTTAAAATAATGGAATCAAACAGGAAACACAATTTCACATTGTTATCGCTGGCATTAAAAAAGTATTTTGAAAAAATAGCTAATTCCGTAAGGTAAATTGTCAATGCCCTTTATCCTTTATTGATCTTTGTTTTGTATAATATATTATTATATCTTCAGCAAAACACATTTAATGATTAGGTCGGAATGGGGGCAACTTTGTTACTTTTAAACCAAATTGCACTTGTCCCGGCCTGAATTCTAAATGTAAAACTTCATAATATTACCTAGAATGCATAAATTGAAGACATCAATTTGAATAATTTATCAAAAGAACATTGTTTTATTAGTAAAGAAGAGTTTTGTAAAATACTGGAAGCATCGTTACAACAAAAACCTGTATCAGCTGAAAAATTGTATAATGTTTACGTAAATAGAATACTAAAGAAAACAACAGAAATGTGGGATGCTGTATGTGAGGAACAAGATTTGGACTCCAAATTTGAAGTACTGGAAAATCAAATTCAAATATATTCAGATCATAACACTGAAGCATGGTAATGTTTATTTTTCATCAAAATATTAAAATATTATTTTTTAATGTTTGTGTAATTGCTAAGTGGATACAACTACAATTTATTTATGTATAAGGCCCTGTCATAAGCTTTTTTACTCTTCGGCTTCTAATTGTTTTATACGTAGTATAAATAACCGAAGGACCTACAGCCTTAACGTAGACTTCAAACCACGTGCATGCCATACACTATTTTTTCAATATGTGCCTGCTATAATATTTAAAAAAAATTCGACTGATGACCAGTCCTATACTTCCCACCTAGTAAATATTTGCAAAAAATAAACACTTTTTAACTTCCCATTGGAAGTTATTGTAATGGGTCCGAAAATCGAAATCAAAAAGGAAAAAAAAATTTTATGTTTCAAGGTCACTACACTATTTTTACACTACTTTTAGAAAGATGTGTGTGTGTGTGTGTGTGTACGTATGTATGTGTCCATTTCTTTCTAAGACGAAATCTCGAGAATGAAAAATGATATCGACTACGTTAGGGTGCCAATCGACGCGTATTAACGTAAATATGATCTGAAAGAAATTTTTTCAAAATCGGTTCAGCCGTTCTTTTTTCTTAACCAAATAACCTCCAAAAAAGAAGATTTTACACAATATCTCGCGAATAAAAAATTATATCGACTTCGTAGGGGTGTCAATCGAGGCGTGTTAACGTCATTTTGATCCGACATAAATTTTATAAAAATCGGTTCAGCCGTTTTTTTTTTTTTTTTAATGTTAAAAATAAATAATAATTATGTTTTAATGATTAAAATGATTACTTTTCTGTGTAATATCTAATTTAATTATTATTATTAAATATTTATCAAACTGGGAAGTTCGTCGTGTGGACCTCAAGGGTCGCACTTTAGTCCTAACAAACGGCCCACCTCACGGCTTGTTATTATTAAATATTTATCAAACTGGGAAGTTCGTCGTGTGGACCTCAAGGGTCGCACTTTAGTCCTAATAAACGACCCACCTCACGGCTTGTTTTTTATTCTTTGACTAGGCCCAAATAACCTTAGCTGTTGGTGGTCTTTAAAACACAATTTTATTTTTATTCTTTGAAAAAAGCATGGCCCTCTTTTTTGTTTGGTGATCTACTGATGGCTAACTTAATATAGCAAAAATCATGGTTACCTTGATTTACGTACAATTTTTATTTTTTTTAGTAAAATATTTTTTTTCTCGAAAACTATACATTTTAGAGAAAAAAAATATTTACATTTTTTTCATATTATAACATCTAGAATTCATTTATATTTTTTTTACCTATGTTAATACGTGACATTGAGGACGTTTTTTTGAATATCTCAGGATCCACTGAACCGATTTGACTCAAAATCTAATCAGATCTAAGTTAAAGACTGATAAACACAATAGAACAATTGGCATGCCCGTATGTTGTTCCGTTCTTAAGATATCGAAGGCGAAAAATTGACCACATACAGACATCAGTCAGAAAATGATCTTAAACGATTGCTAGGGTCTCAAAACGTGAAAATCTGTTAAAATCTCGAAATATTTTTTTCGGACTAAATCCATTACTTCCCTACCATAGTAGAGGTGGGAAGTAAAAATAATACTGTAGCTTTTCATATCATAATGTGTAGTTATTTCATATTTTCACCTCTGTTTTTAAAATGTTCATAAAAATAACAGTTCTTAAATGGCAATAAATCTCTGTTGATAGGAGACCGGAAACTGGAAATTGTAACGCAACTTTAAATGCTTATTATGCTAATCAATTATTAAGACACAAACAGAAGTTAGAAGATACTGTGCACCAATTAGAATATAAATGTGAAGCGTTAAAACAGGAAGTATTATCAAAGAGGGAAAACATGTCCAAAAATGAAATTCAACTCAATAAGTGCAAAGAGAAGTTAATAAATATCAATAATAATTTGGATACAGTAATGCAGGAACATGTTGACAAAATATAGAGTTTTGTATAAAAAATTTTTACTATAACATTCATATGAACTTTTTTGTAATAAAAAATACTATTTTCTTTGTATTTACAATTTTCTTAATTCAGAAAAAGTGATATCTAAGGTCCATGATCAAATGAAATACGTTTTGTAAACGTTTAAAATCGTATTTTTCTCACAAACCTTTAAATGACTTATTTTTTCTCTTTTTTGGGGGACTGCAAATATTCATTTTAATCCCAATAGCTAAGTTTATCGACAACAATTTTATAGGAATGTTCTGATCCACCAAAAAGTATCGATCTGGATCGTACTATACAGTATAAAATCATATTATAAAAGATCGACACAATATATCGATACTATCCAGGTTTTTATATTATATTACTATAGATTATTATTCAATGTCAAAAGTATCTCGATTTTCCTTTTCCATATCTTATCATCATTCTCCTTCTAGTAACCTACTTTATTCAGGGAAAATTGTGCCGTCTCCTGCCTATATAACTACAGCAAATGAAGGGAATGGGGAAAGGGTATGTCACATTTTTTTGATTTTTGAGCTGTTAGTGCCATCATAGACCGTAACGGTTTTCAGCTGTTATAGATATACTAGCAACGAATAATATCAATAGTGTGCACTGAAATAATAAATAGATAGACAGTTGAAATGTAAAGATATAAGATCGAGATTCGGCATTATTAAAATTAAATAACTATTACAAACTAACGTATTTACTTATTATTGTTAAATACTTATATAACATCAGCACTGGGTTGTGGGGAAAAAGAAATAGGTAGGTCACCGTGTATTTTAAAACTTTAAATTATTGGATGGCAAAAGAACAAGGAATGTAAATAACTTTAAATTCAATTTACTCAGCAATTTGTCAGAAGGACATAACTTGTTTTTTCCACATTCCCTTCAAATATAAACATTGATAAGAAAAAACCGCTGTACAGAGTTTCTCAAACAGTTATAATAGTTACCCTAATTTGACGCTTAATTATAAATTAATTGAAAAATTTGAGGTTATAAATTTTAGCTGTCAAAACATTTCTGTTCGTTTTTACATTGACCAATACGTTTTAGTATGATTTATATAAAATAATGTTGCTGAGAGCAAGATGTATTCATTTAAATTGGCAAGCGGTATTAATAATTTTGCTAGCTCTAATATGTAAGGAAGTGCAGCATAGTGAAACAGGTAAAAAAGTGACATTTATAATGTCTAGGTACTTTCGTATTTTAATAAAATGTTTTTGTAGGAAATCTCGCTAGTTTTCAAAACAATGACATTAACAAAACCGAATCCATGCTTATACAGGTAAAACATTTTTTTTTTTTTACTATTTACATTTTGAGGTTGTAAGTATAATTTTTTTAATTTCAATGTCTATATTATTGTAGAATAGCAAATGCCAACAGGAAGACACTAAGTGCTCAGAACTGAATTACCCTTGTATAGAGTGCTTTTTCAAAAATGTGTCATGTAAATATGGAGCCGAAACAAACGTGACTTGTCGGGTCGTTACAGAAATTAAGTGCAACGTAAGTAATTAATTAAATAGCTAGCCACACACACACTTTCGAATTTCTATTGGTTTTGAACCCATCTGTAATTTTGTAGCTCTGTGATCATGGATGGTCTATACCAGTTTATTTAGTTCGCAAATTAAAACCGCAAATTTATTCCTGAAGTCTTTTGTGCAGTGTTTGAACGATGCATCGATTTTCCGTTTGATTCATAAACTATTATAAAATATTACTCTATCCCATAAAACAGTTCTGGAACTCCATATTTATATTTTAAGGGGCTATTCAAGTATTACGTAACGCAGTTTTTGAAGATTTTCTTATGAGACATAAGTACATATTCCCAGGTTGCATTTATTTTCCACCAAATTAGAATTATTTATTTCGGTATTACACTTTTGATGTTGATAATCTGTTTCATACTAATAATTTGATATAGGGTAATCGAGAATTCAACAGAACAATGAAATGCCGCTACTGTTATCAAACTGACACGTCGGAGCATAGCTGTGTAATGAAAGCAAATTGTAGGTCGATATCAACGCCGCGTGAATATTATCAAACCAACTGTTCAGTGAATGAAGACGTCATTTGTTTGGGTAAAAGGCAATTCCCAAAACGCGTGGTATGCAATTGGACAAGTGGTTACAAATGGTCCACAACATTAATATTAAGTATAACGCTGGGAGGCTTCGGAGCTGATAGATTTTATTTGGGGCATTGGCAAGAGGGCATCGGTAAACTGTTTAGTTTCGGTGGTTTAGGTGTATGGACTTTAATTGATGTTTTACTCATTGCACTTCATTATTTAGGACCAGCAGATGGTTCATTATATATTTAAAATATTATTAGCAAAAGACTGTACTTTTACGTTATTTATCGAATTTAAAACAAATATATTATTTGATTGCAATTTTTTCTGTTTTCTAAATCCATTTAAAAAAAATTTTAATTCGTGAAACAATTAAATAATGACTAATTTTGAATATGCAATGGTACAAAAAAAAAAAAAAAATACCGACAAATATTCAACTATACAGCAAAAAACTTGTCAAACTTGTCCTGTGTAATTCACACATTATAACAATATATTCCTACTTTTCATATTTTAGACAAGCATTTTTATAAACGTGATCACTTTGGCATAATATACAGTGTGTCCCACCGTAACTGTGACATATCATTTTAACATGGGGTTACGATATTTTGTTAATATTTGCTCCCCGTTAACTGTTTTTGTTATTTTTATTTTACGATCTGGCTCTAAATGTCCCCAGTAATGGTTTTGTAGACTTAATTTTATTTAAATCTCTTTAAAAATTAATAAAATCACATTTTTAATAAATAAAACACAATCTTTGCTTTGTATACCAGTTCAATGGACAAGTGCTCAATGTCGCAAATAGCCTAGTCGGCTAGCGCGTTGACCATCAGTTGCCTTCACGCCAAGCCTAGGTTCGAATCCCGAGAGCTCATAATTAATTTTTTTTTAAATAATGAAAATACGTGTTAGTTTTAATGAAAATAATTAATAAAATTGCTATACTTTTATTTGTAAATAATAAGCATTATTAATTGTTCTCCAATGTATTTTCATTATTTAAAAAAAAAATTAATTATGAGCTCTCGGGACTCGAACCTGGGCGACATGAAGGTAACTGATGTTGGTCAACGCGCTAGCCGACTAGCTATTTGCTGCACTGAGCAATTGTCCATTGAACTGGTATACAAAGCAAAGATTGTTTTATTTTTAAAAAATGTGATTTTATTAATTTTTAAAGAGATTTAAATAAAAATAAGCCTACAACATCATTACTGGGGACATTTAGAGCCAGATCGTAAAATAAAAATTAGAAAAACAGTTAACGGGGAGCAAAAATTAACAAATTATCGTAAAACCATGTTAAAATGCTATGTCTCAGTTACGGTGGGACACACTGTATGCCTTCAACTATAATCTGAAATGTCTATAATCTTCAGTGTATTATATAAATTAGTTTCAACTATAGCTGTTAAACTCGTCAAACATTTTACAAAAGTGCATACAAAAATTACATAATAATTTTTGGAGTTTACTCCTTAAGAATCGATTTTCATATAAGGCGCCCGGTATGGAAATTTTATGAGGAGTAAAATTAATACAAGCGTTAACTAAAAAGCGTTACGTTTTTCAGCGCAACGTACCTTGCGCACCTTTCAATGTATGTATATTTGTATACAGCCGACGTGTATAGGGTATGCTGCGCGACAGCTGACGCATGTAAGTATGTATGTTTGCCTACTGCATAGTCAAAGACAATCATACTTAAGGAGTAAATTCCAGTCGTGCGTCGGAGCTGACACACACACTTTTTTAAGCTCAAAATTGATAATCTATGGCCATTTTGAGTGTTATGTTAATTAATTTAAATAGATAATAAAGGGTGCATTCAGATTTAACATCTGGAGGAGATTAGCCACGCTCGATGAGCTCCGAGGAAAGCGAGCGAGCAAGCAGATTGAACCATCTTCAGAGCATTCATTTTAAAAATGAGCGGAAACATGTGCTGTGATTTAGAAGTTCATTTGTATGAGGTAATTTTTCAATAAATAAAAATACACAGAATACAAAGAATAGTAATAAATAAATAAATCTGTATCACACAGAAAGAAGACTACAGTAAAGCCCCTCTAATCAGGATCAATTAAAACTGGCTCAATCCGGATTAGTGAAAAATCTGGATTACTGGAGCAATAAAGTAATTAAGTAAAGACGAAATAAACGGTGAAAAATTTATTATAACAAATATTACACACATTTTCAAGGAAAACTAAACAACACTTAACCTAATCGTTACAATAATATATTACCTACATATAAAAAAATCGAAAATAAATTCAAAATTTATTTAAAAATATCTGATATTTTTGTTTGGCGTATGCACGACTCTGTTTTCCTTCGCCTATTAAATAGAGGTACTGAAACTCTTAATTAAGAGCCTCTTTATGTTTAACTTTCCAATAAATACTGTTTTTCGGTGAAAGAATTAACGTTTTATGTGGTCTTTTTGACGCCATGTTGATTTAAATTGATACGGGGATTTCCATTTTATGTTCCACACTTAGTCGAGGATTCCCTGTGCGCAGTGAGGAGTAATGAGAACAGATGACGCGATCCGGATTACACGGTACATAATATAAAATTTATATTTTAAAATTTTGTCTGGATTAGTGAAGGTTCGGATTAGAGGGGCTTTACTGTATATAATTAAATAAAATTTGATTTATTATATCTATGGGTAAAAAAAAATTAACAAAGGATATTACCATTAATTATAAAATAAAGGAATAAAACGAGAAAAAGTACATATAATTGCTTCTTTTTATAACAATGTTGACTTAAAATGACGAACAATAAAGAATATAAGAATATATCCGCTTTAGTAAAGAATTTAATTTACTGGCGCCATTTTATCTGCTCACTCAGCTCGATCAATAGAGTGCAAAACCGAACTTATCCTTTATCTATGAATGAATGAATCGTAAATTATAGACGCTCGACAACTGAGGTCATAAGCGTCTGACCTTTATCTATGAACTAGTGGTGCGGAAACTATAGTTATGGACATCTTACCGTAATTTTAAAATGCATCCCTTCCCTTGAGTTACCCAAATATTCGCGCCCCTCTGAAAACTCTCATATGAACAAATAAAATCTTACAATTAAAAACACAATTATAAAAATATAAATAAATATCATTTCAAAGCAAATAAAGCGATAAACAGTGAATTTTGAATAATTTTAAATGGGATGGATAAGCTGGCGGGTCCGTTCTGCGCTCTACGCCTCTACCTGAGAGTTTTTGTCAACACCACTCCCCATGTTTTTCCTTGACCATGAGTAATATTTTACATTTCATGATTTCCCTGATTTATTAAAAATTTCGTCTGTGATAAAATGTAACAGAAATTGGCAAAAACAATATAGAGTACAACTTCGCAAACCCGGACACATATGGGACCGCGCATCATCCAAGTTTGTGAATAAAGGTGTTTCAAATATTTGTTTTGTTCTTTTTTTCTTTTTATTTATTTTAAATTGAAAGGAACACATTTCTAGGCCACAAAACTAAAACACATATTATGCAAGTTCATAAAAAAAATAAAAATAAAATATGTACTAAAATAATAGTAGTTTTGTTTACGTTTGTTACCAATTTTACAAAATAAAAGTATGTATTCACGAAAGTAATTGATTTACACTTGCCTCAGTGTCAGTAATAATTATAAACTGCGTTAGACGTGCAGTTATGGCACCGTGCAACCGTGCAATAACATGCAAGATGCTTCACGAACTGAACTGTTTTGTAAATGTAAACAGGTCGTTAATTTTTATGGAAGTGTCCGAGTTTTAGAGTCAAGTGTCCGAAAGCATTACCCATCTAGGTTTTTGGTGTGCGTGTTAGCGTGTGTCCAGGTTTACGAAGTTGTACTATATTCAAATTATTTTGAATTCTCACGAATTTTCATATAAATTGTAAAAAACAAAAACAAACAAAGGTTATCTATATTCTAAAGTGTGTTTATTTATTGTGATTAATTGTTATTAAACTTATATGGTTTAAAGTAAGACCGTTTAGGTATTTTCGATATGTTGTCAATTTTCCCTATCGATAAATAAGGTTTGAAACCAACTGAATTACATACAAACAAATTTAAGGGCAAAGTAATAGATCCAAGCATCAGTGACGTCACATTATTCATTTCATTTAAGGATAATGGTGTTACTAAATACAACTTCTGATTTTCCATGTCGATTCCTCGAACAATACCTGAAATAAAAAATATACTAGAAAGTGTCGGATTACAATGTATATATGGTAGTGATGTGCCGGATCGTTAAAAATGTATATCCGCGGATACGGATCTGAATACGGATATTTGGTCCCAAGATCCGCGAATACGGATACGGATCTTAACTTTCTTGGAGTACGCGGCGGTAAATACTAAATATTGCACATCGACCTTTGGAAAGAGACTATCTGTTATGGGAAAAAGTTATTGACCACGATATTAAAAAATAAAAAATAATTTGAATGGAATTTAACTGTTTTTCATTATTACCTAATCACCTATATATATAAAATTTTATCTATGAATTGAAAATTGATAAGGTAAAAGATCCGCCAAAAAACTAACGGATACGGATCTTTCTTTTCCCTCGGATATCCGCGGATACGGATACGGATATTCGGCACATCACTAATATATGGTAAAGAAATATCAATGTTCTGATTGAAAGAAATTTCACGTTTACGCTTACGAGAAGAAATTATTATTTGATAACTAATAAATGATCAGGCAAAAAAAAAACTGGAGGTTCGCCAATTTTCTCAAATCAAGTTATGAATTTGTTCTTCATGAGCAGCTGCTGGTGTCCATGTTTTTTATCACTTACTCTTAAAACTTAGAAAATACATACACAAAAAAATGATTTCAAAATTCCCTGATAATTCCCCGTTTTCCAGTAAAGTTTGTCATACTTTTCCCTGATATAATTAATAATTGAATAATCAATAAAATAAATTATTTTTACCCTACTATTAATTATTCCATGTTGAAAATATAATATAAGTTAAAATATTCAATTCTAAATGAAAAAACTTAAGAATTATTGTTAATGCATTCTTTTTTTTAACTTCCCATTGGAAGTTATTGTAATGGGTCCGAAAATCGAAATCAAAAAGGAAAAAAAATTTTTATGTTTCAAGGTCACTACACTATTTTTACACTACTTTTAGAAAGATGTCTGTGTGTGTGTGTGTGTGTGTGTACGTATGTACGTACGTACGTACGTATGTATGTGTCCATTTCTTTCTAAGACGAAATCTCGAGAACGAAAAATGATATCGACTACGTTGGGGTGCCAATCGACGCGTATTAACGTAAATATGATCTGAAAGGAATTTTTTTAAAATCGGTTCAGCCGTTCTTTTTTCTTAACCAAATAACCTCCAAAAAAGTAGATTTTACACAATATCTCGCGAATAAAAAATTATATCGACTTCGTAAGGGTGTCAATCGAGGCGTGTTAACGTCATTTTGATTCGACATAAATTTTATAAAAATCGGTTCAGCCGTTTTTTTTTTTTTTTTTTTTTAAATTATTGATGTTTTAATGATTAAAATGATTACTTTTCTGTGTAATATCTAATTTAATTATTATTATTAAATATTTATCAAACTGGGAAGTTCGTCGTGTGGACCTCAAGGGTCGCACTTTAGTCCTAATAAACGACCCACCTCACGGCTTGTTTGTTTTTTTTTTTTAATTTTCAAGTGGCAATAATTTCAACAATTAGAGAAATAAAACTTACCAAAACCGACACAGCACTGGTTCTGTGAACACAATGCCACAAGGCTTGCATTGAATACACTTTCTAAATAATTTTCACTCGTGTTGTCTTTCAAAACAGTCAACTGAATCAACGATAGCCGAGTGCTGAAATAAATAAGTAAAGATGATAAAATGATCATATTTAAAAATTTAAATTAACTGTTGATTACAGGTTTTTTAGTTTATGCATTCTTTCAGTAAATCCTTAGGGTCCACCGGGTTGCCATGGCGGCTCATCTGGTTGAGCTGCCGTGGTTTCTCTAGGCTGTCAACAAAGCATTAAGCAACCAGACAGGACGTAGTTTCAAAAAATCAATTTTGCGGCAAACATTGATATTATTAATTATAAATTATGTCGAAATTCACTAATTTAGTAGATTGTATACCTAGATGTGTAATGGGGCATATTACTGACGAGTGATGACAATACTGCGAGCGAGAGCGAGTTTTTAGTCACGAGTCATATACGCACGATATATATTTTATTTTTTGCCATACCCACTACAAAATACCTACTTTTCACTTCATTTTCAAAAAATTTTGACAGTTCGTTTGCGTCGCCATCTATATATTATTCACAGTAGGCAGTGAGTATGTAATACACTGTAATAGCAGACAGATAGAAAGTAAAACACTTTCGGCACGTCTGCCTGTTAAATGATCCATTACAGGCCGGTATACATGCATCAAAAGTAGCTATTTTGTAGAGGGTATGGCAAAAAATTAATATTTTTACGTAAACATCTATTTTATAGCAATTTTGTTTTCCTATTAAATAAAAGTTGATTTTTTCTGCAAACATTTTTTTTTCATATTTCAAATTATTTTTTTTATTCGGTCAAATTGGTTGTATATCGTTAAAATTAGTTAATTTGCAAACATAATCAATTTTGCGAGGATCGTGCAGTAAGTGGAGAGGCCAAAATAGTGGTCGCAACTGGCAGCTTAGTGAAGCAGGCGCGTATGAACGCTGTGTATTTAACTGGAAGCTCACCCAACGCATTTCCAGCTGCCAGTAAGATATGTTCGGCGTGTTGATGCTGACAGCTGCAACCAAGCTGCCAGCCCATCCAACTGAATGCCGGATGAGGTACACTTCATATAATAAACTACATGCATTTTAATGAGAGCTCCATTCTGCCATGGCAGCTCGTTGAGGCATAGTCCTTAATGTAGATCTGGTTACCTCAACATGATAATACATAATTATTTGGCATTCAAAAAAAAATTGAAATGTTTCTATTTAACGAAACTATTTAGTAAACTTTTCACATAAAACAGAGGTACCATTGTAATTGCAAAAATACAACCGATAAAAGATTTAATGTTAATGCTAAGAAGATGCTAGAGAACCAAAATACTCTGTCTGCTCTCAAATAATATTACTTACATATACGGCACAATGTCTGCTACTTCCATTTCGTTATTTTGAAACATTTGACTGAAATAAGCCATCAAGCATAAGTCTCTGGTTTGTCTTGCATCTGATCGCCATCTACCAGATTTCTTTACACTGGATACTGAATCGATAACATCTAATTTATATGTCAAATTCACTTGTTTGTTTAACGTGCTCGCTACAAACTCTGGAGTGAGTATACTTGGAAAATTATTCTCAGCTGATTTACTCATAATCTGTATAATTCGCGTTGGAGCGAATTTGTCAATCAAAGAACTTGTTAAATATATACCGAGACCTCGACAGAAACCCATTGTATTTATGATCCATGGAATATTTTTAAATTCCGAACGTGCATGACAATATTTTAATAACGTTTCTACACAACTTAAGTATCTTCCGGAGCAAGCTGAAACATTTGTATCTCCGACAAATTCACATCTGCAAAAGAAGTCATTAGAAATTGAACATAGCAAGCCATAATAAATAAAGAATAGTTTTCAGATTAGTGACTATAGCTTTTATTCGACACAAACCTTATCTTAACCCAATCATAGCAGGATTAAAAAAAAACTATAATTTGTTTGATTACTAGTAGGTTAGTGTAGCAAGTTTAATAAAAATAGGTTTGGCTGTTCTCGCGTGATGATGCTACCAACAAACAGACAAAAAATCTGGAAAGGCGTTTCCCTGTCTAGATATCATACAAAACATACAAAAACCCCGCAAGAAAAATTAATTTTCTTGTAATAATAATAAGTACTACCAACCTGTCTGGTTGTTTTAAATGCGTGTAATTGGGGCCAAGTAATGGTTCACAGACAGCACTGGCTGACACACATCCAGATACAGTAAATTCAGTTTGTCCAGGATCTACATCGATGCACAATACTTTTTCATGGACGCTAAGTAATTTATTAACTAAATACCGAAGAAAAGTTGATTTTCCTACATTATTTCCTCCACAAATCAGGGTACACTGGAATCCTTTAGAATGTAAAATATCTTTGATTACTGGACTCCATTTTTCATTTTCTTGGAATATCCAATCAGTTTCATCAATATTGAAATGACACTGTAATTTTCTTTCAGCACTCAAAAATTTATTATTTTCTTCATAAAAGTATTCAATCTTTGGATATAATTGCTGGGATAAATGTTTTTCTAAATAATTTGATGTTATATCGTCAAAATATTCAAAAACTAGAACACAGTCATTTTTCTTAATTTTAACAATTATTTCATTTGCCATTTTTTTGGTTACTCCTACATTTAATAACGCCTGTTCAATATCAACATTTAATTTGCCATTCTCAACAGTTTCAAAACACAATAAACAATGGCCTCGTGGTGAAAAAACGAGTTTCTTTTTATCAGTTAGTCTGTAGCCACAAATATCGACTTCACCAGATATACATGAAGCTATTAATTTTCCATTCAGTGCTAATTTGCACGGATGATGTAAAATAAAAATGCATATATGGTTCAAAACATAGTATTCACAGTTTTTGTAACAATCATCACCCAGCGATAATTTCTGTATATCGTTTTCAACATCAACTCTATTGCCATTTGTTGAAACATTTATTTTTTCGTAATATCTTTCTTCCAAATTAGATGTATTACTGGAATCTGATGCTATAATGTTATTACTTTCTAATACATCTGATCTGGCTAGCGTATTATCTAGAACTTCCGAATCAGACAGATTTAAACAAGAATTTTCAACATCTTGGTTATCTGAGGAATATTCAATATCTTGGTTATCTGATGAATTTTCAATATCTTGGTTATCTGAGGAATTTTCTGTTTCTGAAGTAGATTTTTCAATATTTTGGTCCTTTGAGGAACATTCTGTTTTTGATTTTGATATTTCTAAAGTTAATTTTCCATTATTTTGGTGATCTGTGGAATTATCAGTTTCTGATTCAGACATATTTTCTTTATCAGATTTTTCAATATCTCGACCATCTGTAGAATTTTCTGAGTCAGATATTGTTAATGCACATCTCTTAATACCTTGGTTATCTACAGAACTTTCTGTCTCTGATTCATACACTTCTAAATCACATTTTGCAACACGTCTACCTAACAACAAATTATCACATTTTTTTGAATTATGAATTTGCAAAGTACTTTTTTCACCGTGATTTTGTTGTTTTGGCAAACGATGTGAGCCTACAAAATTAGAATTATCAATGTCTGAATTTAAATAAATGCTTGGACCATAAACGACTTGAGTATTTTTATTGTTATCATTTGAATTTAAATCAGGAAAATTATTCGTAATATTGAAATCTGATTTTTCCAAGTTCAATTTAAATATGTCTTGTTCATAAATAGCAAATTGTTTTTCACTATTTAATGTGTCTTCACTACCTGTTGCTACAACATAATACGGCACTTTTTTATGACCTGACAAATTTGATGACTTTAAAACTTTTCCGTATGAATTACTGTGATGTTTCAATTTCTCAACATCTAGCTTTGACTTCTTTTTGTTTATTTTATTGATTCTCGGTCGCTGATCTTTCAATACAGGCCGAGTATTATATAATCTAGATTCATTTTTCATAAGATTTTCATTGCAAGACTCCAATGAGTTTATATTATCATTTTCAGCAATATCAAAAACCACCATTTTTTCACTTGTACACATTTCATTATTAGATTTGCTTTCAGTAGGTTTTTCTCTTTTAGAAAACACTTTTATAAGCGTCACATCAGACTTTGTTGGCTGTAAAAATTCAGTTTCGCTCACCTTCCACTCATTAGTTGATATAACAGCAGGTGAAGAATTCTTGTCTATAAAAGGTTAACAACAATTTAATAAAATTTGAGTGCAACTAAAAACTTCTAAATGAAAATTCAATAAAAAATTACAAATTTATATTTGCTATGGAATCTGCACAAAATACGGAAAAATCTTTTTATATGGATAGTTCTTTTAAGAATTTGTCTGATGTTGGTGTTTTCTATTGGATACTGAAAAAATTGAGAAATGTGCATGCTTCTTACGACTCTGGATTAGAGGTGAAAATCATGAGTGTATTTTTTGTGACGGTGAGTGAATGGGCATGAGTTCTGCAATCCAATGTACGTGTGATTAAAAAATACATAAACGGGCGCGAGTTGAATAGGTTAGTGATGGGTGATACGAGATGTTTTTACAATCGAAAAAATTGTAATTGTTCATAATAACAATCCAGTCCGTGATCGGCTCGGAGTTTGATTTTACAATCGAAATGTTCGCCACATAGGTTATAGCAATAGCAGCGAATGAGAATACATATAATCGCGATTCAAGGTTATATGCTAGTCGACTGCCCTTCACGCAACTTGTTGATTGTTCACTGTTCAGTCGGTACTCACAACTCTGTGATCTCTTCACTATTGAATTCGTATTTACGCGATTGCTGCACAATCGACCATCGACTCGACCACAGTTGTTGAGTGCATCTGTTCTCCAGGTTCCATATTTTGTAATTTATATTGATTGTAATTATTATGAATATAAGCATTATACCTATCTCATCTACTTTAGTTTTTTTGTTTTATTTTTTACCAATTTCTTATTTACTGAAATATTCTCTTAAACTTATACCTGCCCAGCTTTTATCTCCGCGTTCTAATGGGGAATCTTAGTTAAATTATTATCCCACTGATAGTTCTAAAGAAAATATCAGTATTTAATGCACTCACCTATACCACGACTTCTCATATTTTCAATTCTTGCAATTTTATTACTTGAAGTTGATTCAAGAGCACTGAATTGCATGTAACAACTCGGAGAAGACAAGCCATGTTGTTTATTTTTTAAACAATGTTTAATTTTCTTTAATTTCATCGCTTTCATTGAACGTTTCACTATTCCTGTATGCTTTAGTTTCCCATTCAGGCAATGTTTGCGGTTATTTTTATTTTTTTTGCCTTAAAAAGGAAATAGACTTCAGTTAACCTAACAGTTGCAATTTTAATCTACCGAAAAATCATCCAAAACATAGATAATATTAATTCATACAGAGACTACAAACTTACCCATACTTTAAAACTAACATATATATAAAAGAAAAACAGATATATTTAAATTAGAAAATAATTTAACTTTAGACAAAACTGAAAACACGTGTAACCAGATTTAACTGTCATTTCACATTTGACAAAGATTTGATTTGACTGTTTTTGAGGTTACGTAATAAATGAACCAAAGAAATGAACCATCTATTCATTCCCTAAAGTCCAGCCGCTGGATGGGCGCTGTGAAGTGTGAATTGTGATTATGTGATATATTAGACTTGTGGCAGGCGGCAGCATAACTGAGGCAACAAATAAAAACAAAAATGAACAGAGTTTAATTAATTTTCTAAAGACGAAAAAGTATATTGAATAAAAAATGTAAAAACATAAAAATCAATAAATAAAAACAAGAAATAATTGATGGTCTTTGGGCCAGGGAAAAATAGGAATGAGCAGTCCATATATTATAAGATCTATGTTATGAAAGAGCTGTGTACAACAACTTACGTATTGTCAGTTGTCAAATACCACTTTAGCTAACTTTAGCTGTGCGCTTCTATACTGGTAAATAATGCATACTTAATTAATATTTCTATTGAAAAATAAAACATTAAATATACCGATGGCAGTAAATACTAATGCATTTCCACGTGCTGTTTGCATAAACCTTGATGAATCATCGAAATCTGTGGTAAAATCAATTCTGGGTCCTGATGCACTACCGATAAAAGTAGTTGAAAAGCAATACAGCGATTACACATGGAATATTCAGAATAAATATTACAAAGCAGACGTACTACTTTCTGAACTACATAATGATTTCAAATCAGACAGTAGTTTTGAAGATTCAGTGGAAGCTGTGATTATAAAATTCGACAGTAAAGATAAAAATAGTTTTAAGAAAATTGCAAAATTTCAGCCGCTCCTTACAAACAGTAGTGCCGAAATTCAGTTGTTAATATGTGATTCAATATCAACTAATAGCGAAGTTAAAAGAAAAGATGCAACAGATTGGTGTATAAAATCAGGCTTTGAATTGATCGACTTAAATCCTGAACAGGAAACAAGTCTTGTTGAGCAGGATGTAATTATCGAAAAGTTTGGCGTAGAAAGAATAATTGAAGCCCTTGAGTCCCACTTGTGGCCTAATGCAGAATTAAACGGAAAAATAGATATAGACTTGGAAAACGAAAAATTAGATGAAAATGCAGAAATTGAGCTTGATAGTTTCAATGAGTTGTTTTCTCAGTTGAACGCAATGAAAGAGGGTGTTCAGTCAATGCCAGGAAATGATCGTTTACGATGCGCTGAACAAGTTGCTATGGCATTCTGGAATGCTATAGGTGGAGATACAGAAGAACTCGATGATTTTGAGGATTAGCGTTTAACTTTTATGGACCAAAAAAAGTTTTCGGTTGGGAGATCTTAAATTAAGCATTTTGTATACCTGAATAAACTGTATCTCGCGTTTTAAAACATTTTTCTTTTATAGGTATAGAAGAAACAGATTCGTTGGATTATTTTTATTTTATTTACTTAATGTTTTTTATTTAATCACAGAGATAATTTTTTATACAATGTTATACACTAATAACGTATAATACTTGTAAATTCTTTAGGCTAATAAATAGTTTTTTTTATTGAGTAATTCACCTGATATTTGCCTACTTAATAATTTCCTTTTTTTAATGTAGGTATATACAAACCATTTTTTTTACCGTACTGTAACGGTTTAAACTGAAAGAGTATGAGCGCTAGCATCAAAATATAAATCAGAAAAGTTCTAACATATAAATAAGTGTTTTACACAATTGCAAGTCATAAATCAGCCATAAATTAAAAACTATTATTTTAATATAATTTAGAAACAAATAAAATTGAAGCGATATGTATAGTTAACGGACAAATATTTTTTCTACTTTTAAATCCATGTATGGATTCAAAACTATTTAATATTATAACCACAAATAATTAATTAATGTAAGAATGACTTTTGATTTTATTATAACTATGATTATTATTAAGCCATGTAGAATGATAAATCCGAAGACATACACTTATCTATAATTGAAAGCTACAAATAAAATTAGTGGAATCATCTTTGTTGACGATCAAAACATCAAATTCTAACCGATCACCTTAAATTAAAATATGCCTGTCAATAAAATGTAAAGTTCAATAATCGTTGAAGTGATGTATTCATATCTTTATCACTGATTTGTGACTTAAAATTAATATTTTGTATAAATCTGTAAGGTAATACACTATAACTAATGCTAGTTTTCGTTCATTCCGATTTCATTGAAATACACAATTCTAAAATTTAAACTGGATTTGGTATTTCTGGTATTAATGATGCGAAAAACGTAGTGAAAAATGTCCACATAACCGTTAAAACCGTCGGCCGATCCTCGGCTACTTCAGGTGCGCCAGCCGCATTATTTGCTACCGCGGGATCTGCGTTTTGGTTGACTTGCTGTGCAGCTTGATTTTCAGCCGCTCGCGGAATTTCGTTCCGAAGAATATTGTTGTTTTCAGCACCTTCAGCATCATTGTTATTATCTAGAGCCGGTGCTCTAAAGAATCCAATCTGGTATCTAAAATATTAAGAAAATCTTGTTTTAAAATATTCCGAAATAATATTATACCAAAAGGTAAATTACGATCGTATAGAATAGTTTCAAATTATTACAATTCAATACTTATACTTACAAGTAAATAGAAAATCCAAGAAATACAACAATAATAAAACGCAAGGGTGACGAATAGAAGTACACAATACTGAAAAGTATTGTCAACCTACTAAGCACATAGAACCAATCCAACCAATCTCGATCAATCAATCCTTCATCGGGTTCATTTCCAATATTAACAACCGGATTTGCGTTTCCTTGTTCATTCTCGGGCACATTATGACCGTCTGCTGGTGGAGCTTCATTAGCGGGATAATTATCGTTTAATGAATTCTGATCCTGAGACGTCCCATTCTGTACACTGAAAAAGAAAACAAAAACTGAACAACCATCAACAGTCTAGACTAGTGACCCTGTGTTCTGCCGATCCCCAAGAGGAAGCTATCTGTACTCAGGAATTAGGATCTTTACATTGCTGTGTTATAATAAGATAGATATTGTAAACTATAGACGCTCGAACTGTATATTAATAATAAGTACAGAAACAATTTAAAACAATGTCCAGAGTTTAGAATCGAACTATCAACAAATAAATAAATAATGTCTTTATTAATAAATAAGAAGTTTTATCAATTGTTGTGGAAATCAGCTTAAAGCTGGTTTTCATTCCAAACCATCAACAAAGAGAAATACAGTCGTAATGTGAGAGAAAAAAGAATGATACAATATTACTTCTAAATAAATAATTACAGCAAGCACTTCGATTATTAACTAAATCGAATTTTCTTAAAATTAACACCAAATACCAAGCACTTTGTTAATTTCACGGCATTTTTAAACAGTTTAGAAACTAGAAGCTCACGACAAACAAACAGATGAACATCGGAACAATAACAATTGAGTTTCGGACTACGAAGTATAGAGCAATAAAAAAGAATAAAATTTTGTGTGGGGTATCCTTTCACCACAAGAGTGATGTAAGCAGCACCATCTATAAACTACTAGCAATACTACACAGTATGGAATTACCTGTCCAGGTGCCCGGCACTTGGATTTTAAATTTGACCGAGTACCCAACACTTGATTCTTTGAAAAATTAGTTCTCAATACACCCCTAGTACCTATATAATGTGTTCTGATTTTTTCTAATTTATTTAATTTTTTGTTAAAATAAAATTTTAAGTGTTTCTGGAAATACAACATAAATTACCTAATTTTTACTGAATGTTGAATTTTAATTCCTAGTTTTTTGCATTTTTAGTTACTCTGGATAGATAATTTATCATTCATTTATTAAATATAATTTTGAGTTTATCCTAGAAATAGCTTTGAAGTTTATCGCTTCTTGCAATGTCTAAAATGGATTTGTCAAAGTTCAAAGCATGTTCTCAAAATCACTAGCCTAAGCTCTTATACAATATGTTCTTGAAAATCGCTTAATGGGCCTGTGTGTAATAAGATTTTTCAAAATGTTGGCGCTACATTTATATCTTGACAGGCAATTTATCTTGAGGATAAAACTTTAGTTAAATTTAAATAATTGCTAAATATTGTTGACATTTTTAGCACGTTGACTATTGCATGTCATACATATTATGTAGTGTTGGGGAGAATCGTCTTTTTTGAGAATCGAGTACTCGGTACTCGAGTACTTTCAAGAATCGAGTATTTATCCAAATACCGAGTACTCGTTATTCATTTCTCACTCACTCATTAGAATGTGAAACATTCAATTTCCTGTTTTCATGGTAACACGTAACAACATTTCTGACAATACATTACTGTTTTATTTCAAAATAGAACATAGGATGTCAAATACGAAATTTTGTCAAAAACTAGAAGTAAAATATGATTTATATCTAAATTAGTTCAAATGTTATATGCAGTGTCGGGAACAACGTACTAAAAGTGATATATCCCCTTCATGTTCTCTTTTTCTTTACAAACTATTAGTTGCCAGAAAATATGCCTTTCAAAGCCAACTCGGGAACCAAGTTTGTTCTTTACGGGGATTCAACGTTAAAATTTTATACGTACATCGTATGTATACCTCGCTATGAGATGCACTGTGTATTGATTTTAAGGCACTTGAAAACCATAAAGTTAAGATTAAATTAAAAAGCAAAATAAAACAATTAGATTTTGTATCAAAGTATCTACAGTATGTAAACCGATAAGGTATACATAGGCCATTTAGCTTTGGGAAAAAATGATTGGATCAGAATGAGCCATGACTCATAATTTACGTATTTATATAGGGTTGCTACCGTAGTTTCAGTGTTTTTATTGTCTTTTTTTTTATTTTAGCTTCAATTATTTTTATTTTACTTGACATTAAAACGGCAAGTAAAATAAAAAAAATAATTGAAATTAAAATAAAAACTCTAAAATTACGATAGAAACCCTATACAGGGTGTAAATGGTTTTAACGAACATAGAGAAAATATCATTCAGAACACTTACAATTTTGTAGTAGGCTATGGGCCACATCATCTAATGTAAATAATATGTAGTGGATTACATAGAAAAAAATAGTACAGTGAATTTTTTTAATAATTTTTCACAGCAACGGTTGACTTTGAGTAACTCGGAACCTGCTAAATAAAAAAAAAAAAAACAAAGCATCTACTACATATTTATATTTTTATAGCCCATAGCCTACTACAAAATTTAAATGTTCGCAACGTTATTTGCCCTATGTTCGGTAAAACTGTTTACACACTGTATAAATACGTACATTATGAGTCATGGCTCATTCTGATCTAATCATTTTTTCCCAATGCTAAAAAAATTGTGTTTTAAAAGACCAACAGCTAATTGAAAATCCAATTGACACTTTTACCAGCTCTCGGGCTAGAACCCGAGAACTGGGGACTTGTAATAGAGGAACCATAGCAACGTCATGTAGACACAGCACTGCTACACGCTCGGCTATTCTCCAGCCCTTCCCAATGCTAAATGTCCTATGTATACCTTACCGCGGTTTACATATTGTACCAGGCCCGGATTTACCATGCAGGCAGAGTAGGCAGTTGCCTAGGGCGGCAAGAATTGAAGGGCGGCAAATTTTGACGGAAACTTTAAAAACTTGTTATATTCGTGGGAATTGAATTTCCCGCCTATTTCGTTGGCACGCGTACCAACATTATAAGTGGACAATGCCCGAATCGAGAAAAGCATCGATTTATGCAAGTCTCGATATTGGCCTAATATCGAATATTCGATAAGTTTCTGTATCGAAAATCATCTTATTTTCTCCCCTACAGTATATTGTGATACACATAACCTCCGCTGTCATTATTACTAAACATTGTTGAATGATATCATATACTTCATGATTATAAGGATACTGATCATAATAAAATAAAATATTTGCTCTCGGAAAGGTGCATTTTATTTATTGAAAAACTTTTCGTACCAAACTTATTCCACCATTGAAGAAGTTTCGAGGGGGGGTGGGGAGGGGGGCGTTAATTTTCGCAACTGCCTAGGGGCGGCAAATTTCTAAATCCGGGCCTGTATTGTACCTATATGTTCCATATTAGATTTATCAGAAGAGAAGACGTATTAAATTTGATGCCATCTGAAGAAATGTGATACTGTGTTATTTAACACATAACAATTCATAAACAGAAAAGAACTTAAGTAATATGAGTAATACAAAATGGTATCAAAATATTTAAAACAGAACTTATAAGCAGCGACATAATAAGGTGCATTTTCATGTGACGCTCGACGCTGGCTTCTAGCGTCAAATGTGGTCACGTGACATAAACGCCATATTGAAAAAAATGTAGCGTCAAAGCTAAACATTGTTTAGCTTTTACGCTGGCGTCATTAGTTGTCTCTGGTCATTAATGATACGAGTTTTCTACAGCTAGGTACTGAGTTGTGCATCAAGTATCAACACACAGGCTTGCTAAAGAATTGCTTTATGTTGCTACTAGGGGGTTGATTCTACGAATTTAACCCATTGATTTTATTACTTCGAAAGTACCTATTTATTAAGGAAAATACTATCACCTGATGGTTTTTCGATGGTTAATTAAAATTCCCGTCTCACTTAGAACAAAACAATTTTTTTTTATTGAATACTAAAAACATTAAAATTTCTCAAGATACAATTTATTTTTTTCTCATATTCTGGTAGTGCATATAATTACCTATAAAAAAGTAAGCATAGTTATATTTTTAATTTTTATTCCTTATAATTCGTGTACTTTCGCCTGTTATTTAAGTCAAAAATATGGGAATTTCATTTTTGATAATCGTATTCAGACATTGTCTTTTCTGTTAATAAATTTACAAAGAGCTTATTTATTAATTATTATAACAAATTCACCAGGGTTTTGATTTATGGATGTCTTTATTTGACGCTCTCTTTACAAGTTTACAACTGTCAAAACCTTGCTGTCTGTTGACGCTAAAATTTGACGCTACAGTTTTTCAAGATGGCGTTTATGTCACGTGACCACATTTGACGCTAGACGCCAGCGTCTAGCGTCACATGAAAATGCACCTATAGACTGTGCAGGATTTAGGAATGGGTAGACCCGGAAACTAGCCACGGGCCTCCACAATAACATTAACATTATATTGAATATTTCTGAAAATTAACTTTAATAACTACAATTTAAAGAAGTCCGAGCTGACAGACAACAGGGCCTTCACAAATCTAAATCCGGCACTGGACATAGCCAAAGATTATATTATAATATTGTATGGTATGTACCAATAATTAATCTAAATTCAAACAAAAAATAAACATTATTTACATTAATTTTAATTGTTTTTATGTTCTCTGAAATTATTGTTTACTTTAGGAATAAATTGTCTACACTAGTGATTCCCAACTTTTTTTGTTTGGAGAAACTCTTAAAACATTCCGTAAAATCTCGAGGACCTCCTATTTGGTTTAGGCTAACGTTCATAAGGTTCAACAGGAGTATAATATTACAAACAAAATAGACGTGTACCGCAGCAGGGTCAATAATAAAAAAATAATACAAGTTTCAATAAAACATCACAAGGTAGTAAGTTGTTTCCGCAAGTTTTTGCAAATTCTCGCGAAACCCGTGTTGCAAGGAACTCAAGTTGGGAATCACTGGTCTACACTGTACACTTTTCGGTACAAAGGTTTTATAAATTAATGTTTATTTATGAATGATATGCAATTTTATGGGCTCAACTAATTTTGAATTCGTTATAAAAGAAAACAATGGTATACTCTTTTATAAAAAAAATGAACTTAAGTAAAAAAACATTTGGTTATTTGCAGAACGAACAGAAAGTGAAAGTAATAAAAAATCACTAATTGCAATGGATGAGAAAGTATACTGCGTAAAAATAAATATAAGTACTTTCACTTGAATTTACAAAAACACGATTGCTTTTTACCATACTTTTACGAAGTATTACACTTAAAAGTTTTTTTTTTTTTGAAAAAAATGTTTGGAGCATAATATATACCCAATTAAAGTTTTAAGTATTATAAGGTTTTGTAATAGCAATGAAAACGCAACAAAAATTACATACATGACTCACAGTCAAAAATATTGCATAATTTTTTCATGTTTATTTCTTTTCCTTTAAAACGTTATGTATTCCTATACAAATCTGTTGTAAGGCTGTTAATGTAAATTATTTGACCATTAGTAAAACACTTAAGCATAAGACATTTATCTAAAAAAAATTCGACTGATGACCAGTCCTATACTTCCCACCTAGTAAATATTTGCAAAAAATAAACACTCTTTTTTATTCTTTGAAAAAAAGCATGGCCCTCTTTTTTGTTTGGTGATCTACTGATAAACACAATAGAACAATCGGTATGGCCGTATGTTGTTCCGTTTTTACGATATCGAAGGCGAAAAATTGACCACATACACACACACATATAGACATCAGTCAGAAAATGATCTTAAACGATTGCTAGGGTCTCAAAACGTGAAAATCTGTTAAAATCTCGAAATATTTTTTTCGGACTAAATCCATTACTTCCCTACCATAGTAGAGGTAGGAAGTAAAAATTCGATTGATGACCAGTCCTATACTTCCCACCTAGTAAATATTTGCAAAAAATAAACACTCTTTTTTTTTATTCTTTGACTAGGCCCAAATAACCTTAGCTATTGGTGGTCTTTAAAACACAATTTAATTTTTATTCTTTGAAAAAAGCATGGCCCTCTTTTTTGTTTGGTGATCTACTGATGGCTAACTTAATATAGCAAAAATCATGGTTACCTTGATTTACGTACAATTTTTATTTTTTTTAGTAAAATATTTTTTTTCTCGAAAACTATACATTTTAGAGAAAAAAAATATTTACATTTTTTTCATATTATAACATCTAGAATTCATTTATATTTTTTTTTACCTATGTTAATACGTGACATTGAGGACGTTTTTTTGAATATCTCAGGATCCACTGAACCGATTTGACTCAAAATCTAATCAGATCTAAGTTAAAGGCTGATAAACACAATAGAACAATCGGCATGCCCGTATGTTGTTCCGTTCTTAAGATATCGAAGGCGAAAAATTGACCACATACACACACACACACATACAGACATCAGTCAGAAAATGATCTTAAACGATTGCTAGGGTCTCAAAACGTGAAAATCTGTTAAAATCTCGAAATATTGTTTTCGGACTGAATCCATTACTTCCCTACCATAGTAGAGGTGGGAAGTAAAAATATACCTATTTAATGTTTTAACGGAAAAGAAAAAAACATAAAAGAAATGATGCAATATTTTTGTCTGCGAGTGTATTATCAATAGAGACCAACATTTTATCAAAAAACAGGGCCGACCTACGATTTTGCAAAAAAAAAATATAAGGAAAATATGTCTGTAAATTATAATAATCGTAATAAAATTAGTTACATGACTAGTCTCTGATCTTAGTATTATTTTTTTTTGCAGAAATGTTCGATGTCTAGTCATCCCTTATCATGGAAGTCACTGTTGAGTTACATTTTTAAAACAAGTACCATTCTACGGTTATTTCAAGTTTCAAAAGTATATAAAAAAAATAAATGCACAAAGTGAATTCCCTAGATCTGCTAGACACATTTACCCCAGAACTCTGTTACTGCAAAAATGGACCAATCTGTTATCTAATAGGCATCATTAGATCAATAATGTCAAGACTTTAGTGCATTTTTTTGAAAGTCCTACGATACTACACCCAACTCGCTATTAAATATATTTCAAATAGATTTCGAGAAATTTTATACAATAAACATGCTGGCAACCAGAGAACACATACTAATATCTTAAAAGTTTTAAAATTAACATAGCAATTATTAATTTGTAAGGTATTATTATTATTATTCCATGTCATCACTTGTTCGATAAAATATATTTAATATTATTTATTTATTCTATATTATAGACGCACAGGCTCAATAACTAAAGTAATTAACATCTAGTTATCAAATTATTTCAAATTAAAACGACATCACAAAACACTCATGAGCGAAGGTGGGATTTGAATCTACGGCAGTCTGATCCGAAGGTCAGCACGCTAGCCAAAAATATATTTCACACAGACGATGAAAAATCTATCTTACTTTATTCTAAAGAAATAAATAATAACAAAAACAATAGTACTTACAATTGCATATATTGTGTCATGTAATTAATATAAGCCTGCTGCATCCACGCAATCTGAGCCGCATACTGTGATGGATCGGTAGCTAATGCTTGCATATAAGGTTCTGGTTGCGACATGGCAGCTGCCCATGCTGCCCTATGATCCGTTCCTGCATTTAATGGAACTTGTTCATTAGTGATACGCGGGGCTGATAATCTCTGACGTATACCATCTGAACTAATGTTTTCAGAGCTTGACGAAGAGCTATCGGATTCTGAATTTCTGATACCCAATGACTGGTCTTCATGACTTACAGGCGCTGTGATGTTTCTAGGCATTTCTTGGTTACTAACTGTTTGGGATGATGGTTGATGCCTTTTCTTAAATGTATCTCGTGGTGGTGCACATACTAAATGAACTGTATGGATTTCTTGTCCCTCAAACTTGCGTAGTACATCTTTAAGTATAACTGTATCAGGTAAAAGTTGACCAGAATATATTAACTTTTGTTCCTCTGTTCGCTAGAAGTAAAAAAAAATACGATATATCCGGCCACTATTGATAAGCTTTATTTCATAAAAAAGACTGAACTTGTAATTTTAACTGTAGTTACTTACAGGTTTGCTAGGATAAACCTCTGACAGATATCCTTTTAATTTACTGATTGTCCATGACAGTTCACACTGTATGGTTTGATCTTCAATTTGTTGATTTGGTGCTTTAACAATTAGTGTTACAGGCATTCCGTCCATTTCGCATCAACAGTATAAAAAACACTAATATAAATAACACATAAACAGAAGTAAATTTAACACAAAAAATTTTGCAACAAAACGTCAATATCAAACAAATCGTCAATGTCCTCTACACATTTTAGTAGACATTTGCAGGCAGAACTATTATAAAACTAAAGATTAAAGATCACAACAGTTACTATACACATTTCAGTGCGTCAGCTGATTATAATTACGTTTTTATCTATGATTAGTCAATTTTCCTCATGTAATTTGTATATTAATTGTAGAAACAAATAGAAATATATTTGTCGTTTTCTTATTGGTTGAAAGCTTGTTACTGGCTCGTTATAAATTATAATAATATGGACATTTTAATTATTTGCAGTTTGCACGTAAACAGCGCTATTTTACTCAAACTAAAAGCTTGCAGCTGTGCCCGTCTGATGTCGCAGTTAAGTTATTAAACATAAGTTGCTCTAGGTGGGCTGACCTCTATAGTCGTTCGTTGAAATTACATACCTATAAGCGGGATGATCTCAAAAATAAACATGGTTGTCAGAGTCTTAGACTATGCAATATACATATAAAAATAGACAGGTTACCCTCCTTTTCCCATAGTAGCAATGTCAAACGAATGTCAGTGCCATGTCAAAGTCTAGTCAAAGCAAAATAGATTCACAGTAGCAAAAAAAAATGTGAGCCGTCGTGGGAAGTATGGCAGATGTGAAACATTTGTATAGCTTGAACCTCCCGGGACAAATTTATCAAAATAAAGTATACCTATATTATCACTCAGGGATAATGTATAGCTTTCTATTAGTGAAAGTATTTTTATAATCGGTTCAGTAGTTCCAGAGATAAGAATTTATGATTTATTACACCCCCGCGAGACATTGTCCCCCTGCGAAGATAATTAGTGAAAGAATTTTTGGAATCAGTTCAGCAGTTCCAGAGATAAGAATTTATAATTTACCACAAATTACCGTAATTTACCCTAATTTAGGTACACTAAATACCCTAATTACCCCAATTTGCTCTAGTTTGCCCTAATTTACCCTAACTTATCCTAATTTACCGCAATTTACCTTAATTAATGCCTACAACATTTCAACGTTTGTTCCGAAAAAATAAAAAGTTATTTGCAAAAATGTGTGTGCTTTTAAAGACCACTGGATCTAATAGTCGGGAGGCAGCGTTGCATTTTAGGTAGTGATTTCATACCGACCAATTCATATTTCTAGTCATTGTTTAAGTATCAACAGCAACCAAAGTGAGCGTCAGTCGTCGCACCTGCGGTGGGTGTAGTAGCTAGAGGGTGTCGAAGTTGCTAAAAAATTAGATTTTAAAATTATTTCATACCGCACCAAACTAGGTATGGTGATTCTTTATATAATAAACAATAAGAAAATAACTGTCAGCTGCGTAGACAGTGGGGGTAAAGAAGTCAGTTTTGCCATAGAACATATCGTGTTTAGATAATTTAAACGCCATTGAACAGTAAATGTCACGGTGTGTTCATTTTGAAATATAGATGTCGTTGATAATAAACATTTGTTCTCCAAAGAAACAAACCCTTTCCAATGACAGATGCACATCTTCTCTTCAATTC
Organism: Mongoloraphidia duomilia; assembly: GCA_039654895.1. Taxonomy (NCBI): domain Eukaryota; kingdom Metazoa; phylum Arthropoda; class Insecta; order Raphidioptera; family Raphidiidae; genus Mongoloraphidia; species Mongoloraphidia duomilia. Next base: position 16,559,845 of record CM077516.1, on the reverse strand, counting down.
TGCTTTCAAATCGCATAATTTCCATGTAGAATATATGTTTAGAACTAGTTTGTTTGAGTTGTTTTACGCGAAACGACGACAAAAACGAATAACAGCAAAAGCAAAAATCGTCCCTATAATAATTTTAAATAAACAACAAACAAATATTTTTTTGAATACAAAAACTTTGTATTTAAATTAAACTTTATTTAGAAACGTATTTGTCGCAAGTATTATATTTGAAATTATTAAATAAATAATTTTTAACCTCGACAAAACAACTACACGTTTATGATAAGTGCAAATCAGGTGCAAATACTCCTTGCACCGTGGGTTTGTTTCTTTGGAGAACAAATGCTTATTATCGGCGACATCTATATTTCAAAATGAACACACCTTGACGTTTCTGTTCAATGGCATCAAATTATCTAGACACGGTATGTTCTATGGCGAAACTGACGTCTTTACCCCCACTGTCTACGCAGCTGACAGTTATTTTCTTATTGTTTATTATATAAAGAATCACCACACCAAATTTGGTGCGGTATGAAATAATTTTAAAATCTAATTTTTTAGCGACTTTGACACCCTCTAACTACCACCCCCACCGCTACTAGCGCAGCTGACGGTTGGATGTCTCATCAGGTGGACAAGAACAAACGTTGGTATAATTATCAGCCGGTATGAAATAATTTATTCATTTGCAACGCTGCCTCCCGTACTATAATACCTACATCCCTACTAGCTTACCATAGTAGAGGTGGGAAGTAAAAAATATACTGGTGCTGTAATAGGAAAAGGATACTTAAATGAAAAATAAATCCAAAGCAGGGTTATTATTTTTTTATTTTTTGAACACAGTAATAGTTTTTCTGTTAATAATAATCTAGTAAACATAATACAATAATTTTTAATAATGCTTTTTTGATCTTTATTAAAAATTTGTAATAAAAGTAACAACTTTCTTGTTATTAAAAATGATTTTTTAATCATTAATTACATAAGTACTAAAGCTTGTCATAAGTATTTTTTAGGTAACATGTATAAGATTTTTTTCTGTATATTCTTGAAAGCAGTAAGAAAAAAATTGGCAGGACTAAATTTGTGCTCTATTTAGGCAATCTAGTTTTATATAAATTTTAAAATACTTTCTACAAATATAATATTATACAAGTATGAATATTACGTTTCATTAGATAAAAAATTTCAATGAGCAAATGCATACTTTTTCATTTCAGAAAATGTTCTAATCATTCTCTATGTAATTAAATCTACCCTTTGCGAAATTTTAAACATTCACTGTTATTACAGTATTTATACATTGGAATATCTAAGAATCTATTTTTAACAAAAATGTGATTGACGAACTAAACAACTATTTGGCAGTGTCAAAGCCAGTAAAAAGGAAGCTTTTTCTGCGCAAATCTTTTTCTCGGAGTCAATAATTTACAGAATATTGTACCTATCATACAACGCAGTTACTGCAAAAAGTAGACCCATTTTAATTTTTTGATCGGTGCTTTAGAGTAGTTTATTTTGATCTGACATCAAAAGAAACAGTGCAAAAATCCAAGTTCCTTGATTATTGAAACAAACCATAAAATTAAAATCACTTTAAATTTTTTAGATGGGCGACTCCACGTTATAAAAAAATAATTCCAGATAAATACAGTTCTTCCCGATCCAAAGATTTAATCAATGCTTGAAAAGTTACATAATACGTTAGACAACGTTTCGGCGTTAACTGAGGCCATTTTCAAGTCTTAATATTAAAGCTGCGTCTCTTTTCTGGCGTTATCACTGCTAAAATTGCCTGTTTCCGTGATAACGTTAGAATATTTTTTAATTTTGCATTAGGGTTCTTATTAACGTATATTTTGACAATTTTCAAGTCGCTCGTTTAATACAAAAACTATTTAGATACCTTTTTTTATGTTATTTACATTATAAAAATACCCATTTTTTAAGTATAGGTACCTACCGATATTTTTTCGTTTGATTTTTAAAAAAATTATTCAAATACACACACATTTTTTTTAATTACTAGTTTTACCTATCTCGAGATTTATGAATCTTCTCGATGTCTTCTGAACAAAGAGGTATAGGTATACTTACGTAACTTCGTGACGATACCAGTGATGTTACCATTGTTTTATGAATGGAAACTATGATAACATCACCGTTCACCGTTACCGCTCTAAAGTTACGTACCTACCTGTCCTTTCAGAAAACGGGCATGAGTAAAGCAGCAGTCCCATGTACACGGAAAACGCATGGAAGACGGAACTCGGAAATGCAAATGGCGAAGTTGACCAATCAGATTCTTTCTGTAATATTCAAATTTTACGGAAAGAATCTGATTGGTCAACCTCCGCCATTTGCATTTCCGAGTTCCGTCTTCCGTGCGTTTTCCGTGTACATGAGACTGTTGCCTAATGAGTATGTTAAAATCACAAAAAACAAACTAGAGATAATGCACAACTAAATTAAAAATATTTTTTTGCCATACCCACTACAAAATAGCTACTTTCGATGTATGTATAACGGCCATTCGCAGGTGTGCGGAAAATGGTTTACTTTCTGCACTAGCGCAGAAAATAACTGTTGCCATAGCAACTTCTGTTTATTCGCTCTATATACGCTTGCGTGCGCCTGTCATTACTTACTTGCACGAACTTCGCGGCACACTGGAAGGAAAAATGGCGACGCAAATAAACTGTCAGATTTTTTTGAAAATTACGTGAAAAGTAGGCATTTTGTAATGGATATGGCAAAAAATACCATATATGTCTCGTGCGTAATGGTATTACGGCTCGTGTGACTGTAAAAACTCACTATCGCTCGTTTTTACATACTGTCATCACTCGCCGTAATATACCCAATTACGTATCTAGACATACAATCTACTATTTCGAAACTTTTAATTTTTGAATAATGTATACAAAATTGCAAAATATTTTAACGTTTTCATAAAAATTATTGATTTATTTTTGTAATAAATTATTCAAAAACGAATAAAAATGCACAATAATATCTGGAACTGTTATACACTGTATAAGTAGTATACCTACTTGATATAATGAATGGATACAATTTTTGTAAAATTTCTGTACAGATACGAAAAATCGATTCTTTTCATTAAAAAAAATACTAAAATCAATATTATTATTTGTGACCCAGTACTAAATAAAAAAAACTCGGGTCGCAGTGCCAAACCCTGCCGACAATAATTATAGTGTATTTGCTAATACAGGCCTTGTGGCTTTAATGCGTAAACTTAAGTTTGTTTTTAGGCAAAATAAAAAATTTAACCCCTTAATACATCCCTTAAAATAATATTTTTTTTCTTAATTTCAATATTATCAATGCAACCTCTGTACCACATTAAATACACCCTTCAGTAAGTAAATCACTATCCGCAAACTAGTGTTTTCATAAAATTTGTAAGTCCAGTCCTGTCGGGCCGTTTTATTAAAATTTTAGCAACACATTTTTATCTTTACTAAAATTCTGAGAATTTTTTCGCTATTTTTGGGCTCAAAACCCTTAAAAACCACCCTTAAAATCGAGATTAAGGTGCGAACACATACCTATAAATATTTCCAAAAATGATCCAAATTGTTCAGGAGGCTATGAAACGCCGAGAAATTTTGGTTCAACCCCTAGGTCCCGCCATTCGACCAACGCCAATAGGGTATGTGCCATATGGCAAATACACTAAAAACGTAAACAAGTCTTACAGTTGTTGTCGAGCGTCTATAATCCACAAGTCATTCAAGTCTTACAGTAGTCGCCTATGATCTGTACATCTAATCTTGATAACGAGCAAAATTGCGCGCTTCTCCTTACTTCCTGTTAGGTACACATATTTCCGTTGCATTCACGAAATTACTCCCAAATGTCGCATACCGATAGCTAAGCTTTTATACATCAAAAATAAGGAAACACTAAACAAATCATATAAAAATGTTCATGAAGGATTCAAGATATTTACTACAATCAAGACATTTAATATTAATGACATTTAAATATCAATACCTATTATTAATTTAAAATCAATCAATGGAGAATTTGATAATTTTTTTTAAAATACTGGGCCCACGTATCATAAGATGTTTTTAAAATTAAAAATACTGTTCATACATTTTTATTTGTTGTTAAAAATACGTATATTATATTTTTTTTGATACTAACAATGTTTTATCTAAAACTACATTGCACAATTGAAAAAAATATCACAAAATTTAAAAATCTATTACCTATTATTTCTTAAAATAGATAACAAATATTATATCATTACAGAAAAAGGATTAGTTCTGTTTTTTTTCGTTTAATTTTAAACAATAACTGAGTCAGTGGCGTATCTACCACATGCGTTCCAGGTGGCAATCACCGAGGCCCCCTAACCTCGAGGGGCCCCCAATTTTTGGGTCAACTACTGATTGATTAATTCTTACACTCGATTTAAAAAAAAAATTTACACCTGGGCCCCGCGAAGTAAAGCTACGCCACTGAACTGAGTATATGTCATCTGTGGTATTACTACAATGTAAGTATACCTAATATAATAGGTATTAGGTAGGTACCTACCTATCTTTAAATTTTAATTAAAACTGACTTTAAATTCACTGTACTTGTTATTAATAATAATATAGTCAAATACAATAAATATATGTTATATATTTTCGTTTTAATACAAATATATCTTCAAGTCTCAACAAAACAAACAAAATTATAGTTTTATTGTCATTTTTTTAAAAATATAATAAATTTTTCTTTTTACATGAATTTCATATCAATTCACAAAAGTGCGCAGTTATAAAATACCTGAGCGAAAATTGAGGTGTAGGTACCATATTATTGTGACGTCACTAACATAGTAAGTACCTATATTATATAACTAATAACTTTCAACAGTACAACAAACAAAAATTTTAGTGATATCCTTGTTCCAAAATTGTCAATATAATGGCTCGGTATTTATGAATGTTATCACGAATGATGTCCGGCAACAGGATTGAACGGTTTTCAATAGGCCACTGTTAAGAAACAAAGAATATATTTGGACTTGTTATTATTACAACTAAAAACACAATTCTGGAAATTTCTTATAACCATTTTAGTTTGCAAAGATCACATCCCTAAGATGACCACCGTCTTCTTCTATACATTGCTGTAATCTGTTTCTGAAATTGACCATAACGCGTCTGAGTAAATCTTCGTTTATCGAATTTATCTCTTCACGAATCCTTTCTTTGAGTTGCAGAAGTGTTTGGGGACGGGTAGAATACACTTTGGACTTTAAGAATCCCCACAGAAAAAAATTCGAGACCGTTACAGTCAATTCAATTCGGTACGTTGAGATGTTGGAAAAAAGTTGTGGCTGTGGAACTTCAAAGAATGGACCAAGATGAAGTATGGTTCCAACAGGACGGTGCCACAGCGCATACAGCTAGACAGCATTGCTGTTTTTAGAGCGTATGTTCCCCGAATCGCCTAATTTCAAGGTTTGGCGACTTTGCATGGCCCGCAAGATCACCAGACCTGACGGTCCCGGATTTTTTTCTGTGGGGATTCTTTAAGTCCAAAGTGTATTCTACCCGTCCCCAAACACTTCTGCAACTCAAAGAAAGGATTCGTGAAGAGATAAATTCGATAAACGAAGATTTACTCAGACGCGTTATGGTCAATTTCAGAAACAGATTACAGCAATGTATAGAAGAAGACGGTGGTCATCTTAGGGATGTGATCTTTGCAAACTAAAATTGTTATAAGAAATTTTCGGAATTGTGTTTTTAGTTGTAATAATAATAAATCCAAATATATTCTTTGTTTCTTAACAGTGGCCTATTGAAAACCGTTCAATCCTATTGCCGGACCCTGTATATTAAAATAAAGCGTCATGTTCTTATGATTTTTTTTTTATAACTAGAAGTAAACCAATTATTAATTTACTATATGCTTAAGCTCTCTGTTATGCCCTTCAGAGTTCAGTTTTGTTCAATTTGAGTTTTAATGTAGGTACGTAACTTTTTACACATTACACAGTATAACCATTGGCAGGGGACTGACTTTTTTTTGGGGGAGCTATAGGTCCACGATCACATATGAAAACTTACATTGTAAAGAGTTTTAAAAATGCTAGTTTATAATTTGGGGGGAGGACTGGACGCTATTTTGGAGTGGGCTTAGTTCCCCAACCCCCCTTTCATCCGCCAATGAGTATAACATTGAGAATTCAGATTAGTTAGTATTGTAAACGTTTTTAGGGTTCCGTGCCTCAAAAGAATAAAACGGAACCCTTTTATCACTCATGTGTCCATCCGTCCGTCTGTCACAGCCGATTTTCTCAGAAACCATGCGACGTAGAAACTAGAAACTTAAAATTTGGCATAGTTATTGTAATAAGTACATCTTATAAACCCACATATTTTGCACTAGTTAAGACTTTATAATATTCATATAAGAATCAAAGACGGGAGAAATTAACTACTCGAATTTTTTTTTAAATTTTATTTATATCATGTGGGACAGTAGGCTATCAGTTGGGCTTGTTATGAAGAATACAAACATATTTTTTATCGTAATTTTAAATAGCATAATATTTAAAAAGAGAATCTGAAAAATATGCGAAAGTAGAGCATCCCCCTCCCCTTATTTCCGAAACTACTGGACCTAAAATTAAAAAAAAAACATCAAGGAACATAACACCTTACTTAAAGTTTACAGGAAAACTATAACGAAAATCCTAGGGTCTTATAGATTTCTAGAAATTAATTTTACAAACTTAATATATTCGTAAGTCTAATCTTGTCTTGGTAATGTATGCTATATTCGTTTCGAAAAAGTGAGGAGAGGGTTTGGAGAAGTAAAGCGAAAAAAATATGGTACGGAACCCAATGCGTGCGCGCGAGTCGAACTCGCACTTGGCTGGTTTTTTTGTTTACTTTTGCTGTTGCCATAATTTTTAAATAGTTGCGCTTCAAAAACTTTTGGGACAGAAACCTGGAACTTTTTAGTTCCTTGAATAATACCGTATTGGCCATTGATCTATAATAATAATGCCAAGCTAATATTTTTACACTAGTTCTGAAATAATAATTTGTAGTATAGTACATTAAGTTGATGTTTCAATACCTATTATAATATAGTGCAGTACTATGATATAAAAAGTTAGGTTTCGCTATGTTATTGGTAATTACAAATAAATATGACCCAAAAATGTCATTATTTATTTGTTACTAATTTACACCTCAATTTCACTGATAATTATGTGTTTTTATTTTTCGAAAAGGCTTAATTTACAATTGTTTATATTGTCAAATATTTATTGTCTATTGGTAATTATTTATATTCTAATTTCTGATTTTAAAAATATTAAGGACTTGGGTACATTATTATAATACTTTCTTGCACCGTGTTTGCTTCAATTTTAAGTTACACTTAAACATTTACACACCAATCTAACATCCATAATGGACATCAAATTGAAGTTTAAGTAGAAATTAAAATTTAATTGAAAGCGTTGTAAACGGACCTACGAAGCTTTTCACAAAATGATATAAAAGTTTACTCGGGTACAAACTAAAACTGGAAATGTTGTAGAACATTGTTTAAATGGAAAAATGCCAAGTGCAAAAGGGCTGTCATATTATGTCTGCTATATGTACCTATAGAGGCACCAAAGCTTAGCTTATTCGATGTGCTAACAACTTTAGGGCTGCCTTGGTACTTACAAACAATTTCATTTAAAATGACATAACATAATGTATTTATATTTTTATGCGATCTACAATAGAGGATACAATAGAGGATTTTTTATAAATCCACTATTGTGTGGATCGCATAAAAATAGAAATTAAGAATTATTGAATCGCTCCTATTAGATACTTTTGTATGGTTAAAGCTGGACTATTATAATAATAGTCCAGTTTTAATTTAATACATACCGGAGCTGAAGTGCATAAACCAGACCTCATATTAGGAGTAAACTTTGACTTCATATTTTATGCAAGAGGGTACATTAAGCAGTCTTAAATTCTATATAATTCACTAAAAAATTGTCTCTTTCTAATTGACTTAATATTGTTATATAATATACATATTATAATTCAATACATAATTACAATTCAATTCGGGACTTTTAAAATGTATAAAAAAAGAAAAATGTAGTCACAAATGTTACGTTTTTAAAATTAGGAATAATTATTTACAAATTTTTACAATGATATACCAAAATAATAGTACCTAAAGTGGATTCTCATAGCAATGATGAAATAAAATATATTTCTAAGTATTACTCTACTAGTCCAAACTCCCATCGTACAAAAAGGGATCCCATCGAACACTTCAAATTTAAAAGTTGAAAATAGTTTCAAAACATGTAAAAAATATGTTACGTTCACCAGACTAGGAAAAATTTTTTAAATCTATTTTTAATGAATTTTTGAAATTAGCTAAAAAAATGAATTTACTTTTAGAAACACCTGCTTGAAATTAACATAATTTATGGTAAATAATGTATCATTTTTAAAAAAATTTGTCTGGCTGATTAACATCTCTGACAGACCTTTTGTTATGAATGATTTTTTTTCATGAAAGTGCACTTCATAACACTTCCTTGGTTTTTGTTTTAAAATGAAGTTTGAGATCTCCCCTATCTTTTAAAACTCGTCTGAAATTTTTTGTTAATTAGCTACCTTGTCAGACTTAATTTTGAAAGCGCAGCCTCCATGCAAGAGTTTTTCATCACAAAAAACATTTTTTCGATAAAAAACCTATTTTAATATATAAACGATATTTTAGACTTTAATTTAGAATAAAAAAAACATTTATTTAGTTGATAACGGTCATACCAAATTTTTTTAATTAAAAAACGTGGTCGCGGCGGCTAAAAAATGTCTGTCATAGTAAAAAATTTGGAAATAAGATGCAAACTGCCAAACTTCAAAATTGGAATATGTCACAAAATTCCTTAAAACTTGTGAAAAAAATCACATTTATTTTTAAAGTTTAAACTCTAAATTTGAATCTTATATTATATAAAATTTCAATTTTTCAAGTCCATATTATGGAAAAAATATATGCGTTCATTTTTGTTTTTTTATTTAATATTAATAAAATATCTCAACAGGTCAATCGTTATAACTAGGAAATCAAAATTAATTCAAACATATTAATTTAATTTTTGGAATTATGTAAAATAGCGATTTAAGCGACATTTTATTAGTAATCAAGGATTTTATATTCTTATTATTTATTTCAGTGTAGGTACCTATTTTGATACGTGTGTATTGTGTACCTAAGTCATGTTTCATTTTGCCAAGGATCCACCTTAATGTTAATTAATTGAGCTTTTTTGATAATATTTTTAGCATGTACTCTTTTATGCACTGTCTGAATTTAGAATGATTTCGAAGAATATATAAACTTCTTACAAAATTTCAAATCAAAAGGCAATAATACGATGACCAGCATCTATAGAGCCCTATATGAAAATACTTATATATTTATTATCAATTACACAAATTTTATGTTTATAAACTTTATATTTATTATATATTTTATTTAGTGATGCTGTCAAATAGAAAAATATTAATTCTTTTCAAAACCAAATCAAAAATTGCTGGTTTAATTTCACACTATTATCATGATCGCTGTGTGCACCAAAAAAATAAACGTCCGTGTGCTAAAAGCCTAAATTGGAAATTGGAATTAATCAATACGAGTTGTCAATATACCAATTTAGAGTTAATATGAGAAATAATCAAAGTTCAAAATATGGCTTTATTTACGATCATAGGGTACACTGTACCTACATATAAAAAAATCTCAAATTAAAATATCGGCGAACATTAATAAGACCACGTCCGCTTATGGGTACAATTATTATTCTCTGCCACTTTCACAAAAAAATAATAATAATTAATAAATTAAAGATATGATTTGAATAAACTGTTTGATATGTTTATGAAACGAAACAGTGAATTTTGTAACAGGCATTAGGTAATATTTTCTTTCTAAAAAAAGTAAATGCTGCGCGATACAAAAAAGTCTACCAGTTAAATTACGGGTATACAGTGTGTCCACAGACTCATCCTCAACATGGGGATCTCCGTTGTTATGGGAGATAGAGATTTGGTTAAATGAGACAAAATGTGCAGAATCTCCAGTACTACTACCCTGCGTAGTCAAACTTTTCATATTTTGCTTGGTTCGCGACCGACAGTTGAAAAACGAGATTTACCCATTTTCGTTTTTTGTTTATAACTCGCTTATTAAGTAAGTTAGAAAAAAAATATTTCCACTTTCTTAAGGCCCTTTTTTATGAAGATTTCAAATCTCTTTTCATATTTTTATTTACTTTTATAGTTTTAGAGATACTTGTATTAACTTTGTTTTTTTAAATACACGTCAAAGATGGCCATGACACCATTTGAAAGAGATTTTTTTTCTCTTTAATTTGATATGAGGGTTGATGGATTTATTTTCAAAAATAACAGAGTTATACGTAAAACATTGATTTTTAATAGTAGGCTATGCTAAATTAATTCATAAAACAACAGAAGGCTTAGCAAACAGTTGAAATTCGCGTTGGCTTAGTAAACGGCTGTATTGTTTTAGCTGTCAAAGTGTAGTTTGTTGCTAATTTATCAGTTTACTAAGTGATTTATTAAATTTACTTTTGTTGTTATCATGGAATCATTTTGTAACAATGAAAAATTTGATATGTTATCTTGTTCCATTCTATGTCACAAAAATTCGACCAGAGCTGCAGAAATGTACTTCGATCAGTATCCAGGACGAAGACAACCTCATTCGTCTATTTACAGAAACTTACGAGTAAATTTAATAAACTATGGATCATTTAAAAAGCCGTTTACTAAGTGAACGCGAATAAGTGAAGAAGACAAAACTACTGTTTTACGATCAATTGTTGAAAATCGTTTATTTTTCATTGTTACAAAATGGTTCCATGATAACAAAAGTAAATTTAATAAATCACTTAGTAAACTGACAAATTAGCAACAAACTACACTTTGACAGCTAAAACAAAACAGCCGTTTACTAATCCAACGCGAATTTCAACTGTTTGCTAAGCCTTCTGTTGTTTTATCAATTAATTTAGCATAGCCTACTATTAAAAATCAGTGTTTTACGTATAACTCTGTTATTTTTGAAAATAAATCCATCAACCCTCATATCAAATTAAAGAGAAAAAAATTCTCTTTCGAATGGTGTCATGGCCATCTTTGACGTGTATTTAAAAAAACAAAGTTAATACAAGTATCTCTAAAACTATAAAAGTAAATAAAAATATGAAAAGAGATTTGAAATCTTCATAAAAAAGGGCCTTAAGAAAGTGGAAATATTTTTTTTCTAACTTACTTAATAAGCGAGTTATAAACAAAAAACGAAAATGGGTAAATCTCGTTTTTCAACTGTCGGTCGCGAACCAAGCAAAATATGGAAAGTTTGACTACGCAGGGTAGTAGTACTGGAGATTCTGCACATTTTGTCTCATTTAACCAAATCTCTATCTCCCATAACAACGGAGATCCCCATGTTGAGGATGAGTCTGTGGACACACTGTATATACAAAAACCGTATTAAAGTTAATAAATGAAGAAGTTTATATTCAAATAAAAGCATATTGTTCGTAGACATGGTTTTAAACGTTGGAATAATCGAATTCAAAATATTATGAACTGGATTATTTGATAATTAATTAAAGGTATTTAGATACAATTTAGAAAAAACTCTTTTTATGATATTTAAATATTTTTAAAACTCGCGACTACCTATAATGTATACGATTATTTTGTCTAATTTTACGAATGAATATTTTTTGTTATTTTTGGTGCAAGAATATTTACGATTGTTATTTTTACCCTGAATTAAGTACAATAAGTAGGGATAAAATGAACAATTTTCATTCCGTAATAATCCTTAAGTTCAATTCTATTAAAACCCTTTCAACTATATTTTCGGAATAATATATCAAAACACAATACATAGAATATCGTTATTCTAAGGAAAATATAAACATTGTATAAAACATCGAACACACCGTCCTTTACGTGGGTCAATATGGAATCTATTTTTCGTTACAATTGACTAAGACAGAAACTTTTAGGTAGCTATCTACTCTACATAAGCGCTGTAAATGACGAGGCGAACTAAATTTATTAATCAACGTATATTTGAAATCTAAATAGATTCGCAAAAATATTTCAGCCCTCTGAAGTTTAATTAGACATAATGAATGCTTTTTTTTATTCAAAAGGGTCAGCGGACAGCGATGATAATTCGCACTTTTTAATTATAGGTGGTTCTCGACTTTCGATTTAGTATAATCTATATTTTCGTACATAACAGACTGTCACCCCTAAATTGTCTTTCGTATATAATGCGCCCAATATTCACTCTCCAAGACTCAGCAAGAACATTTTTCTAGCATTAAAAGCAATTCGACATTTATGATACATTAATGTTCTATAATCTAAAGTTTTTAAGCTACTGCTGTTTTATTTGCCACTTGTAAATAGGGATTTTTTATAAATACATTTTTTTAACTTTTGAACAAGTTTTCGAGAATGAATTTTGTACGAAATCAGGGGGCAGCCTGTATTTTTCTATAAACAGAAAGTGTTTCTTCTTCGTCGATAAAAATCTAAGGTTTTTCTTTGAAAGGGGTACTTGCCACAATAATGTGTTTTATATTAATTATTGTAGTTGCTAGTAAACAAGTAATGCGTTATGAAATACAAGCACATTACTTTGATGGAATACTATTGAATATATAGGTATAAAAATATAATAAGTTGAGATCGGTTTTTAGGGGATTTTTTTATGACTGGCTGAACTTTGCAAAGACATTGAAAATATTTCAGTGAAAATAACTCGTACAATCGACATTATAGTTTATAACAAAACAATAGTTTTCATTGTACCTACGAAATATTTTCACTTAAATATTCTTAACGTCCTTATAACTGAGTTATTTCTAAACAAAACTCTGATTTTGCTCCCAGTTAATCGACATAGGTACAGATAAAGTGCCTGATAAATCTATACCTCTGTACCGCCCTTAAGAGTACCTATGTAATGGAATAAAAAAATAAAATATTACAGAGAAGGTTAAAATGTTTAACCTTCATTCTTTTCATGAATCAACATGGAAGCATTTTTCATAATAGGTATAAGAAAAAATAATATAAGACGTTTCAGTTCTACATTTTTTTACCTATTGTTAATGTGTACCACCTGTGACCTATCAGAAATTTTATTTGAAGATGTAGTTAAAGACGTAGTATCATTTTTCATGCAAATTACCTCTTTAAATGCGTGACTCTTAGAGATTTGATAACTCTCAGCTCTAGACAGTGCCGAAACTAGCTATAGATGGGATAGGCTTGTACCTAGGTACACCAACGATAAGGGCCGCCAAATATTGTAAAATAAAAAAACAAACAAAAAATAAATTTACTTAAAATTCCGATTATGACATTAACGTTTATTGAGCTGCTGTTAATATCTATATTTTGTTTTGTTAACATTGTGCATGTATCGGCATCAGCTAGGCCCTAGGGAGTACCTAGAGGCGCCTATATTATGATTTGTCTAATACTGTAAGTATTACTGAAAAATAAGAACTGAGTGACAAAATGTCGTTATCTGTTGGCCTGGAATTTATTATTAATAAAAAATAATTAAACTGTTTGTGTAATAGGGCACTTTTAATTGATAAAATATATTTTACAAGGCACGCTATCTGGAAGATTAAAAGTATATTACAAAGAATTCAACGAACTCATTAAGCTCGGTCCAAAGCTATACTATGCAGAAACTGGAATAGTATATGGGATAGTTAGGATGCAGTTGTTTTGTTATAACAAAGTACTTTCGCTATTTATTATACAAAACATTCTTTTATCTGTAATTCCCAAAAAGCAAATATCAGTAATCAAAGATAATTCATTTTCGCCAACAATGTTTAATTTTAAAATAGTATCATATTAAATTTCCTCGATACAAACATTTCAAACAAAGAAGAAAAACAAAAGCAACTAAAATTCGTCGTTATAATATGTGAGGTGGTCTTTAAAAGACTAGAAAATATAACGTCGGTGATACTACAAAACCGTTAAATCTCTGCAATACCGCATAACGTCACTTTGCAATTCCTCGTAACTGCTTATTAAAGTATCAAAATTGATATTTTGTACATACTTGATGTACGATATTGACTTACTACTAGGCGTGTCCTAGCCGCGTATAATGTATATTGTTGTAGTTAATTTCGCATTCACATAAAGATTCACACGAGTCAGGGACGTCGGAAGTGTTTGGACATAGAGGGGAAAGACCCAGTGCCGGTTTATGAACTTGTGCTCCCCTAGGCACTATGTTTTTTGACGCCCCTCCCCCGTACCATTCATACTAAGTTCCATTTGTTTAAAATAAAGTACAGATAAAATACTCATTTTTGTTACATTTTATTGAAGAAATAAGTCAAAAAAACAGACGAAACTCGGTTCAACAGAAACTACAAAATCTTATAAATAATAAAAAAACTCGGGTCGCAGTGCCAAAATCCTGCCGACAATATAGTGTATTTGCTAATACAGGCCTTGTGGCTTTATTATATGAACTTAAGTTTTTTTTTGGACAAAATGAAAAATTTAACCCCTTAATACATCCCTTAAAATAATATTTTTTTTTCCTAATTTCAATATTATTATCAATGCAACCTCTGTACCAAATTAAATACACCCGTCAGCAAATAAATCACAATCTGTAAACTAGTGTTTTCATAAAATTGTAAGTCCGGTCCTGTCGTGCCGATTTTGTTAAAATTTTAGCAACACATTTTAATCTCTACTAAAGAGTTAAATTCCAATTTTGAAACAATTCTGAGATTTTTTCGGTATTTTTGGGCCCAAAAACTTTTTTCAACCCTTAAAAACTACCCTCAAAATGGTCCGATTGGGCCCATTTTAAATAGGTTCCGTGCGGTGATGGATTCCAACGTGTCTACCAAATTTCATTCAAATCAATTAAGTCTTTCGAGAGTTATGCCGCGAACACATATATAAATATATATATAAATATATATATACATATATATATAAACATTTCCAAAAATGGTGCCAAATTGTTCAGGAGGCTATGAAACGTCGAGAAATTTTGGTCCGACCCCTAGGTCCCGCCATCCGACCGACGCCAATAGTGTATGTGCCATATGGCAAATACACTAAAAATATCCATAGCCAGGGGCGGATGGCGTATACAGGGCGGCATATCTTAAACAATGCAGTGAAATATCTCGTAAACGATACAAACCATAAAAAAATGTTTTATACAAGTTATAGAGTGCCAAGGGGGACAGAAGACTGTTATATCAGAATTAACATAGGTGGTGCTGTGAAGATCAGGCGAAGGCCAGCTTCGATTTTTTAATTGTAACAGTGCAATTTATTCCAGAATACGATACAGTATTTAATAGTGAACAGTAAACTATTAAGGTACATATCAGCTAAAGTTAATAAATATTGAGATATTTACAAATTAAATAACAAATTTAATTTGTCAATTCGGTTCTTTTATGAATTGAATTCAAGCCAAGAAGGCCGGTGCGTAATATCATGGCTATCTGCTATGCCATAATTTATCTAATTGTCGTTCATTTTGGCTGTTATTTAATTTGTAAATATCTCAATATTTATTAACTTTAGCTGATACCTTGATAATTTACTGTTCACTATTAAATACTGTATCGTATTCTAGAATAAAAATGTACTGCTACAATTAAGAAATCGAAGCTGACCTTCGTCTGACCTTCACAGCACCACCTATAATGTTAAATCTGATATCACAGTCTTCTGTCCCCCTTGACACTCTATAACTTTTGTACAAAACATTTTTTTATGATCTGTACCGTTTACGAGATATTTCACTGCATTGTTTAAGATATGCCACCCATGTATAAAATAGCACCAGGATAAATAAGACCGACGGCCCATAAGGAGGGCGATTTCTAATATAGGACGAAGCTCCCTTGGGGGAACCGGGACGGTGTCTCTCCGTAAGAAATTTTTTGTAATATTGACTCTTAGAGACGCGATTTTAAAGCATTCTGAGAACGTTCAGCCTCACTAATATTCAGCCTTTACTCGAATTTTTGTTTGGGCCGTATAAAATTTTGTTTCCAACATTTACACGCAGTGTTACAAGATAACGTTACGCGATAAATATAGCAGAGAGAGACGTTCAGCTGTTTTGCTGTTTGCAGAATATCGCCGACGAAAGCTTGAGAGAAAAATGGATTTTTTATAAGATCTGTCGAAATAAGACACACATTAGTTCTAGACCCCACTAATAAACTAATTATTATCAATAAAATTTATCGTAATATTGTCACACTTTTTTTACTTTTTGATACTGATTGTTTTATAAATATTTTTTCTTTTGCTGTTAAAAATAGGTTGATTTTAATATCAAATAGTCTTATAAAAAAAATTTTATATTACTCTAGGTTCTAGGAGAAACATTTTGCAGACAGTTTGGAAAATTAATTTTTATTGGCTAAACGGGCTCATGCCGTCTCGAACTTGAAGCGTTTCATTTTGCGAGCTTGGATTCCGAACGGAAGGCATTATAAAAATCACAAATATCCCTATCGTGAAATCCGACAAAACCGTAGGACCCTTTTTTAATCTCTATAAAATTACAAAGAAAATTTAAAAAATTAACTCGTTACGTTAATTTGTTTCGGAGATCTGGTGAATTAAAAGTTTACCTAAAATGCTTGAAAATCACCCAAAAATGTCTCGTGACTCTTTTTTAACGACTCGATAAACCCAGAGGACTTCATTTAACGAACAAAATGAGCTTAAATTGAACTCTCTACCACTAATTGAACCGGAGATATGACGTTGTTACTACATAAATCAGTAAGGTAGAAAAGAATAGATAGATACTTACCTAAACTAAAATCAAATTTATCCCAGCTCGGTAAAAATGAGCATTTTAATAGTATAATAATAAAGAGTTTAGTCACGTCTAACCACAATAATTTTATTAATGAATGTACATTTCAAGAGCTATGCTCCCATCTTCAGCAAATACTAAACTGTTTAGTATTTGCTGAAGATGGGAGCATAGCTCTTGAAATGTACATTCATTAATAAAATTATTGTGGTTAGACGTGACTACACTCTTCCCACTTTCCATTATATCTAAGAGTCAAGCTTTATTCTTGTCTGTATTTTCTGTTTAATAGATGTATGGTTTATTTACAATAATATAATATCTAATAATATTTATGTGAGTTTAAAAAATAAAGAACCGTAATGTTAACGATTAATTACTTATAATGTATGTATTTAGGCCGCAACTACCTGCTTTTTCAGTTTTATTCTGTATCCAAAAGCTACTTTATACCTTCACTAATTTATTAATATTCAATAAACATTCTTTTTTAGGGTTTAGTACCTCCGAACGGAACCCTATTACTGAACCTACGATATCTGTCCTTAGGTAGGTACCTAGCTAGTTGAAATTTTCACAGATTGTGTGTTGTTATGGCATGCATGCTGGCAAATAATAATTAGAATTAAATAATCAATTAATTTTAATAAATTAATGTTGTTACACGTTCATAGTACACATTCATAGTATGCAGAATATTATTAACTATCTACTATGGTCTATGACTGCACTATGCGCGTGTACAGTATTATAGTAGTAGGTACGGCTGGAGTCGTACTGCCATACTGCATTATACGCGCGTAATAACGTCGTTTGGCTGGCTCAGTGGTATAGCGTTTGATTGAAGATCGAAAGGTCCCTGGTTAGATTCTGGGTTTCTGATTTATTCATCAAATGTGCTGTTATTATATTTTTTTTACTTTAAAAATATAAGTAATTTAATTAAATTTGATACGGAAAAATTTTGAAACAGGAAAAGGAACACAATAAAATATATTAAGTAAAAAAAACTTTTTAAAAACAAATCTATTAATACTTTTTACTCCTACCTAACTCCTTATATTTATTATTGTACGGAACCCTCGGTTCGCGAATCTGACTCGCAGTTGGCCGGTTTTTTTTTGTTGCCTCATACGTGTATTCAAAATTTAAATATATTATCTATTATATTTAATTTGTTAAAAAAATAATTTCTTAAATAAAAAAATGACCTGAAAAGTCAGTTGTATCAAAAAAGGGCATAGGAACAAGGCTATAATAACTGGAGTGAGCGAGCAAAGAGAATGAGTAATGTATTAATAAATCATAAATTCATAGCACCCGGGCGAAGCCGGACCGGGCCGCTAGTACTGTTATAAAGCACGAAACTGACTACTACAGTGCATTGGGGTAATATTATGTGCCATACAGAGTATACTCAATAAAAACTGCTTGGTACACCCAATGGAAAACGATACTATTATAATAATTATATCTGGGTGGCCGAGTTTTGCTCGGATGAGTTTAATAAAAATAGTACCTACTTACTGTGAGATATTGATTTTGTATTATTTTCTCAGAATATTATTCCGAAACGATTCACTGTCAGAGTATTTTGACATAAATAATGAAAGTAGTTTGTTTTTTCCAAAGCCTACTCACCATACGACACTGTTTTATAACGTCAAAAGAAACTGTTTTTTAAAATGATAAAATCGATAGGAAAACGAATTTTTCCAGGGATGAGAACTAGCTAGATCGATTATTTACCCCCGAAACCCCTTTTCGGTAAATTTAATCAAAATCGTTAGTCGTTTTCGAGAAAAAATTTACATATATATATATATATATATACATACAAGATTAGCTCGTTTAATAATATAGGATTTTATCAATTCAATTTTTTCTTAGTTCATCATTATATCCACAATTTAGCGAGCCTTTGGATACAGAGTTTCTGATGAGATAAATACACACAAATTTATTTAAAAAATATTAATTAACAATATAAAAAAGTTTAGTTTCAGCAAGGATACCTACTCTCAGATGAAAATATTAACAATTCAATTGTTTGCTTGTTAGTAAATTAGAACAACAGCCAACAACAAAAATGTATATAAAATTCTTTTCGCCTAAATTAAGGCGACACATATTTTATCGGTTAATATATTATCCCATTTTGATTTTTTCTATTTGCAAGTTGAAGCATATTAAACGTTGGATGTTATCAAATTTAATTGCCGCAAATTGTAAAAATTACATTCGTTCTTTTCAGAATTAGCAATTTATTTTAGAATATGCACCCAGAATTTGCAAGATTTTTAAACTACTGATTTAATATAATAATTTCCGTGTTAAAATATACTCAAAAATGTCATCTCAACGTGTTAAAAATTAATCCATATTATGCATTTTCAGAGAAATATTTTAAAAGTTTTATGTTAGGTATTTAATGGAAGATATTTTTAAAATGCTTTTTGTTTTTTTTTTGCTATTTTCTGTTAAGAAAAAAGTTTAAACGAATTGTCACACTATTAAAATAGTATATTGTCTAACTAGTGTGCTAAATACATCATGTTTTCAGCACGAGTAGTAGGCGAGCGCACACGAGTCTTGGTGAATGTGCATCGTGAGCCGAAAACGAGTGCTGAAAATATCGCGCATGACGCATAAAGATTTAGCACATCTGTTGCACACTATACTTTATTCAACACATACATAGTTTTCGACTTTAATTGAATTAATGTTAAACACGTTAGATTCACTGACATCAGTACATCTCATATTAAAAACATTGGACTTAATACAATATTTATTTACTTCGTTGCCATAGTAACCATACGTCATTATAGCATCGAAAATAGGTACATAATGGTTCATTATGTAACGTTGTATGACATATGTATGACGTTGCCAGTCAATAAACGGCCATTTAAAATCCGCTAAACAGATACGAAAAAACACTAAAAGCGTGCATATGTTGAAAAAAAAATGTTTATGAATTGTCTTTATACGGAAAAACAAAATAAATCAATCTCAATAAAAGCAATAATAATTATTTAGGCAATTATGACAGTAACAAACTGGGATATAAATTCTGATCTACTGGTTCCATGTTTTATCCGAGAGAGTATGAGAAGAATATAGATTTCGCCTTCATTTCAAATTCATTTACTACTATATTTTATAACAATCACTATTGTATTTATTACATGTTCGTTACGTATTATTTTTATAAGATTTCGTTAACTAGTGATTTTTTATGTAAGATCTGAGCAATGCTTTAATTTGATCAAGATTTTTCATTTTCGTTATATTTTGAGTTTTTTCAGGAACTTTAAGTTCAATAGCACCGTCTATTTTATATTCGTTTGTTTGTGATGCTAATCTGTTTTATATTTTTTGGATCATAATTCCACTACTTTCTTCTTATATTTATCATCGATTGGTTACGCATATGTTATAATGCTAAATTGTAGGTAATAAACAGTAAGTACCTACATTTTTTCTGTTACAGATTAAATCAAACATTCAACCTGCACGTATCTCCATAAAATCTACGATTTCATCTACTTCTATTTTACAGTTTTAACTGACATCTGGTCAGAAGTTATCCTAACACTTTCAGGCGCCTCTGAAAAATCATTTTCAGTAGTTTTTATAAACAACAATATATATAACAATATTTGTTATCTGTACGACACTGACGATGATATTTAAAGCATTTGAGCAGTATCGTCTTATAGATATTAACCACTATCGACTTACAGTGATATAGTGATCAAATATATCTAGTTTCCACCTCGGATCATCGATTTATCGCTAAAGATTGTACGTACTTAGGATTCATTTCATCCATATTACGGCCTTTTGTTTCAGGAACACAGCCAACTACAAAACACAATCCGCACATAGAAATAGCCGCGTACAGCCAAAATGCTCCATGCAAACCGACCCATTCTTGAAAATCAACAAAAGTTTTAACACCGATAAACGCACACAAATAACTAAAAGACGTCGCTAAAGAGCTGCCCAAGCCGCGATATTCGAGCGGGAATAATTCCGCTATCAACAGCCAGGAAATTGGACTTATACCTAAAGAGAAAGCTACAGTAAATATCAGTACACACAGAAGCGGTATCCAATCATGTTCGCCGCCGGACGCCATGTTTGTAGTGTCGGCCATAGCACCGCTGTTCAAGCGCATGCGCTGATGGCTCTCATAGTAAGCGCACGAACCGAACCCGGCCAAAGCTAGCGACATGAACACACTGCTGGCAATTAGTAGCGGCAAGCGGCCAGCCGTATCGATGAGTAAACCGGATAGCAGCGATGCTAGTAACTGGACGAAACCGACGGCTATAGCCGCCCCGTGTGGATTCATGCCGCCAAATGTCTGTCGGAAGATTGGCACGGCATAGAAACTGAACGCATTCGCACCGGAGAAACGTTGGAAGAACATCAACCCGCATGTTGTTACCGCTGGTTGCCATAGTTTACGGAATATGTCGCGTGTCGCTGGCGGACGCATCACGTGGATCTATGCATAATAGGGTCTTTATTAATGACGATTTTATACATGTTTTTGAAGTCAAAAAATGAAAAAGTTAATAATAATTAAACTGAAATTTAAGATATATTTATTATTAATTATAATAATAATATCTTCATCTAGTTCGCACAACGTTCAGTTGTGTTTTACCATGATGGCGTTGTAATACCGCTATTGACTGAACTGGCCCAATTAGATGTCAATAGACGTTAAAAGTTACTTTATTTGAAATAAACATGTGATTTTATGATCACATAAAATTGTGACTTTCTTCTGCCTAATCCGTATCAAGTAAAGGTACGTGCAGTATTCAGCTGGGATTCTAGATGGTAGCATGTATGGTAGCTGGTGGCTGAAATTATAAGAGCTTATTATAGGTTTGTACAACGAAGCTTTGATACTAGCATTGATACAAGCTTAAGTCGCGTTTGAAATGTCAGATAGCGAAGACGAATTGTGTTCTATTCTGCTACAAAGTGGTATATTTTAAATACAAATTTGGGCAGGAGCTATCATGTCCACCCTATTATTCGATCTAAATGGCGAATTTCATCATTTATACCAAGAGTTAAAATTTTACCAAAACCGGTTTTTCGAATATTTACCTATGGAATCTAACACTTTTAAATACGTCTTAGAAAAAACTCAAAACAAATTAAATAAAAACTGGCAAAATTTCACTTATTACACTAGTCACATCCATTGTGAAACTTGTAACGGCCATTTGACAGTTGTCACACGTTGATTGTAGTAGTCAGCGCGCTGAAAGAATAGTGAGATACATTCTTGAATCTACCAGCTCTTGTAACAGCGCTTATACCTGCTACACTCACTGCTTCGTTGTGTACGCACGCATATATAACAATGCATTAATTTAAGCAAGCCCTGCTATGATCTATGCTACCATCTAGAATCCCAGCTCCATACTGCACGTACCTTAAGAATGGTTGGGTTATATCAGAAACATGACTAAATTAGCGAGACGGCCCCATTATGACAGCGGTTTAATAAGCGTTCTTCTTACCTGTCTACTTGCGAGCACGTTTGTTCGTATCGTAGCCAGTTCTATCCTGACATCGGCGTCTGGCCCTCGTAGCCATTGTAGCGACTTGGCGGCATCGTCGTCACGTCCACACAGCACCAGGTAGCTTGGCGTTTCGGGTACGTACATGGCAGACACGCACAACATTAGCGGTGCGACGGCGACAACCATTGCCAGCTGACGCCAGTCGACGTACGCGCCGACGGCGTACGATATCAATACGCCAACGTGACCGACTATCTTAAGAACTGCGCTCAAAACGCCGCGAATATCAGGCAAGGCTATTTCACTTATGTACACCTAGAACAAAAAGATGGTAAGAAATTAAAGACAGGCTTTTATTATAAAAAAAATATATGAGCATTGTGGTTGGAATAAAAACAAAAATAAAGATAGTTACTTCTTATCACAACAGTTTTATTGATGGATGTACATTTCGAAAGCTATGCTTTCATCTTCAGCAAACACTATACATGATTGAAATAATATTTCAATCATGTATAGTGTTTGCTGAAGATGAAAGCATAGGTTTCGAAATGTACATCCATCAATAAAACTGTTGTGGTAAGAAGTAGGTAACTATCTTTATTTTTGTTGGCTTTTATTAGCTGAAAATTTTCCGATCTAATGAGTCATTTTCCCGAAAGTAGTTCCTTCAATTATCCACGAGAGGCAGCACTTGTGGTAGGTACAAACATTATTTATTCCTCATTAGTGTCGTGTTATTTTAGTGGCATAACTTAACTATCTAATTAATTTAATAATAATAAAATTTTAACAATTAAGTTATAGCACTAAAATGACACGACACTAATGGGAAATAAATAATGTTTGTACCTACCACAAGTGCTGCCTCTCGTGGATAAATAAAGGAACGTCTCTCAGGAAAATGGGTCATTCGCCATGACTTTGTTATAATGGAAATTTCTATTAACTTCATGATTATAATTTTTATATTGTATTTTTAATGGAATTCAGTACCGTAGTAAGATATTTTATATTTGTGATATTTTTTGAGATATATGCCAAACTTACATTTATAGCAATGTTTTTTCTAGTTTTCAAAATATTTCTATTTTTTATCAGTAATTTTGAGATTCTTACATTTTTTATAGTTTTAAGGGTGCTTTTCATTCACCACTGAGCATTCACATTTCACTTCTAGATAAGCAAAGTTTCTCATATGCAGTCGGCCATGATACATTAAAACAGCGTCGTTCTATGACAATTATTAGGGAGTTTCGATTGGACAAAAATACTAATTATGATACTGTCACATCATTGTAATAAAAATTCTGAAAGAATTATTATGATATCTTTAATTTCAACGGAGATATTCAATTTCTTGTACGTGGGGTCGCAAACGAAACTGATTTATGAATATGACGTCACGCCGTACAAGTGTGCTGTTTTTTAGCTTTGTGAATTTATTAGAACCTAAGTTACTTAGTAACTATTTTGTTGTAATACAGACTTTTCTATTTATATTAAATTAAAATTAACTGTCAAAAATTTAGATAATATGTCAATATTTTTCGTCATCAACTGGTTTGTTTTTAGTGTTTCCATAACAATTTACGAGTTTAAAGAAAGAGATTTATCGGAAGTTACCATGTTAAATTACCACACATACAAACTGAAAATAACTTTTAAAAATATCGTGCCGCGTGAAGTCACCCGAACTGAAAATGAAATTTCTTGGAGAATTGTCAAATTCAAATTTTGAAGTAGCATAACTTTGTTGTTTTTAAAGATACGTAATGTTATAATTATTATATTATAACATTTCGTATCTTTACACCAAAGGTTCCACCATTTTTTATTGTTTTTAAAGATATTTCGAAAATTCTTCCGCCATTAATTTTGTAATTTTTAGAAGTATGATGACTAAAAAAATAAAAAAGGGAAACTTCCTAATTAAAGATGGGAAATTATAAAAATTTTTAATTCTGTTTGTTACCTGTGTAACCATCTGTACAATGGAACAGCAGAAACCGCCTAGGAAAGCGGCTACGAACATCATTTCGACGCAAGTAGCGAACACTGTAGCAACCCAGGACATTGAGAATGGAACTGATGCAGCTAATAAAACCTTGCGTCTACCGAAGCGCATGAAGAAACCACCGAGAAGACCTCCGAATAATGCGCCCAGAAGCGATAGACTCGCAACCCACGACACCTGCTGTTGTGTAACTGTGAACGTGGTGACGTTCTGCCACGTGCCTTGGTGATCTTGAAGCGAAGCGATTGCCGGCGAACTGTACCCCTTGCCGAGACCTGCCGCAAATGGACCGAGTGATACGGCTAGTGCAGCTAGCACCTAGAAAAAGAAAATGACGCTGTAGAAATCGACTCTACCCTTAAAAATATTTCATACTAAAATTTTGTTTTATTTTTTTAATAACGACTTTCAACTAATAAAGATATCCGAATCGAATCAATACTAATTTTAAAATTGTAAAGGGAGGTTCTGTATCTGTTTGTCTGTTTCTCCATAACAGTTCTGAAACCCATAATCCGATTTCAATGAAATTCGGTACACGTATACAGGGTTCCTCAACTCAAAGGATAAGCAACGTTATATTCGGCTACACTCACCTTAAGACAGGACTTCCACGTTATAAATAAAAGTATTTTTCAAACAAAATCACTAAACGACAGAACTGATCTTTAGTAAAATTCCCATAATACTCAAAGGGTAGAACTGTATACAGATTTAATCTAATTAGTAAACTTTCACAGTGGATTTCACTGGAACATTGTAAAATAAATAAAAAGTAGTCTCGTTATTTGTTCGTTTAATACCTAATACCCAGAGTTGGGCAAAATACATGAAAAATATATTTCAAATGCAAACAAGATACTTTTCAAAATGTATTTCAAATACAAAATGCTGTTTCCGAATATAATTGAAATACAAAATACTTCAATTGTTCAAAAATATTTGAAATAGAAACTCCAAAATAGTTCAATTTAGAAAATAATCCTCAAAATACCTACTTCTTTTGTTCAAAAGTATTTGAAATATAAAATACTTCAATTTTTAAAAGTATTTGAAATACAAAATAGGTTTTAAATTTTTTAAAAGTATTTATTAACTACAAAATAATAAATAGTTTAATTAGAGTTGGGCAAAATACACAAAAAATATATTTCAAATGCAAACAAAATACTTTTCAAAATGTATTTCAAATACAAAATGCTGTTTACGAATATAATTGAAATACAAAATACTTCAATTGTTTAAAAATATTAGAAATAGAAACTTCAAAATAATTCAATTTAGAAAATAATCCTCAAAAGACCTACTTCTTTTTTCAAAAGTATTTGAAATATAAAATACTTCAATTTTTATAAGTATTTGGAATACAAAATAGGTTTTAAATTTTTTAAAAGTATTTATTATATACAAAATATTAAATAGTTTAATTAGTGATTTATATATGGGTAGTGAACTGCTCAGGTGTATATAGGGATTTAACATGTAAAATCATAAATATGCAGTTCCCTGCCCTCCTGATTTTTTTAGAGCAAAAATTCACTAAACTAAACATGATCACTGTTAAATTATCTATATGATAGGTCATTTAGTTATAATAAATTTTATACAGCGTGGTTACAAAAAATGCATATTTTTGACCTTTTGATTATTAATAGTTTGTCAGAAAAAATTATTCTTGATAAAAGTTTGTTTATGCTCTAGAACCTAAAAGGAGATAATTAGAATCGATATAACTCTTCTTGTGTACAGGGAGGATCTGAAAGGTTGATGTGGTCAAAGAGTAAAGAGACCTAGTTGACACACCTTTAAACGGATCGAAATCAAATTTTAAACTTAATGTTTTTACTGGATTGACTTTATATTTTATTTCTATGGAAATTTAATTACATTTTGCTTGGCAATTTTTTAATAATTTTTAAGAGAACACTCTTTATTATTGAGCGAATTTGAATAAATTACTGTTACAATTTGCTCAATAGTAAAATGCGAACTCTTCAAAATTATTATGATAACTTTTTAAGCAAAATGTAATCAAATTACCACAGAAATAAAACACAAAGTCAATTTAGAAAAAATTCTACCACCTATTGCAGGGGTGACATACACGAAAAATCCAAATTTTCAAAAAGTTGTAACCTTGTAAAAAAGTGTTTTCGAATCCCCGTCCATAGGAACTAAGGGATCACGTTCTGAAGTTTATCGGTATCGTTTTTAAACACCCTATCTAGTGCGAGCAAAGTTACGGGTTCAGGCTAGTATTTAATATATTTTGTTGATGATGCAAAATGCGAATTATAAGAAGAACGATAATTTCGTTGTTATCAAGATTAAGTTGCGACTAATTCTAGGCAATTTAATTGTAAAACTAAACATTTACTTTAATAATTTGTTGTAAATTCATATTCAAATTCAAATTATACATGTCATCGAGTTTTCGTGATGTTAACACGTTTATTTTTAAAATAACGAATAAAAATTTTTTTTAATACACGCTAAAGAAGCAGTGAAACACTAATTATTAATTATCGTAGGCTTCTGTAATAACACATGGCGGTGGTGCCGGGTCATGGTGGAAGTACGGGTTTAAATGGTGGGATTACGTATCTGTAGTGTATGTAGTATAACTAAAGTGACCAAATCCTGATTATCAAAAAGCGGGACAAGGTCTATAAAAACCCGGCGCAGGCAACCGTTGGGTTCCACGCCCAAAGAAGCCTTAAACGCGCTAGAAACCCCCAAAAACTCGCTAGAAACCACTAAAAACTCGTTAGAAATCCCCAAATACTCGCTAGAAACCCCCAAAAACTCGCTAGAAACCCCCAAAAAAACGCTAGAAACCCCCAAAAACTCGCTAAAATTTTTATTTCAAATATTATTTATTTTTTAAGGTAGGTATCAATTATGTAATTATTGATAAATAAAATACTTTGGAGTGGGTCAAAATATCTAATGACAAAAAATAAACATTCTTAATGCATGTGATTTAATGAAAACGGGACAAAAGTGGGACGCTTGTTGAATCGGGACTCGTGGCTCAAAATCGGGACTGTCCCGCCTAAATCGGGACGGATGGTCACTTTAAATATAACGCATTTAATTATTTTGTTTTCATACCTATTTCGTTTAAACAGACTAGCTGGAATAAAGGACTTTGCTGAACACAAACAAATTTGATTTATTTTATGAAAACTGATTTATGTAATATTATATAACATGTATTATACTTTACTACAGTTTAATTATATAAATCGTCCAGCATATAAAATAATATAAAATGGCACTAGATCTAGATCATAGACGCTCGAGAACTGAAGTCCTTAGCGAAACAAATCGAACCAAATTTTGAACTTCGGTTTTAAAGGATTCCTAGGAGTTTTTTATTTCCTCCACTACTCCCTGAGTCTGTATGAACGAAAATCTAAAATCTTTACTCATGTTGGTACACGTGTATTTTATCATAGTTCATAGCAATGTTCATTAGAACAATAGTGTACAAAAAGGGACCTAAAACTAACATCTTACCCTGTAAACAATGTCAATCTGTTGCAAATAATTTAATCTGCAAAGAATGCGAGAAGAAAAGCTACGTATAGGAGACACGGAATGTAAAGAAATTCCTTAAGGAACATAATATCCAGTCAATATATTTCGTTGTACGCTGGGTATAGGCAACGACAAGAATTTGCTATCCCCTTCCACTCGCCGGGTTCGTCATTCTTCTTTTGTTTTTATATGTACAGATATTTATCGGATGACAAAAAAAAGATCTACTAATTCCATGTATAGAAATAGCATTCTTCCAAATATAAGCGGAATAACAGAAAACCACAATCTAGAGAAATATTTTTGGTTATTATGTTGGCAAGAAAAACTCTTTTGAATGAATATAGTGAAGAGGATATAAGAAGTAGAAAATTTTACGTTCTTTAAAACGCCATATCGAATTTTTATGTGGCATTAATAGAAGCCGAGATATCTGAAAAAAACTCCTTTTCCATAAGATGGCGGGGAGGGCTGTGGCCGATTTTGACGATGGCTCATTAAGATAATAAAAAAATGATCCCCCGCCTCAATCAAACCCCAAACGGCCGCTCACATCATGTGACTTCCGACCTCAAACTACATACTGACTAGGCTATAGCCAAAAAACTGACATGAAAGCAAGCGAAGCCGTGAGTAACATCTAGTTATAAAAAAAATAGACTGTTTCGATCTCTAAGTTAAATCCCAACTCGCCTTGAATTTTTTATCTGCAAAATAAAACTACAGTTTACTATAGTTTGGATGCACATCAATGCTTATTAAACCTAATATACAGCAAAAAAAAAAAAACGGTCAAAACTCGAGCGAAGAGGGTTCCGTACAATTTTTTAAAAATTATTTTTAAATTAAATTTCTTATTCTAAAATAAAAATTTCAAAATATTAAAATACCTACATTACAAAAAAAAAAAAAACAAAAAAAAAAACACGTCTCGTCAGTCGGATTTGAACCCGGCTTTTCGGGGTGACATGCGAACGCCTTATCCATTGCGCTTCAAGACACTGCAATAGCACAGCAGAAACAAGGTATACTTGAGTAGTATAAGCGTTCAATTCTAGAGAAAGCAATATAGGTACATTAAAGTTAATAAACTTTAATTACAATTAATTTTATTTACAAGTGACAGTGAATTACATAATTTCCAAATTTCTTTAATACTACAATGGAATATACATACAAGATATACGAGTATAATATATTCATGTATGGGGAGCCTCCCAGGGCTTTTTATTATTTGCGAGGATTCATACCACAACAATACACAATCTGTGATGCCGGGCATACACATTGGGCGAAGTCTAGCAAACGTCGGCCAACACGAATGTGTGGTTGGTCTCTTTATCGGGACTGGCCGCGGCTGGGCCAAATTTGCCGGTGCTCGCTTGGTTGTCGGTAAATCACGACAAATCAAAGGGATTCGAGCGTCTTTTGGACAGTATTTCCTCGCATTATTTGTGCCGTCCACACTTTGGTACTTTTTTGTCGCATCACTCAACACTCAACTCAGTAGCCAGTACAGTTAGTTTATACTACATTAATAATTAAATAATGTCAACCTACTGGAACAACGAGAGTAGTATTGTTCGGTTTTTGGAACTCTTATCAGGGGGAACCAATCGCATATAGGACCCAAAAAATAAATATCATAAGGACATGAGTACATTAGTCTGTGTTCGACCAAAACTATTTTGTCGCAAATATTTTGGCGATATGGCCATTGTGTGGATGGCATAATTGTACACAAATGTTTCGTATGCCCGACATGAAAATTTCAACTAGCTACCTGTTACCGTTTGTGAGATAGAGCCTTGTGACAGAAAGATGGACGGACAGACATCGTAGGCTTAGTAATAGGGTTCAGTTCGGAGGTACGGAACCCTACAAAAGAAAAAAAATACAATCGTAAACGCTTCGTACAGAGTTGAAGCATTTCCTATGCAAATTAAGAAAAAATAAGACAAGATTTTAAAAATCCAAAATATTTGAGATTAAAACTCAAGAGTAGTTTCAACAAAAAAATTTAAGAAGTTTAATTTCATAAAATTAGTTTGAACTTATCAATAATTTTTGGCCACCCAGTTTGTGATCGTAATTTCATTAGTGCGCGCCGATAATTATACGCCATTAAAGAAATAATGTTATCAAACGAATGGTCTGAATTCCAAAGGGAACGGAATAATAAACGCTTGGCTTGCGTCGGTAAATTCACGTTCGTATTTTATGTGACACGAAAAGTATAAAACTCGAAACTAAATATTATGTCTGCCTTTAGAATTTAGCTATTCAGATTTTATAATTTTCATATCGAGGTTATCGAGTGGTGAGTGCATTAGAGTAGTTCTGGATTCGAATCCCAGCAAGAAGAAATTGTGACAGGAAAGAATTCGCTGAATCGGGTTATATCATAAAAACGGCAAGCTACACAGTTGTATCAATAGCTCAGTTAGCAGCGTCTTTGCGTTGTATGCATAGGGACCTCGGTTCGAAACCTGATGGCATCATAGAATTTTTGACATATATTTTTTCTAAATTCTAAAGGATATTTATTTATATATTTTTTAATTTTTGTTATATTCTGTATTTGACAATAATTATAATTTTTTTGAAACCAAGGTGGACTTAATTGAAAATACAATTTTAGTATATTAGTAATAAATTATTTTTAGTTCATAAATGCGCTATAATATATGACACCAAAAATTAGAAAATCTGAAGTTTTCACTTCTGTCGTGTGGTCATAAGCACACACCCATTTTTTCTATACTTTCTGTCTGTACTGATTATTTTTACTGATTTTTTTCGAGATTTTCCTCAACTTTAAGACGATTAATTTGTGCAAAGATGACAGTTTCTCCTATTCTATCATCTGCCGCATTATCAGAGAAAAAAAACTAAATTCTACACTGAACCGAAAAGGCACGTTGTAACAAAAAAAAATAGTATTCCAACTCTACAAGTGGGGAATATGGTACTAATTTAGGTCCAAATTTCACAATATTTTTTCGTCTAGAGTCCAAAAAATATCATCATAATCATCCTCGCCTCTTCCCGTTACGCGGGGTCGGCTTTCCTAATCATAAGGTGCCATTTTCGCCTCATGATTAGTATAAAGATTGGCTATAGATTTTTACGGTCGGTTCCTAGAGTCAGAAAAACATGTTTTTGCAAAACCACCATATTGAATGGCATATCACTGAATAGGTCTTTAAAAATCAAATTTGATAAAATAAAACTAAAAAGTCGTCAATAAAAAATTATTAAAAAAACCCGACTGCGTAAAAATCGAACTTAAAAGATGGAAACAAGATCAAATGATAACATGCAGTCGGAGAGATAGTAGTAACAAATTGAAAAAATATCTGATGCCTTCGACTGCATGTTATCATTTGATATTGTTTCTATCTTTAAGTTCGATTTTTACGCAGTCGGGTTTTTTTTAAATAATTTTTTATTCACTATATGTAGGTATTAGAGGAATTCTTGAATAATGAAACACTTACAGAAGACCATCAATAAATCTGGTAAACCTGTTTCCATTGTAAGTGTGCTGAAGACAGATATTCGCTTGAATCCAAAGACAAATACAATAAGTTCTGTATTCCCTTTCGCCTGAATAAACATTCAATATATTGTGCTTCTGCAGAATATCAGTACAGAAGCGTTTAGAATGCTTATCAGACGCTGCCATAATATATAAAACTTAAATCAAGCGAAACGTAACCAAATTACGATGTGTGAACGGAGTCAGTGGGTTTCGGGAATGGTGCTCCAACAAGGACTACCAGCAGGATACTGTGTGTCATACATGGCATACGTGTATTGTTGTCATTGTCCAATGCTGCAAAACGGAATACGACTATTTTCATCTAAAATTTATCCCTATAATATACGGTTCTCTACAGATAATCCAACAATTCGCACGAACTTATTAGTTGGAATTTGGTAATTGTGTTTTAAAGACCACAAACAGCTAAGGTTATTTGGGCCTAGCACCAATTCATATTTTCAATTCATTATTATTTTTTTTATATTAAATTGAAAATCCAATTGACACTTTTACCAGCTCTCGGGCTAGAACCCGAGAACTGGGGACTTGTAATAGAGGAACCATAGCAACGCCATGTAAACAACAGCGCCGCTACACTCTCGGCTATTCTCAAGCCCTTATTAGTTGGAAATACGCACTGAAGCAGCGTGTTCAATAGTCATTTGTTTCTTATTTTCTTATATACTAACTTTATGTCTGTTAAAAAAAAATAAACTCGAAATGGCGCCTCCCTCTCGTTTGTTTAGTTCAATCATCAAATGGGGTCGTCTTAATTGTTTTAGAAGCTTATTGTGCAATAAACAAGTGCGAGTCAGACTCGTGCATCGAGGGTTCCGTACAAAAAATCAGGAGTTAGGTACGGGTAAAAAATTAACAGGTTTAATTATTTAAGCTTGTGTTTAAAAAGTTTTTTTTTACTTATATTTTACTTTGTTCTTTTTAGTGTTTCAAAATTTTTCCGTATCAAAAAGTGAAAAATTTCAAAATGTTTACATTATAAAAAAAAACAAATAATAACAAAATAATAAATAAATAAAATAATCGCGTATCGTCAGTTGGATTTGAACTCGGATCTTCGTGGTGGCATGCGAACGCCTAGCGCGTTGCCGCTACTCCACGTGTACCACGGCACAAACAATGGTACGAGTATATTAATTGATATACTTGGTACCTACAGCTCTATATGCCTAATTTTCCATTTCCCTTGGGAATTTTAGGTTTGCCTGTAAAATATGAGTGAGGCCCTATATCCCCTATTTTTTTACTTCCCACCTCTACTATGGTAGGGAAGTAATGGATTCAGTCCGAAAACAATATTTCGAGATTTTAACAGATGTTCACGTTTTGAGACCCTAGCAATCGTTTAAGATCATTTTCTGACTGATGTCTGTATGTGTGTGTGTATGTGTGTATGTGTGTATGTGTGTGTGTGTGTATGTGGTCAATTTTTCGCCTTCGATATCTTAAGAACGGAACAACATACGGGCATGCCGATTGTTCTATTGTGTTTATCAGCCTTTAACTTAGATCTGATTAGATTTTGAGTCAAATCGGTTCAGTGGATCCTGAGATATTCAAAAAAACGTCCTCAATGTCACGTATTAACATAGGTAAAAAAAAATATAAATGAATTCTAGATGTTATAATATGAAAAAAATGTAAATATTTTTTTTCTCTAAAATGTATAGTTTTCGAGAAAAAAAATATTTTACTAAAAAAAATAAAAATTGTACGTAAATCAAGGTAACCATGATTTTTGCTATATTAAGCTAGCCATCAATAGATCACCAAACAAAAAAGAGGGCCATGCTTTTTTCAAAGAATAAAAATTAAATTGTGTTTTAAAGACCACCAACAGCTAAGGTTATTTGGGCCTAGTCAAAGAATAAAAAAAAGAGTGTTTATTTTTTGCAAATATTTACTAGGTGGGAAGTATAGGACTGGTCATCAGTCGAATTTTTCAAAATTTAGGATCAGTAGTTTCGGAAATAAGGGGGGGATTGGTCGATTTTCGTATATTTTCTTTAATATCTCTTAAACTATGCATTTTAGAATTATAAAAAAATATATTTGTATTTCTCATAACGAGCCCTTTCATTTGATATGTCACATGATGCATTTGAAATTTTATTTTAATTATCTAATTTTCCCCCAAAATTAACCCTCAAAATCAGAATTCGTTTATTTACGCTATACGTCCGTGATTTGATCACCGCGAACTCTATATAATTATGTACCAAATTTCAACTTTTTTCGTTCAGTAGATTCGGAGAAAATAAACTGTGACGGACGGACGGATCCTATTTTAATTTTGGAGTACGGATCCATAAAAAAATTTCAAAAACGTCCGCTACGAAAGTGACTCGAACTATGGCCAACCACAGTTGAATGTATCCCGCATTTTCATCACATTGGTAGTGATCTCAGGACGACCGTTTCGCTATCTTGTTCTTTTCCATGGCTGATACGGGTTGCCCAACGACTCCAGCTTAAAGCAAACGGGCCGCTAAGGGCAGCTGATTTGACAGACTGTTTTTATATGTGTGTGTTTGCAGTTACATTAGGTGGAAATGTCAAAACAGTAGTTAAAAAAATACGCAAGCGGGACGATTCTCCGCGTTATCATGGGAGGTTTAAGCGAAGCTCTTTAAAATATATACATTTTTTTTAAATTCTTGTTTGTAATTAGGAGACAAGAATAAACAGGTTGGTTTACATTATTTGCTTACGGATGAGAAATAATGTGCACGGTCCGATATTACCAAATTTTGACATGTTGGATGACCCCATTGTAAATTTGTGAGAGTAAGTTTTTAGATGATTGGTGGAACGGCACAGAAACAGCATTATCCATGGTAGTGTAGCAATTGCCCGCAGCTCGATGTTCGCTGGCTCCCTCACAAGAATCGATAACATCTGCTCCAGTATATATGTCGGCGGTAAACACTGAAATCTGTCAATCCCGGTACTGCCTAGCTGGTACAGAGATTGCCGGCAAACAGTGTAACCGACGAAATGGTTCAGTGTTTGACTAACGGTTTCAGTTATTCCCAGTAACAGCTGGTTTATTTCAGGCAAACGCCGAAACGACTTGAGCAAAACGTTGAATAGAATAGAATAGAATAGAATAGATATATATTTCTCTTGTAAAACAAGCCATAGGCTGGAGAGGTCGTCCAAGAAATAATAAATATATATACATATATACAATATTATTTAAAATATAAAACAAAATACTAAAAATATTCAGTAATCCCTCGAACTACTGACAGTTATGAGAGAGAACCCATAATTTCCTGATTTGTTTGCTATAAAAAAAGCTATGTCAGTCTGTGTTGTTTTATAAAAAAACTGTACGATTGGAAATTGGCTTATGTGTTCTTTTACCAGTTGACAAAATCGATAGGGGTCCTTCTGACATGCGACATTTGGTACGCGTTATTATTGATTATTAAATAGTGTATACCAAGTAGGATGTTCGGCTGGACGTATTTGGTTCAATCGAACAGATTTCATGTGTGCCAATGAACAATTACTTACTGTAGATAATGGTCCTGAGAACTTTTTATCTAAATACTAGCGGCCCTGTCCGGCTTCGCCTGGGTGCTAATAAAGCCCGGGTGCAATACACTACTCACTCGCTTCGTTCTTTCGCTATATATATAAACCTTCCGTGAAAAATTATCTAACTGATGGTGAAAACCGCATCAAAATCCGTTGCGTGGTTTAGGAGGAGTTAGCGGTTATACAGACAGACACGGAAAGCGACTTCATTTTATATACTACGTACATAGAGAAGAGATAGAGAAGATATGAAGCAGTAAGCAATATAGTCATTATCACTGGCGGGAGGGCAATGATAAAACGCGGGATTAGAATAACAAGGTTCTATCTGCATCAAGCATGATTGCGAGAAAATGGGTGATCAATGTTAGATGGGCAATAAATAATTAAATTGAAATACCCTTATTGTAATAATTATGTAACTGATCATTCTAGAGCATAAACTACAATTGTTTAGTAAACAATGTACACATTTTGGGTTAGTTTTTAAGTTTTTGAGATAAAAAAGTGCATATAGAACCTTATTCCCTTAGTTTTTCAGTTTAAACAAAGATAATATGGTTCTATCTTGTTGCTTGAAACTGTATTAAGTATAAATTCATTAAGACAAAGACAAGTTACATAATTTTTATTTTAATGAATTAGTAGTTGTTTGAGACATTTTCATAATAATTCACCACAAAAGAAAATTTCTGACAACTTACAATAAAGAACATAATATAACGTCTAAATAATGAGAGAAAAAAATTCTAACTGCAGCTAAACCAAAGTATAAGGTTCTATCTGTGCACCTTCACGTTTTCGAATGCTGCCGCGGTTCCAAGACGTGCTAATAGAATTCCGTACCTCAAGCAGTCCGATCACACCCGTACAGTTACCACCTTAAGGTGCATTTTCATGTGACGCTAGACGCTGGCGTCTAGCGTCAAATGTGGTCACGTGACATAAACGCCATCTTGAAAAACTGTAGCGTCAAGTTCCAGCGTCAACAGACAGCAAGGTTTTGACAGTTGTAAACTTGTAAAGAGAGCGTCAAATAAAGACATCCATAAATCAAAACCCTGGTGAATTTGTTATAATAATTAATAAATTAGCTCTTTGTAAATTTATTAACAGAAAAGACAATGTCTGAATACGATTATCAAAAATGAAATTCCCATATTTTTGACTTATATAACCGGCGAAAGTACACGAATTATAAGGAATAAAAATTAAAAATATAACTATGCTTACTTTTTTATAGGTAATTATATGCACTACCAGAATATGAGAAAAAAAATAAATTGTATCTTGAGAAATTTTAATGTTTTTAGTATTCAATAAAAAAAAATTGTTTTGTTCTAAGTGAGACGGGAATTTTAATTAACCATCGAAAAACCATCAGGTGATAGTATTTTCCTTAATAAATAGGTACTTTCGAAGTAATAAAATCAATGGGTTAAATTCGTAGAATCAACCCCCTAGTAGCAACATACAGCAATTCTTTAGCAAGCCTGTGTGTTGATACTTGATGCACAACTCAGTACCTAGCTGTAGAAAACTCGTATCATTAATGACCAGAGACAACTAATGACGCC
Source organism: Mongoloraphidia duomilia (assembly GCA_039654895.1). Taxonomy (NCBI): domain Eukaryota; kingdom Metazoa; phylum Arthropoda; class Insecta; order Raphidioptera; family Raphidiidae; genus Mongoloraphidia; species Mongoloraphidia duomilia. The sequence continues at coordinate 16,523,068 of CM077516.1, read as the reverse complement.
AGTGTAAAAGCTAAACAATGTTTAGCTTTGACGCTACATTTTTTTCAATATGGCGTTTATGTCACGTGACCACATTTGACGCTAGAAGCCAGCGTCGAGCGTCACATGAAAATGCACCTTTATACTTTCAGAATCTCGCTAAAGGCGCCAAATATGAATTTTGTGAAGGTTATACATGAAACGTAATGACAGATAGAACCTTATTCCACAATAATTTTTGTTTTTTTAAAAAGTGCAGTTAGAACCTTGTTATTCTAACCCCGCGAAAAGTGCACCAACAAATAGGAATTTTGTTAACAATTTATGAAAAATTATTATATTTTTAATGCATATTTGTACCTAAGCATTTCTTAACAATTTGTGGAGAATTTAGAATATCTTTTTGATAAAAAATAATAAAGGTACAAAAATGTCGAAAATAATTTATCAATGAATTACAAAACATTGTTTACCAAAATTCGTTAATACGGGTAAATGACTGGATTAGGCAAACAACGTAACTGGGGCTTGCTCAATTCGTTCCGGCGTTTGCCTGAAATAAACCAGCTGTTACCGGGAATAACAGTCTGAAACCGTTAGTCAAACACTGAACAATTTCGTCGGTTACACTCTTTGCCAATTTCTGTACCAGCTAGGCATTACAGTGATTGAAGGATTTCAGCGTTTGCTGCCGACATATACATACACACACAACAAACATACATACATACATACACACACATAAAGCTGGAGTGTCACAAACTTTACTACTGAGTCCCGTTTAATACTGCGTACACACAGTTGATACAGAGTGATTAACAAAAATAGGCATAATCAATGTTTGTTTCACTTTTTATGTAGGAAAAAAAAATAGTTCAATAGCGTGCGTAGACATACCGACATGTGGATGCTCCAGTGCTCGAACTCGCACGAGATTTTTTGTATGGGTACTGAGCATTCATGAATTTTTCTAACGTCAAATTGCACGGTCGTAAAAAATTTTCGATTTTAAATTACATATAAGTAGGATAAGATAGAAAACTTCATGAATACACGAGTTGATAAGGTGCAGTCATTCCTTACAATATCTTAAAAAAATCGTGTATTTATTTTATAAATTTGAATTAGATTTCCATTTTTGTACGAGACCTTATTGAAAAACTTTACCCCATACAATAATAATTTTAAAAAATTTTAATCGTAAGTTGACCACTTAACAAAACATTTGATGGTAAGCATCCGTATTCCGTTATATTTTTTATGTACCTATATTAATTTAATTAAATAAAAAAATGGGACGTTTTTCCTTGCTTCATACAGTATGTGCTCCGTACAATATTGCGCCATTTACACAGAGAAAGTAGAGAAAGTTTTAGTGCTCCACATCAACAAATGTGCCCATAAATTTGTAGTAAAAATCAGGATACATTTTGTTGCAAAATATTTTTCCATTTTTTCAATAAAACTTTCATTCATAAATAATCTGAAATATGTAACTAACATTATTCAATGAACTTTTACTTATCGAATTGGATAACAAATTTAGTAATTTAAATTTTATTACTGTTAAAAATGTTATACCTAATCATATAATACAGTAAAAAATAAAAAAAATATCATAAACATACATTTTTTTGCTACGACAAGATAGTTTTGGTGTTGTAAGTACATATATAAATTGCAAACTTAATTTTCTGTTTTTAATTGACCTGCATTTTGATTGTTTAACATATATTTATAGAAAATCGTATTCCTTGCGTGTAAGGAACGTAACTTTCAATGGTCATGTTTCTGTCTATTTTTACCCCTTTAAGGTTTGAAAAGGAACCTACTGTCTAATTTTCAAGTTTATAGTTTCAGTGGTTTGGTCAGAGCGCTGATTAGTCAAAAAATCCTACACCCCCGATTTACCCCCTTGGGGATTGAATTTAAAAAAATGATCGAATATGGGTTTACTTATTTTTAAACTATTTACCTGAAATAAAAATTAAATTTAAATATTAGGAGCAAAGAATAAAGATTTGTTTGTAAAAAGTCATTTACTCCGTATCTCTGTGGTTTTCCGAGTTTTTCCGGGATATGCTGTAATAAACCTTAAACTACATGGCAATACCAACAAAAAATATATGACTCAGAAATTCCCATCGGGGGAGGGGGGGTATACACTGGCGTTCGCTCTGTATTATTGCATTTAAAAATCAATATTTTTTTCCTAGCAAGCAATAGTCTCCACCACTGCTTTGTAGAGGTGTTTCTATAGAAAATATGTTACCTGTTTAACTAACATAGTCATCAGAATGTTTAAATAGATAATAGATTATAGACGCTCGACAACTGAGGTCAGTTGCGTCTAAACTTTTATAGTTTGTATAATATTGAAAGCACACTATTATTTTACCTACTGTGGTTTCGCATTTAGGAAAACTCATCACTAAGCGTTCTATTTTGAGAATACAAAAGCAACGAAAAGCAATACCCAACAAAATTAATATCTAGTTATCTTAAGTCTTTTTGAGTCGTTGCACCGTTTTTACAGGAATGAATATTTTACCTAAATTTCAATTTAATTTCCAATCTGGATATCTAATAGGACAATTTAAAATGAGAAACTTAAGTGAAGACGGAACGAAAAAATATAAGTTGGTCTGCATGTACGTCCATACAACTCCAAATAATTATTATGAAATAGCAAATTTCAAAATACTAAATTCAAAGAAAAATCTCTATAGGCATTTTCTAATGCTATCAATTTCAAGCTAAAAACTGTCTGCATATGAATTATTCTAAACTGAAAAGTCAAAATGTAGGAGTTTGCAGGTGCCCTCCCTTTGTCCTCCTAATGGACGTACCTGCTGAGTTGTAAAGTAATGTAGCATTACAATCCTTTTAACAATTCAATAACTGTATCATCTTGTCTTGTCAGAAACACTGACGACAGGAAATCGAGAAATGTGTTCTCCAAGTAGTAGTTATAGTAGTAGTGAGTCAAAAAGCGACAATACGCGACCGCAGTATCAATGTATCACGTAGTGGGATAGCGGCGAATGAAGAAGGATTGCGTATGATCAGGATTTACTATCTTTCAGTCGACCGGATTGAAATTTATGACTCAATTCCTTCTCGGTTACCACCTGCGGATGACCCGGCTGGCTTGCACCTCATTTGTAATACAGCATGGAATGTGGTACTTGATGCTATAACTACTAAGGACTTATACTATACAGTTGGTTTGCGCAAAACAATTCCAAAGACGAAACGAACAAGGAACGTTTCCAAGAAACATGTCCGAGGAACGATTTCGTTCCACTGGCACCTTTGTGTTGAAGGAAAGAAATTATATTATGAGTGTCCGCAGATTGCGAAACATTCTTGCGCCACAATTCTAAAGTCTAAACGGACATGCATCCTTATTCTTCGTAGTGTAAAACGCCGAGCCTACCAGATCATACCGGACGCTCGATATAGTGAATATGCACTCTCATTCGGGAACTTATACTGTGGCCGTTATTGGATTTGACGAATGGTGAGAGATCTCGTGATGACTATAATATATAGCGGAGTATGGACATGTTTAGATGCGTTTTAAGAAAATTTAGGTAACATCTCCGAATGACGGGATGGTTTCATGGAGCTATGCATGTCCGAAATGCCCAAGTATACTATATAGTGTGTTTTTTATCATTGCCTCATAGGGATTTACAAATTACATGATACAAATATTTATTTCGTGTTTATAGTTTTTCTACTGCGAGTTTCAAAATGATTGTTGGCACGTTTTTAGTTTACACCTTTTTTAAAAGTATGTATTTAAATATTTATTAACACTTGTAAAAATGTCATTTAATGTATTCCATAAGTTGGCTATGTAACATTAACTATTATTAACTCGAGTAGAAAAGGGTTAAATTGAAGTGTCTACCTGTAAGATTAATGATACGCTGAAAATAAATGTAAGCTCCAGTAGGAAACTTTCGAAATTTATTAAAATTACTATTTTTATATTACCTTGACCAACTTTAAAGTTCGCAAAAAACGAACTTTCTTTGCTCTCCTGTGTTCTATAAAAGAAGATCAGGTGTTGATTTATCTATTTAAATTATTATTTTTATAAAGCATTTTACTATACAATATACAGGGTGGCATATCTTAAACAATGCAGTGAAATATCTCGTAAACGGTAGAAACCATAAAAAAATGTTTTATACAAAAGTTATAGAGTGTCAAGGGGGACAGAAGACTGTGATATCAGATTTAACATAGGTGGTGCTGTGAAGGTCAGGCGAAGGTCAGCTTCGATTTTTTAATTGTAGCAGTACATTTTTATTCCAGAATACGATACAGTATTTAATAGTGAACAGTAAATTATCAAGGTATCAGCTAAAGTTAATAAATATTGAGATATTTAGAAATTAAATAACGACCAAAATGATCGACAAATTATTATAGATAAATTATGGCATGGCAGATAGCCATGATATTACGCATCGGCTTTCTTGGCTTGAATTCAATTCATAAAAGAACCGAATTGACAAATTAAATTTGCTATTTAATTTGTAAATATCTCAATATTAACTTTAGCTCATATGTACCTTAATAATTTACTGTTCACTGTTAAATACTGTATCATATTCTAGAATAAAAATGAACTATTACAATTAAAAAATCGAAGCTGGCCTTCGCCTGACCTTCACAGCACCACCTATGTTAAATCTGATATCAAAGTCTTCTGTCCCCCTTGACACTCTATAACTTTTGTATAAAACATTTTTTTATGCTTTGTACCGTTTACGAGATATTTCACTGCATTGTTTAAGATGTGCCACCCTGTATATTTTTATTCAATGCACCATGCACGCTTTTAGTGTTTTTTCGTATCTGTTTTGTGGACCTTAAATGGCCGTTTCCTGACTAGTGACAATTATATAACGCTTTTCAATGCTATAATGGTTCATTATGTAACTAGTTACATAGTGATCAATTATTATGGAAGGGTTTTCGATGCTATAATGAAAAGTAATATAATGGTTCATTGAACCATTATGCGTAACTGTTTTAATGTCTACAGTCTAGACATTAATCCAATTAATCTAAAACCATGCATGTGTTGAATAAAGTATAGTGTGCAACGGGATGCACACTCGTCAAGGCTCGTGTGCGCTCGCCTACTACTCGTGCTGAAAACATCGCGCTTGACGTATTTTGATGTATTCAGCACACTAGTTACACAATATATACTATTATACGATTTCACATTTATAATGTTTTTTCACTGGTTAGAAAAGAGTTCCATTTGTTTGCGAAACGCGCGTCAAGTTTTTTTTAATTTCACGCTGTTTCGAATTTAAGTCAATCAAAAATGAACGTATTTACAAGTTTGCAGATCATGTAAGGAATTCAGACTACTAAAACGATACAAATGAGTGTTTTTAAAGTAGGTACTTATGTATTATTATTATTATAATCTTGACAGTTTCATGAACTGAAATTATTTGCAGAAAAAAACTATTCCAAATATTACGATAGCCAGCTTTGGTCAGGTTAAACAAAAAACTCAAAAATGTGATATCTTCTGAGATATTGATTTTGATAATAATAGGAATTCGTAGCGCAGCGTATTGTGTTTTAAAGACCACCAACAGCTAAGGTTATTTGGGCCTAGCACCAATTCATATTTTCAATTCATTATTTTTTTTTAATAATAAATTGAAAATCCAATTGACACTTTTACCAGCTCTCGGGCTAGAACCCGAGAACTGGGGACTTGTAATAGAGGAACCATAGCAACGCCATGTAAACAACAGCATTGCTACACGCTCGGCCATTCTCAAGCCCTGCGCAGCGTATTATAGGTGCATTGCATCTGATATATAATATGGACTGCACTACAAATTCCTTGCGTTTTCAGAATTCGAAATCTCCGAAGATAAGTTTCATTGAATGGTGGAAAACTCTTTTTTTATGATAGTAAATGAAGTCTTACTATACACAATATGATAGTATTATGATAATACACTAATATAGTGAATTTATTTACGGTAAGGAAGTCTAAACATATTGATTAGTAATTTCATTATTAATAAAACCGTATGTAATTTTCTCAGTTATTCTGTATTTTGACTAAAAAAAAGTTGTTTGAATTAATTGGCGATTCTAATTCCACTTGTAATTTCGCTCTGTAACTACTTCCGAATGCAAATTTAACCCTATGTACCTCTCGGTCACTTGCTCAATGTCACACTTAATATACATACTGGTTTTTAGCAGAAACTCCGTAGTATAAGTACGGGTGGATATAATAAATTGCCTTGTTTACTAAAGCAACAGTAATCTATATAGAACGGCGATAATATCTTTCTAAAAGCTACTTCATCAAGAGACAGGTCACAGTTCTCTTCTCCGGGAGTATCATCAGCAGTTTTATAGGCCTAAGGGTTCGAATGTCCATAAAACACAACATATAAATGGCAATTATCGAGAAAATATGTTTCCTTTTATCACCGCCCTCTGCTATTCTGTTTCTTGTTTATTCCATTCATTATTACAGTTTAACAAAACGTAAATAAAGATGTTCTGATGTCATAAAATGTTCGCAATTTTTTAGGAAAAATGATATTTAAAACTTTAAATATTGATTCTGCATAATTTGCAATAATATTTTTATTTATTTTTAATGTTTGCAGTATAATCAAGCAAAAATATAACAAGAGTGTATCGAAATTTCTTTATCAAAAAACCGAGTACCGGGTATTCCGTCAATTTTAAAATCTGAGTACCGGGTACCAGACCGAAAAATTTGATATTTCGTACTATAGTCTATAAATGGAACCGCTAATAGCATCCTCACATATATATTTTTTTCATTTTTATTGCTTCACACTTCGTATATAAAATAAAATATATTATATGAGCACTGTAGTTGGAATAAAAACAAAATTAATTAATTAATGTATAGTTTTGCTGAAAATGAAAGCATAGCTTTCGAAATGTGCACCCATCAATAAAACTGTTGTGGTAAGAAGTAATTTTTGTTCATACTTCGTAGTCTGAAATCCTATTGCTATTGTTCCGATGTTCACATATCTGTTTGTCGTGGACTTCTAGTTCCCAAACTGTTTAAAAAATGTTATAAAATTAACACGTGATTAGTGTTTCTACTGCCCAAAGCCGAATTTCGCATTAATTAAAAAAAAAATAGTTTCTTGGGGACTTTTTGAATTATTACTCGGTCAGGTAATGCTAATATTGGCCAAACTGCAAGAACTCGGTAAAATGGCCGAGTACCTACCGGATAATAATCAAGTACTTGGTGCATCACTATATAATACATTGTTATTTGTCGTGAATAAACGAATTTTCTCGTTTTTTTGACAGAACAACTAAAAAATAAAAAAACATATTTCCAAAGTTTGCTAATTAGTCACTGAGCTATTGTAGTAGAACAAACCTTTGTTTGCGTTGCCACTTTAGTGCAAATCAGTGAAAAATACACGAATAGATCGACAATTTAATGACATTATTATATCCAATAACCCAGCGATGTAGCTTAGTGGTACAGCACTAGACTCGCATTGGGGAGGTACTGGGTTCGAATCCCGGCGGGGGCAGATGTGGCTAGAACTTTTTCCTACTGCCTCACGCCGAGAAACGGTAATTCCTGTACCGGCCATCTTGTTTGAGGTTTTTCCATGGTTTTCCTCAATAATTCCAGATGAATATCGAGATGGTTTCTTATTCAAGGCCATGGCCGATTACCTGTCAAACTCCTATGCTCCCAAAGTTGCCTACCTTATCCTAATGTCCTATAATTCCTCCATTCGCACATTGCTATTAAATAAGTTGAAGTATAATAAAAATGTATAAAACGGGAAGTGGTAAAAAATGAAAAATAGTAATGGTGTGAATGGCGTCTGTTATGACATAATGTCGAGAAACGGACGTTAAACGCATTATTATTAGTATTATTATATCCAATAATTATGTCATCAATGTATTTCTACACGTTTCTGCACTATACTACTAACGTGAACAAAGCTACAGAAGACCAGTGAAATAAACTACGATTCGAAGATAAAAATCAACAATTAAAAGCGAATAAACGAAGATTAATTGTTTCATTTGAGTGAATTTGATCTCACAGAATAGTACGTTACTTGAAAACATACAATTCATTGTAGTTGTAGTTAAATAATGAATAGCTGTTATGGAAACATAACGTCAATTCTGAATGATTAATGTATTTTTCGTAAAAATATGTTTTCGCATTCATTAAATTAGCGCTGAGAGTTCGCCTTCCAGATTTATTCACTTTATCTCTATTTATTTTAATATATTTAAACCATTAATCAATGCTTAGAGAGCTACATCACACGCAGTTTATATCTCTCAATCGTTATAAACTATCCTCTGCTCAAATTGAATCAAATCTATCTGTTGCTCAAATTTAGTATCTTACAATTTAATTTCAAACCTGTATTATAATTTGAAAAAGTGAAATAGTTTTTATTAAAAACATTGCAAGTGATATTACTTTTAAGATTTATTACTACAAATAATTACAATAAGATTTTTAATAACCATTTTTGCTTTAAACTAGGCACATGACAGTTTTGCATCGAACCAACGACATCTGGAGTGTATCTGAAGAGTATGTATTTAAACACACGAAGCTATTTTATGTTAATTACTCCGTATCAAAGCCATGTTTATTAATTTATTATCATAGAGCTATAAATATAAGTGTCAAGACACGAGGAAAGTGTTTATGAATCAAAATACCTAGCTCAGAAAAATACAAAAAAAAACTCTCTGAATTGGGAAAAGTTCTTAACATCAAAGATAAGCTCTCATAAATAATCTTTTTTGTACACTAGACTCCTGTTATAACGTCCTTGCATACAGCGAAACGTTAAAACGCATTAAAATTCAAGTTCCGCCATTTTTCTTTAAATGAAAAATTAACCTGTTATACTAAATTCGTATATAACCAACCATCGGGTGCAACGAACCAGAAAAATCCGAAGTTGATGAAACTTTCGTAGCTTATACCGTACTTAGTCGGTAATTTCCGTTTTATTACGCGTGTGCGTTATTTGTTTTTAGCACCTACTTATACTCCTCGTGTCACTCTATATACTTTAGATCGTAGCTTCACTTTTGGTTTTGTTAATAAACCAACAGTTGAAATGAAAGTCAATGATAAATAAAATGACACGTCACCGAGAAAATATGAGTTCTATAATTTTTCATTTTTTGCAATTTTTACTTTAATTTTATTTTATGTTTCAAAACTCGATGACAATATTTAAAGTTGATGTTAAAATATATAAGAAAGCGAGTAAAATTAATAAATTAAATTATAACGCGACCTCTGCCTTAGTTTTAGGTTCGTTGTGGATTCTTGGAATAATTAATGTTTTGGCGGTGGATTTTTCAGAATTTGTGTATGTATGTGTGTACTATAGCGTCACTTGAAAACGGATTACCCATTTTGATGAAACTTGGTACATTATAAAAGTAATTCGCATACCCAAACTTAAAGTACCTATAGGCTACTTTTTAAGTGCGTCAAAATCTACATTAATATACGAGCGAACCTACGGCTATAATCGATGTCACACGAACGAAACTGCGGGCAAAAGCTTTTGCAGAACCGACTTGAATTCTAGTAAACATGTTGGTTTAATCAATTTATTACAATCAAATTTAACCTTAACGGTTTCATTACTCTAGGTAAATAATAAATATTCCAAATGTCCTCCTTTTGCTCATAGCGTATGGAAAACGTCCGAAGATTCCTAGAATGTTGTGAATTGCATCGCACCTTAATAATTTCACTATTAAATACTGTATCGTATTTTGGAATAAAAATGCACTGTTCCAATTAAAAAATCGAAGCTGACCTTCGCCTGACCTTCCCAGCACCACCTATGTTAAATCTGATATCACAGTCTTCTGTCCCCCTTGACACTATAACTTTTGTATAAAACATTTTTTTATGGTTTGTACCGTTTACGAGATATTTCACTGCATTGTTTAAGATGTGCCACCCTGTATAATAGGTAAGTATGCCTATCTTAGAACGGTTATAACTCGGAAACGAAGCTTTTTCGGACATACATTTATTTGCACTTTTTAAAATGTTTTCACATGCACAATCCGTTACAAAATTTACGGCATCTATTTTTTCACCACCCTGTACGGAAAAGTATTTTATACTCAACTGGTACAAGTCAGTCTTAAACGAAATAAATTAATCTATATATAGCCCCACGCCATATACTTTATTCAAATACCTACCATCAATAAATCAGATTCGGTAAGTAACCAGTTACTGTTCGGCATCCTTTAAGGAGTGGGCTGTAATCATCAGCATCCATTAAGGATTATCAGACCAATAACTCTTAGAGTACAAACTTGTCATGAATACTAAATAATGCAATCAGAAGAAGAGCCGATGGCCGATCAATGATCACTGAACCATTGATGAGTGGTTAAAATATATCGCCAAATACTAATACTTGTTGTATAAAAATGTTTATAATTAATTTATATCTTAAAGATTGAAAATAAACAAGATGGACTGAAAATGTTGTTCGTATAGTATTTTTTAATATTATATTATACTAGCGGTCCCCGTCTGGCTTCGCGAAGCGAAGTCGGGCTGGTGGTATTTATAATATTAGTAGGATTCCGCCTATACGCTAAAATGGAAAGGAATGTAAGAGTTACGTTTTGTTACTATCCCACAGGAATTATTTCCCCCACCGCGAGAAATTTATCAAAATAAAACATAGCCTATATCACTCAGGTATAATGTAGTTTTCTATTAGTGAAAGAATTTTTAGAATTGGATCAGTAGTTTCAGAGATAAAAATTTATGATTTATTATCCCCCCCCGCGAGAAATTCTTCCCCTGCGAAGCAAAGTCGCCTGTCGTTGTTCTCGCTTCGCGTACTTGCCTATAGTTTATAATATTAGTATAGATAGTCAAAAAATCCTACACCCCCGTTTTACTCCCTTTGGGGTTGAATTTGAAAAAATCTCGAACCTTACTCAAGAAACGAGTTGTAACGCACTGTTACTCGCCGTGATCGATTTTAGTAAATAAAATGAATAATTTAGTTTCCAATATTTATTAATTATTGTAGTCTTTTATTATATCCTTTTTTAAATCTGATAATTCAGCGAAATAAAATTTTAATTGAAAGGTATTTTCACTGACAGATGAAAAGAAAGTAGACGTTTTAAATATTTTGATGTTAATTTATTGGAAACTAAGATGGAACTGCCTTAATTCTTACAATACAATTTTTAAATACGAATACTGAAAAAAAATAATTATATAACAAAAGGAACATGACATAAGATTGGCTGTTATAAGAAAAATATATAGTAAGTGCAATGTACATTATAAAATTATAATGTTACAGGCGACAACCCTTTGCCAAAAAAAGAAAAAAAAACATATATAAATAAAAATAATAATAAGAGAGAAAAAAAAACATGATGAAAATTAATTAATTAATGGCGACGTTGACGATACGGACGTAAGTTGTCAATGTGTGAACGAAAGATTCGGCCATTGTTGTCATCTCGTAACACCACACTGACAGGACTTGAAAATCGTATGATTCTTCTAACGTCGGACCATCTTGGTGTAAACTTGCGTGAAGCTATGCCTGGAATAGATCGACGAATTAGTTTTTGTAAAACAAGACCGCCAACTCGGAATGGATGACTTGCAGGTTTTCTGGAATTATAATAATGTTGTCTTCGACGTAACGAGTTTTCAATGAATTCGTCAATTTTAGTTTTTGATGGAATTTTGTCTCTTTTGATAATGCTATGTATACCCCATAAATTATCCAAAGGATTGAGCAATTCTCTTCTTAAAAATATTGACGCTGGTGTACATCCGGTAGTTTCATTTGTTGAAGAGTTGTAAGCATAGACAACTGACTTGACAAAACGATCCCATGCGTTATGTTTCGCTGCATATTGTTTTAGAAGCGCCGCCAATCCACCAATCAGGACCTTATTGATACGTTCTGCGTTATTTGCCTTCGGGTTGTAGGGCGATGTAAGAATATGTTTACAACCCCATCGTAAACACATCTCTTTGAATTCTCGCGATGTAAAATTGCGAGCATTATCCGTACAGATAGCAGTTGGAGGACCAAATTGATACCAAATATCTTCTAAAACACGTATGGTAACAGTAGACGTGCATCGTGTTGTCGGTATTACTTGGATAAATTTGCTGTAGGTAGGTATCAACGCAAACCAAACAGTAACGATTTTTCTTTGAGCTGATCGACATAGGGCCAACGTAGTCACAATGTACAGATGACCAGGGATAGCGTGGAAGTTTTGATGCCATTGGAGCGCCAACAGGATGCTGCGATGACTTAACACGCTGACAGATTTCGCATGAACCCACGTAGTCTCTAATCTCTTCGTACATATGAGGCCAGTAATATCTTCGAGCTATTGATCGATAAGTTTTTGTTATGCCCCCATGTGCATTCAACTCCAAGTCATGAAAATAATATTTTATTAACGGACGTAATTTTTCGGGTAAGAATATTCGTCGTTTACGATGTTTTCCAACAATTTTACACAATAAACCGCCGCATATAACAAAGTCTTTTACACCGTTTCCAGCTTTTATTTGCTGAGCGATGCCTTGTGTATATGGGTCGTCTTTTTGGTGTTTTTTAATTGATGGAAAAACTTCGGGTATTTCAGTGAGAATGTTGAGTTGCTCTTGAGGTTTTTCTGTTACATCTTCATCAATATTGTCGTCTTCTTCATATAAGCGTGACAGAGCGTCTGCAACCGTGTTCAGTTTGCCACTAATATGCATAACGTCGAATTCAAAATTAGAAAGAGTCAATAGCCATCTTGCAGTTTTACCACAAGCTTTCGGTGAGTTGTATAACCAGTTGAGAGCTGAGTTGTCAGTTTGAACAATAAATTTATTATGTTGTAAATAGTCTCGAAATCGTTGAACAGACCATACTAATGCCAAACACTCTCTTTCATAAATAATCAGACGTTTTTCAGGATCTGTAAGTTTGCGCGACGCATAAGCTACAGGTAGTAAGTTACCATCATAGCTTTGCAACAGTACTGCACCTATCGCAATATCACTACTGTCACATCTTAACACAAATTCTCTTTTAAAGTCGGGGAACTTCAGTACAGGTGCTGAGACTAATTTAGATTTAATTTCTTTAAAAGCAGATACTTCTTCATCTGTGAATTTAAATTTTACGCCTTTCTTTTTCAAATTGTTAAGCGGAGCGCTAATTTCGGCAAAATTAGGTATAAATTTTCCAAAAAATGAAGCTAGGCCAATGAATGATCGCAGCTGTCTGATGTTACGTGGTATTGGAATGTCATTAATCGATTGTACGCGTTCAGGATCTAATTGTAAACCATCTTTCGATATTATGTGTCCAAGATATTTCAATTTCGAAAAGAAAAACTTCGATTTCTTCGGATTTGCTGTTAAGCCAGTCTCTCGTAAACGTTTGAAAACTTCATTGAGGTGTTCAAAATGGCTTTCAATAGATGGACTGTGAATTAGCAGATCATCTAAATATGGTAAACAATAGTCGTATTTCAGGTCTCCAAAGATGTCGAGTATAATTCTATTTAATCCTTGAGGTGATGTAGAAAGTCCTTGTGGCGCATGCGTAAAACGATATTGTCCCCACGGAACAACAAAAGCTGTAACATTTTTCGAATCTTCAGTAAGCGGTACTTGGAAAAATGCTGAAGTGAGATCTATTGTAGAAAAAACAACAGATCCATGCAGACACTGGAACAACTCATCCAATCTCGGACTAGGATATGGATCAAAGACGACATGCTTGTTCACCATTCGATAGTCCACAACTAGACGTGGAGTACCATCTTTCTTTTTTAAAATGAAAGCAGGTGATGCATATGGCGATACGCATTTTTCGATCACTCCGTCCTTTTGAAGTTTCATCAAATATTGTTGCATTTGTGCAGCTTTCGGTGGCGGTAACGGATAAGGGCTTCTATAAACTGGAATTTTATCACGCATATGGATCTTCATCTCGTATTTGTGTGCATGACCGATTCTGTCTGTCAGTACATCAGAGAAGCTTGACAATAATAAATTCAATTTTTGATTTTGTTCTGGCTTCAAATTAAATTGCTGTTCAATCATCAAATTACAAACGTCATTGAAATCATTCGGTGATTTAAATTTTATAGGCACAGATACCCTACAAAAGTCAAATTGTACTTCAGAGCGTGAGTAATCAATGATTGCTTGAGTTTTGCGAAGGCTGGTATTCCCAATTACAATAGGACATGATAATTTATTAAGTATAAGAAATTTCATTTTCCATGTCAATTTAGAAATTTTGATGATAATCTCAACAGCCTTTTTTACAATACAATAGGAACCATTTCCTAAAGTAACTGTAGTATGTCGTATCTTGTGTTCATGAATTCTTTGTGATTTTTTTATTTCATTCAAAGAATTTTGGTCAATTAAATTAGTTGAAGCTCCCGTATCAATTAAAGCAGAAAATTTGTGACGGCCAATACTGATGTCGATAAAAGGTATTTTATTTTGGTATTTGTTGTGTAATTTATTTTTAGTCGTCAATTTTGAAAAATAGTCTCGTTTTGATTGCGGTATATTCTTCAATTTGACGACGTCATTCAGTTTTTTGTAGTCGGAGTTCGTGTAGGCTTGTTCGTTGTTAATTTCGCATCAGCTTCGCGTAGATTAGCTTCATCCAGACGAAGGGTTGCTTCATCAATTTGACGCGCAATTTGAAAAAGGTTTTCAAATGATGACGGAACGTTTTGAGTGCAAATTTTTTGTAAATATTTAGATGTTGCAGAATCCCAAATATGTATTAGAATTTCTTCATCGCGATTGGTGTAGTTCAAAGCATATGCTCGCAATCTTAAATCTTCAGCGTACGTTGCTAAAGTTTCATCAACTTTTTGTATTCTAAAGACGTGTGTACGTATCAGGCGACTTATTTGCTGGCGTGATAGAAAATAATTCAACATATGGTTTTTACATTGATCCCAATCATTTCTGTATTGCAGGGATGTTGATGCTAACCATTTACGAAGTTCACCATGAACATGCGTAATTAAACCTTCCATTAAACGTGAAGGAGGTATTATTTGTAAATTAATAATCTTTTCAATTTCAACCAAAAAATTTAAAAATTCGTTAGGATCTGTGCCATCTGTTTGAGGTACTGATGAAATCAATTTGTTAATATCCGGCAAAAATTTTGGAAATAAATTTCGATGTAAATGATTCTGCGAAGTCTTCTTGTTATCTAATAAGTTATCGTGCAGTTGCGTCAATAGATTAGTATTTACGATCGCTGCTTGAACTAATTGTTGGTATTGGTATTCAGTAGGTCTAGGAGAAATCCTGGTTCCTGTAGTATTTTGATCTATTGTTTTATTTGTATTAATAGACAATTTTTCAAAAGAGGTAGAAAATACTTGATTTGAATTTAACGTCTTGTCTGAATGAATTGTATTCAACGGTTGTGTAAGTCCGGCAGTTGTATAATGCATTCCAGTATCTAAAGATGACGTAAGAGTTGTAGATGTGCTGGTTTGTGAAATAACTAATTCTTGATTTTGATGTAGTCTTGAATACTGCTGATATTCGTCAAAATTAGGAAGTTGTATGTTTGTTGCTTCACCCATTTCAGAAACCTTCGGTTGATTTTCAATTCTGGCTTTTTCACTTTGTTCGTCGATTGGATTTGACCGGGTAGGTGGACGTCTTCTTGTTGGACTATGATTCATCGGCATGATGCTCCACGAAGTTTATTTAATAAAATAGTAATAATTGTTGATGTTAAATCTTCTTTCTTTATAAAACTACGCTCTGCTACCATTTTGTAACGCACTGTTACTCGCCGTGATCGATTTTAGTAAATAAAATGAATAATTTAGTTTCCAATATTTATTAATTATTGTAGTCTTTTATTATATCCTTTTTTAAATCTGATAATTCAGCGAAATAAAATTTTAATTGAAAGGTATTTTCACTGACAGATGAAAAGAAAGTAGACGTTTTAAATATTTTGATGTTAATTTATTGGAAACTAAGATGGAACTGCCTTAATTCTTACAATACAATTTTTAAATACGAATACTGAAAAAAAATAATTATATAACAAAAGGAACATGACATAAGATTGGCTGTTATAAGAAAAATATATAGTAAGTGCAATGTACATTATAAAATTATAATGTTACAGAGTTATCAACGAAAAAAATTTTTTTTTTCAAATCAGACTGGTAGTCCCTGAGATTAGCGCGTACAAACCCACAAACGATCTCTTCAGCTTTATATAATATTAGTATAATATTAATATAGACTATACATATTAATCGTCGGTGTGCCGTCAGTTGATCCCAGTAATTTGATCCCACGACAACTGATCTCAACGACATTTGATCCCAACGACAATTGATCCCAACGACAATTGATCCCACGACATTTGATCCCAAAAAATTGTCTATAAACCGACAGAGCCTGCTAAGAAATAAAGTTATTAAATTTTATTAATTTAATGAAATAATTTAATCGATTATTCTCTTTGTCGGGAAATTTGTTTGAATTAAATTTGTATACGTTGTGATATATTTGTAATTACATTGTTATTAGAATTCTAACGGATGTAATAGTATAATGTGTTTATTATTTAATAATTCTTTAGAGATTATGTAATGATCAAGTTGAATAATTCACTTTTATTTATCATTGCCCGGGATACGTCGTAATTTTGTCAAATATTGTATTTTATGAATTAATAACAAATTATCACGCTGACTTTTCATAAACTTTTATGGCATATTTAACAATTCGTTATAATGTGAAAAGCACGAAAGACCAAATTGACTGCACACCTGACGTTTCAAAGTTTCTATGTACAATAATTTTTCAACAAAATTTATAAAAAACAATATTTGACAAAATTACGACGTATCCCGGGCAATGATAAATAAAAGTGAATTATTCAACTTGATCATTACATAATCTCTAAAGGATTATTAACTCATAAACACATTATACTATTACATTCGTTAGAATTCTAATAACAATCTAATTACAAATATATCACAACGTCTACAAATTTAATTCAAACAAATTTCCCGACAAAGAGAATAATCGATTAAATTATTTCATTAAATTAATAAAATTTAATAACTTTATTTCTTATCAGGCTCTGTCGGTTTATAGACAATTTTTTGGGATCAAATGTCGTGGGATCAATTGTCGTTAGGATCAAATGTCGTTGGGATCAATTGTCGTGGGATCAAATGTCGTGGGATCAAATTGCTGGGATCAAATGTCATGGAACCTTAATCGTCTTACTTGTATCCAGTCAACTCTTCCTTCATTACGTCTAGTCAGTTTTCACTAATAATGTACTTAGTATAACAGTAATACTACAGAATAAATATATTCGCTTTGGTATACCTTTACTACGACTATTATTGTAAAATATGAAGCAACGGTTTCGCATTATTGATTTTGGTCTATGCCTGCACTACTCTACACTACACAGGAATAACAGACCTTCATGAGATTTGCAACAATATTTATATTTATCTATCCAATCTCATTTATGGGAGGATTTTCTATAATAATTATTAAAATAGACAATATTAGCCAAACCACAAATAAATACTTTTCTTATCTTAACGTAATCAGTCGGCGAACATGCCATCGTGATGTTAATCGTCAAACAATTAAGATATACAAGGAAAAAATCAAAGACCACTGTCAGGACTTGAACCCGAAATTCCCAGTTTCCGGCTGGTTGAGTTACCTTACTCACACAGTGCCCCGAGAGTGGGATCTGTTCTCTTCCTATATATACCTATTTCAACACTAAATCACACTTCATGCGAGAGCGGATTTAATTTTTAAGTTATAAATATAACTAATAACTCATCAGTCGATACACGACCATTTTATAAATACAACAATGAGAGTTGAGTTTTTTGTGGTTATAATATAATAATTATTAAAATAGACAATATTAGCCAAACCACAAATAAATACTTTTCTTATCTTAACGTAATCAGTCGGCGAACATGCCATCGTGATGTTAATCGTCAAACAATTAAGATATACAAGGAAAAAATCAAAGACCACTGTCAGGACTTGAACCCGAAATTCCCAGTTTCCGGCTGGTTGAGTTACCTTACTCACACAGTACCCCGAGAGTGGGATCTGTTCTCTTCCTATATATACCTATTTCAACACTAAATCACACTTCATGCGAGAGCGGATTTAATTTTTATGTTATAAAAATAACTAATAACTCATCAGTCGATACACGACCGTTTTATAAATACAACAATGAGAGTTGAGTTTTTTGTGGTTATAATATAATAATTATTAAAATAGACAATATTAGCCAAACCACAAATAAATACTTTTCTTATCTTAACGTAATCAGTCGGCGAACATGCCATCGTGATGTTAATCGTCAAACAATTAAGATATACAAGGAAAAAATCAAAGACCACTGTCAGGACTTGAACCCGAAATTCCCAGTTTCCGGCTGGTTGAGTTACCTTACTCACACAGTGCCCCGAGAGTGGGATCGGTTCTCTTCCTATATATACCTATTTCAACACTAAATCACACTTCATGCGAGAGCGGAAACTCTCATTGTTGTATTTATAAAACGGTCGTGTATCGACTGATGAGTTATTAGTTATATTTATAACTTAAAAATTAAATATTGTCTATTTTAATAATTATTATATTATAACCACAAAAAACTCAACTCTCATTGTTGGATTTTCTATAGTTTCGTTTTATTTAAAATATTTTATATTAAAAATTGAATAATGGTTATCCATTGAATTAATGTAAAATTTCAACGTCAATATTATCGAACAATTGTCAATAAATTCTGTTTGGCTTCATTTGAATATGTATTTACGTTGCATATTTACGTTACAATTTAAATCACAGAAATACTGACAAGTGATATACATCCATTAAAATAATTAATCAAAAAAACTCGTAGGAAATTATTATTATTATTGCAATACTCGTAATACTACCATAAAACTGTCAATAAATTATGCATTTTTTTCATTTCAACAACTAATCTACGTATTAGCATATAAAAATTAATTACGTGATCGTTAAGATAAATCAATTAGTACTTTTATTTTTTTTGGATAACGGTTAATCTGTATTTATTTTCAGGAAAGTAATAAACAAATAATATTAGTACTCAAAATACAAAAAAATACAATATAATTTCTCTAAATCTAAAATTACTTCTACAAAACCTGAATACAGGGTGATTAACGAAATTCTCCCAGCATTTAAGAGGCACGTTTTTGAGCTTATATTTTAAGCAAAACAGTGCATATGAACATGGGTCCGGTTCTTTGTATTTATTGTGTTATATGAATTTAAAACCAAATTAATCTTAACTAATTGTTATATTTTATTATAGTAATATTTCCTTATTAATTTTCACAGCAGTAACAAAAAAACTTTTCATGAAAGATCGATTTAATCGTGAATCAATTTTGCTTAAATATTATTCCAATAAGAATAAATTTTTCCGATAAATATTCATAACTTAAAAATGTGCGTTTTATATTTTACGTTTTTTTTTTGCTTAATGTTGAAATTTCCTTTTAGATCTAAGGTCACGTCTCTAATAAATGTTAATAGAATTCAATAAAATTTGAGTTGTGAGTAAAATATGAACTACAATTATTATAATATACTACTATATGTAGGTATATTAGACAATATTCACAAATCACAATAAATATTAGGTAATTATCAAATTACAATCTTTAAAATTAATCAATACTTTTGTGTTTTTATAAATATAATATTTTGGATAATCTACAGCGGATTATACCAAAACAAATTTAAATTGACAAAGTAAAACCAATTTCGATATAAAAAACTAATAGTTATTTCAGTTCATAAAAGTTTATTTTTTATCGAGAAACGGAATTTATTTTAGTCATGCCGTATGTATATTGAAATTTTTTACGTAAAATACGATATTGAAAAGATAGTAGAGTGCGTCTAACACTGATTATTTTTCTTGCATAAATGTATTCGTTTTTGCCTCGACAATACATGGTAGGTATAATGTATTCTATCTACACTTAAATATAGAATAGAAAATTAAAATAAGCGCACACCAGCTGAGAGGGCTTTTAAATTTTATACTAGTGTCAGTGGTGGATTCGTACTTGAAAGTCTCGATTCAATTTTTGAATAAACTTCTTTTTAAAGAAATGACACCTAAGTACATTAAAAACAAACTTTTAAGTAAGGGCCACCTATAGGACAATTTATTGGAACAGAGGAAATCCCTTTTCATTAATTTTTCACTGCCATCTGTTAGCGAGTTAACTGATTCTTCTATACTAGGTAACACTTTTATGTTTGCTCACAACTAACACGCTTATATTAGCTTCACATGTTGTAAAAAACATTTTCAACTCGATTTTCACGCTCTTCCAAATGTCCAATTGACGTGAAAATTTGCAGTCCTATGTAGATTCAATGACAATGGAATATTCTGATATTTTGGCTATAATAATATTTATTTTACAAGTAAAAAATAAAAATAAAAACATGTGGTGGAAGTGACGGTGTTTAAATTTAAATATATTATGTATCAAATTTATGACTACAAATTTTAAAATAATAATACTCCCTATTCAAAAAGATGCTTATATCAATCCATTAAAAAGTAGAAAACAAATGTATTTCTCTTCTGTAACGTGTAAAAGCGTGGGGCACTCATCTATATTTCATTTAATTCATCGAGTATTCCAAGTTTTTAAACGGTATAGAAGAGAAATAAATTTAATTTCTACTATTCAATGCGTTGATATAAGCGTGCCTTTTATTTTTTTTTAATATATAATTTTATTAGACATATGCTTAGAAAAATGTTACGAAGAAGTTCCCTGTTAAGCTATAAAACTTGTATGAATACGTCTCTGAACTGTCAGGTTGATGTCGACTGTGTGTAGAAAAAAAAGAAAAAGAAAAAACGTACTTTATCCTGATCCTTTTTCCGTAATGAACGCAAACAATAGGGAAATGTGTTATGATATGGCGTTCAGTAAATGGCACTGCTCTAAGCTATAACTGTTATAAAAAAGGTACTTTTTAGGGTTCCGTACCTTTGTATGGAACCTTATTACTTTGCCTACGATGTCTGTCCGTCCGTCCATCTGTCACAGGGCTCTATTTTACAAACGGTACGCGGTAGCTTGTTGAAATTTTCACAGATTGTGTGTTGTTACGGCATGAATCCTGGCAAATAGTAATTATAATCAAATAAATAATCAATTAATTTAAAAAAAATAATGTTGTTACACGTTCACAGTACATTGAGATTTGAGAGTATAGAGAATATTATTAGTAACTACGGCACTGTACCTGCACTGTATCAAAGGTCAGGGGTTCGATTCTGTGTTTCGAATCGCAATATTTTTTCTGTTTTTATTCATCAAATATTCTGTTAATACATTTTTTTACTTTAAAAATATACTTTAATTAAATTTGATATGGAAAAAATTTTAAACACTAAAAAACAAAATAAAATATCAGTAAAAAACTTTTTAAAAACAAATCTGTTAATTTTTGACCCCTACCTATAACATCTTATTTTTATTATTGTACGGAACCCTCGATGCGCGAGTCTAACTCGCACTTGACCGGTTTTTTAATTCGTAGCCGTAGTATCTACCTATTTAATATGTTGTACAAATAATATTATTCTTATAAAAAAAAATTACATTAAAAAGCACTTCCAGAGACTACTTTTTATTCAAATTTTGTTCGCACATTTACGCCATGGTTAATACTAATGTGTTGATTTTTAATGTCCATATTATATGTGACGATAACCAAATTGTTGTGGGATACGGACGATGAAAAAACAAAAATTAGAAATTCAACTTTTGTTTTTTCATCGTCCGTATCCCACAACAATTTGGTTATCGTTAATACTAATAAAAACTCGGGTCGCAGTGCCAAAACCCTGCCGACAATATAGTGTATTTGCTAATACAGGCATTGTGGCATTATTATGTAAACTTAAGTTTGTTTTTTGACAAAATAAAAAATTTAACCCCTTAATACATCCCTTAAAATAATATTTTTTTTCTTAATTTCAATATTATTATCAATGCAACCTCTGTACCAAATTAAATACACCCTTCAGTAAGTAAATCACTATCCGCAAACTAGTGTTTTCATAAAATTTGTAAGTCCGGACCTGTCGGGGCGATTTTACTAAAATTTTAGCAGCACATTTTAATCTTCACTAAAGGGTTAAATTTCAATTTTGAAACAATTCTGAGAATTTTTTCGGTATTTTTGGGCCCAAAAACATTTTTCAACCCCTAAAAACCACCCTTAAAATGGTCCGATTGGGCCCATTTTAAATAGGCTTCGTGCGGTTATGGATTGCAATGTGTCTACCCAATTTCGTCAAAATCAATTAACTCTTTCGAAAGTTATAGCCCGTACACATATATATATAAATATATAAATATATATATATATAAAATATATATATATATATATATATATATATATATATATATATATATATATATATATATATATATATATATATATATACATATATAAATAGACATTTCCAAAAATGGTGCCAAAATGTTCAGGAGGCTATGAAACGTCGAGAAATTTTGGTCCGACCCCTAGGTCCCGCCATCCGACCGACGCCAATAGTGTATGTGCCATATGGCAAATACACTAATAAGAAAACTGTATTTTCTATTATACAAGGTGATTCTGTAATGAGTACCATAAATGATACAGGATGTACCTACTGTCAAAATAATACGAAAACCAAGAATAACTTTTTTTCCAAAAGTGCTTCTCTAACAAGATACAGGGTGTTAAAGGGTCGATTTTGAGAACACTTATTTGCTCGTATCTTTTAACTGACTTGAACAATTTAATTCATTTTTGGTAGACATCTACTACATAATAAGGACCGTAAACGGACAAAATTTTGTTGCATTTGAACAACCCAGTGGCGTAGAATTGGGGGTCATGTTCCAAGGGAGGACACTTTGAAAACTTACTTTAATTTTATTTTTACTAATTTTTATTTTTTTGATAATTAAACTTTATTACCTAGATGTATTCGACTTTAAGTATTTTATTTGTTTGTTAATAAAACTTTTTCTGTGATAACTTTACAGCCTGGTATTTCACATAGTGACACGCAAGTCAGAATATCTCGGAAACGGACGCTTCTGGGCAAATGAAACAAGTGTACCTTTTTTGTTGTATTTGAACCAATAATACTAAAAAAACAAAGAAAAATGGAAAAAACCCAACAGCAACTTTTTTTGGGGGGAAAAAGTGTCACATGACCCCCAATTCTACGCCACTGGGTTGTTCAAATGCAACAAAATTTTGTCCGTTTACGGTCCTTATTATGTAGTAGATGTCTACCAAAAATGAATTAAATTGTTCAACCCAGTTAAAATATACGAGCAAATAAGTGTTCTCCAAATCGATCCTTTAACATCCTGTATCTTGTTAGGGAAGCATTTTTGGAAAAAAAGTTATTCTTGGTTTTCGTATTATTTTGACAGTAGGTACATCCTGTATCATTTATGGTACTCATTACAGAATCACCTTGTACTATAATAACCCTTTAAAAATACTCCACACAACGACGAGCGGCGGATTACAAATTATTACAGCAAAGCGAAATCGGGCTTAAAATAACAATTGGAAATAGTTTGCATTAACGGTGTCACAAAAATAAACTGTCAACCCAACCTCGTTTTGACATTTGCATTAACGGTGTCACAACGCGCGAGAGACGCACTTTAAAATTATATTTTTTTTGTCAACCGATTTAAATGAAATAAACACTAAAACTTATCTCAATACATCACTGAAACCCACATCCAAATTGGTTCAGCCATTGTGGAGATAAGCGTCCACACACAGACAGCTAGAAACAGACAAAAAAGCGTTTTCGATTTTATTATGTGTATAGATGTCAGGCTAAATTAACCTTCTCATCTCCTGTGCTTCCAACGTTCTCTGGTTCATTATAATTTTCTATGATTTCCCCCTTCGTGCTGTGTTATTAACAAAATGGAATTTAAAGATGAAAAATAACTGAAAAATATAGACAACAGAAAAAAGTAATGACATTTCTTATTAACTTATGACACTAACATTGTCGAGAAACTGGCATTAAACGCATTATTATTTACGGAAACATTATAATAAAAAAAAACATTTCAAACGGAAGGTATCCAAGTTTTTCACATTAAATTCAAAAGTAACTACTTACACTCAAATTCGTTAAAAATTGTTATAAAAACTTCCACGGTAGTTAAGAAATCAGTTAGCAATGTCAACAAAATATAAACGTGCACGAAACACGTGTAATTAAATTGTTATTTCAATAAAAGAAAAAAAAAATTGTTTGAAGCTATAAAAACTTAATGTGTTTTTCAGTTGAAAGTCGACAGGAGTGAGTAGAATGAAGTAAGCTCCGGCAACCATAAAGAGTAAAGTCAAGAACTTCGCACAACAGTGGTGAAGTTCTACTTAGTTTTGTATTCTTGTTTCTCTTTTACCAGTTACCTACAGTACGGACTTCTAATGCAGGTATATACAACTACAAGCGATTTTTAACTTACCTACAACGTTATACTATACTGCATTGATTTTTAAATCTCATAGCTTGTGTTATTAATTGTACATTTCTTTTGTGTGTTGTAATATTCGTGTACCGCTACTAGTTCCGTTACAGGGCTCCCATACCGAAATTTCGAGATTTCGGACAATGTTGTTAAACATATCAATTCCGAAACTGAAGAAATTAATATTGGAATTTCGGAATTAATGAAAACATTTAAAATGAATAAATGTTTGCTTGATTTGCCGACCAGAAATTTAGCGCTATTATAGATTTTTTACCAATGATAAATTTAATATTCGATGTGTTTCTAATAAATTATTAAGTAGGTACTAGTCGATAATGTTGATTTTTTTTTGCTTGTTTGCAAATTTCTAACTCGTAGTTTCATTCAACATTTTCTATATCAATATGTAAACGTATTTAGATTTTAAAAAAAGACATGTTTCTTCTATACTGCAGTATTTTTGTAGACATTTCTCGACATTGGAACTAGTTAGAGAATTCTGAAACTGGGAACCAAAATATTGAAATCAGTTCCGAAATTGAGAATTTTCCGATATTGGAGGCCCTAGTTACAACGTACCCACCAGACAAACGCTCTCTTTTTATTACGTATTACGCATTTTTATTAGGTACGTAGCACGAAAATATACGTCAAATTGAATACAACCCTAAAATCTGAGAAACATTGAATGATAATATGTTGAAGTAATAATTTATTGAAATATATGAATAAACAAACAAAAACATGTGATCACAAACTGAAGTGTGTGACGTCAAAGCTTGGCTTTCGTAACCGTTGCCATAGAAACATAGCTTAAATTGTTTAAGTACATCATGTTTTGTGCAATAGTATATATTGCCTTACAAGGGACGAAACACAGCGTTTGCACTGAGAAAGGATTTTTCGGAAATCAACCCCTGGGGGGTGTAATAGGGTGAAAATGTTTGTATAGAAAATCGTATTCCCTGCGTGTATCATTTTGAAACTTGGTATAAATACTCTTTAAAACAAATAATAAAATACGTATTTTAGGATTTTTTAAGACAACCCCAAAAGAGGGTTGTTGAATTTTCTATGGTAAGGCATAAAAAAAATCTAAATATACGTGAGCGGAGCCACGGGTAACCGCTATTAAATCATAATTTCATACCACCCGGGCGAAGCCGGACGGGTACCGCTACTTACATATATAGACGTTAGTGTAATTCTAGGTATATACATAGTTTATACTTTATAGGATACCTAGACCGAATTTGCTACCTTTATCATTTTTTTGTCTGTTTTGTAGTTTGTTTCAGGTTAGTTCATCTGTATTGTGTAACCTTTGAGTATTGCATAAGAAGTTACACTTCCTCCGAGTGTCACGACACAGACAATTTTTTTTATTTATACCTATTTTTCTATCTTAAAAATGAGAAATTACAAAGAAGTTTAAAAAAATGGTGAATAAACTCTTTTACACCATTTATTAGTTTGACGTTACGATGCTCGTGCGGTGGGAAGGTTCGTAAAGACGTGCGCACTGAGTCTTTCTATTAACGCAAAAAAGGATTAGGATTGAGAAAAGCCCAGATCATAATATGGAGTCGTTTATAAATAGATCGAAAGATTTTTTTACTTTAAAAATATTCTCTTACGTTTATGGCGTCGCTGTAACTTGTCTATATTACAAATCCCCAGTTCCCAGGTTCTAACTTGAAAACTTGTGAAAATATTAATTGTATTTTTAATTTTCCTGTATTGTATACTGAAAATATAAACTGGTACAATGCTCAGATAACTGCGACTTTAATAATAAAAAAGTTGTGATCCACATGTAAAAATAAGTAATGTTATTATATGGAATTATAGAATAATATTCATTTTAAATACAACAATGAGTTAAGTTTTTTGTGGTTATAATATAATAATTATTAAATAGACAGTTGCTATTCCACAAGCAAATACTTTTCTTCACGTGATCAGTCGGCAACCTGCCATCGTGATGTTAAACGTCAAACAATTAAGATATACAAGGAAAAAATCAGAAGCCACTGTCAGGACTTGAACCCGAAATTCCCAGTTTCCGGCTGGTTGAGTTACCGCTTACTCACACAGTGCCCCGAGAATGGGATCTGTTCTTTTCCTATATATACACTAAATCACACTTCATGCGAGAGCGGATTTTATTTAAGTTATAAACATAACTAAATATTAATAACTCGGGGCACTGTGTGAGTAAGTGGTAACTCAACCAGCCGGAAACAGGGAATTTCGGGTTCAAGTCCTGACAGTAGCTTCTGATTTTTTCCTTGTATATCTTAATTGTTTGACGTTTAACATCACGATGGCAGGTTGCCGACTGATTACGTTAAGAAAAGTATTTGCTTGTGGAATGGCTACTGTCTATTCAATTTGCTATGTTATTCTGTATTGTTTATAATGTAGACAAATCTAGGTTATCAAAAGAAAATAAGTAGCTACTCATTAGATGTACTTGTATTAAAATAAAATTGTTAAAACATCCTGTACATAAAAAGTGCGACCTAGTTACTCTTTGAATTTGTCCTCGAACAAAGACACTTGGCAAGCTTCATTTTTATGCTGTCTAATGTAAAAAATTATGCTCCCAGTCCTTTCAGTTTCCACAACAAAAAATAAAAATGTAAAAATAATAATAACACATGCACACAGATTTCTAAAGGAATAAAAATATATCAACCATTCATGCTGGGTATTACAGAGGATTATTGGCTAATTGCATGACATAATACTATCATGAATATTATGTAGAATATTAAATTTTAAGCTTGAAAATTTGTTTTGGTTTCTTCTTCTTATCTCGCTTATTTATTCATATACAAGGCAGGTAAAATAAAGCAAAAAATCACCTCAATAGTGAAAAAATTCCTCCACTCATGAAATTTTGGTTATATTATGTCCTCTTTGGCATAAGAATCAAGAATCCGAAGAGTTCATAAAAATTCAATGTGGGGAAAAGCTTGTTTTGAGGGGGAGAAGAACCCAAACCAAATTTGCTTCGGTTTGTCAAAAATCAGCCATTTAGTAAAAAAATTTCAGACCTCGTAATTTTTACATATTGGGGGCGGAGGACTCGCCGGTTCAACCCATCGCTTTTGTAGGAAAAGCGCAGCTCCCGGTGTTTTTATAAATTATCTGGCAATTTAACTGAAAAACAAAGTGTTAGGTATAAAATTTAAAAAATCACCAGATCAACATTTTTAGTGACTGCGCAGAACTCTGTATACCTCTATCGAGTTTTTCACAGAGAGAAAAGCTGGGAGACCCGCCAAAACGAACCCACTCAGGAAAATTCAGCCTATTAGTAATTACTTTGAAAAAGGGACGCCGCACTAGATCCTGGACTATATTTTTAAAAAAATATTATCAACCATCTTCACCATCCAAATATTAGTATAATATTCGTAGATCGCTATAAGGAGTTTTATCTCTACGATTTGGCAACACTGATATTTGGTAAAAATGATTTGAACAGTCTGAACATGCCTCGGCGTTCGACATAAAAGTGTCACGTAATACCAATTTTGTACAAATTGTTTTTTGAACATGGGGTGTGTTTGTGTGATAAGTTTGAAACTAGGCCATTAGATAAACAGATTAGAAACTATGAACTATGAATGTTTGTTGTACCATACTCTGCTGGAATTTAAAACATGCTTTGTGTACCTATAATAGAATATTTTTAATATATGTATCTTAAAAAAACGTTTTTGCAAAATTCGACGTATATCCAAACTATATTATAAATGCGAAAATATGTTTGTCTGTCTGTCTGTTATCTCTTCACGGCTTAACCACTGAACTGATTTCATTGGCAAAGAAATTACTTGAAGCCCAACGGACATTAGCTACTTTTTATCCCGAAAAACTGTTCCCGAGGGAGAGGAAGAGCATTCAACTTCAAGTCATGCATCCTAATCCAGTCAAATAATACTTTTCAATTGCGTTGATTAGAGGTTTGATTGTAATATTCAAAATTAGTTTATTGTAACTGCTTTAAAACATCTTGTCAGCTTACAAATTAGCATAAAAATGGAAATGTTATCTCTGAAATCGCTTGTACTAGAAACGTAAAACTCGGGAAAAACAGTATTATTAAAAAAATAAATAAACCCATTTTCGACGATTTTTCGGAAAAACTACTCAAGCGGGTGGATGGGGCGGGGGACGGCGCGAGTTTTTCGAGACATCAACGTACAACCGAGACCGCTGAACATATAGGAAGTTGAAATTTTAGGGTTCTTTTACCCTTACAAAGTTGGAATTGAATAGTGTGGATTATAGGCGGTCGACAACAGGGGTCATCAGCGTCTGATACAAAGTTGGCGTCCACTAAGTACGTATTTTTGAATGAAAAATGAAGTTGAAAAAATTAGTTTTTTCCGAAACCGCTTAGAAACGCGAAACTCGGGGAAAATACTCGGAAAAAACTGCCCGAACGGGATACTATCATATTTGAATGATCGAAACGCTGGGCATTGTAAACGTTACTCGAGCGAAGCCGGGTAGAACAGCTAGGTTAATATACTATTTCACAATGATACATAAATTTGGCAAATTAAGCTAAAGTGAGCGTAAGCATCGGTGGTTCAGTGGTAGAATGCTCGCCTGCCACGCGGGCGGCCCGGGTTCGATTCCCGGCCGATGCAAACAATTTTTTCACTATTCCGATGCTAAAATGTTTTTAAAGAATGCAGTTTTTCCATGTTATTATATTTTTCTGCAAAATTCGCTGTTTTCGCTTTTTATTGAAAACGCAATGTACCTACGTATGTTCAACGTTCTTTCGTACAAAATAATGCTAATTTTTGAAAATTATTTATTATTTAAGAAATTATATTTTGGAGACTCTAGGGTAGCTACATACTCTGCCAGGCTGTTATGTATTATATTGTTCACTAAACATGGTCTCATTATCCAGTTTGGCATTTTTCCAAATTGACAAAATTTATTTGCGAGCGCGAAAATGAAAAGCTATTGTGAATTATCGATTGATGCAGATAGACAGCGGGAGCGTTTTATCATACGAATGAGCATAACATAAATGCAGAGACATTAAATTAGACTGGCATCGAAAATAAACAAACGATGTGTCTATATGTACGCACGTAAGTAAAGTGATGTTTTAACACATTATCTGACACGCCTCCCACTGTCACGCCATCTGTGTTATATCAGTTTCATTGTATTTACAGAATACAGACAGCGCAGACAGATTATTACTGAGTACAGCAAAGTATCGCAAATTGTACAAAATTATCGTTCATCAAAAATTCAAAACAAAAGATAAAGATTGCAGAGTATAAAATATAAGGGTCGCATTATTGTAGTTTCAAGATATGTATTCTAAACTTTTATTCTCACACAAAAATTAAGTACAAAATCAGTAGGTACCTTATCTCCTTCCTGTTTTCTTTAAGAGAGCGTTTTCCCTGGTTTTCTCAATGCAATACAGTGGTCTGCGGCGGCGTATAAATTTGATCGTAAAACAGGGGATAAACTTATGTAAAATTATTTTTACAAAGATTTTGTGTCCTTCTATTTCCCTATTGTACAACTTTTGCACATTGCCGCTACACTACGTCTATCGGATGTGCTCTATTATCGCTTAGCGCGTCAGAGCGGAGCTTCGTTCATACAAGAAGTTATATCTAGGTTAATTTCGCACGAAATCCATTCAAATTGTAGCTTTTTGAAAAGGGGAGATTCTGCTCTATAAAATGGAACCATTTTTAGATTTATCCGAGTTCATAATTACTTCTAAAATTGAAACTGAATATCGTGAACAGCAGTTGTCGGTTGGTCTGTAAATACGTCCGAGCTCTACAGATCGCAATTCTTGACGAATCGCTTTGGTTTATATTTTATTCGCTTTGTTTACTATCAGACTAGAACCCTATTTAAATTTACTGAAAGGCGTTCATTAGTTTAATTTTTATAAACAATTTTATTTTATTATTTTTGACAGCTTATAATAATATAATATTACGTCCAGTATAAATAATAATTTATCGTAGAAAAACCAAGTGCTACTATACTGCTATAACAAATCTATATCAACAATACGCGCTGCCTAGCCAATGAGGTGCATTGCATCGTCGCGTTCCAAGGCTGCGTTCGTGACGTTTCACTTTTTGTGATTTAGGTCCCCCTTCCAAATGGGCGTTAAGAAGCATGGCTTCAAAAATTCAAAATGGTAGGTATGTTGCCAATTAAAATCATAAATTATTTTATGTACCTACTGTCTTTTCGATATGAGAAGTCTAACTGTAGTGAAGTACTCTTATATTTTTAGCAGTTTTTTTTCGTGGGACAAATTCCTTACAACCGTTTATTTGTAAAAAGAAAATAAAAATTGTACGTGCCAACGTAAATTCTATAGAACTGTGGCCGTCACATGTCATATGTGTAACGGTCTTCTACTTTTTTATTTTTATGTATGTCTGTGAAACATTACTCACTTTATTCTAAAAAAAAACTTAAAAAAACTAAATGTGGCGAACGAAAGTAAATTAATACTAAGGAAAATAATCAACGTAATATGTATTAAAAAACTGAATGAAAGAAATATAAAACTTAATTCATAATACAGGCTACTTAATTATTTTAATTGTAGCAACGATAAATTTGTTAATATTAGTTATTTGTACAAAAATATGTACTTATTCAAAATATGTACCTATAATCTACATATATGCGCAAAAATCAGGAAAGTAAAAAAATTAGGAATTCCTATTATAATATTTTTATTCCGTGATTTTGCACAATTTTTGAGGAAGTGAATTTATCAAGGCTTTGATAGTAATGTTTCGGTAAAATCTTGCAAGTCAATTATTTTGACTATTTTGAATATTTAATAATTTAAGTTCATAATTATTATAAAAGCGGCGGTTGCGAGTTGCGACTAATAAATTATCATATAGAATTTACAATCCACGCTTTTACTAATATTTTTTATGAATGAATTTATATTGTTAAACTAAATAAAAATATAACCAAATATCATGTGTCATATTAATTTATAACTCGTACGTACAGTTGCCAAGTTGTGGACGAAATTCGAAATGATAAATTGGTACAAAAATTATTCGAAGCTACAATTAAAATACTTGTAATTATAATTCATAAAGAACTTATCACGAGTGTCTGTATAAACGTTACCCACAGGTGAGATTCAAGGTTTGTTAAAAAGACTATACCTATTACCTATAATAAAAATATCATTAACACGTTTTTTATTTTTATTTAAAAAATCTAAACTTACAAGAAATTTTGTTACTGTTAATTTAGCTGATATTAGCAGTTGATCGAAAATATCTATAATATGGCTAAAAATGCTAAATTATTTCAGCTAGTACGCTAAGAGTGCAACTTTCGTAGGCCTAGTTAATGTTTGGAAATGCCATTCAACACCATAGGTAGACATATATTTAAAAAAAAGCTGTCATTTCTTTCTGCAAATTATGGTAATAAATAAAAATAATAATATATTTATATTTAACAGCAAAAAAACTATTTTCAAAATTACAATATTTATGAGGTTAATAACTTGTGTCAGATTTTAACAAACAACATTTCAGACCAATTTTCAGCAAGATTTATAGGCCATCCGTGATAAATTAGGCACAAAAAAGTGTTAGCCGTTGCTTATAGATTTATAGTCAGAAAACACGTTATCGAAAATTAATATTATGCTATTAAAAAATGTTTCAAACAAAATGTTGCCGTAAAATTGTTTACATTTTTTGTCCTACTTTTTGATAAAACTTGTCGTTAAATCAGAAATTAAATTTCTTATTGTTGAAAACATCCACTGTTAAAATTACGTAACACTTTTGAAATTTTGCACATGCACGCAAAGTAGATACTCTAGTAAGAAGAGTGTTTAAGAAATATTAAATTCCCGTATAAGGATTATAGACCTATTCATGGGCTATCGAACTGCATCAAAAAATTTGAAAAATCTGGTTGCGGTTACCCTACAGACAAATTTTCCAAGGTAGTATTTTTTAAAGTGGAATTTGAACACTTGACAGACGTGATCTAGTAAAAAGTATGTTCAAGAAATGTTAAATTCCCGTATGGAGGTTAGATATATAGACCTATCCATGGGCTATCTAACCGTGTCGAAAAAATTGGAAAATTTGAAAGCAGCTACCCTACAGAAGAAATTTAGTGTTAAAAGACGTACCAGAACCCGAGCATAACTATAATATTATGAATTGAAAGATCATTCCTACACGCGTTCCGCAGGTGTTATAAATATGGACAATAACGTACAATAATTTGCCAGAAAGTTTCTTTATAAACTATAATTACATAAAATAAACAAATAAAACTATAAATAAATAAAAAAAATAAAAAAACAAAATGAGTACTGACAATATTTCGATTCACCTGCGACGCATGTTGCGGTTTATTCGCCACATGCACTGTTGATGCCCGGCCCATCTTTGTGATGGACCCCGGATGTGGGTGCGTCGTCAACTGGAACAAATCAAACAAAATCGTACCATTAGTGGGGACACGCAATAGGTAATATAGTGCCATTCGATCATATATAAATTTATAAAGTTAATCACTCACGGTGACTATTCATATTCCATTCATGTTAATAATGCTCATTGTTATTAGAGACAGGGCTGGACAAAATTTATAAAAGCATGTTTTAAAATAGCTTTTATTAAAGTAGGGGTGAAAACAACGCCTTGTTAAATAGGATTGCATAAACAACACGACTGTTTGTTATTTAGCGTATGCCACAAACAGTGCATATTGGTATCAACTATCAACATAATATAAACAACGATAAATTACTTTCTGTTTCATAAATACAGAAATACAGTTATGCTAAATTGGGTTTTCGTTTAGCTTTTTTCCGAACTTCATGATCATGTATATTTTTATATAATCATGGATTCCGAAAAAAACAAAAGGAAAACCAAAACTTATAATTTATTAAAACTGTATTTTAGTAATTTATAAAGTAACGACCAACGAGTCAAGTTAATTAAATATTCACAGACTACTGAAAATCTTTTATTTTCCAAAAATTGTCACTGTTTTTCTATACAATTTGAGCAAAAATTAATGAACACTAATTTTCTATCACCGTTTTTTCATACAACGATTGAGCAAAAGTCATTTTTAAACACTCTTTTTAAAGTTTATTTGATTTAAGCGCAGTCAATTTTTTAATTTCATATCATAAGATTATTTATTAAAAATCGTCACAAATCAAATATTATTTTTTTCCAAGGTTTGGAAACAAAATTAAAAAATCGTTTCTATTTAATATTGTGTTCAATAATATGACATAGTCACCAGAAAAGATATAAATTTTGTAAATATAGGTACGTTAAATTCAACTTTTAGTCATCTACAGTCTACACTGACCGGCAAAAAATGTAATTCGAGTTCGAGGAGGACATTCACGTTATTAAAAATTACTGTATATTATAGTGTATTATAAACGGCCTACTTTAATTTCTTACAACTAATCGTATTTGCATTGTTTCTGTTACTTTATTTTAATTAAATTTTTTTATGTTTATTTATGGTCTCTTTTCCGCTAATTTATGCATTCCGTATTTAAGCTTCTATATAATATTATTCAATATTATGTCAATAATAAGAAGTATTAGAAATAGCTTGTATTTTGGTGTCCGTCTTGTAAGTTGCGAGTTGCTATCTTCAGGTGTGGTTAATTATAATTTTTTAACCGTACCTGAAGATAGCAACTCGTTGCTGAAACGCGTCGAAGTCATAAGACGGACACCAAAATACAAGGTATTTCTAATACTTCTTATTATTCATATAGTGCCTTGGAGACCTAACACTCTAAAAATGTATCATTATGACAATATTTTTGTGAAATATTTCAGGGTGGCCATTTTTTTTGCCGGTCAGTGTAATATCCGTTAATTATGTTAGAATTATGAAAATTCTTGTGATAATTTCTCATAACATGTAAAGTTTATTTATTTATTTATTGTAAATTATAGACGCGTCGACATCTTAGGTAATTAGCGTCTTAATAACATTAAATAACAAATTACTTAAAACTAAATGACATCACAAAACATCCATGAGCGGGGATTCGAACCCACGACAGTCTGATCTAATAGACTGTTACGCTAACCATTAGACCACACTGTCCTCATGTAAAGTATAGCAAAAGCCTGCCTGTCAAATGTCGAAACGAACCTATAGCTCTTATGTTTCCATAATCATGAAACAGGGTTTGGTGGTTGGCATGGAGTACGTACTAAACTAACATTATTTATTCTTGGAGTCTGCCCCAGACTGTGAATGATACAGCCGTGGCAGTTGGGACATACGTGTCCCAAACTCAAAAGTCACGTGTGAAAACACACATACACATACATTCGCGCAGGGACACATTATTCATGGCTGATGTGACAGCTTAAACAGAAACCGAGAAGAGAACTTCTCGTTTGAGGGATGAAATATTATATGCAGTGGCGTGAAAACGACAAAAAATTATGATGCCGTGTGCACAATAACTTTTAACCTTCCAGTGTTCAGTGATCGATGAGTGTTCACAGTTTGGCCCCATTGATTCCTCAAGAGCTGCAGACAATCAAGTTTTCTCTCGCTTCTCATTTGAGACTTAGTCTGCAAGTGCAAACATTTTAAATATTATAATTTAGATAACAATGAAAACGACCATATTCAGCTAACAAAAGCTTACAACACAAAAAAAATGTTTGCACATAAATTCGTTTGGCTTGTTTATTCGTAATTTTGACATTTTTTTGAAGATATGCTTCTATTGGGATCCGTCATATAGGTGGAGCTTCAAAAACATGGCGCAGACGTGGGGAAATTTCATATACGGGGTATACTTTTGCGTGTAATTTTATGATTTTCAAAGTGATAAGAAATGATAAAAATAAGTGCAATTTGTGATTGGGCCGGTACGAATCCTAAACAAAGGAATTTCGTTGAAGGAGAACGGATTCTCAAAGCCTGGCATATTATCAAATGTCGGAAATATAACGAGAAAAATCCATGCAAAATGAACTGTCAAAAGTAGTAATCTTTACGACATATTGCTTAAAAACATCAAAATTAAAAGAAAATCTC
Source organism: Mongoloraphidia duomilia (assembly GCA_039654895.1). NCBI lineage: Eukaryota > Metazoa > Arthropoda > Insecta > Raphidioptera > Raphidiidae > Mongoloraphidia > Mongoloraphidia duomilia. The sequence continues at coordinate 16,487,197 of CM077516.1, read as the reverse complement.
AACGAAATTAATCATCCGCGTTCAATGCGCTTTTAAGGCTGGGTTAGGTGAATAATGTAAACACATAACTGCAACATAATAAGTTATATTGTAATAAGTTGTCAAGTTACTAACCTCAAAATATTTGTATACGAAGTTAATCCTGTAAATTTGTCAATCATCAGGGATTCAACTATTCTAGTGCAGTATGATAACAAGTACATCTTATTATTAATATAAAATATTTTTTTAATTCATAAATACAGTTTTTCCACGTTTCATTAGAAAATAATTCGCTGTAAAGTAAGTTTTACAAGGCAATAACTGATAGTGTTTAATGCCACGATATTAGAAAACGTCGCGAATTCCATTTTCGATAAACTTTTTGTTTATTTTACTTGTTTTATTCTTGTAATAACCAATTTCACGATAAATTTGCACTGTTAGCATGTAAAATTTTCCCTTGTTTTGATACAATTTTCTGCTACCAGATGTCATATGCTCATTTGACGGACCCCAATAGGCGCGATAGACGATTTCTAGCAGGGGAAAAACTTATGGGTTCGCATCACGTTACCGACATGCCGTCACGCGGCATGCTCATGTTAAAAATATATCTATAGCTATGAGTGTGACGTATATATACTGGCGCACGCTCTGTGGTCTATGTACACGTATATGCACCAACACAAATATAACGTGTTGAATAACATTAGTACAGTGTGATATACTCGTACAAGTAAACTTGAATTGATTACGTGAAAATCTCAATGTGTGTATTGTTTAAATTGTGTTTTTAAATAATATAAGTATGTTAAATCTTATTTCAATTAAATTGTATTTATATTTTGTACTGGACTTGTCATGTGTTGACGTAAAAAGAATAGCTTCTGTCGAGTGTCCCATGACACCTCTTAACTTTTTTTATTAAAAACTATTCTGTATTCATTCGTTTTTAAAAGTTAAATACAATATAGAAGATGTACTGACATAAAAAATTCAAATTGTAAAATAAAATTTAAATATTAATCTACAGGGTGCTGAATCGTTTTGCGGGTAATAGGGATTTAACCCGTAAAATCAAACTTCTGCGATTTACTGCTTCCCTAATTATTTTAGGAAAAATATCTTCGAATAAAAGTTTTAGAACATAAAATTCTGCATCTAAATCATTAAATAAAATTAATTTTGCATGCTTTGTGACGGCAGAAATTTGATATGAAAATGTCAAAATTACCTCAAAAACAGATAGCGATAGCCATGGAACTTGAACAAAATGATGACGTTTTAGCTACCAGAATAATTTCCAATCATTTTGTTCAAGTTCCATGGCTATCGCTATCTGTTTTTGAGGTAATTTTGACATTTTCATATCAAATTTCTGTCGTCACAAAGCATGCAAAATTAATTTATAACATTTTCAAAAAATAATTTACCATGGCTCCTCTACTACAAGCCCCCAATTCTGATCTGAGAACTAGTAAAAGTATCAATGGATTTTAAATCTATTACTATTACAAAAAAAAAACTGAAAATATGATTTGATACCTATACTGGGCCTAAATAACCCTAGCTGCTGGTGGCCTTAAGAAGAAATTATTCCAAGTAGATATTATGAGTGTCGCTATCTATTGTTTCTTTCTAATTCGTAATCATAATTTTATCATGTACGATAAGAGTTAATGTATTAAATTTCTTTATTAACAGATTAGAAAATTTGCATTGGTTTTGCAAAATTGTAGTGCATATCACTGTTTTCCGGACGGCGTTCATACAGTTCGGCCGTTAATTGTATATCTTACTATAATTATTGTTTGTCGGCCGTAGATTTTGCGTAAGTTTCACTTCTGTAGTGTGTAGTGCTAATTTCACGGCGAGCTTCACGGTTTTACAAGTAAACTAACTTTTATACTGGGTATAGCCTTTGAGTATTTTTATTTACGTTCAGGAAGATGTAGTATATTGTGTTATGTAATTATAATTGACATTGTATTACTATTAAGTATAATAAAATTTATATAATATTGTGTAACAAAGTTATTGAAATATTAATAAAACACTCGATCTCTGTACTTCTTGAAATATACATCTTATTACAGTGGCACCCTCTAGCTATTTTCTTAAATCCCGCCGCTGTCCATTTTGTTACAGACAAGTATTATTTTAAAACCTCATAAGCGACTTAACAGTTTTATTTATCTGGTTAAATATGATACATGTCTGTAGGTACACTGGATGGTGGAATTATGGCACTGTGTGTGTGGTAACTGGTGTGGACTTATATAATATATCATAACGAAACTTTGTTGTTTACAACTCTCTAAACACAGGATAATAAACAAATGTATTATCTGTTTATCTCAAATACAAAAAAACTAGTATTTTACATAGCAATGTTCGAAATTAAAACCCGAAGAACCTAAGTATTTTACATAAATGCAATAAAATTAAAACTCCGACTAACTAATAGTTTAACAAATCCGGAGTCGGAAGAAGAGGATATCAAATCATAAAATATATTTTTTGTTATTGGAAATACATTTTTATATTTATATTAGGGTGGGTCAAAAAAATCAATTATTTTTTTTACAAGTGACACGGAAAAATGGGTTGCTAGACACCTTAAAAAAATTCTCACAAAATATGAGCTCTTAAATTTAATAGGAAGATCCTCCGCATCACAGTTTTTTATTTCTTTCTCAGTCCAATAGAAAAAAATCCATACCTCATCATTAATTGATTGTACAGAAAAATGTTTTAAGAGAATTTTGTAGGAAATTTAATGCTCTACAAAAAAGGTATCTTATATTTTTTCCGCAAACCTCACCATTTGAAAGATATTGAAGATTTATAATAGTCATTTATTGTCGAGTTATAAAATTCATAAACAAAAATGAAATTTGTCTTAAAATAATCAAACTTAAATCTTTAATATCTTTCAAATGGTGAAGTTTGCGGAAAAAATATAAGATACCTTTTTTGTAGAGCATTAAATTTCCTACAAAATTCTCTTAAAACATTTTTCTGTACAATCAATTAATGATGAGGTATGAATTTTTTTCTATTGGACTGAGAAAAAAATAAAAAACTGTTATATGCGGAGGATCTTTCTATTAAAATTAAGAGCTCATATTTGGTGAGAATTTTTTTAAGGTGTCTAGCAACGTATTTTTCCGTGTCACTTGTAAAAAAAAATAATTGATTTTTTTGACCCACCCTAATCTATATCTATACTAATATATAAAATTCTTTGTATGTTTGTAAGTATGTTTGGCATGATTTAACTTAAAATCTATTTGACGGATTTGAATGAATTTTTTTTAAATGTTCCTTATGATTCCAGTTGTGCTATAGGCTTATAAATTATTCACCTTTTTAAATAAATTTTTGAGTTAATTACTTAATTAAATTTGTATTGGTTCAATCATAAATTGTTACCTCTGGAACTACTGAAATGATTCTAAAAATTATTTCACTAATAAAAAGTTACACTTCCTGAAACGAAAAATGCTACATTGCGTGTTGTCTGGGGCACACGGTATACCATTACAATCTATTCAATTCCATAGTGCACATATTTTGCTAACTTCTTGTATTCAATAAGTAGATCGTGTTCCAGTGCATACAAGTGTTGCAACGTGCTTGCATTTTTAACGTGCAGCACAGAACTGCGTTCTGTTGCCGTGGTTCTCTCGTTAACTGTCTAGGACAGGGTTTTACAAAGTGTGTGTCGCGAGTCTCGACTTGCCCAAAACAATTCCGAAGATGGAACGAACATGGTTCCGGGAAACATATTTGCGGATATGTTTGTGAAGCATGTCCCTAGAAAGATGTTGTTTAACACTGAATACTCCGCACTCCGTAGAATCTAAAACGCCGAGTATACTCGACCTTATCATGCACTGTAAAAAATGGACATAAAAATACTTTGAAAGTTAAGATAGAATTCGTTCGATTTTCTAAGTGATTTTACATTATTATTAGTGTATTTGCCATAATATGGCACATACACTATTGGCGTCGGTCGGATGGCGGGACCTAGGGGTCGGACCAAAATTTCTCGACGTTTCATAGCCTCCTGAACAATTTGGCACCATTTTTGGAAATGTTTATATATATATGTATGTATATATATATATATTTATATATATATTTATATATATATATGTGTGTACACGATAACTCTCGACAGACTTAATCGATTGAAACGAAATTTGGTACACACATTGGAACCCATCACCGCAAGAAGCCTATTTAAAATGGGCCCGATCGGACCATTTTCAGGGTTGTATTTAGGGGTTCCAAAAAGTTTTTGGGCCCAAAAATACCGAAAAATTTGTCAGAATCGTTTCAAAATTGAAATTTAACTCTTTAGTAAAGATTAAAACGTGCTGCTAAAATTTTAATAAAATCGGCCCGACAGGACCGGACTTTCAAATTTTATGAAAACACTGGTTTGTTGATACGGATTTACTTATGAAAGGGTGTATTTAATGTGGTACAGAGGTTGCATTGATAATAATATTGAAATTAAGAAACAAATATTATTTTAAGGGATGTATTAAGGGGTTAAATTTTTTATTTTGTCCAAAAACAAACTTAAGTTCACGTATTAAAGCCACAAGGCCTGTATTTGCAAATACACTATATTGTCGGCAGGGTTTGGCACTGCGACCCGAGTTTTTTTTATTTTTACACAGAAAAATTCATAAAAACTTGAACTTTTACTGTAAAGTTAAACAAATTTGTGATTTTTACATAAAGGAAAATAAAATTACATAATTTGTGTAATATTCCAATAAAGTGTGTAAAAATTACAAAATAAAATGTATAGTTACATATATAAAATGGATGAATACAAAACAAATTAATGTAAAATTAGTAACCACGCATGCGCAATGTGTTTTTATGGAATCTACGCGATGTGGCGATACCTGTTTGCGACGCCATTGTCTCTTTGTGTGTCTATTGCCAGATTAATCGCTGGCTACAAATGGACCATCGATAATCTATGTAATCGGCCTTCTCATTTCTTACAGTGTGTACACGATATAGTACATAATTACAAATGCATTTCTATTCGGGTGCAAACGAATACTGACCGTTGTGCTTGTGAGTATGTGAAGTAGGAGTATGGACAACGAACAGGCTAAGTTGCGTTCTACAGATAGATAAGAAACGTCTTCGATAGATGACATGGTTCCTAGAGCTATACATGTCCGGAACTACCCAAGTTGAATGAATATCTTATGTCGGGGTTTAAAGCCTGAGCACATTAGCGCAGTGGCGGTAGCGTTTGAACGCAACACTAAAAAACAAATTGACACGCGCATATATGTCGCTGCTTGTCAGCGTTAAGAGCGTTCTGGTTCAGCGTTCTATGGCGCGGTGGCGGTCAGACACAACTTGTTGAGTTTGACCGCGTGTACTAACGTATAGTAAACGTTATTGTATTGTTGAGATGGCTAATGACGAAGACAATTATTTTACTGAAAACACCACCGCAACAGTATGGCCTATTCAAAAAACGCCACCGCCACCGCGCTAATGTGCTCAGGCCTTTAATCAACTTTGTATCTTTTCAAATAACTAAGATTGCGTTATTCTCACCCTGCTAGCTTTCGTCCATCCCCCTATATTATTAAACGAGTAAATCTTGTATATATGTTTCTATGTATATATGTTTCTATGTATCTATATAAATATTTTCTCGAAAACGGCTCTAACGATTTTGATCAAATTTACCGAAAAGGGGTTTCGGGGGGCAAAAAATCGATTTAGCTAGGTCTCATCCCTGGAAAAATTCGTTTTCCTATCGATTTTATCATTTTAAAAAACAGTTTTTTTAACGTCATAAAACAGTGTCGTATTGTGAGTAGGCTTTGGAAAAAACAAACTATCCCCCTATATTATTAAACGAGTAAATCTTGTATATACCTACCTATCTATGTTTCTATGTATCTATATAAATATTTTCTCGAAAACGGCTCTAACGATTTTGATCAAATTTACCAAAAAGGGGTTTCGGGGGGCAAAAAATCGATTTAGCTAGGTCTCATCCCTGGAAAAATTCGTTTTCCTATCGATTTTATCATTTTTAAAAACGGTTTTTTGACCTGTCAAAACATTGTAATATCGTGAGTAGGCTTTGGAGAAAACAAACTACTTTCATTATTTATATGTCAAAATTATCTGACAGAATTTTTAACTTATTAAAATAATCCGTGAACTATTTGTATAGTAAAAAATAACAGAAATAAAAACTAAACATAATTATGTAAGTAGTTTTAACTAATATTTAAATAAATAGGTACCTAAGTATGTTATTTTTATATTACCTATATAAAATATGTATATTATGTACGTTAAATATAGTATGACGTATAATCTTACCTAGACTTTTTTTTCTCAAAAACGAATAACGATTTTGATGAAATTTACAGAATGGGGATTTTTCGGGGCGAGAAATCGATCTAGGTAGAAATCTTGGTCCCAGAGGGGAGCAATTAAAAAAAAGGGTTTTTTTATTTATAACTCGGTCAATTGTCAGATCGATTCGAAGCCTATTTCTACATAGATTTTGTATAATATATCACAAGGGTTAAAACTGTAAATGAACACTAATATAAGAAGTGTCTTGCACAATATGTAAACAATGACAAACAGGCGGCCCGAAGGGCCGCACTTCTGGCACCGCGAGTCTGTGTAAAAACACATCGATTTTTGAAAACTATTGTTAAGATACATACAAAAAAGTTTTGTTTAAAAATTTGCACGGCGGCCCGAAGGGCCGCACTTCTAGCGACGCAGGCATGCAGTATATCAAAACACATCGATTTTTAAAAACTATGGTGAAGATGCATGTAAAAATGTTTTGCGCTGCAGGTTTATAGTCTGACGTTTGTTATTAAAAGATATAATATGAATTCTATTTCTTCGAAAATCGATTTTTGTGAGTTTTTCAGTAGGTACCTTCTATGCAAAAAAAATATTTGAAATTTACTGGAAGTTGCTAAGATGATATCACAGAGAAAAAGTTGATATTTGGCATCAATGTTTAAAAACGGATTATTGAAACGGCAACGGGCAAGCAGAATTTCATCTGATTCGAACATTTTTACAAGATCTATGAAAATCGGTTTTTGCGAGTTCTTCAGTCAACAAAACAATAACGGCGGTAGATTTGAAAATGGCGACCTAAGTAATATTTACAGGAAAAAATGCTTAATTCAAGTTGATACTTAGTTTTTACGCTTAAAAATACACATAGGTATTTAAAATATTTAACAGAAACAATTATTTAAATTATGTTTCAGAAATAAATTCGTTTCGGAATAATATTCTGAGAAAATAATATCTCACAGCATACAAGTACTATTTTTTTGAACTCATCCGAGCAAAGCTCGGCACCCAGATATTTTTCATTATTTATGTCAAATTTATCTGACAGTCAATCTTTAACTTATTAAAATAATCAGTAATTATTTGAAAAGTAAAAAAATAGCAACAATAAAATCTAAACATAATTATGTAAGTAGTTTTAGCTAATATTTAAATAAATAGGTATGTTATTTTTATATTACCTATATAAAATATGTATAGGTAAGTACGTTAAATGTAGTATGACGTATAATCTTACCTAGACCTTTTTTGACTTGCAACTATTGTACTAACTGTACCAAATGTTGTTAAATATATATCTATCTATCTATCTATACATTTATACAACAGCTGTTCTTTGTTTTTGGCGTCCCTGAATCCTGAGTATCGTTTGTCGCCAATTATTGCTCATTGCTCTGTTTATGTTTTGATTTCAATATGCGATTTATGATTTTAGATTAGCGATAGAGATCACCATTTTTCCAGAAATATAATGTATTTTTTTTCAATCATTTAACAAATAACAATAGTTATGCTATTTGTTATGACTGCCCAGCATTGTTTGATTTAAAAATTGTTGGGAAACCAGTGTAGTGAGGGCCGTGACTATTTCGATCTCGGCAGACTGCCGGATCTTTGTAAAAATCCAAAAAACAGCGAAATTTTGGACCTTTTTCAGTTTTTATTAATTTTAACTATTCGAACAGAAGTTTAAATGAATATTCGTATACTTTAATTTGAAAAATTCCGAGTCCTATTATAAACAACAAACAAAACAAACTTCAACAATGTGTTGAAATCGATCAGAGCTAATTTACTTTCAATTTATGGATTACTGATCATAGATTAAACAAATTATTATACTTTTAAATCATACCTGAAAGATTCATTTTTTCGCCAATATCTCTCCACAAAAGACCTTTCACGTCCCTGTTGTGGTATCTTAAATCTTTTATCCCAAATAGGAGGATTTTCACGTATTAGATCAATTAAAAGTGATTTGTCCATACTCACAATATGATATTTAAACACGTCTTTAAATAAAATGGTAATAATAGCTAGCATAAATTTAGGATACACAACACTGTTTGTTGAAAACTGTCAAATGTACGGCCGTAGTCTGACGAAAATATCAAACATGTTTGATATCGTCCGACCGTCGGAACGTGTCTGTTGCAATCTGACATCTGGCGCGGTCTGAAGTGATAACTGTAGCCACTTCAATAAGGTTACTGGTGTTTGTTCACATCCGACAATACGGATCTGATCTGGTCTGATCTGATGTGGTCGGAAACGACGTCAATGTAGTCTCAGCCTTACGATTTCGATGAAATTTACAGAATGGGGATTTTTCGGGGCGAGAAATCGATCTAGGTAGGAATTTTGGTTCCAGAGGGGAGCAATTAAAAAAAAGGTGTTTTTTATTTATTATAACTCGCTCAATTAAAGTCAGATTGATTCGAAGTCTTCTACATAGATTTTATATAATATATCACAAGTGTTAAAATTGTAAATGAACACTAATATAAGAAGTGCCTTGCACAACATGTAAATAATGATAAAACGGCGGCCCGACGGGCCGCACTTCTGGCGCCGCGGGTCTGTGTAAAAACACATCGATTTTTAAAAACTATTGTTAAGATACATACAAAAAGTTTTGCGTATCTAAAAATTGGCACGGCGGCCCAAAGGGCCGCACTTCTAGCGCCGCAGGCATGTATATCAAAACACATCGATTTTTAAAAACTATGGTAAAGATACATGCAAAAAAAGTTTTGCGCAGGTTATAGTCTGACGTTTGTTATTAAAAGAATCGATTTTTGTGAGTTTTTCAGTAGGTACCTATACAAAAAAAAATATTTGAAATTTACTGGATGTTGTTAAGATGACATCACAGAGAAAAATTACTTCGATAAAGTTGATATTTAGTATCAATGCTTAAAATTGGATTGTTAAAATGGCAACGGGCGAGCAAAATTTCATCCAATTCGAACATTTTTACAAGATATTCAATCTATGAAAATCGGTTTTTGCGAGTTCTTCAGTCAACAAAACAATAACGGCGGTAGATTTGAAAATGGCGACCTAAATAATATTTACAGGAAAAAATGCTTGAATCAAGTTGATACTTAGTTTTTACGCTTAAAAATACACATAGGTGTTAAAATATCAGAAACAATTATTTTAAATTATGTTACAGAAATAAATTCGTTTCGGAATAATATTCTGAGAAAATAATATCTCACAGCATATTAAGTACTGTTTTTATTGAACTCATCCGAGCAAAGCTCGGCCCCCAGATATTAGGCAATGATACGATATAATGAATCGAAGCGAAAACAGTGTAGGTAAAACTGCGGTCTGGATGCATTCACATTATCTTTCTACGTGTGCAAGAAAGAGACGATTTGAGCAGAGAATGTTTTATGATCTATGAGAGAGTATGGAGTTACGTGAGGGTGACACAATTGTAACCAGGGGCGGATTCAATTCAAATTATCCTCTAGGCTCCGGAAATTGTCGCGCCCCTCCTAATATAAGAAATACAGAAATAATCAGGTGCATGCTGACATCATACTATGTATTATACAATACCTCCACATTTAAAATATTTTTATTAGTCAAAACTCAAAAATTCCCTGCGGTCCGCTCAATTTTTCAGTCTGAACGTAAAGAGGTTTCATTTTTTTTAAATAATGAAAGTATTAATTATTTTTTCTGTTAAAGCCGCCCCAAAAATTTGCCGCCCTAGGCCCGGGCCTCACGAGCCTAAGCCTAAATCCACTCCTGCTTGAAATCGGTTCAGTAGTTTCTAAGATCACATTTTTCACTCGAGCGAAGCCGGGCCGACCAATTATTATTATAGCCTCTGTCTTAAAGGAAAGTATCACCTATCGCACAGTGAAAAAAACTTTAAAATCGGTTCAGTAGCTTCTGAGTTCACTTTTTCACTCGGGCGAAGCCGGGCCGACCAATTATTATTATAACCTCTGTCTTAAAGGAAAGTATCACCTATCGCACAGTGAAAAAAACTTTAAAATCGGTTCAGTAGCTTCTGAGATCACTTTTTCACTCGGGCGAAGCCGGGTCGGCCAATTATTTTTATAGCCTATGTCCAAAAGCAAAGTATCACCTATCGACCAGTGAAAAAAAATTTTGAAATCGGTTCTGTAGTTTCTAAGATCACTTTTTTCACTCGGGCGAAGCTGGTCTGGCCAATTATTATTAATCTGTGTCAGAAAGCAAAGTATTACCTACCAAACAGCGAAAAAAAATTGAAATCGGTTCAGTAGTTTCTGAGATTACTATTTTCACTCGGGCGAAGCCGTGCCAACCAATTATTATTATAGCCTATGTCCTAAAGCAAAGTATTCCTATCGCACAGTGAAAAAAATGCTGAAATCGGTTCAGTGGTTTTTGAAATTACCCTCCACAAACAAACTCACAAACTTTTCCTCTTTATAATTAGTATATTAATATAGATGAATTGGTCCCCAGATTGAGTTCACAGAAATATCGTGGCCCTTAACTTTTAAGAATATTATGTTCGTTCATCATTATTTATTAAATGTGTTTCTTAGTTTACTTTTCAGGCAAAATTTCTCTACAGAGATTAGTGTTGCCGTCTAGATCTAGACTTTCTAGACTCGTGTCTTGTCTTGTCTAGATTTTCAAGACAAGACTTGCAAAAGTCTTGTCTAGAAATTTTCAAGACAAGACAAGACTAGCTTTATCTAGATCAAGACTCTTGCCAAAACTCTAGACAATTTTCAAGAGTCTAGATAAACTAAGTAGTAGTATGTAAAGGTTTACTTTACCTACTACTACTAATCTAAACTCTTGAAAATAATCTAGAGTCTTGATATTAGACAAGACAAGAGTTTGTTAATCTAGACTTAGACTTAGTGAAGTCTTGATATTTCAAGACAAGACAAGACTTTGAAAGTCTTGTCTTGTCTTGTCTAGACGGCAACACTAACAGAGATCCAGATTCATAACAATGTGATTGAAATGTGATGTTTGTTAAATTCGTTACAGTTCAAAGATATAAACGACTCAGATGAAATTGACAAATTGAGACATTTGTTTGGCCGACATTACTTTGCAAACTCGATGTAAAAATCATTTAGGTGCAATTTAGTTCATCTACAAGAATTTTAAATATAAGAACAATAGAGAGCCAAGGTATTGTAAAGTTGTCTTCAGTTAAGTACATATTTTGATGGGCGTTTGTATAGCACTTCAACATAGTGGTGTTGGCTAAAGACACATTCTTCCATATCACCCTGTGTTGGTACATATTACATAATGGCATTACTTGTACTTAGCGCTCTATAGGTACCTACGTGTACTAAATAACACGGAACTGGGGCGACTTGTCTCGGTGCTAAATATCTAGACACTTCTAATTAGACACATCAAAGACTTCAAATGATTTCAATTATATTATTATTTACGCTCTTTTATTTCGAAATGCAAGTGATGCACATGTTTAGATGATCTAAAACATGTTTAAATGTTTTATGCAATTTAATACGACAGTATATGCAATTAAATAAATAGTTATATATATAACTACAAATTAATATTAGGTTTCCCAACTATTTTTATCTTTCCGGGAAACGGGAAGTATATATTTTTATTACTAGTTGAAGTGAAAACTTCTTTAGGCGCGTTGAGCGATATTTGGTGGAGGAAAATCTTATGTGTTCGCGTCACCGACATGCTATGGGCTAGAATGCCTCTGTCACAACTCCCGCGCGCATATACAATAAAAACGGTACGTCATTCAGTTGTGCTGATGGCGACGATAGCAGCGTCTGTGCGTCGTATGCATAACATCCCCGGTTCGAAACACACTGGCACCGTGAAATTTTTGTGTTTTCTTTTGTTCTAAATTCTACATGATATTTATTTATATATGTTTATTTTTTTATATTCTTTCTTTGACATTAATAAATTATAATTTTTGAAGTGACAACTTCTTTAGGCGCGTTGAATAAACCATATAAAAATGTATATAATTGTTGCTCGGAGTGCCGATAGATGTGAAAACCAGACTAATAGTAATAATTTTTCAGTTCTGTCGGCAGTCCCTATGATTGCGTAATTTTTTTTTGCTTAAGGTTCACTTGCGTGAGCGTGGATTTTGTTCTCAGATTCGTACGGAAAATCTGTCTAAACCCGAACGTATAAGTCTGGTAAAAAGTGCAGCCCTGTACCTTAAGATTGATAATAATTGACGGTGTACTAAATTTCATCAAAAGCTGTCTTACCGTTTCCGAGAGATGTCAGTATATAAACAATTAGACAGACTGACAACACGTTATCCCGTCTATAGGTATCATACAAAACATGCAAGAGTAGCAGTAAGAAAATGAAATTACAGACAGAAAATTCGTTACAATTGTATTCACAGATAGTTCCAGACTAGTTAATTTGTTCCAAGCGATGCTAAAAAAGGAATTTTCACAATTTAATTATAAATGTTAAGCATTTATCTATTATATTTATTAATTAATGTGTAAAGAACAAGCGACTAGGACCTCAGGGTCCATTCTGATTGATCGAATACCTCATCTTGATGTCGTTTGACACACGCACACACACCTAAACGAACGTAACAATTAACTAGTGAACTCTGTATACTAATTTGGATAGTTAATAGCGATTAAAAATTGGGTTCATTTTGTTCAAGTATGGAACTTGAACAAAATGAACCCAATTTTTAATCGCTATTAACTATCTGTTTTTGAGGTAATTTTGACATTTTCATATCAAATTTCTGCAGTTACAAAGCATGCAAAATTAATTTTGTTTAATGATTTAGATGAAGAATTTTATGTTCTAAAACTATTATTTGAAGATATTTTCCCTAAAATAATTAGGGAAGCAGAAAATCGCGAAAGTTTGATTTTACGGGTTAAATTCCTATGTGCAGCAGTCACGGTCACCACCCTGTATACAGTTCATTGTCTGTGATCGGGGTTCGAATTAAACATTGATTTATGAATTAGACTGTCCTCAGATTTACGAAATGTTTTGACATCATTTCGTATAATATAACATTTTCTATTTTACATTCTCAAATGTAAAAGAAATTTCATTCGCTTTACATCAAAGTTACGGTACAGTTTATTCCTGCAATATCAAAGTTAGTGTAGGGATGTTATAGTGAACGATCATCATCATTATCTGCAGGATGGTTCTATGTAGCAGGACGATGAGATTCGCAGGAAGTAAGGATGTGGAAACCGTCCTGTCACAGTTATATGCACCAGTAAACATAATGTTACATGCAAATGCATACCTAATATCGTCACAGAAAGATAATTAATAGAACAGTTTCGAACAAAGGATGGATTATGCACCATTCAATAATAGCTTTCATCACACATTGAATGCCTTTTAAATGTTATTCATGATAAGGTTCGACTGTAATGTTTTCAGGTTTCACCTCCTACACTATTCCAATTATTTAAAATTTTCATTTGCTTTCATTTAAATGAGTTGCAAAAATTACACATACAAATTCAGTGTGTGCATCTATCCAGTTTTTTTTCAAGGGTGGTATTTCGGTTCTAAAGGCATGAGAAAAAATCATACATAGGTATTAAAAAAATATTTTTGCCATACCCACCATAAGCTGCTTTACAAGCATGTATCTATGCATGTAAAGTGACTTTTGATAGGCCGGTGTGCGGGAACGTATCTTTCCCACACTAGTGTGGGAAAGCAAACCATAAACATAGTGATTTATGTTTATTCGCCCTGATCCTCCCGCTATATAACCTACTCTCGGCCTATTATAGAAGTGAAGTTGGCGACACAAATTAACTGTCAAAATTGTTAGAAAATACTGAAAATGAAGTGAAAAGCAGCTATTTAACAGTGGGTATGGCAAAATATACCATGTATATCTCGTACGTAATGATATTATCACTCGTGTGACTGTTGAAACTCACTATGTTCATTTTAACATAATGCCACTACTCGTCAGTTATATACCTCATTACTCCACTAGATAAACAATCTACTATTCTTGAGGTGGCAAACATTTAGAGTCCGGAAATGGATAGAAATAAAGTTGAAACAATAATTTAAAATTTTCAAGGGAAATGGAATTAATAATACAAGGTGTTTCTAAAATAGTTAATCAACTTTTGAGAGCATATAAAACAAGAAAAATAAAGACGAAAATCATCAATAAAATTTTTTGAAAAAGTGTATACTAAGGGAGATACAGCCCCTTAACTGTCAGCTTCTAAAGATGATTTTAAAGTAAAATTTTTATGTTGTGTTCTATCGCGTCGCTTATATGGTTTTTAATTGTCAAACTTTTAAACCCGCACTGGCTAATTGCTGTTCAAAGCAAAGGCGATTCCGTTAAAAATAAAAAAAAATTAAAATTTTTTACTGATTATTAGATTAAAATTGAATTTACTCTAAAACAGTGCGTTTTATTGAAGTTTATTAAGAGTACCCTTTTTTAAAAATACCTTGATTCATCATAAATTTCAATAAAAACATTAAAAAATTAGTGACAAAAAAGTTGGAGGTAACCCTTCGCACTGCTCGCTAGAGACACCTCTGGATAAGTTTTTTGAATTATTTAAATTTCAACTGATAAAATATGACAGATATTTAATTAAAATCATCTTTAGAAGCTGACAGTTAAGGGGCTGTATCTTTCTTAGTATACACTTTTTCAAAAAAATTTATTGATGATTTTCGTCTTTATTTTTCTTGTTTTATATGCTCTCAAAAGTTGATTAACTATTTTAGAAACACCTTGTATAGTAATAACAATATTTATTCGTAAAAAATGTATAATGTCATGAATAAAAAAATTAAGGTTATAAACATTTAACATTTCAACAAAAATTATTGAATTATAAAAGATCATTATAATAATTACCTAATGGATTTTTTTTATCAAAAAGTAAAATTATTAAGACCTCGAAATGTTGAACAGGCCCATAATAATATTTGTTAGATTTGGTTCCACCATCCCTGCATTCTAAGATAATTACACAGAACCCAGTACCTTATTTACAGGAAGCGATTAATTGCAGAGCTGAATGTATGTTGAACCTTAGGTGAACCGCTTCTGTCAGATAATGTTTTGAAATAACAATCTTCATTAAGTCAACTCTAGTGTGTTGCACATTACCGTATTCTCTAGTCTTTGGAGTTTAAAGATCCTTTTACACTATTCTACGCTCACTTCCGCGAAATTATTTATTTTCTGGTTAAGATATGTACATCGACCGACAAAATGTAATCAATATACCTAATATGTATGGTAATAAAAGCATTTTTGTGGTAGGTAAAAAATAATATAAGTATAATAAAAAAATAAAATTTATAGTTTAAAAAAAATCTAAAAAATACGCTTACCTATATCAACATTCTACAAAGTATAAAATAAATTTCTTCCTCTTCTATAACGTTTAAAAATGTGGAACACTCACTGTACCTATAATATTTAATTTAATTCATCGAGTGCCCCACGCTTTTAAACGTTATAGAAGAGAAAGAAATTTATTTTCTACTATTTAGTGTGTTGATATAAGGTTGTTTTTTACATTTTTTTGAATTATAAATTTCATTTTTTCTTTTTAGTGCGATCTTGCGGCACTAGAGTACAGTCTAATTGTCTGATATGGAGGACGTAGCCCTTTCATTAGATATCTGTGCAACATGAGACACTTTTTCACACCACCAGCACCGTCACTTCCACCACTAGTTTTTTTACTTCTAGTTTTTAACTTTAGCTTAAGCAACGAATAATTTGTGGATGGAAAAGTCGAAAGCAGAACGTTTGACTTAGGAACTTTGTTTGGACTAGTTAAGAGATAAACATACTAAAAGTCCTTACCCCTCCGAGGTACGCCCGAGGGGGGGGGCACAAAGAAGGTCCCGTTTTTTGGTTTTTTGCTTTTATCTCGAAAACGGTGCGTCGTACGAAATTTTGTTGTAGTACATAATGAAAGCTGATAAAATTCTCTACAGCTTTAACTTTCACACTTTTTATCTATCTCCATTCTTTGCCTAGCTATGAGCTTCGAAAAAGGGCCGATTTTCAAAAATGTGTTAAATTCTCTGTAGCACATTGTAACAATACGAATTTGCCAAAATCATTTCTAATTGCTCATCCACACTATTAAAAACACCCACACACTATTAAAAAATAACAAGCTGGGAGTACCTCCACGCGGTGAAGGCGGAAACAGTTTACTTTTAAACTGGATAAAACTCCCAATAATATCAATGAATAAAATTCTCGACCAATTTTTCAGACAATGTATTAACAAAAAATTACAACAAATAATTCAAATAATTGACGTTTCGATCCGGATTTGGATTTTCTTCAGAATCGAGCTAAAAAAATAAAAATATAAAAATTAATTATTAATTATTAATTAGTTTATATCTAAGAAATTAAGCCGTAGATTCGACAGATGAGGAGAAAGAAGAAGAGGCAAACGATGAGGAAGCACAACCAGGCCCGTCACGCCCAAAGAGGCAGCGAATTAAATAATTCATTTTTTAATAAGGTGGATGAGCAATAAGAAATGATTTTGGCAAATTCGTATTGTTACAGTGTGCTACAGAGAATTTAACACATTTTTGAAAATCGGCCGTTTTTCGAAGCTCATAAGCTAGGCAAAGAATGGAGATAGATAAAAAGTGTGAAAGTTAAAGCTGTAGAGAATTTTATCAGCTTTCATTATGTAGTACAACAAAATTTCGTACGACGCACCGTTTTCGAGATAAAAGCAAAAAACCAAAAAACGGGACCTTCTTTGTGCCCGCCCCCCTCGGGCGTACTTCGGAGGGGTAAGGACATTTAGTATGTTTATCTCCTAACTAGTCCAAACAAAGTTCTTAAGTCAAATTTTCTGCTTTCGACTTTTCCATCCACATTCCCCTTGTGAGCACCATTGACTGAACTACTTGTTATATAAACATTATTATAGTCAAAATATAAGAATATTGTATTATCACCAAAATTACATATGACTGCAAATTTCAGCACAATTGGACATTTGGAAGAGGGTTGCAAGATTTTTTACACACAACATACACACATACAACAACAATATACAAGTGAAGTTAATATATGCGTGTTAAAAATTACCGAACCTTAATTACAATAATAAACAAAAGTTAAAATCGGTCAAGTAGAAGCAGCTAAAAGTTCTCGGACAAAAAAACTCTTTATGTATTTTAAATTTACTATAGATTTTATTTTCGAATACTTTGTTTATCCGATTATTGTGTTTTAACAAATATAGTAGGTATACCTTATGCTAAAATAAGCCCGATTCTGTAATATTATAAGCAATGTTCCATTAGCTACAAACTACTATACTAATAATTTTTATCAAAATTATATTCCACTATAATATATTATTAGAGTACTGTCCACCTTATGTAAATTTTTTGAATTTTCATTTACGTACAGAAAGGTATATACCTATTATAATTTATTTTGTATAATTTTGTATATAATTTTTAATTTTCAAATGTATTAATACTCCCCTGTATGTTTATAAAATCAAATCATGTAAAAATTCTCTGCAGTTTTAAAACTGTATAAAAAATAAAAAAGTACATAAAAAACATTAAACGAGCAAAGTTTGAAATATTCCCAGTCGTTCCATAACAATAAAATCGTTAAAAAATTATCTCGAAGTAACTTTACAATCACATTCTAAGTGTATAAAATAAGCATCATAGTATTTCTATTCAGTTTAGACTGTAATTATTAAAGAAAATTCGGTTGAAAACAGTTTACAAAAATATTATTTCATTGTATCCCTTAAAGTCACATTCATATCCTTTCATCAGTCGATTCAGTCACAGAATGTAAAGCTTAGACTGTACGTTTATAATATTAAACAGAGGATGAGTTGGCTTCCGTTAATGACTGAGGCACATTCAAGTGGTTTTTATTGATGCATAAAACACTCGCTCTATGCAGATTTTCTAATAAACACACTTCCATAGAAGTGTATCCTTTTCTGTCTTTCTACTTGTATATACTTTCTCTTCTTATTTTTCGGGCAAAGACTGTAATAATCTTTTATTGATTACATGTTGGCTGGTTGATACACTTAAAGAGATCAAATACGCATTTCAATGTAGCGATCAAAAAAATCAATTTAATTAAGCTATTACATGCCGTTGGGAGCTAATAATTCAGGAAATCACTTTAGAATTTTAAAATTAAAATATTTTTTATTACGAATTTTTAACTGTGTTGTGCTGCGTAAACAAAACAAAACAAAATTTTTATGATTATATTTTGTGTTAAAATTTTTGCGGGGTCATAACAACGCATCTACTGCACTGGTATTAATCAATGATCCATTGATCATTAGAAACTGTCACTGCGGGGTATAGAGGTGGATAAATTCGATTCATAAGAAGAAGAAAAAACCTGTCATGCGCGTGTGAATAAGATTTACGGTTCAATAGTATCATAGTTAACATAGTTAATAAAAAAGGCCGTCAAAACTAACCACTATGCGTGTGCTCATTGGTACTTTTAAGTTATGCGATATTTAGGCATTATGTGTGATCATGATGGAACAGAAAGCAGTTTTCAGCTACCTACTGAATATCGATTTTGACTGACATTGTATCCTTAACCCCAGCGTAACCGGATAAAAAATTCCCTTTATTTTAGGTTTGAGTACCGAGCAGCGCCGACTTTAGCTATCCGGGCGCCCCAGGCGAGATTTCAGCGCCTTTTATTTCTTATTATTAACTAGCATTTTGCTTTTCTTAACTGACTGATTCGCGGGTCAAGACGTCCCCTTGGCTCTGGCACCCGGGTTTCCCCCTCCCACTTAAAGTCGGCAATGGCACCGAGTATATAAAGTTTAATCAAAATCGGTAGTCGTTTTCGGGTAAAACGGCTTATAAACAGACAAAAATTCTGTTAACATGTGCTCCTACCTTATAAATAAAAGTACCTATATATACCAAAAACTCGCAAGAAAAAGATTTCGTTACAGTTTTTGAAGCTATGCTTCTATAGGCGCGCTAGACGATTTCTGACAGGGGGTAAACTTTTAGATTCGCGTCATGCTCACGCTTACGTCACGTCACGCTCATGTTATTAAAAGTATATTATATAGCTATGGCCAGCGGTGAAAGTAATATGCTGGCGCAGGCGCAGTGACCTTAAAATTAATATCTGAGAGTTTTATAGGACACAAAAAAATAAAATGGCGCCAGATTTCAAAATGGCGGCCATATGTACCTACCTACTTTTGTAAAAATTATCCGATCTTTTTGAAAATTGATATTTAAGAGTTTTATAGGACACAAAAAAATAAAATGGCG
Source organism: Mongoloraphidia duomilia (assembly GCA_039654895.1). NCBI lineage: Eukaryota > Metazoa > Arthropoda > Insecta > Raphidioptera > Raphidiidae > Mongoloraphidia > Mongoloraphidia duomilia. The sequence goes on along the minus strand of CM077516.1, from coordinate 16,467,478 downwards.
TCAGATTTCAAAATGGCGGCCATATGTACTTTTGTAAAAATTATCAGATCTTTTTGAAAATTGATATTTAAGAGTTTTATAGGACACAAAAAAAAAATTCATCAGATCTCAAAATGGCGGTCAAATAAAAACTTTTAAATTGTATTGTCTATAGCTTTGATAAATTCGGTTTTATATACAATGCGTAAAAAGCATAGCTTCTGTCGAGTGTCCCATGACACCTCTTAACTTTTTTTTAGTTAATAGTATTGATATTCTATGAATATGGTACAAAAATATATGATAATAACTATGTGCATGTAAGTATTTACTTTTTCACGGATGTAAATCAATATTTTCTGTATTGACAAGTACATTTCAAAATACATATTATGTAAGTTTGTTAATACATTGAAAATTCTATATTATTTCATAAAGCAGATAAACGAATATATTTTTTGATGAAACAGTTTTTTATACTTATATCACAGAAAGGGGCTCAGATGTGACTTATATAGATATTTGATTAATAAAATGGAATTTAAAAAATTTCCATTCTTCTCTTTACAAATCAGATTCTACATTTCAATAATACTATGGTCTTGTATTGAACACCTGTGTAACTAGTTTCATGATCTTCAGACTTCCAGCAGTTTGTACAAGTTCGATATTAATGCTGTACAATATATGACTCTACAGGTTGTACGTCTAAATTGAACCTGAATCGTTTCTTTGGATTTAAACATTACTCAGTAAAAGTTCTTCTATTTAGACTAGTCAAAGTAGCTTTGCATATCTTTTCAAAGAAAAAAAGTTCTAAATTTATATCATATTTTCATAACGGATTTTCGAAGTCGACCGTTGAAAATGGTATTTAAATTTATTAATCCTCAAAAATGAAAGAACTAATTTTTTATATCTGCATTTGAATACTTTTAAAACTATATACCGGCATTCGCTGTGTGGTGTTATAAAAAATTCAGCGGTTTCTTTAATTAAAAAATGTGAACACGAAAACCACAAAAAAGTTTATAATAACTAATTATCATTTTTATAGCACATAAATATGGCTTAAAAGTATGAGTTTCTTAACTTACAAAATTACAGGATGTACACAAAAAAATGCCAATGCCAATTTGGCCATAACTTTCAACTGAAGTTTAATAAACTTCCACATTATTTTTTCTCACTCACATTTATTGCATTGTACAAGGATCCCCACCCCTCACCCCTCTGACAATGAGTACCTTGGCGGCTGCTGGCGAATCTGAAAGTATCTGCTATTATACAATTAATTTAAACTGTTGGTTAATTTTTTTATAAAATGGCGGGTTAGTCTTTTTTAATGCCAGTACAAAGAACTGATGCTATTATACACTAAAACCCAGATTATTATTATTGTGATCTTACTTGCCTCGCTACGCGTACAACTTTTTTGGAATAATGCGTTTTTTATGTATTATGTACTAGCTGTCCAGTGCGGCAATTCGTCAGCGTGCATCCCTTGTGTCGTAGTGTATTAATATACCTACAGTCTATGTTACATGTACTACCGGTAACTTTGAATGTGCTATACGCTACAAAAAGGTTCAGTAGGTAACTATTTTTTTGAAAAAGAAAAAAAGGCCATTACGTATTACACATACTGTAATCAGAGATTTGTTTATGTGTTATAGATGTTTGTATTTTGTAATCGGAATTACATAATAAATTGTTATCTAGAATAATGGATATAGATTAGAGTTCATATATCGATTTGCTATTAATTTGTTCATTTCCGTATTAATGCCATTTGCCTTTATTATTTTATTCTTTGCCTTTTATTTCATTTTCTCATATCTGACCTAATTCATTATTTTCCAGTCGGCAGACATTAAAAGATTAAATTAATATATAATTCTTATGTTCTCACCAGCTTTTGCCCGCGATTTCACAATGCTGTTTTTGACATGAACCTTAACTTAATTAAATTAAAATTACTCTGTATTTTAAATTGAGGTACCAATTGACAATGTGCATACTAAGTTTCATCAAGAACGGTTCAGCCATTTTCGAGTTATGCTGGTACAAATAGATAGAAACCTTTTCCTGTATAGGGTCAAAAAAATGTAACTGACCAATTCAAACACGTAAAATAATAAGAACAAACATTAACAAATATGAGGAACCCATCCTTGGGTGAATTTCAAGTGATATTTGTACCCTGGCCATCTTCCAAATTTAACGCTATCCTACTATACTAAAGAATGTAGCACAACGTCGCAACCGATTTCTTCGAATTTTGTAGATATTGGTTTTTTGCTTGGAACTAATTACTAACGTTTCAAACTACAAGAGAATGTCGCAACAATACAGTTGTGTATATAAACAGAGAGAAAACATTCTGAGCTGCAAAATCGGAGGCCGCAATACATATAAATCTGCAGAGAAAGACACTCCCGGAATACAAAATGACACTTCATAGTTTTATAAGTAATATTTCCTTTACTTTGGGATTTAATTCTGGCCGAGTGAATTCTGTCACGTGCTTCTGACATTTTTTAACAATATTTCTATGGTTTCGTAAAATTTGTAACATAATCGTTGTGTCGAAATTCGATCATCTGTTAACACAGAAATATTTTTAGCTATTGTTAAAAATGTATTATGTTTAAATTAAAGATGCTTTTTGACTTTTCTTATATTAAACCGAGAGCTAGCGACAATTTTTACGTGTTATTTATTCAAGGCCTTATTTTTGTGAAGATGTTGAGGGAGGCATATTAAAGTGCCCTGAGTTATGGATTTTGCTAGATAGCCCCCAACATGTAACAAAAAAATGGTCATAATCATTATTGCTTCAAGGCTGATATTGTTTGTATAGCTTGTCGGTGAACCCAATAATGTCATTATAATATTTGCAGATCGAAAGGTTGGTATTAAAAAGGTGGCACCCTAAACGTGTCATTTACCCTACGAAATTTTTATTATTAGTTCAAGGTTCAAATTTTAATATGTTGTTACGGCGACTATTTTAAGCATAGGTGCGTTTGGTATCAAGGTGTAGTGTAAAAAGTGTAAGCACTTTTGACACTATTACGTTTGTTATACAAAAGTGTAAAATAACTGATCTGTTTGTTATTTCAGTGTGGGACTAAAAGTGTAACAACTATTAGTCCTGACTTTTGAGCAGGTGCACGTAGTGTAGTGTAGGTCACGTGATATATGTCTGAATTGACAATCGCTTTGACAGATTTGGTTAGGGGTCGCCAAATTCTTGAAAATTTCAAGATCTTGTCTTGATCTTGTCTTGATTTCAAGACAAGATCAAGACAAGAAGTAATTTTAGATTTCAAGACAAGACAAGAAATGTTATATCAATACCAAGATTTCTTGTCAAGAAAACAAGAAATCTTGAAATATCTTGACTAACAATGAAAACGCTAAAACGTATATTTATTTGTGAAAAAGATAACATATTTTAACATAACAACGTATTATTTTAATTTATTGAACACATTTTTTGCTAGACCGATTCACAAAAATGTAAATTAAAAACAATAAATGAAAAAACTCAGGTCGCAGTGCCAAACCCTGCCTACAATAATATAGTGTATTTGCTAATAAGGTCTTGTGGCTTTATTATGTGAACTTAAGTTTGTTTTTGGACAAAATCAAAAAAATTTAACCCCTTAATACATCCCTTAAAATAATATTATTTTTCTTAATTTCAATACTATTATCAATGCAACCTCTGTACCTAATTAAATACACCCGTCAGCAAATAAATCACTATCCGCGAACTAGTGTTTTCATAAAATTTGTAAGTCCGGTCTTGTTGTGCCGATTTTGTTAAAATTTTGGCAACAAATTTTAATCTCTACCAAAGGGTTAAATTCCAATTTTGAAACAATTCCGAGATTTTTTTCGGTATTTTTGGACCCAAAAACTTTTTTCAACTCCTAAAAACTACCCTTAAAATGGCCCGATCGGGCCCATTATAAATAGGCTTCATGCGGTGCTGGGTTCCAATGTATGTACCAAATTTCGTTTAAATCGATTAAGTCTGTCGAGAGTTATCGTGTACACACACACACACACACACACACATATATATAAGCCATAAATTAAGGCACATAAGACTTCTTATGGAGTCAACGCCTGGCCGATTTCTTGGCTTTGTTATTGTTAAAGGTGGTCCTCTAGGCTCATTTAAGTATTTTTCAATTTCATACTTCCAAGATTCTGAGTTATTTGCGTTCGTCAGAAAACAAATAAAGATCGGGGAACCACCAGATTGCCGTGTTAGCACGCAACGCAATAAAAAGTTCGCCGGCGAGGAATCACCATGTACGGTGTCACCGGTTAATCAAGAAATTTCAAGATCTTGAAATTTCTTGAGTCAAGACAAGACATAAGATGTCAAGAAAACGTCAAGACAAGATTTTTTAAGATTTCTTGATTTTTTTTCAAGACAAGACAAGAAGTTATTGTCAAGACAAGAATTCTTGTCTTGTCGACCCCTAGATTTGGTACTTTTTTCGTACTCAATTTTTTACATTTTTTGTCTCAAAATGTGATGGTACAAGATAAATATGGCAGTGAGTTTAACATTTTTACGACCAAAAAAAACTGTAAAAACTAGAAATAATGAACTCAGCCAATCTGTCATTAATTTATTTTGTAATGCGCATATACAATCTACTCAGAATGTACACTAGCCCGTTTGTTACAAGTGTACATTTAGTTTACACTTTTGGTGAACTTTTTACACTTTTCAGTGAAAAAATATCTATACTACACTACACTACACCTTGATACCAAACGCACCTCATATATTTCAATTTGCAGAACAAAATGTCGGTATTAACCCCCTCTCCTAGAGGGAAACTTGCTCGCCTAAGTGTTTATATCGTCCTGCAAGGGGGTTAATACCGACATTTTGTTCTGCAAAATGAAATATATGCCTCCATCAACATCTTCACAAAAATAAGATCTTGAATAAATAACAGCTGAAAATTGTCACTATCTCTCGGTCTATATTGTTTTACTCTTAATTTTTAGTGAACTATCTAAACATTTTTTCACATAAATTAAACAATATGCGAATACAATAAAATAAGCTTTAAAACACTTATGTACGTGCTTGGATCACTTGATAGTCTTTTTCCCTGCATTAGAAAGAGACTGTACTTTCGATCACAAGTCTCAAGGCAGTTTCCAATGGTCTAGCTTTGTGAACGACAAGCCGAATAAAATTAACTGACCAAAATATATTTTATATTTATAGATAAATTCGCAAATACGACGAAGTACAATTTCGCGAAGCCGCATTGTTTTGAGTTTATTTACAATTACGAAGGTGTTTGAAATAATTTTCACTTTCATGATGAGCTCTCGCTAGTACGAAGATTCACACCTACAACCTAGCTTTAATGAATTTAACACTCGCATGTAGTGAAAATCAATTGATTCCGAAGCACATAAGGGGAATGTTAGATTAATAATCATGTCACGGTTGAGTAATGTAAGCTCATTCCGCCGCGAAAGTGGAAAGGTTCAGGTTAGAATCCTGACTGTGACTATGGTCGGTAGAATGATTTTATGCAATATGTTTGGAATCAATTATATAATTGGCTGCTTTCCAACAAAAAATTTTCAATTGCAAATCAGCCGTATAAATCTATTCATTTGTATTAAAATGTATGTTTTTGGATTAATTTAAGTGGCCTAGTCGTGCTCGACACTCATGTGGTATAGGATGTCTCGAGGCCAATGAAATAAAAGACTTTGATGTTCGAGACATGTGATCGGCAGCGCTGTTTCTTTTTATTGCAGCTAGTGATGAGCAAAGCAAGACCAAGACCAAGACTTGGACAGTCTTGGTCTTGGTTGCTCAAATATGTCTGGTCTTGGTTTTGGTCTTGCTGATTTAGTCTTGGTCTTGGTCTTGCGTATCAAGTCTTGGTCTTGCTCATTTTATCTGTCTTTTTTTAGTTTTTTACTTCTGAAGATCATCATATAGTTATAAATTAAAAATAATTCACAATCTATTATTAACTAACAAAATACTTTATTTTATTAAAATGTTAAAAAATATCAAAATTAGGTACCTCATTTTTAATACGCTTGTTCATTCGGTCTTGGTCTTGGTCTTGCTAGTCTAATGATAGTCTTGGTCTTGGTCTTGCTTTGCTTTTTCGCAAGACCAAGACCAAGACTGCAAGAGGTCTTGGTCTTGGTCTTGCGTTTTCGCAAGATCAAGACCAATTTTGCTCATCACTAATTGCAGCGACAAATGGAGAATAGGAACATAAAACTAGGGTGCGATTTTTTGAAACCATGGTGAAAGTGAAATATTAGTGCCATAACTCTAATCGCTTTTAACCCAAAATCGTCCAAAGTATATAATTTTTTTACGTGGTTTTGGTAATGTAATTTAAACCCTGATCAGTATGGAGTGGAGACGAACGTATGAATTCAGATTCTATCGTTGGTATTTGGGTATTTTTTTATTTATTGATTAACACCAAAAGGCAAAGTTCAGCTATATAAGCTGTTTTACAACTTAACCTAAATTTGATGTGCTGCTCGACTAAATATTCGTACTATATTAGTTATGTAGACGTACAATACGGGACAATATAGTTATGAACATTACGTCGCTGCTTTTCTATGAGTGCTGGTCTGGTCGATCGTTTCGATTGAATGTGATCTGACGCTCAACATGCGTAACCGAACGGAAAAATAATATTTTACAAAAAATTCGACATATAGCTAGTTTTTTTCATAATTAAAGATGATCTCCCATTTTGAAAAATACACTAATTTCGTTAACAAATATGAAATAACTATTTTATTAGTAGGCATATGGTGCAATTTAATTTTATTGTATATCTTCCTCAGCATTCCGCAATTTCTTCATTGTTGGTCGTAAAAATAAAACAATTATTATACTTTAAAAATTTTAAGTATGCAAATACATACATTGCAGGCATTCAATTTGTTCGATTCGATTATGTTTAGTATTCTACGAGGAAGCATAAACTTTTAAACGTTTCTAAATAAATATTTTATATAGAAGTTCGTCATGTTTAACATTTCGAATTTATTGGAAAAGTAAGTAAAGTTACTGTGTATATGTTAGCTACTTCATGCTGCATAAGTTTGGAAGTTTTTTTATTAATGTTTATAAATCTGAAAATAAAAACAGTAAATAAAACAGTATAAAAGTTTTAAGCGACTCAAAACTTTGTAAACTGTGTATTTTCTTTCAGTTACAGATTTAAAACTTATAGACACATAAACAATTTAAAACCTAATTCAGTTTATTTAAATTTTAAACTATTGTAACAAAACTGTTTTCTTACGTGGGTGGAATGAATTATTTATTTAGAATAATTAAAAATGTAACAAAAAATAGATAACAATAAACTGTAACAATTATATCTCAATTTATAATAGTCAACACTGTTTATACAATAGTAATTCTTAAACGAACTGAAGCGCTTTATTAACACTACAATTTATTTCAAATCGACACTGTCACACGACACTCGTTCTTTTCTCCGGTGACTGTTCTTGCTTATATAGAGCTATAGCAGCTTGACCCCCCCACGCTCGCGCGCTTTCCAGAACATTCTGGTGATTACCTGTGTCTTCGATATCATGCCACGCGTCACCATTGTTACTTGTTCTCGATGATTCCATTGTCGCCAGTGGCGTAACATCTAGGGTTTTGCTACACTATGTATATTGACTATACAAGAGCGAGCGTATTTTATATTGCAAGATAAGATATCAAAGGTTTGAGGTTGAATATTCGAATATATTATTTGTTATTTGACGAGGTGTTTAAGAAGTGAACGTCTGCCGTTCGGACGCACGAGAAATATATGGTATTTTTTGTCATAACCCCTATAAAAAAGCTTGTAAGCTTATCACGCTTATCACTTCATTTTCAGTATTTTCATAATATTTCTAAACATTTGAGATGCACAGCAATCTTCACTTCTAATGTAGGTTAGTCTTATTATAATCATACTAGCGGTCCTGTCCGGCTTCGCCCGGGTGCAGCTAAGAATTTATGGTTTATTATTCTTCCTCTGCGAAGTGAAGTCGGGCTGGTGGTGTTTACAATATTAGTAGAATTCCGCCTATACACTAAAATGCAAAAGAATTTCAGAGTTACGTTTTGTTACTATCCCACAGGACTTACTCCCCCTCACCCCGCGAGAAATTTAACAAAATAAAATATAGCCTATATCACTCAGGAATAGTGTAGCTTTCTATTAGTGAAAGAATTTTTAGAATCGGCACAGTAGTTCCAGAGATACAAATTTATGATTTATTACCTCCTCCCGCGAGAAATTCTCCCCCTGCGAAGTGAAGTCGCCCGTCGTTGTTTTCGCTTCGCGTACTTGCCTACAGTTTATAATATTAGTATAGATAGTCAAAAAATCCTACATCACCGTTTTACCCCCTTTGGGGTTAAAATTAAAAAAACTTGAATAGCCCGTGGTACGAGACCCCGAAATAGCCTATAACCTTTCTCCATAAAAGTATGAAAAACTTCGAACGTGTCGCAACATTTTATCTAAAGTCCAACCATAGGATGTAAAAATTATTTTAGTTGCTTTTGTAATGTAATGCTTATGAAAATGTATACATTACATTTGTACACAGGATATAATAATAATTTAAAATTACATATTGCAGTACTACATATGTATTAAAATATATTTATGACACTCCTGACTAACCAAACAATGAAAAACTGCATACCTCTATTTTTCATTGCACTAACCACTTGAAATGTGTTAGCATAAGATACGAAGTGGAACAAAAAATAATTCACAAATGAAGAAATAATAATTGTCATTGTGGTTTCGAAATTGGAAAGTAAAGATAAGTAGAAACTTGGCACCGATGACATTTTGAAATTACATTTATCTTTGATTATTGAAATTTAGTTTTTTTTTTATCATAGTAGGGTCGTGTTAATCTTGACCCACGGTATTTCGGGACCTCTTATAATCCAACTAGATATCTCATTAAAACCAGGTTCGCGCGGAAGTTTACGTAAAAGCTTAGTTTTCGGTAATTACCCGGTCCTCAGCCATTTTACCGAGTAGTCAATATGGTTGAGCATTTACATTACCCGACCGAGCAATAAAAAAAATTCAAACAGTTCTCAAAAAATTGAATTTCTTTGACATTTGACATTTCCGGCCTGGTATACTAAATTTATTGATTTATTTATAGCGTTACTATTGCTTACACGCGTAGATACTCGCGTTTCATCTAGCATTTTAGTTCTCAAATCGGCGTGCCAACGCCGCCTAAGAAGTTTTGCTTTAAAAAATTATAAATATACGCGTCGAATTGATAACGTCCTTTTTTTTGAAGTCGGTACATTACCTTAGTATTAGAGCTCGTACACACTAGCCGGATGCCGAAACGATTTTTTATCGGATGCCAGACGCCTCCTGTTCACACTACATGATAAAATTCCGACCCGTTCGTTGATTCGAGCTCATTTTTGAAACAGGCGACGAAGTTCTTGTTGTGATGTGGTACTTTTTATACAAAAAAAGAATGAAAAAAGTGAAAAAAAAGGAAATATTGGGTGCACCCAATCTTAGTAGAGAGATTTTCTATAGGAACTTTCCAAGTGTTGGGTGAATTGAAAGACCAATGGAATTAAAACTTTAGGGTTTATTTCTCAATCAATAATACGTCCACCATTTTTAATTAATATACAAAAACAACTATTCTGCGTGCGAAATCCTTGTGACTACATAACAATTTTTCGTTAGAAAGCAGCCAATTATATAATTGTTTCGAAACATATTGGAAAAAATCATTTTACCAACCAGTGGTCACAGTCAGGATTCTAGCCTGAACCTTTCCACTTTCGCGGCGGAATGAGCTTACAGTGAAAATCTATTGATTCTGAAGCATACAAGGAGAATATTAATTTAGCAATCATGTCACAGTTGAGTATTGTAAGCTCATTCCGCCGCGAAAGTGGAAAGGTTCAGGTTAGAATCCTGACTGTGACCACTGATTAGTAAAATGATTTTTTCCAATATGTTTCGAAACAATTATATAATTGGCTGCTTTCTAACGAAAAATTCTTCAATTGCATTCAGCCGTATAAAATTATTATTTATCTACATAACAATTACATGATGGATTTGTATAGCATAGGTGCATGTCTGTCCGGAAAGTGTGAACATAAAAAACTATACACTATACAGGCCAACGATTTCGGATCCGATTTTTTTTCGTCCGGCAGGCTGTGATAAATCATACGGAAAAACGTGCCGGATACAAATTTTAATCGTGTTCGGATAAATGTGAACCATATAAACTAATAAGCCGGATATCTGATAAAAAATCGTTCCGGAATCCGTCTAGTGTGAACCAGCTTTTACAGTCACATGCAGTATGCACATACATTATGCAGAAAATATGCACTTCGTATTTTATTTATAGTTCAGTTAAATAAATACACTTATAAACAGAAAACATGCTGTTCTGGCACGCCTGATTCTAACGACGACGGCCCTGGTTATAAATTATGGTTTATTTAACACAAAGAGATACCGCCCCCTTTTGTATAACTCTCGTGTTTATATAATTTCTGTACGCATTTCTTTTTGAAAGGTTTTCATACAAAAAAAAAGGATATTTAACTCGTAATTTTCCACTGCCTGGCATGCCTGACTTTCTTTTTTTGTGTATTTCAACATGCCTATCCATATTTTCGATTTTAAAAATAAAAAGACCATATTATGTCTTTAAAAATGTTTGCGAATAAGTTAATACTGTGTCGTTTTTCATACATTTTTTTTTCGAGAATAAACTCGAGTGTATCGGTTTGCAAAAAATCTACCCGTTCAAGTATTACGTAAGCAAATTTTTTGCAATTATTAAGCCCCCCTCCCCCTCGTCAGCAAAAGTAAGCAAAGCTCTTACCCCTCCCTCCCATGCTTACGTAAACATTGGTACATGCATTTTTCAATGTGTTCTGGTTTCTTTATTGATTCATGAGCAGCAGTTATAAGTCTAGAAATAAGGAATAGGCTTGGAATAGAGGACTTTAACGCACATAATATTTATTTAAGCAAATTTTATTGACATGGTATTCAGTTATTATAATCTTAATATATTAACGAACAAAACAAACGTATCCATTATTTTCGGGAATCCCTGAAAATGCGTTTCGTTTTCAAGTATAGACAAGTAGGGTTACCATATGTGTTCAAACCAAAATCGACTAAATTTTGTAGAAAATCCGAAAAAGTAAAAAAATAAATACTGCTGACGTAATCACCATCGATACCCCTAGCCCATCCCCCATGTCATCAAAAATAAGCAAAGCAAAGACTCCCCCGCCCCCTGTAGTGCTTACGTAATACTTGAATGGCCCCTTTTGAGCCCTGTTTGAACTTGAGAGTAACCGAGTAATTAGTATAGGTACTTTAAGTTTGGGTACCAGTTAGTATCATATGAAAAACTAAAAAAAAAAAAATGAACCCACTTCAAAAAAGAAAAAATAAGAATATCTCTAAAAAGGATAAAATAATTTTTTCCCTAGTTTTTTAGAAATCGGCGCAATTATTTCTCTATAAACATTTGTTTATTTACGTCGACTTTAATTTGAATGTAGTTTCGGAAAAATTATTTTATCTTTTTTAGAAGTATAAACTTTTAGGTGTATTTTCGGAAGCATACTGTAAAAAAGTCGATGCATACATCTCATGACATTATTAGTTATTATAATATTATAGTACATAATATAAGAGATTTATTGTCAAAAAGATAAAATAAATGCACATATTATGTTTACAATTTGAATGTAGTGTTCCTTTAACCTACTACATTGTTTTATATGTATACAATTACTCAGTCCTTGAATTTCAATGATTTTTGAAAGTTGTATTTCTAGGAAAAATCTGCCAAAAAATCCAGTGAATCTAATTATTTACGAGACGTAAAAATAATACACACAAAGTCGCTGATTTAAAAAAATTTCATAATTTTTAAAAATTTCTTTAAAAATGTCTAATATTTGTCTAATAAATTTTAATGTTGAAAAATTATGTCCCAAACCAAAAAAAATATATACCTACATTTTAAAGTTTAAACAAAGCATTACATTTTTCTGAGAAAAATATTTTACACATACGGTATCTTCATAATCTCTTCCTCACTTCATTGAAAAAGTATGAATGGTATGTTGTAATTTATATTTCACAAAAAAAAATGGAAAAGAAATAAAATAGACAGACTGTCTGCCCTGTACAAACATTTGTTAAGCCAACTCACATGTGAAACAGATGTGAATGTTTTATTTCATATGGAATTCCTTGGAATTTTTTGCGGACTTTTCTATTTTTTATACAAAAAAGCAAATTTTCTCTGTTTTTAATTCCGATTGTAACTATTAAAATTTTTAAAAACTATCAACCAGTCAGTAGCCAAACTTTAAAACAATATTATGGTGATTTTACTCAGTTATGTTCGGGTAAAAATAGTGTTCCTATCAGAACCGACGTTAACGCGACAAATCGACGTTCACGCAACCGAAGCCTCGCGCAACAGCTATAGTTATCAATAAATAATTTACCTGCGATCCTGGGTAATTATTAGTGTACCTACCGGTTATAAGTTTTCAGACTTTTATACCCGTCGTCCTAAAAGTAGAGGGAAATTCCCACCACGCGACATATTTTTAGAAAACACAATATCACGGTCCCCCGTTATGATTGCGTAATTATAGCCTAAAACCTTTCCAAAGTGCCTATCGCGGGTACACTTATATTAATTTCGTAGTAGTTATTAGTTTGTTTTAAAATTCTATGATTTATGCATAATCAACAAGTAAAAAAAATGGTTTTCACTATAAATCAAGATGTAAAAACCGTACACAAACATAGGACAGACACCTACCGACACTTTCTTTTATATTATATTATATTTATATTATAGACTCATTGGGTATAGATGAGCGAATCGAATGGATTCATAGCCTTCCAGAAGTAGGTTTTTTAAAAAGTGAAATAATTTTCCCAATCGGTTCAGTTGATCTTGAATTATACGTGGACATTAAATTTAACCAACTTTCCTTTATATATTATAGAGATAAACAATTAATATGAAATATTATTATGTTAAATCATGAAAGCATCCATTGAAATTCTTGTATGTTATTTAAAATTAAAAAAAAATGTTATCAAAATATAATATTATATGTTAATACTTAATAAAAATAAAGACACAAGTTTAATAAAAGCATCAATTTGTCCACGACTACTGTTAAAAACGTTTACATAAAACATTGCATGTGGTTATAAGTTCTTCTTTTTATTTTTTAGAAAGTACCTATCTACCTATATACAGGGTGATTCCAAAGTTGACGTTATCCTTTCACCAGCGAATAAGGCTTCAACAAATAAGATTTTTTTTCTTTTGGCGCTTTTTCGAAATATCAACATCAACGGAGATACAGGGTGTCAAAGTTTTACTTAAAAAATTAAAATTTATTAATAACTGCCAAACCACTTGAGATATTTAAGAAAAATTTTGTAGGTGTCAATAGCTACGGGGGAGAGAAATTCTTCAATAAATAAAATATTTTTGGGTTGACCAGTGGCGCGCGTAGAAAAAAAACTGATTTTTCTAAAAATAAAAATTATTATTGAATTCCTTGTTTTCGAGTAAAAAAATAAAAACCGTTTTAATGGGCACCTAAAATTAAGTTTTGAATACATACATATGTATTTTATTTTTTTACAAAATTTTTCTTAAATATCTCAAATGGTTTGGCAGTTATTAATAAATTTTAATTTTTTAAATCAAACTTTGACACCCTGTATCTCCGTTGATGTTGATATTGCGCCAAAGGAAAAAAAGTCTTATTTGTTGAAGCCCTATTCCCTGGTGAAAGGATAACGTCAACTTTGAAATCACCCTGTATTTATAGCTAAGAAGTCTCAATGATTTAATTCTGAGGTCAATAGAATCCGATCGTTTATACACCCGCTCCCTATTTAATCATAAAAATGTATCTTGGAATGCATATGATGACACCGACTTAATTAACATGTTTTTATATTCATGGAATTATAGGCCTGTTCAACTAAAACCATTCGGTTCTTAACTATAATTGGTAGCCGTATTCGCTTTGTATAATATAATACTTATAAATTTTGATGACAGAGAGGACGACGTTTCACTAGCCTATTCTGCTTTTCACAGTGACTGACATAAATAATAATCAAAAATTTTTAACTTGAGATTTTTCATTTTCCTGAAGTTTTATTGTATTTAAAAACTATGTCCAAATATTCACAAAAATAAAGATAGTTACTTCTTACCACAACAGTTTTATTGATGGATGTACATTTCGAAATATATGCTTTCATCTTCAGCGAACACTATACATCATGTATAGTGTTTGCTGAAGATGAAAGCATAGCTTTCGAAATGTACATCCATCAATAAAACTGTTGTGGTAAGAAGTAACTATCCCCCCAAGAGGGACATTGGGATGTAATTGTTATCGCAATTCCTTTCCAATGTTCTTTGGGAATAAGCGCTCCCAGGGACCCGAGCTCGTACCAGTCGGTTTGTGTATGTCAGCTGGCGCATTTTAATACAGAAATATGCAGTTATTAATTGTTGTGTTGAAGACGCTAATGACCTGAGTTGTCGACGCGTCTATAATCTACAATCTGTCAAACTGAATATTTGGATAAAAATATGTGAGCACTGTGGTTGGAATAAAAACAAAAATAAAGTTAGGTAGTTACTTCTTATATTATTATTAATATAAGAAGTAACTACCTAACTTTATTTTTGTTTTTATTCCAACCACAGTGCTCATATATTTTTATCCAAATATTCAGTTTGACAGATTTAAGATAATTAGAGTTTAAATCCATAATTTATGAAAGTGAAAAGATCTGAATTTGCAAATGCCTTAACAAGACGTTCTTTTAAATGAATAGTATTAAATTGTCTTTGTATTCCATTTTAACACCACCCGTTCTTAAAAAAATATATAAATTAAATTAAGATGTCCTGGTGATTTTGAACCGCCACCCCAATGCAATGGGACGGAAATATGCATGTCTTTAGAAACCCACCACTAACATTCATATGTTTCACCCTTCAAAAGATTATAGCGTCTAGACCACACCACTGCAACACTGATCCTATAATATAACAACTAGATATCGACACTTGGTATCTATACCATAAAAACAGCTTTTTATCAAACGGCTACTATAGCGTCTGCTGGTTTGATTCCGGTCGGCACCATTACTTTTTTGTTTTTTTACAACTATTCTATAATATTACACTTGACATATTAATTTATTTATGTATTTTTAACTTCCCATTGGAAGTTATTGTAATGGGTCCGAAAATCAAAATCAAAACGGAGAAAAATTTTTTATGTTTCAAGGTCACTACACTATTTTTACACTATTTTTAGAAAGATGTCTGTATGTGTATGTGTAGGTATGTGTCCATTTCTTTCTAAGACGAAATCTCGAGAATGAAAAATGATATCGACTACGTTAGGATGCCAATCGACGCGTATTAACGTAAATATGATTTGAAAGAAATTTTTTCAAAATCGGTTCAGCCGTTCTTTTTTCTTAACCAAATAACCTCCAAAAAAGTAGATTTTACACAATATCTCGCGAATAAAAAATTATATCAACTTCGTAAGGGTGTTAATCGAGGCGTGTTAACGTCATTTTGATCCGACATAAATTTTATAAAAATCGGTTCTGCCGTTTTTTTTTTTTAATTATTGTTAAAAATAAATAATAATTATGTTTTAATGATTAAAATGATTACTTTTATGTGTAATATCTAATTTAATTATTATTATTAAATATTTATCAAACTGGGAAGTTCGTCGTGTGGACCTCAAGGGTCGCACTTTAGTCCTAATAAACGACCCACCTCACGGCTTGTTTCAAATTTTTTTTATACCTATTCACTAAATTTTTATCATACAATAAAATTTAGTGAGGTGTGCACTTTTGGCTTCGTCAACGATTTCAGACTTTTTTGCAGGGGCAGTTCTTCGCGAGAGGTGTACGTGTGATGGCGTTGGAGGGGGTGCATAGGTGCAGGGGAGTTCCTCAAAAAACACGCATGTTCACGCAGGATCAGTGTTGCAGTTGTGTGGTCCAGACGCTAGTCTTCAAAAGAGAGTCGGATAGTGATGCCAGAACCTGTATATATTATTATGTAAAACTTATGTATAATAATTTAAGTATGCGTGTGAGAAGACTCGTGTCTTTGTAATCAAGATCCATGTTCAATATCATGTCATTATCAGCTCCGACTGATATGTTAACTTATTGTTATTACTATTAGTATTACCACAGGTACTTAATATTACCAAGGATGAACTTCACGTTGGCGCTGAAAGGAAAAGAAACACAAAAAAAAAAATTCGACTGATGACCAGTCCTATACTTCCCACCTAGTAAATATCTGCAAAAAATAAACACTCATTTTTTTTTATTCTTTGACTAGGCCCAAATAACCTTAGCTGTTGGTGGTCTTTAAAACACAATTTAATTTTTATTCTTTGAAAAAAGCATGGCCCTCTTTTTTGTTTGGTGATTTACTGATGGCTAGCTTAATATAGCAAAAATTATGGTTACCTTGATTTACGTACAATTTTTATTTTTTTTAGTAAAATATTTTTTTTCTCGAAAACTATACATTTTAGAGAAAAAAAATATTTACATTTTTTTCATATTATAACATCTAGAATTCATTTATATTTTTTTTTACCTATGTTAATACGTGACATTGAGAACGTTTTTTTGAATATCTCAGGATCCACTGAACCGATTTGACTCAAAATCTAATCAGATCTAAGTTAAAGGCTGATAAACACAATAGAACAATCGGCATGCCCGTATGTTGTTCCGTTCACACACACACACATACAGACAGACATCAGTCAGAAAATGATCTTAAACGATTGCTAGGGTCTCAAAACGTGAAAATCTGTTAAAATCTCGAAATGTTTTTTTCGGACTAAATCCATTACTTCCCTACCATAGTAGAGGTGGGAAGTAACTAGAGTGCGGTCTTATGAAACCACGGTGTTAAAGGGAAACTTTATTACCATAACCCTAAACGCTTTTAACTCGAAATCGCCGATAGTATATAATTATTTTGTTTACTCGGTTTTGGTAATGTAATTTAAACCCTGATCAATATGGCGACGAAAGTAAGAATCCAGATTGTGCGACTGAATATCCTTACGATATTAGTTATGTAGAGCGCAGAGGTACAAATACAATAAGTATAGTTATGAACATATTATGAGTCTAATAAGAAGTATTAGAAATATCTTGTATTTTTGGTGTTCGTCTTGTGACTTCATGTGTTGTTAACACAACGCGTTTCAGCAACGAGTTGCCATCTTTAGGTGTGGTTAATTCATATAGTGACTTGGAGACCTAACACTCTAAAAATGTATATAATGTCTCTGCTTTTGGACGATTGCTTCGATTGGACGTGACGTGACGCTCGACATGCTTAACCAAATGGAAAAAAACGAGGATAATAAAGTTTCACTTAAAATTTTGATATGATCATCAATTCTGCCTGCTGATTTGCTCTCATTTTTGAAACATATCTTAACCCGAACGTTACCAGATAAAAAGAACCCAAATATTATGTATAGGTACTTCAAATTTGATTTTTGAGGAGCAATTATTAAAAATGTGCCAAATTTCATCAAAAGCAGTTGTCATTTTTTAGTGATGCCCATACAAACAGCTAGGAAAAATTCTAGAAATGCGTTTTCCCATCTAAGTATCATTCAAAACCGTTCTTAAATCTTTTATGTAATTAAAGTCAAAATCTAAGACTTTTTAAAAAGTCAAATACAGTAAAGTCACTGTTTAAATTAACTTCCAAAAATATTAAGACCCAAGAAAAGAAAAATCCATCTAGCATGAGTTGGAATATTGAAAACATATTTTTTTAAATCAGTCCGCGAACGACTGAAATTGGAATTGCGATCGACGTATTGCCGACCTCTGCGGTAGTAACTCTAGTGATCAGAGTGAATTCTATGTTGGCAGGAGGATCATGATCTTTCTGTATACTCTGCAGATATATATTTTGTACACTCCTAATTACGGTAGGCAACTCCAGATAGTATACTATAAAACAATAACGACGATACGAGCGAGACAAGAGACAGAAAGAAAAGGCGATGCATCCCGCCGAATGTAATGAGAGAGGTGACAACTTTTATGTATAAACAAAGCAATAAGTGACGGCGTTTTTAATTAAATTCTTTTACAAGTTTTATGCTCAATACCGATGTTACGTTTTATAGGCTTGTTACACCGAACACTCGGTAATTTTCTGCAGAATACTGACTGTTCAAAAATAAATGTACCAATTGAAAAAATAAATAATTGTTAATAAGAGACGTTCGACATAAGCTTATACTGTATCACCTGAAATAATCTTCTGGAGCTCATAAGAAGATCCAGGCTATTTGATTCAGCTAATGGGAAAGCACAAAAATCCTTTTAGGATGAGGTGCACTTTATGGGCCAATCCAGGACCACCCCTAAATGTTTTTTACTTCCCACCTCTACTATGGTAGGGAAGTAATGGATTTAGTCCGAAAAAAATATTTCGAGATTTTAACAGATCTTCACGTTTTGAGACCCTAGCAATCGTTTAAGATCATTTTCTGACTGAAGTCTGTATGTGTGTGGTCAATTTTTCGACTTCGATATCGTAAAAACGGAACAACATACGGCCATGCCGATTGTTCTATTGTGTTTATCAGCCTTTAACTTAGATCTGATTAGATTCTGAGTCAAATCGGTTCAGTGGATCCTGGGATATTAAAAAAAGGTCCTCAATGTCACGTATTAAC
This sequence comes from Mongoloraphidia duomilia, assembly GCA_039654895.1. NCBI lineage: Eukaryota > Metazoa > Arthropoda > Insecta > Raphidioptera > Raphidiidae > Mongoloraphidia > Mongoloraphidia duomilia. The sequence goes on along the minus strand of CM077516.1, from coordinate 16,448,565 downwards.
ATAGGTAAAAAAATTCGACTGATGACCAGTCCTATACTTCCCACCTAGTAAATATTTGCAAAAAATAAACACTCTTTTTTTTTATTCTTTGACTAGGCCCAAATAACCTTAGCTGTTGGTGGTCTTTAAAACACAATTTAATTTTTATTCTTTGAAAAAAGCATGGCCCTCTTTTTTGTTTGGTGATCTATTGATGGCTAGCTTAATATAGCAAAAATCATGGTTACCTTGATTTACGTACAATTTTTATTTTTTTTAGTAAAATATTTTTTTTCTCGAAAACTATACATTTTAGAGAAAAAAAATATTTACATTTTTTTCATATTATAACATCTAGAATTCATTTATATTTTTTTTTACCTATGTTAATACGTGACATTGAGGACGTTTTTTTGAATATCTCAGGATCCACTGAACCGATTTGACTCAAAATCTAATCAGATCTAAGTTAAAGGCTGATAAACACAATAGAACAATCGGCATGCCCGTATGTTGTTCCGTTCTTAAGATATCGAAGGCGAAAAATTGACCACATACACACACACACACATACACACATACACACACACATACAGACATCAGTCAGAAAATGATCTTAAACGATTGCTAGGGTCTCAAAACGTGAAAATCTGTTAAAATCTCGAAATATTGTTTTCGGACTGAATCCATTACTTCCCTACCATAGTAGAGGTGGGAAGTAAAAATATAACTGAATTCTAGATGTTATAATATGAAAAAAATGTAAATATTTTTTTTCTCTAAAATGTATAGTTTTCGAGAAAAAAAATATTTTACTAAAAAAAATAAAAATTGTACGTAAATCAAGGTAACTACGATTTTTGCTATATTACTAGCCATGCTTTTTTTCAAAGAATAAAAAAAGAGTGTTTATTTTTTGCAAATATTTACTAGGTGGGAAGTATAGGACTGGTCATCAGTCGAATTTTTAAAAAAATGTGTTTCTTAAATAAAACACTTTTCAATAAATTAATCATAGAATTTTAGACGACGTGAAAGCTCTATTGTAATTATAGTAATTTCAATAAATCGCTATAAAAAGAAGATGAGACTATACGATTATACAAAAACAGGATTACACCGCTGTTAACTAAGTTTGTATAAATATATAAAATTATATACCTATATCATTTTTATCAAATTTTACAGTCGATATTTTTTGAGATTTACAGAACAATAAGTACATTAACTATAAAATTTGCATAAAAATATTTAACAAGAAAATAATCACATGCAATATATCATATTCTAGCTTAAGGATATTAAAGAACAACAATTTTGTAATACTATTTTCTCAATAGCGATATTTTATATACAGGATGTGGAAAAACAGAACATACTAATTTTTAATTATGAACCATGAGTCGTAAATGGGTTGCCTTTAATTTTAAGGGTTTTCAGTTAGACCTTGTCCAGATGAGGCGTTTTGAATCGCGCGTTTCTAATTGCGCGATTGTGAGATACTTACGAGCTTCATACATTCCGTCCAAATGCAAACGCGCGTTTTGCTGCTCGTGCGTAAATCGCGTGTCGGTTGCCGGACTCTCGACTCGTGCGCTCGTCGCGTATTCAACGCGCGAGTCGAGATACTAGGGACGCCATTGTTCCGTCCAGTACACGCGCGATAGTCACGACAGGTGGACGTATCTAGGAACGCCACCGCGACACACGACTCGCGCGACAAACGCGTCATGATGGGCGCAAGAAAAAGAACGGGCAATTCGAAACGCGCAACTCGACTCGCGCGTAAAACGCCTCATCTGGACAAGACCTTATATGAAACCAGTAGTTGCTTAAAACTGTTAAAAATGACAATCATATTTAAAGTTAGTTTTTAACAAGAGTGGGCTTAAATTTAATTTTACGTGTAGGAATTTACTAATGTAAGATTATTTTTGCACAGTGCCCTCCAGTTCTATTTTTGTTATCGAAACGAAAATATATTTACTGTTTGTTTTGCTTTCTTAGATACGTCATTTAACAAATATTTTACCTGATAGGAATATTTTGTTTTGAGACTAAAGGTCAGTTTCCCATTTTTACCATCTTTATTTAAGATAAGACACATCAATTTTTTTTCAAGTCAAAAGGTAGGGGTAGCACCTCATATTTTCAATTTATTATTGTTAATAAATAATTTTAGCAGTTCTCAAACAGGAAACTAGAAACGGGGTTTTCTAAAATTCAGCTTGTTAATTTTCACATATCTTTTATACACAAATTGCGTAGTATAAAATGAATGATCATTGTTAATTTTTAAAAATTTATTTAGGATCTGAATGGTCAAGAAATAGTAATCAGAGTTCTGATACACCATATAATATATTGTGTGTGCTCACACTATTGTTAAAGTATTGTTATTAGTCATCATTTATCACAAGATTATTCCGACAAATACTAGTGTTTATGGTAGAAGAATGGCTAATATTTATATTATGCATCGACTCTGGCGTCTCATGAATTGTTTATTTATTTTTTCGTTTTACAAAAGGAACTTGCAGATTATTATCGCTTCTTTAATCCACTCTTTCCAAAATATAATCAAGTTGAAAAATAGTCTTCAATTGATGGGTTTAGAATCGAAGATTGTATCTCCACAGTAATGGAAAAAATGTGGTAAAAACGTTATATCATTCAAAGATCTATTTCTTTATTATAGGAAAGGATTTTTTTGTATCAAAAACTATTATTTCTTATTTTAACTAAATAGACTTGAAAAAATTAGAATTAAAGTCAGCAAGTCCCTCTACTAACACGTTAATATCTGCAATCTGAACAAGTATTTGGCAGGTGTTTATAGCAATAAGTGTATAATATTATCAATAATGAAAATATTCCATATTTTTTTATCAATATTTTTACTTGGTAAAAGAATTTTTGTATGGTATGGGGCCTGTTGTATGATTATAGAGTATGCCAACTTTGATTCTAGATCCCTCATTTCCACTAATTTTCTGCATGGTCGCAGACTATCGAAGTTCAGAGACAACCGTTGTCTCTTCATTTCACTGGGTCAGACAGCTGAAACATCAAATACACCATTCTTAGCTGGATTGGATATACAAAATTATTCATTCATTGGCCTTTAGTAGAAGACTTAAAAAAATAATATACAACATCTAAATTCTTTGATTTTAAATTTTCTGTTTGATGTTTCTATTATCTTAATTTTTTATACGAAGTTGAATAAAAACAGAACATTAATTATATTTATTACATTATAGCTGCGGGTTTAGTATTATTCATTCATTAGACTGTTTAAAATATTGTACCCACAGAACATTGTACCATATTTAAAAACTTCACTGTGCTTTAGATTTATATCTTTTCATCTTCTCCTAGAAGTAAAATAAAATTAACAATTAAAAATTTATTTTTAATTAAAGGGGTGCTGCGTGAAGTTAGCACCCCCAGAACGTTTTTTTTAATTTTTGCGCTTAAATCGATAGAACTCTTTTTAATTTTATTCAGAAACTCTAAGGAACTTCTAAAACTTTCCAGAACTCCAAAAATTTAACTGTTTTTCCGAAAAAAGGATGCCAACTTCACACGACTTTGCAAAAACCTATATTCTGAAATCTAACAATAAAATGGTGTCCACAAACCTGATGCCATTTTACTTTATTTTTAAACAAAAAAATCACATTGTTTGCGAGGTGTGCCTAAAGTATGTGGGATCGTTTCTTTCACGGAATATACTTTTTTCCTGCACATGCGTTGCACAATAAAGGCAACATGTTTTGATTGTTATATTTTAATAGTTCTACGAAAAGTTCGAAAAAATTGAAAAAAAAAGTATCAATGGGTGAACTGAAAAAGTAAATAATTGATCAAAAATGTGTGCCATTAAAATAACTCCCAGATATAACTAACTATTTCTGAAACAAGTGTTTTTACTGTTGAAATATGATAGAGGAAAAAATATTCTTATTCATGATATCAAGGCGAAATTCTTGGTAATATTAAAATAATAACAATTTAAGAAACCTATATCTATAATTGTGCATGTTTTTTAATAGATTTAGGTGAAATACAACATGGTTCGGAATTTTTTCCTATTATAATTTTAGAACATAATTATGATAGAGTGGGTGCTAACTTGATGTAAATTAATATTCAACATTTTATTAAAAAATAAAAAGTACTGTTTTTGTAATGATTTACATTTATAGGTACTTTATTTTATGAGAATTGTTTCGTCAACACAGTGGCTTCTTCAGAAAACTTACGGGAAAACTGTTTAACTATCTTAAAACGAGTTTATAAAACTACAGCCAGTGGAGTCCAGTAAAGGGTTAAACAGACGCTCCTTTAAATTGTTTATATAACGTTGGTGTGTAAGTATTTTGCGTTTGACATAATAAACAAGTAAAGTTTACTCTTGTCTCATACTAATGAATTAGCTGAGCTATCTCGATGTAACATCGGTTTATAGTCTGCGGGTGCTAACTGCTGACAAACTGTTATCTTGCTAAGATGACACCACGTCATCCACTCAACGTCTCACAGTACATGTTCTCCATCCAAACTTTGGTCACAGTCCACAAGCTAATTACCAAATTGAATTGAAAAACAAATTATGATCTGTTAACGAGGAATGTTGTGTTACATGAAGAATGTTCCCGCATCCAAACTTTGGTCAAAATCCACGACTATTTAAGTCAAACAATCGTTCAACATTTTTGAGTTAAATATCAAGATTCTATCATATTTGATGTACGATATTATAGTTATGTAGACGTACAATTTAGTTAAGAATATAACGTCGCTGCTTTTCGATGAGTACTTGTCTAGTCGATCGTTTCGATTGAACGTGACGTGGCGTGACGATCGACATGCGTAACCAAACGAAAAAAATACCGAGGCTAATAAAGTTTTACTTTAAAAATTATAAAAATTGCATTATAATAAAAATATATGACTGCTGGGACGAGAATTCGAAACCTACAATATCGTGATGGGTTAGTTATAATATTTTTACAGTTGAGTTGAACAAATATTTGTTCTTTTTGTAACGAAAGTAGCACTGTACAAGTACTTCGATTTAGATGCAGACAATGCCAAGATTAGTTAGCAAATTTGAAGTACCTACATTCTAATACAAAAGAGTGCATAAAATGTGGGTCACTCTTAAATCAATAGATTGGCATCTGCATTAACGAAGTGGCCGATTTTAGATAGCATCACTAAAATATATTTATAAAAAGAAATGAAAGTAAAAAAAATAAATAGTAGGAATATTTTTAGCATGTTATAATTACTGCACATTGAATGCAGTCGGGCTTGAGAATGGCCGAGCGTTTAGCAATGCTATTGTTTACATGGCGTTGCTATGGTTCCTCTATTACAAGTCCCCAGTTCCCGGGTTCTAGCCCGAGAGCTGGTAAAAGTGTCAATTGGATTTTGAATTTATTATTGAAAAAAAAAATAATGAATTGAAAATATGAATTGGTACTAGACCCCCAAATAACCTTAGCGGTTGGTGGTCTTTAAAACACACGATTTGAATGCAGTCAAATCACCAACAATGGATATCTCGCATAACTAGGTCCGGCTCAAAACACCGACGAAACAAGAACATGTCTGGGGCGGGATATTCAAAGGGGCGCCTAGCCCAGATGACATGTAGTTCATTTAATTTGAAATTAGCTCAATATACGTTATTTCTTTAGTTGTGGTCTAGAATTAAGGAATTTATAGGCTGGGTAAACCACTCACTATTATGAACCTTGAATCCTTAAAATACTCTAAACACAGATGCTACTTAAACAGAAATTAAAATAATTAAAAATTAAATCAAAATATTATTATTTCACCCAATTTAAATTCTTTTTAGTGTATTTGCCATATGGCACATACACTATTGGCGTCGGTCGGATGGCGGGACCTAGGGGTCGGACCAAAATTTCTCGACGTTTCATAGCCTCCTGAACACTTTGGCACCATTTTTGGAAAAGTCTGTTTATATATGTATATATATATTTATATATTTATATATTTATATATATATATATATATGTGTGCGGGCTATAACTTTCGAAAGAGTTAATTGATTTTGACGAAATTTGGTAGGCACGTTGAAATCCATCACCGCACGAAGCCTATTTAAAATGGGCCCAATCGGACTATTTTAAGGGTGGTTTTTAGGGGTTGAAAAATGTTTTTGGGCCCAAAAATGCCGAAAAAATTCTCAGAATTGTTTCAAAATTGAAATTTAACCTTTTAATAAAGATCAAAATGTGCTGCTAAAATTTTAATAAAATCGGCCCGACAGGACCGGACTTACAAATTTTATGAAAACACTAGTTTGCGGATAGTGCTTTACTTACTGAAGGGTGTATTTAATTTGGTACCGAGGTTGCATTGATAAAAATATTGAAATTAAGAAAAAAAATATTATTTTAAGGGATGTATTAAGGGGTTACATTTTTTATTTTGTTCAAAAACAAACTTAAGTTCACATAATAAAGCCACAATGCCAGTATTAGCAAATACACTATATTGTCGGCAGGGTTTTGGCACTGCGACCCGAGTTTTTATTTTGTCTTCCCAACATTTAGAAAATTAAAGTTTTAATTTTTTCATTAAAAAACTTCTTAACTTATTGTAATGTGCCCGAAAGTCGAAATCAAAATGTATAACAAATTTTTATGTTTCAAGGTCCCTACACTATTTTTACACTATTTTTGAAAAGATGTATGTGTGTGTGTACGTACGTACGTATGTGGTCATTTCTTTCTAAGACGAAATTTCGAGAATAAAAAATGATATCGACTACGTTAGGGTGTCAATCGACGCGTATTAACGTAAATATGATCTGAAATTTTTTTTTCAAAATCGGTTCAGCCGTTCTTTTTTCTTAACCAAATAGACTCCAAAAAAGTAGATTTTACACAATATCTCGCAAATAAAAAATTATATCGACTTTGAGGCTCCTTAACATCATTTTGATCAGAAAGAAATTTTATCAAAATCGGCCCAACCGTTTTTTTGTTTAAAGAAAAAGACTGCCAAAAGTGGATTTTACACGAAATCTGGCGAAAAAAAAAATGATATTGACTTTGTTAAGGTGCAAATAGAAGCATATTAACATCAACAAGACCCGAAAGAAATTTAATCAAAATCGATTAAGCCGTTTTTTTTTCAATAAAACTACTGCAAAAAAGTAGATTTTATATGAAATCTCGTCCAAAAAAATGTTACCAACTTCGTTGAGGTGTGTATCAAAGCATGGTAACGTCACTATGATCCGACATAAATTTTATAAAAATCGGTTCAGCCGTTTTTTTAATTTATTGTTAAAAATAAATAATAATTATGTTTTAATGATTAAAATGATTAATTTTCTGTGTAATTTCTAATTTAATTATTAATATTTAGTATTAATTCGTCGTGTGGACCTCAAGGGTTGCACTTGTGAGTCTCAATTAAAAGTAACTTTAGTCCTAATGAACGACCCCCCTCACGGCTTGTTTTATTCTGTAATATGAATCCGATGTGCATCAAACACCCTGTATATTGTACGCACCTGTACTATTTTTAGCACAAGATAAAATGCTTAAGGTACAATGATGATAATCGATTTTGCAACTAACTTTAATAAATGTGCAGTTTGATAAATGTAATATGTCATACTAAATAACGAGTTTTATCCACAAAGATAATAATTATGTGTAATTATTATTATTTACTTCAGTATCTGGTACAAAAATAACAAGTCAGAATATTAAAAAGATCTCATCTTAAAAGTTGTGTTACCTTCACATATTTCACATAGTTTTTTATGAACAATAATAATTAATTTGAAAACAGATTTTCAAAAAAATCCGGATGTATTTTTATAATACTAGGTATAAATAAGTATTATTATACAAGTTTTTACTCTCTGGTTCACACGTGTTAGTATCGGTTTTGATGGGAACTTTATTTTAACATTTTTAACCCGAGCATTGCCGAATAAAAAATATGTTATGTCGATTGGCCGGTACAACCAGATAGACAGACAAAAATTGTAGACACACGTTGTTCCTTCTACATATAATACAAAAACTTTTTAACAAAAAAAAACTTCCTTCAAAAAAGCCACTAAAAAGAGGAAAATAAAAAAAATTTGAAGTCGGCGCCAATTTAATTACTAAAACTTTTTATTTATCATTATGTACTTTTATTTTATTAAATTGGCACCGACCTCAAAGTTTTATTATTTTCCTCTTTTTGTGGTTCTTTTGAAGGTTTTTATTTGTTAAAAAGTTTTTTATTAGTGTATTTGCCATAATATGGCACATACACTATTGGCGTCGGTCGGATGGCGGGACCTAGGGGTCGGACCAAAATTTCTCGACGTTTCATAGCCTCCTGAACACTTTGGCACCATTTTTAGAAATGTTTATATATATATGTATGTATATATTTATATATTTATATATTTATATATATATATATATATATATGTGTGTACACGATAACTCTCGACAGACTTAATCGATTGAAACGAAATTTGGTACACACATTGGAACCCATCACCGCAAGAAGCCTATTTAAAATGGGCCCGATCGGACCATTTTCAGGGTTGTATTTAGGGGTTCCAAAAAGTTTTTGGGCCCAAAAATACCGAAAAATTTATCAGAATCGTTTCAAAATTGAAATTTAACTCTTTAGTAAAGATTAAAATGTGGTGCTAAAATTTTAATAAAATCGGCCGGACAGGACCGGACTTTCAAATTTTATGAAAATACTAGTTTGTAGATACGGATTTACTTATGGAAGGGTGTATTTAATTGGGTGTACTGATAAAATCCATGTCTAATATTGAAATTTAGAAAAATTTAATTATTTTAAGGGATGTATTAAGGGGTAAAATTTTTTATTTTGTCAAAAAACAAACTTAAGTTCACATAATAATGCCACAGTGACTGTATTAGCAAATACACTAATTGTCGGCAGGGTTTGGCACTGCGACCCGAGTTTTTTTTACTTTTAAGTGGCTTTACAATAGGTACGTAGTTTTCACGTTATTAACGTCTTAATATTTGATTACTAAACTACAAAAAAAGAAAACCACTGAACCGATTTTAGTAAAATGTACGTGGAATCACCCTGAAGGTATGCTCTTTAAAATATTATAACCGGGAGTCAGGAAAATCAAATTTTATAATATTGGTTTATTTTTTTTTTTGTTTTTGATCATTTGTAGTTGAAATAGTGCCTGATTTAGGACTGGCAACTACACAGAGGCCAGAGTCCTCCACAATTCATATTTCTGGAAACTATTACAGAAGAGACCGGGCCTTTACATACAATATAGATACATACATTATATACATATTATACATATTTTACTAAACTTGATCGTTTTATTGATTTTATATAATTGTATGTTATATTATGGAATAGTATTTTATATTATTGGAATGCAACTATAGGTGTTTTCAAATGAACTTTAAATGACGTGGTTTCTAACGAAATAATAACAATTTAGTAAGAAATAACCATCTGTTGCTTTTAAAATACGCATTCATTTCTAATAAAACGGAATAACTAATAAAGTTATAAAAACATTTGCATATAGGTAACAAATGTATTGCTCATCATTTCTAAGAACAAAACCCACAAGGGATAAAGGTAATACTCTCTGTCTGGCGGATAAATATCATTATATGGAAGAAATATTATCAACAACTTATTACCAACTTGTAAGAAATCATTTATTTCATTTTCAGTATTTTCATAAAAAGCATAATACAGCAGCCACAAGTCAAGGTTAGTCCTTCTCTTTGCGCGCCAATTATTATGTTTTCAACGCCGAGTCCGCAATCCTACACGCCATGATAAGATTGCGGCGAAGATCTCACAATATGTTTCGCTTGGACCCAAGAAGAAATAAAGAGAAGGGGCTCCTGCTAAGTCGGTATTTTTTTCTCCAATAGCCCTTTAGGCGCCGACTTAACGAAACTTCGAGTTTGAGCTCCAATATTTAGTTTTTAATTAGATAGTTTTTCGTCGCCCGATAGAGTAGAAATTAATAAACTATTTCTTATTTTTGAAAGGTTTGCTTTTTGCGTCGGGTTTTTTTTATATTTTTTGATTTAATTTTTATTATTGTAAAGATGATTAGGTGTTCAGTTTTTATTGTCTTATTTAAATCAGTATGCTTTACAAACTGAATTCATTTCTATATGATTGATGCGAATAATATAACCGATAACACCAAAATAAAAACAAGTTTTTGAAAACGTCAACGAGCAATTTCATTTTAACACTATTATGTTCAGATATCAACTCAGCGCTAATTTTTTGTAACTAGGTATACATTTTCTTATTTTTAAGTCTTGATTAAAGAGTTAAAAGACCCCATCCAGTTCCAGAGCCTGAATAGAAGTGTAATCATATAACACCGTAACGGGAGCTCCTCCAATTTCGTTTTCTTATGGATTTTTCGGGGTTTACAAGTAGTTTGATACCTAGACGGGAGAAGCCGTTTTCAGAATTTTTCATTTGTACCTATATCAATAACTGAACCAATTTTAATTAAATTTGGTACACTATCAATTAACACCTGAACCTAGAGTACTTTTATTCTGCCGCGCACGAGTTAAAATAGGGTTTCCGTCGAAATTGATAAATTTCCTAGAGTTATTTACGGAACACAGATCCACAAAAAGATGTCCACAAAAAAACTAAATATTTAATACAGTTATAAGTAAATACGAAAAAGTATATTGATACATGATATTATTTGCTATCACTTTACTATTAATCTTTTTCCGCTTCCTGTCAGATTTCTAACATTTATCTTTTGAGAATAATTTACGTAAACAATTTTTATAAACTATTATCAAATGCATTGGCGTAACTAGGGGGTAGCCAAGGGGGGCCAGGCCCCCCCCTGGAAGGTGACGGGCCCCCCTAAAATAATTACGGCATGTAACTCAGAGTGCTGACGTAAGAATAAAGAAAGTCGACTTAAAATTATCACGAACTATTGAAAGTAACCGTTTGGAAGTACCAAAACTTGAGCCAAGCGCCATATTCTATAATTTTGTATTTTCATTACTATACTTAAAAAATAGCCACTCAAAATAAAAACTTCATACAAGACAAGCAACTTTTACTGTTTTTTTAATATGGCATTTAATGACTATTAAATTACTGACAATAAAAGATCTCATAATAGTGATTTTCAGTTCTCAGATTGAAAGGGCCATGGCCCCTCCTGGAAAAAATTCCTAGTTACGCCAATGATCAAATGGCATTATGATGTAATTATTCACAAAACATAATATAATAAATATAATAATAAAACTAGGTATCAAATAATTTTTTAAAGTACCTGTTCAGTTTCACCACTTTTAGAATATCTTACATCTTGATCCATTATGGACAAGTTCAATTCACTCCAAAATAAAAAAAATCACACACTCAATAATGTAGACCACAATTAATACTGTTCATTTGATAGTCACGTAAAACTTTTAAAAATCACCTAAAATTCACCATTTTTTTTGTTTTTTATATTATTTCAAACTTCGTTTATACAACAAATTTACGTTTTTGATATATTAAAAAAGTCATTTTATGTTGAATATAAGACTATAAAACAATGTAAACGAGTTATTACTCGACTGCGTCAGAAGGAGGGTAATGTTTTTCGAGTGTATGTATGTAGGTATATTTATTTATCACGCTCTGTAGCCTAAACGGCTTGACGGATTTTGAAAAATGAAGTGTTATTAGATTCGTCTGAATTCCCAGAGTGACTTAGGGTATATGACGCCACGGAAACTAAAAGGAAGGAAATAAAAAAATTATCAAAAAAACAAAAAACCCGACTGCGTAAAAATCGAACATAAAAGATGGAAACAAGATCAAATGATAACATGCAGTCGAAGGTATTTCTGTTCAATTTGTTACTACTATGCCTCCGACTGCATGTTATCATTTGATCTTGTTTTCATCTTTTATGTTCGATTTTTACGCAGTCGGGTTTTTTGTTTTTTTAATAATTTTTTTTTATTTCATATATTCAATGCTGCTCCATTCGTACTTCATAAAAATGTTTAATTTGAAAAATAAAAAAAAATTCTAATAAAATTACTACTTTACGCACCAATTTTAACTGTCACTGAGTTTAAAATAATTTTTAGACGCACATTTAAAATATTAAACGAACTTGGTTTTCTGTCAAAGACTGTAGTTGAAAAACCTGCAAGCACGATTTTAATGAAATTTAAGAAACACACAAAATAATATAGCACGAGGGTTGATAAATGATATCCCGATTCCCGAGATAGATTGAACAACAAAAGTGTAGCGTTCCTTTCATTAAAAAAAGTAATCAACTGCAGTATAAATATTTAACAGGTCAGTGCCATTGCATCATTAGTTTTGAGTACTTTAGAATACATAATCTTCGTTAACTGAAATCGCAATACAACAGGTGCATTTCTAGCATCAACGATACCTATGGTAATAAAATAGTAATTATAAAACTGCAGATTTTATGTGAAGCTAAGCAATTTAATTATTTCCGGAACATCGATAGATTTGTTTTAATAATAGGTATGTACATGCAAATTAATACGCATTATTATGCATATTTTGCAAAACAATTCTTTTTTTTTTTTAATAAATTTAAATTGGGATTTTAAAAAGTTATCGTTGATATTATAATATACTTAATTGAAAAGTTTCATGTTGCCAAAAAATTCAGTTTTCAGAAAAGAAATTAATCTAACCGAATAAATAAGACCGCTGTTGAATTTTTTTTCTATTGTAACTTATGTAATGATCAACTTGTTAAAAAGTGTCAAAAATTTTTTAACACTGCTGTTTTTAACATTTGGTGTGATACAAAACATGAAGTAGAAACATAATTAGCACCTAAAATTAGGAATGCATCAGGAAATACAGATGGTCAAGTGGAGCCAATGTTAATAAATACTTTAATTTTAATATCAAACAATAATAATTATTAAATTTATTCGCAAGTTTTACTGAATGGCTTTTTTTAAAACCATTAATTTATAATCAAACATAATAGTCTTTTCAAAAGCGCTTTGTAAAAAAACTGTTGCTCTCACTATTATTGGCAAAACAGCTGTTAGCTGTCTGATATTATGTTGTCATAAGGTAAAATGGCTTATGTCATATTTTTGCTAAAATAAGATTTATAGTGTTTATTCATCCAGTTCAGTAATGTTTTAGTTCTTCATTTTTCACTGCATTAAAAAGTACTTATTGCCGATTTGTCTTTCTACTACACGAACGACGTAAATGCACAATCCAACAAAATTCACACACAAAATATGTACAATTTAAATTTTAATAAATTTTCTTTCGAGGGTGCCTCATTTTTTTGGCACCTATTTACATTTTTCGCAAATCTTTCGATATGTCGTGTGCAATTTTCATGTAGTAGGAAGATATCGAGACAGTTCATTGTATATTAGTTAAAAACATACTAAGGATAACCCATACACCAATTTTGGAAAGAATTAACTTCTGAATAGAGAGTATAGAGATGAAACCAATGGCATAACTATATAAGAAGCGGGGCCCCAGGTTGAATTACAAAAAATCTCAACCTACATCTTTTTTTACCATAATCTTCTCTAACCCAAAACATTTTTATTTGCAAAAATTAGGATCTTAAAAATTGAAGTATTTCTACTAATGCTAACCATATTACATATGTCTTTACGATCGTAGTTCAGGTTGTGTGGAAAATTTGAAATTTCGAGTTTTTGATGAGTAGGTACAAATAAAGCTAACATTTAACGATATTCTACAGATCGCAGGTAACGTACGACTTTTAATGTACCTACTCCGTACCCTATCACTCTTCCTCTCCGCGAAAAACCCCGTCACACCAACAACCCCCCCTCCCGCGAGAAACTTTGTCCTCCGTGAAGTGTCGCCTAAAAATTCACCAAAAATCGTGTGAGCATTCTATAGAATATTACCCAAATAAGTTAAGTTAATAATTTTGTAAAATTACGTTGTTTATAGGTACAGTTAAAAATTTTCAAATTCAACCATTCAAAAATCTGATCCTTCACAAATTTCTTCGGGGGTCCCTAACTACACGGGGCCCTGAGAAACCGGCATGTCCAGCCTGTCAGCAGTTACGTCACTGGATTAAACGTATTACACAAAACTGAGTTAAAAAATCAATCACATAGAAATCCAACTACAAGTTGCAAAAATTCGACATAAGTGATTTTTTCTAATGACCACAGATTTAAGGTTAAAGAACACTACTATACTCGTACTATATAAATGTAATTCACACACAACACAGATAAGTATCCAGTCGTCTGGCAACGATGACCGGTGGTCAACCGGAGACGAGTACAGCTGGTGTACTGAGGTATCGATAGCGCGCGTGTAACTGATGCACTGTGTGACTGTGTCGTGTGTGCGAGCAGCGTGGGACACCGGACCGGACAACACAAAAGTATCTTTGAGCACTACTGACTATACCCTACGTCCCTTCCATAGCATCTAGTGACGATAGTGATCACTGATCAGTTCTGCCTACAATACAAGGTGTCCTCGTGTAACGATAATCATAGAAGCATCAAGCAACTATAAGTGATTGGCATTGGCGGTAGAAGGGGAGTCTGGGCGATGATAAGCCCCCCTTTCAAGTAGCGTCAAGCCCCCCTCTCAAGAAGCGTCAACCTCCCCCTCTCAAGTAGCGTCAAGCCCCTTCTCAAGGAGCGTCAACCCCCCCTCTCAAGTATGCGTCAAGCCCCCTCTCAAGAAGCGTCAACCCCCCCTCTCAAGTAGCGTCAAGCCCCCCTCTCAAGAAGCGTCACCCCCCCCTCAAGTAGCGTCAAGCCACCCTCTCAAGAAGCGTCAACCCCCCTCTCAAGTAGCGTCAAGCCCCCTCTCAAGAAGCATCAACCCCCCTCTCAAGTAGCGTCAAGTCCCCTCTCAAGAAGCGTCAACCCCCTCCTCTCAAATAGCGTCAAGCTCCTCCGAAATTATAAACTAGCATGTTTATTCTAAGCGCACAGAGTGCGCCGGCCAAGTTCTCGCGAACAAAACGGACCCCAGTGAAAATCGACCGCGCGCGCACCACTGCGTGCAATATTTACACGAACCAATTCGTGCCCTTTTCGATACCCGTCTATCTCCGAGGCTAGTTACGTAACAGGATTAAATTTTTTCAGAGGGGTTAAGGTTACCAAAAAGAAGCAGTATTTCAAATTTCATACGGCTAGGTGGAATAATTTCCAAGATATCATTGTCCAAAATCACAATTTTTGCCATTCACTGGCTAGTGACTGACATTGATAGATCGTAAATGTAGGGTACCACTTTATTTGGGACAGACTATACACACGTTTTGTCCACTCTACACGTGTTTTTTGCACTATGTTTTGGTTCACTGTACACAGACGTACTGCAAGCACGTGAAACACCCACAACGACTAGGATTATCATCGGAAAGATCGTATTTGTGGGTGTGTCTTTATTATTGTAGTATTATAGATAATATGTCGACCGATTTCACTATAGTTTTGATAAATCTATGACAAGTTAGTCATTGTATTGTAATTGTATTTTTAAGACCACCAACAGCTAAGGTTATTTGGGCCTAGCACCAATTCATATTTTCAATTCATTATTTTTTTTTTTTTTAATAATAAATTGAAAATCCAATTGACACTTTTACCAGCTCTCGGGCTAGAACTCGGGAACTGGGGACTTGTAATAGAGGAACCATAGCAACGCCATGTAAACAACAGCGCCGCTACACTCTCGGCGACAAGTTAGTCAATACACATTATCCAATATCTATAGTTTGATTCATTGAACTTTTAGAATTACGTAAATTCAAAATGCTGTCATTGAACGTTCATTGAAAAGTCCATTGACCAAAACACATTTTTTTCACGAAAAATTCATTGAGATGATGAAAACTATATTGTTACCTATTAAAAAGAATTTTATAGTATGGAAAAGTTACTTTTTTATATGAATTGGCCTTATAATGGTCATAGAACAAAGTGTGAAATATTTCCCGGAAAGCTAAATTATATTCTACGTGATTCCGACTAAATTAATAATTTTTGGTAAAGTAGCTTTTTCCTGCGGCTTCGTTCGCATAAACGTAGATTTTGCCCACAAATTAATTCGAATTAATGTCATTAACGGGAATCCTATCTTAACCCAAGAACCAAGAGTATAATCGGATAAAAAGTACTCTATATTTTTTTGGGTACCAAACATGGGCATACGCACGTAGGAGCAGGGGGAGTAACTGCCTATTAAGTTTAGATACAAAGACAAAATATAAAACTCGAAAAGTTTATTATGTTTAAAAAACTACGTTATCGACACGCAAGAATAGATGAAAGTATTTTGTTTATTTTATCCCTTTTTCTATATAGCATTCACATCAAGTGTTTGTGATCTTTGAACCCATAAATTATTATACTTTAGAGTTTAGTGGTTCATGTTATAAGGTAACACAAATTTAAGAAAAATAAACTAAAGATTACTTACATACAAAAATGTAAATGCTAGGAGGTACGTATTTTTGACATTTAGTTGAAACTGTATCATTGTCTTGTATAGGTAAACATCTAATTTCTAAATAATAATATAAGATCGATAGTGCAGTTTACCTGTAATTTTTCTTCAAGTCAATAACACTGTATAACCGTACGTATGTCATGTTCCATCGGCGTAAAATGTGTGTTCAATAACGACAATTTTGCGGTAGAA
This sequence comes from Mongoloraphidia duomilia, assembly GCA_039654895.1. Lineage (NCBI taxonomy): Eukaryota > Metazoa > Arthropoda > Insecta > Raphidioptera > Raphidiidae > Mongoloraphidia > Mongoloraphidia duomilia. Next base: position 16,431,810 of record CM077516.1, on the reverse strand, counting down.
ACAAGGATTTCACTAACGCTAACCCGAAGTTCACCCAAGTTTAGTGATCTATAGCTTAAACAGCGATGGAAACCCACCATTTAATCTATGTTTTACGTCGATAACATGACCTTATAACTTTATAGACTTCTGTTGGGTTTCTGGTACGTTTTTCAGCATTAAATCTAGATTTAAGATTACCATTTGTTTTTCAATATAGATATCCATTTAGTTGAAAACAAATGACAATCTTAAATGTAGATTTAAAACTGCAGAAAGTCGTGCCAGAAACACAGCATTATTTTTTTTTATTAAATTACGTGCTCAGCAACTCTGGCTATGTGCACGATAACAGTTAATAAATATACAAATTCTCATATAGAATAATTTATTAATAGAGCAAGAGCTTATAGTGTGTCAAAAATGCATATAGAATCACACCAATTTAACATGAACTCAAATACAGTATACGTGAACATACGTATTATGGAAGACAAATCGCCTTATTCGACGTGCATAAAATATATATACCAGCTGCAGAGGACGTCGCGTTGCCTGCAGGCCACAGGGAGTGCTGCAGCTTATGGAGAACAAGCAGCAGGTTCATCGTTATACCCGCACAGAATACAGAACAAGGCTGATTGTGATATTGTGCAGATGATGACACTTTTCACTGTCACAGCCTCACAACTACCGACCAGATTATCAGCAGAACTATATAGAAAAATTCGAGACGATTAGAATCAGTGCCGGTTTACCTACTAGGCACTCTAGGAACGTGCCTAGGGGCGCCGAAGGCGACCCTCAAATAAAGAATAATAAAACCGAAATTTTTAAATCTAAAACAAAATGGATATTTTTTTTATTATTGCTATGAGTCCATAGCAATCAGGCAAAATATCCATTTTTACTGCTTTATAATTTTTTCTGTCTATGATTCCCACCCATCTTATGGATTTTTTTTCAAATATGGCAGAATGTTAGTGAGTCTGAACATTCTCAGAATGTTTTAAAATTGCGTCTCTAAGAGTAAATATTTTTAAAAAATTCTCACGGGAGAACACTCCCGGGACCCCCCCGAGGGGGCTTCGTACCCTATTGGAAGTTACCTTTCTCATGGGTCGTCGGTCTCATTTACCTCGGTGCTATTTTATATAGGGCAGAGGCACCACTTATGGCCACCTTAAGAATTTTTCTGTTGTTTTCCTATTAGAAAAAAATGTACGGCTTAATGAAAATTATTTTGATAAATGACGTCTACACTTTTAAGTGTCCTCTTTCAGGAAAAAATAGTATTTAAAAATTCAATAAAAATTAAAAGAGTTACAAATTAATATTTTTTAAATGACGAAAAACCCCACTTATGGCCACTTGTTGCTACTTTTGGCCATGGATTTTCTTCAATTTTGGCCATTCATAAAAATTCGAAAATAAAGTAGATAGCTTATAATATGAAGACTTATTTTATTAAAAATCAATATAATATTAACATAAACAAAAAATATATTATCTAGATTTTCTCAAAGACATCTACTGGTCCTGGAAATATCGTTTTCATCTTTCTGCCGTCTTTTTCTTCAGTTGGATCAGGAAGTTTTCCTAGTATATCGCCTTTGTTTATGATGGAAATGTCATTTTCTATGAGACGAAATGATCTCTTTTCTTTATTAAGACTTTTGAAGCATTGAATTTCGTACCACCACACATTTCATTGATTTAGAGATATTATGCTTATTATTCCACCAATTAAATCAAAGTGGCCATAGGTGGGGTAGTGGCCATAGGTGGGGTAGTGGCCATAAGTGGTGCCTCTGCCCTACCCTACCGATCTCTGCGATTCTACGAAATAAAATAAAAAGAAAAACAATCATCTCGAACAAATTAATGTTCCAGAACCCTGGTTAAGAAAATCATCATTACATTTGCATCAAATTTGCGTTTTTGGGTCTTATTTTTTCAAACATGTTTCCGGGGAGACCCACATCCTGTTGGGGGTGTTCCGCCCCCCGCACCCCCCGGTGAGTGGTCTAACTTTATATATTTACCTATAAGTCCCGTGCTTAGCCAGTAGCCACTATATTACCTCCCTCTCCCTTAAAGAAAAACTATGTGCGCCGTTGCTGAGTCTTCCGCCCGCGTCGCTTTTTTGCGTGAATTTCAGACAATTTTCTTTATGATTAATTTCTCAGTGATTATAATAATGCTATCTATCTTTTTATACAAAATGCAGTATTATAATATGCAGCTCAAAATTTTAATTACTACTTTTCGCCCATCAGTGACTCTTCCGAAATCAGTTTTCAAAAAAAAATGTAATATGAAAAATTTCAGTAATACTTAGATATGTAAAAAATGCATAAAATTGCGTAAACTTCCGAAACCACTGATTCGATTGACACCAAAATCAGTGGGTCTGGAAATTGGTGCATTTTCGCTGAAATTATTCTGAACGAATGAAATTCCAAAAACAGACACACACATGTACAGCCGGCATGCGAAAAACCACTTTTATTTACGTTTTGAGGGTAATGTAATCAGAATCTAATCTTATTTCAGACACTATTTTTCATCTCATCACATTTTTTTTCCATTCCTTACGGAACATGGAAGTAAAAGAATAACTTTTTCATCGTTTTATCTTTATTTCATTGCATCTCACTTATCGCTGTAACAGTTTTATTGCTGTTTTTTAAGTTTTCAGGATTTTAAGTTAAAATAAAATGTTGGTATTCAGTATATGTAGTACCTATGTTTCATTTATTAAAAAGTATATTGTTTGAATGACACTGGTGACAACACAAACTATTTCTAAAGACAAGTGCCACTCGAGCTGTTTTGTTTTGTTGAATGAATGATGCTTAATCATCCGATCCGTCCATTTACTGTATGAAAAGACTGTCATTTGTGTTAACTACTATCTCACGTAACTCGTAAGTAAAAGTAGTAATAAACAGGTGATATTTACTAAGAAACATCTCTGAATGGTAAGACAATAAGTGAAGCAACGTGCTCAAGTATTATTCAAACGGCCAGATGCTGCAAACAAAAACGGTAAGCCCCTATTTACATATTCGAAGAAAGAACAAATAACTCAACTGTAATCGACCGACATAAATCCAGAAGTTTTTATCATTATTTTCAGAATTCTTACAAATATACTAAAAAATTGATCGCGAACAAAGCCGCGGGTAAAGACTAGTTATCAACAAGAGCAGAAGTTAACATAAATTATGCGTTGCAGAATCAAAGTTTAAAATATATGCATACTAATAGTAATAACACCTTATTAAGAAATTGTATTATGTGCTGACGCCTACACAATGATTGATTTTTATACTCACGTATAAATTATGTTAAAAATGTTCGTAATAAACATTTTAAAATTTATTTTTTGAAGAGGGGTCTATATTTTTCTTTACCTTGGATAATTTGAGGAAGACATAAACTAGAAGCATATTCGAATCTTACCTGAAACAATAGAAAAAATTTGTAAGAATTTTTAAACAATACCTACATTATAATAAAAATAAGAAACTTTTTCAACATTATTTTCTATATATTTTTTTTAATATCATATACTTTTACAACCACTAAATTCAATTTTTAATGTTTCTTTAAGGATTGGAGGGCTTGAGAATAGCCGCGCGTGTAGCAATGCTGTTGTTTACATGGCGTTGCTATGGTTCCTCTATTACAAGTTCCCGGATTCTAGCCCGAGAGCTGGTAAAAGTGTCAATTAGATTTTCAATTTATTATTAAAAAAAAAATAATGAATTGAAAATATGAATTGGTGCTAAGCCCAAATAACCTTAGCTGTTGGTGGTCTTTAAATCACAATTTTTTAAGGATTGGATTTTTTGAAATAAAAATCCTAAATAATATTATTATTGAAATGTACTTGAACATAATATTTTTGAACAAATCTAAAAATTAAGTCTCAATGTAATTTATTTGCAATTGAACCACTGTTTAAAGAAAACCATAATTTGTGACATTTAAACTTTCAGTAACTACATTGCTTGTTTTTTTTTATGAAAAAGAGAGGTTCAAAATAGGCTGTTTTGTGGTGTAGTCGTTAATTAAAAAAAAATGTATATACAGGCATTTTATATTTATAGAAACTCTTGGATACAGCTGTGCAAATAGCTTTTAAAAAAATATGCTAATTTTATTTAAAACTCAGTAGTAGGTATCTATCTGTTGTGTTTTCCCAATTTAATAAATTATAGCACAAAAAATGTATACACAATGAGATCATTCATAAATTACTTATTTCAGATCAAGTGACACGAGGAATTCCCAAATATTGTCCCCACCACAGAAGTGTGCATTTAAATATTCCTATACATATTGTTTACCAGCCGCTTTAATTGTTTCTGTATATAACAACCGGGGTTAAATAGGTTAACCTTTGTGCTTTTATAGAAACGAACACAACTAAACAATGACATATGGAGTCATTCACTGCAATATTGAACGTTTGTTATTTTAAAGTTTTGTTCTATGTTCCCTATCTCCGGATCATATTTTTGAAGCTACGATCAACTACGAATAAACAACTTATGTTCGGTTTCTAGTACGCTAAAACTACTTTGAAAGTTGATTTAGCGTTGATGGTCATACCAGAAACCCTGCATAAGTTTGCATAAATAATTAAATGCTTACAAAAGCATGGCAATTGTTATCTTCTTTTAGGACAAAATGCAAAAAATTTAACCCGTAATTATATATGAAATAACTGAGTCTAAAAACTACGCTTATGTATGTTATAATATACTAACAAAATCAATGGGGCAGAAGTTGACTAATGAGATGATTCTGTCATTTATTTGTGAAAAAAACAAAAAAAAATGTAATTAACAATGAAAGATAAACAATCAATATGATTAATTTCCCTAGACCGTAACTAAATACATAAGAATATCACACGACATTATCGCCATGATATTATATAGAAGGCTATATAGGAAAAATGCAAATGCACCGCCGGGATTCGAACCCAGAACTCCCGATTTCGCATCAGGGAAGTTTCCACTTACTACACAGTGCTCGACGTGTATATTTTGACTACAAAAAATGTGTTTTATTGACAAGAACAAAAAATAAAAGGAGTCCATTGACCGTAAGATCGTTAGCACTGTTAAGGTAAGTGTAATATTTGTTCGCCCGGGTTCAAATTGGATTGAATCTGGATGAATCCGCTATACTAAATAATTTTGAATGCGGTTTATACCATCCAATAGCTTGTTTCTTGAGGAAGGTTTAGGACTATACCAGCTTCCCGGCCCGGCTCCGTCCGAGTGCAAATTGAATTGATTCCACGTTGGATTGAAATCAAGTTTATGTCAAAAGCGGTTAGTAAAATATAATGTTTAATTCTAGTGAACGAGCGAAGCGAGTGACCCGGACGAAGCCGGACGAGACATCTAGTTTAATATAAAAATGCTTAAAAATATTTACAAGTCAAATTAATAATTAAAGAAAAACTATAGAGACAATATATGCATTTATAGATGTTAATATTTGGGCATTCCGTGCATATTGCATTTTAATTTGTGCTTAAATTCGCGGATCTAATCATTAGAATTAAATTTGAGCTACGTTTTAGTTACTGTAATACACACATTTCTTGTAGTTTGCCATGAATGCTTATAACATTGGTTTTTCCTTCTTACAAGCAATTGATGAGTAAACCTTTCTGGGAAAAAAATGATAAAATCTATTTTATATAGTTATACTTACTATACTATATTATGATGACAAAATGCTAATCAGAATATTCTTAAAAGTGATTAAATATTCTTACTCGATTTTATTATTATTATATTATATTATAAACGGGATAACAAAAAGTTCCGCGTATTTAGTTCAAAAAAGCAAATTATATATTACTAGCGGCCCGTCCCGGCTTCGCCCGGGTGGTATGTAATTATGATTTAATAGCGGTCACCCATTGCTCCGCTCACGTATATTTAGTATATTGTTAATTTGTTATCCCCCCGCGAGAATCTTCTTCCCCTACGTAGCTTTCTATTAGTGAAAGGATTTTTAGAATCGGCTTAGTAGTTCCAGAGATAAGAATTTATGATTTATTATCCCCCCCCGCGAGTACCCCCTCGCGAGAATCTCTCCCCCTGCGTAGCTTTCTATTAGTGAAAGAATTTTTAGAACCGGTTTAGTAGTTGCAGAGACAGAATTTATGATTTATTACCCCCACCCCCTCTTATTTCTTTAAAAATAAAATACAGCCCATGTTACTCGCTGATAATGTAGCTTTCTATAGGTGAAAGAATTTTTGAAATCGGCACAGTAGTTTTTGAGTTTATTCATTACAAACATACACACACACAAAAATACAAATCTTTCCTCTTTATAATATTAGTATAGATATAGATTTACACGGGTGACACCTTTTTCAGAATTAAATAGAAAAAATTCACCCGAAGAGTAAGTTCATATAGCATAAAGTTTTAAAAAGAGTGACTGTCTTATAATGTGCTTGCAATTAATCACCTGCAGAACGGAAAAGGGTGTGATCTATTTTTAGAAAAAAATAATAATTTATCGGTAGAAAGAACTGTTACAATATTATTTTAATCAATTTAGTTTTTTGAAAGCTACAGATTATCGATAACTTTCTGGGAAATCTTATTTGTATTGCTTTGTATAGATAATAATCAAACAATGTGACAACATGCAAAAGTTCAATCCAACAAATCATTCATTTCAAATGAAAATGCATACTTCTAGTGGGAAAAATAAACACCCAAAAAATCAAGTATTCTTTAGCCATTACTCATCACCTCAAGGCTATACAATATACACGTACTACCTACCGATATAAACATTTAAATTTTTGCTTTTCCATGTTTTCCATATTCGGAGCGTGAAAATATGTTTAAAAAAACTGGAAAATATTTTTTTTCTCTCGAAAATAACTAACGATTTTCATTTTACACATGGGTACTCAATAATTAGTACTATCTACATGAGATGGCTTTACTAGTAACGGAGATTTGACGGTATATAAGTTGTCCGAGTTGTCGTTTATTAAGTATAGTACCTACATTTTCATGTTAATTTATTTTCTAGTATACTTATATTAGTAATTTAAAATAACAGTATATTGTGTAACTAGTGTGCTAAATACATTTCTATCCGTGAGGCGCAATGTTTTCAGCACGAGTATAGCAGGCGAGCGCACACGAGCCTTGGCGAGCCGTATACGAGTGCTGAAAACATCGCGCCTGATGCATAAAGATTTAGCGCACGCATTGCACACTATACTTTATTCAACACATGCATGGTCTTAGACTTTAACTGAATTAATTTCACTCACAGCAGTACATCTCAAAATAAATATTTATTTACTTCGTTACCATAGTAACCATATTTCATTATAACATCGAAGAGAGGTACGTTTAGTTCGTTATAATATGTAACGTGTTTTTCAAATGTTTTTCATTATATCACCGAAAAGTGTTTCATAACAACACCACGGCGGTGTTGTTCATAATGGATCATGACGTCACTAGTTGATAGACGGCCCTTTAAGATCCGCCTTACAGACACCAAAAAATATTAAAAGCGAGCATGTGTTGAAAAAAAAGTTTATATGACAACTGAATTAGGAGTAAGTATAATAATAATTATTCTTTGTAGTCAATTTTATTTAATTTTTAAAGTTTTATCCCCCATCTTAGTTATAATTAAATTAAGGTTTTAGATTGTGGCTAAACAAGCAAAGGTGTAAAGGCCAAAAAAACTTATAATAAAAAAAAAAGTTTTCTAAAACCAGTTATTTTTTCTAAATAGAAAAATTGACTTTATAAATTTGAAAATCTCCAAGTATGTACGCATTAAACTATATAATCTTCGTATACAAAAAAAAGAACAATATACCGAAACTTGATCTATGATATTTTTGTAATGACCTGCATTTTTATCTCTACACATTATAAAATTCATTTGAACTAAAAAAGTTAATTGTGCTAGTTTATTGATAACAGTCGCACTTATATTTTAATATAATTTATAATAAAATAGATAAACTGTTAACTTTTGAACTGCGTAAATTTGGACAATTTTTCAAATCAAATATTCAATATAACTATATTAGCCCTGTCAATGAACGCTCAATAATGGGGTCTAGATGGAAATGTTTGGAACAGTTTTTTGATTTCAGAATTGTGTTTGGAGTAGTTAGGAGGCAAACATACTAAGTCACCAGACAGCTACGAAGTGCAGGAGGACACAAAGAAGGTCCTGTTTTTTGGTTTTTCACTTATATTTCGAAAACAGTGATCCGTATGATCGTATCCAATTAAATCTAAAATTAAAGCTGACAAAATTTCCTAAAGAAAGTTTCTATTCAATCTTTTCATATATCTAATGGTTTTCTAGATATCCGCCAATCAAAGTCGTAATTTTTTGAAAAATGTAAATTTTCGAAAAATGTAATTTTTGAAAATTTATTACATGAAACAAATCATTTTTAATGATTATAATATCATTATATTTATACTTAAGTCGCAATGCGTGATTATAACCGTAGAGAGGACAGTGTAGCCTAGTGGATAGCGTACTTGGTACCAGTCTCTAGACTAGACTGTGGTGGGTTCGAATCCCACCTGTGCTCATGGATGTTTTGTGATGTTATTTAGTTTTAAGTTAGTTGTTATTTAATATAATTTAAGACGCTAATGACCTAAGTTGTCAACGCGTCTATAATCTACAATAAAAAAATATAACCGTAGAACCTAGTTATATCATAAAAATCAAATATTTATTGACATTAAATTATTTAATCTGTTGAAATGGCACAATACAACACAATACTTGAAATTAATTTGGCTTGATTCTTTGGGCTACAGGGTTCTGAGATCAGCTCAGGTTTCGTCGTCCTCGCCTTCTTCATCCATCTTTTCTTCCATCTCGACTTCCATTTCTTCGAGTGATGTGAAGAGGGTCTCCACCTCACGGCATCGTCATCTTCCAAGATGAGGATACCGTTGTATGTATGAATTACATCAGTTTGTACTTTGTTGGATCCGAAAATAAATGCCTATATTATATAATTATTAGAAATACTGAACATGTTCTCATAAATGGAATTTAAGTAATATTTTCACAAGTTCACATAGTTTAGAAGCTGGTAACTGAAAACTAATAAAATAAACTGAAAATAATTTTTTAAAAATTCAACTACAGTTCCATTGCGTTCAGCGTTACACATATTCTAATTTTATACTAAATTGTTAAAATAGACAATATAATGTAGAAATTAGGAGAGAAAAACTCAGTGGCAAACAGATCAAATATACAAATATACTGAATTTTTGACAGCATTGGTAAGTTTTTTCGCTTGCTTTGTTTAATGTGAAATTCATACAATTTTAAACAGATTATAAATCAAACCTTAATTTTAGCAATGAAACGTAAGCTTATAAATGCAAATTTAATCATCAGTATTGCAAATTTTATTTGATCCTTTTGCCACTGAGTTTTTTCTCCTAATTTCTACATAATCTAGGGATCACCATTTCTCTATATCATAGAGTGCTGCAACAGACAATATAATATTAATCACAGCAATTCAATTCATGAGCCGCTGATCTACATAATTGTTCTTACAGAAAGAAAAAAATAGTCAATAAAAATAGATATCCAATTAACAAAATGATTTGCAAATATACACAGCGTGCTAATCTGTGTTTAAAACTGTTTGAATAGAATTTAGATATAGAGATACCGTAAGAATTACGGTGCATTATAAAATATGATTCAGCAGGTGAAATGAATGCTTTGATGATTAGACGAATTCATTTACTTCTTTGTGTCCGTTGCTTGACACGCAAAATCTTTCTACGTATTTTTGATTTAGAAATTGAAAATGTTGGGAGGTTAGATAAATAATAATCGATTGGGGGACACAAACTCACATGATGTCGTTGCGTTGCTCCAAACCATCTGCGCACGCAACTTTATTATTTTAAAGTGGCACTCTTATATTTTTTTCGACGGACTCGGAACGAGAACAATATTATATTTTGAGCATTTTTCATATACCTAATAAAATAATAAGAACACCTTGTTTATAATGATTGGATAAAGTAACAACAGGATACAAGGCTTATAATTTAAAAACAGTTATTCACTAATCATTTTTAATGGCCAACGTTTCGGCAAACATTTTTTGCCTTCCTCAGGACCTTAAATATTTTAGTGAACCGTCACAAATTTAAAAACATGCATTAGTTTAAAATTAATTTTGTCCAAATAAAACTTTTTAAGAGTATATCTCATTAATTAAAAATTGAAATCTAAAAATTTTTTAAAAATTTAAAATATAAAACTATGCTTTCGCTAATTTAAAAAACTAAAATATTTAAGGTCCTGAGGAAGGCAAAAAATGTTTGCCGAAACGTTGGCCATTAAAAATGATTAGTGAATAACTGTTTTTAAATTATAAGCCTTGTATCCTGTTGTTACTTTATCCAATACCTAATAAAGTACCAGCCTAAAGTGATTCGTTTTTGAAATATCTGAGGACTCAGGTCAAAGTTGGAGTTATAACCAAAATTTTAATAATTTTAATTTACATCGTAGAAGCTATGGAAATTCCTGAAGCTGTATAGTTTTTGTGTTTTTTTTTGTCAATATCAACTTATATGAATTTGGTTATTTTGGAATTTTTTCAACCTTTTTCGAAATAATTGAAGAATTTCATACCAGCATTGAATTCATAGTAAACCGTCCTCTATTCTGTTAGTGTATGTTATCAAAATTCTGCTTCTTTGAATGGTCAGCTGCTGCTTTTGATGTGGACGAAGCCAGGCCGTGACAAATACCAATTTCAATAATACTACAATCGACTTTCATCAGATTGTAACGGAAGAGATTTCCAAAAATCTTAGTACTCCCATTCCTGATTTCCTGCGCGAATCTATAAGCATTAAGCATCATGCATAATTTCTGAGAATGTGAGTCATATTGTGAAGTGAGGTTAACTTGTTTTTGGTTGTAGTAACATAGAGACCCTAATAAAATTTCTTGAAATTTGATGCCTATTAAATCTTTCCTGCTTCCTCGCGTGCTCTATATAGACGACGCCTGAAACTTTACATTAAATTCAGAGCGGATATATTAGAAATTTTCTTTTAATACGTTTTTTTTAATTTTGTTTTGAGTAAATGTGAATTGCTTATCAATATAATATAATAGGATACGATTTAGAATGCCTATATTTTTTAATGTTTCTGTGTTATACTAACATTCAATATTTCAGTCAGTTAATTGAGAATGTTGTTTGGCATTAAGCCCAAATAATCAGAGATGTCGATGGTCTTAAAGAAATAAATAAGTAATCGCCTGTTTATTCAGGTTATGGCATTAATAATATATTCTCAAAGGTTCAGTCAAATATGAACAACGTGTAAGTAGTTAAAATAGAACCCGGAAGGTACAGAGACAAGTGAGCAGCCCATCTATAATTATACTGCGGAGGATAATGCACTTTAGGGTCTGTTCAGATCTTAACAGAGTCGAGTTCTTAACAGCGAATTTAACTTTGAAATATTTCACACCAAATGAGTTTTGATACGTCAAGTTTTGAATCAACAAGCGTTAATCGTCGACCAGCTTTAATATAGTATTTTTGAGTTATTTTGCAGAGGTGCGTAAACTGAGGTGTGCCGCCGGGTGTGCTATATATATATATGTTAACGGCAATCTGTATAATCCGGCATTGTATACAATGCCTAGGCTACGTATAGAATGCCTAAAACGTTCAGGCAATGTATGAAATATTATTTATTTGACACTTGGCCTAGGCATTGTGTACAATGCCGAATGAGCAGCCGGCAATGTGTTAATATTACTAATGTTATAGGAAGGTACTATAAGTTCCTTTTTTTATTAATTATATGACCTGATTATTTTTAAACAAATGAGACTGTTGCTGACCCAAATTATTTAAAGTTAAAGTTTCACTTAAATTTTATTCTGATTTACTTAGTTAAGTTATAGATAGGTACTAAGTTCCTTTTTCATGAGTGTTGCAAATTTACAATGAATATTTTTTTGATATATAACTCAAAAGTAAGTTTATAATATTAAAAAATACGTTTGAATGTAACAATTCTATTCCAAAAAAGAGAAGTTCTCTAACATTATCATTTAATAAAGTTGATTTTGAGCAATCTGATATTATATGGTGTTTTATTGGTTCGTCATTTTGTATGTAAGTGTAGGGACACATCTGTGACACGCGTGTATTGTATTTTACGAGTGAGTTACGTATGACACACTAGGCTGAACCCGCTGTCATATCCTTGGTAATTTTGCGCTACTGAACTTTCCGCCGCCGAACGTTCGGCAGATGTGTCCCTATACTAAGGAGGTAAGTAATTACATAATACTCATAAATATAGACCAATATCAATTTATTTCACACATTGCCGGTGGACCAACAGACATTCTATACAATGCCGAGGCATTATATACAATGCCTAGGCAAAGCATATAATAGATATTAATATTCATATAATATTTCATACATTGCCTACCGGCTCAAGGCATTCTATACATAGCCTAGGCATTGTATACAATGCCTGTATTATACAGATTGCCGGTAACATATATATAGCGAACGAGCGAAGCGAGTGAGTAATGTAATTCCTAAACCACGCTACGGATTTTGATGCGGTTTTCACCATCAGTTAGATAATTTTTTTCGGAAAGTTTATATATATAGCGAACGAGCGTAGCGAGTGAGTAATGTAATTATAATATTCAAGCGAACGAGCGAGGCGAGTGAGTAGTGTATTTATAATATTCAAGTGAACGAGCGAAGCGAGTGAGTAGTGTATTTATAATATTCAAGCGAACGAGCGAAGCGAGTGAGTAGTGTATTGCACCCGGGCTTTCTTAACACCCGGGCGAAGCCGGACGGGTACCGCTAGTGAATAATAAAACAAACGATACACTATCGATTATCGAATCAGGTTCACGTTTAACTCAACGCAACGCCTCGATTCTGTTAATGTGGTCAGAACTTTAATATAATATGTCAACACTCAAACGTTAGCCAAATGCAAATATATGCACGGTGTACATTAATTTATCTAAGAGCATCTTACAATAACATTATTTTGTACTTTTTTAATGTACTACTATCGATTGTATTAAAGGATTTATTGAATTTGTGAATTTATGTAAGTATGTACCAAAATTCCTTATAGAAATAACGTGTGTAAGTGTAGGTACAGAAAAATAAATTTCTTTCTCTTCTATTACGTTTAAAAGGGTGGGGCACTCGATGAATTAAATAAAATATAGGTACAGTGAGACATAATTGTATGAGGTAGGTCACTTTATGAGTGAAGTGCGGGTAGAGTAAAAATGGTAGTAGTGAGAATGACGACTTTTGAAAGAATCTCGATATAAATTCAAACTACAGTCTTCAATGACCAGAGGACGATCCTACTCTGCGAAATTACACACACGACAAAATTTAGAGCCGCCAACCTTTTTTAAATAATTATTTATTTTTACTCTCAAATCATGTGATACTTATTTTGTGAATTGGTATATGATAAAATCAATCGATTTAAAACCCCTTATATCCACACCATATTATTCACATAACAATTAGAGGTGAAAATAATAAATATCTCAGACAGCTAGGCTGCCATGATTTTTGAGCTATATCTAAGAAAAAATCAAATGACCACTGTCGGGACTTGAACCCGAAACTCCCAGTTTCCGGCTAGGCGAGTTACCGATTTCTCCACAGTGCCCAAGAGTGGAAACCGATCCTTTCTTATATATAGCAATTTCAAGTTGAAAACACACTACATGCGAGAGTCGACTATTCAAATAAATTAGCAAAGCATAGTACAGCTATTAAACAGTCGAATCACTATACATGCGAGAGTTAACATTTAATAAGTTTTATCAACTTAATAAACTCGCTAGGCTGGGATGCCTTAGGTTTTACCTATAGATAAACAACGTTTTGAGTTCCTGTGGACAGTAATTAATCGGTATATGATAAAATCAATCGATTTAACCTTTAACTGCCCGCGCTCTAGAATCTCGTGTAGCTACCCGCGCGGTGTATTATGTACACCACATCTATTTAACCCCCTTAGGGGTTGAATTTCAAAAAATCCTTTCTTAGTGGGTGCCTACGTCACAAAAGGACCATACTATCCAAATTTCAAGTTTATATGTTCAGCGGTTTGACCTGGGCGTTGTCTGTCAGTCAATCAGCCAGCCAGTCAGTCAGTAACGGAACTGTTTTATTTATATAGATAAGAGCCATTCTGCATTAAAGAAATTGTCAAAAAAACACACTCACTATCCAACCACCAAATCGCAACTGTCTGAGTACCTAGTAAATACATCGGTCAAGGGTTACATCGAGGGGCATGAGCGGGGGATAACGCATCAGAGTTTTCCCGCTTTCTTAGTAGAAATGGTGTATTTTATACACCGGCGCGGGTAGTTAAAGGTTAAAACCCCTTATATCCACACCATATTATTCACATTATTATTATTATTATTATTTTGTGAACAATGTTTTTGGAACATTCTGTATTTTGCTGTTTTTTATGTACTCATTTACAAATACTTTCGTTATCAGATCTGCTTTTCGTTTCTTTGCCAAAATGCATAAAATAGATAACATATTAAAATATGCAAAAACATTTTTAATTTCTTGCAAGTGGCTCCAGGCTAAGTGTAGGTAATCGTAATACATATAATGTTTTTTTCGAGAATTTTACATTTTTGTTATTTGAAGTGTAATAATAAATTATTCAAAGACTATAAATCTGTCTTGAGGCACTTAAAAAAGCATACAGATAAATGCAAATGTTTTTATGACTGAAAATTTACTCTAACGTATAATAGAAGTAAGATAAACAAATTGAAATTTTTAGTAGTTCTCATTTTGGTTTCGATTATCGATTTTTCGCCCTATTGCCTGTGCAACGTTTAGTGAAAAATAAATATTATAGAATTATTTTTTGTTTGTTATAGAATAGGCTGCATCGGAAGACGCTTTTATTTTTTAACGATAATTATAGATTAATATATTTTTTTATTGCAGTAATTTAATATAAATCATGTGATTAATAAATTGGCAATTAAATTTAAATACAAAAACTACACAATTGAATACGGGTTTCCATTTTTTATTTTGTCGATCGCGATCAACTTGTCGAATACGGCATCATATTTGGTTTATTTTCACATACTAATTTTTAAATGTTTTCATATTTGGTTGGATAACAAACTGAAACACATAAAATTATTCAATTTACCTCAAACACGTTATTAAAATCCACAGGTTTTATCTACCGGGCATTAATGAATGAAACATTTTGGGAGAAGATATTTAAAATTGTAAAGTAGATCGATGGTAGTCGAGAAAAAAATAAATCTCAGTCCTAATTGAGTTGACTATTTCCTATGAGTTCATGCTCAACTTCAACGACTTCAGTTAGGTTTAATTTAAACCAGAATGTAAACCCGAAGGCGAAATTGTTGATAATTAAAAAACAATAACAATATACCTACTGTTATTTTATTAAGTTTATGAACACAAATCACGTCAAAACAATTTTAAGTGCACATTTTTGAAATATTTAAATAAACAAAGTTTTTAACAAGATTCATGTATAAATATAGCATCAAGTTACATTATCTTACGGTGATATTTGTTTTATAATCAGTATAGTCCGGGAGTTTGCGTTGCAAATGAAAAAGTCATAGAAGCCATCTGATGTTGATATCGATAGTTGATCTCGTACAACTAATCAGTAAACCGACCGTCAGTTGCTCAAGGAGTGGATTTGGGTGAGAGAGACTGCGAAAGTGGTAAAAAAAAATTTTAAGTAATAGTACGCCGGCTGAAACTTGCTTTTATAAATAGTTGACATCATTGTGAGTCGAAAAATAATCGTCAGCTGCATCGTGAAAGGTGCGTTGTGCGTAAGCGAGTCGCATGAACTTGTAAAAAACACGTAAAAATAAATATTGCGCATTTCACTTTTTTGCACTGACAGCAGCTGAGAGAATTACGTTACCTAGGATTATGATAGCGATATGATCATAATCCTAGGTAACGAAATTGTCTCAGCTGCTGTCAGGGCAAAAAGTGAAATGCGCAATAGTTTACCTGTTTTTTTTACAAGTTCATGCGACCAGCTTACGCACAATCCCCCTTCCACTATGCAACTGACGATTATTTTTCAACTCACAATGATGTCAACTATTTATAAAAACAAGTTTCAGCCGGCGTACTATTACTTAAATTTTTTTTTACCACTTTCGCAGCCTCTCACACCCACACCCACCGCGGATGCGCCAGCTGACGTTTGGTTTACTTATTAGTCATACCAGATTTATCGAAAAAGATAACAATCGATCGGCGTAAAAACACAACCTAAAATGCATCGCAAACTCCCGGGCTAGTATACAGCATAGGTAATATATTCAACGAAATTTAATAATGATTTGTTTATCAATATGCAGTATATTATTATTATTAAAGGCTGGTGCGCCCATATAAGTAAGTCGCGTGCAAGTGTTTTGGCTCCACTCGAATAATCTGTGACCGTAAATTATTATGGAAATTATGTGCATTGCATTACAATGTTAGTTGCATGTATAATAATAATAATAATAATTTTTATTTGTTTAACCGTTTTAGGAGGATCAATGTTAACACTCATTAATTAGCTAACAATACTTAGGTAGTAGGTATACGAATTAACTCGTTATGTCGGGAACTACTTTTATACGAGTTGTTAATTTTATAAAATTTTGAGATAATCAATAAAATGTGTTTTATGGGAGAACAATCTTTTGTACAGCAATTTGATGCATTGACAAATTGTGGGAAATTCAGTAATTGAAAAGGTTGTGAATAAAATTTTCCCCATTTTCAACCTTGGAAAGCAGTATAAAAGAAAAACTTTATCCGATTTGTATTGTTTTTCCACTCAATTTCGTATATGAATTATAGGATTAACAAGCCGTGAGGTGGGTGCGACCCTTGAGGTCCATACGACGAACTTCCCAGTTTGATAAATATTTAATAATAATAATTAAATTAGATATTACACAGAAAAGTAATCATTTTAATCATTAAGACATCAATAATTAAAAAAAACGGCTGAACCGATTTTTATAAAATTTATGTCGGATCAAAATGACGTTAACACACCTCGATTGACACCCTTACGAAGTCGATATAATTTTTTATTCGCGAGATATTGTGTAAAATCTACTTTTTTGGAGGTTATTTGGTTAAGAAAAAAGAACGGCTGAACCGATTTTGAAAAAATTTCTTTCAGATCATATTTACGTTAATACGCGTCGATTGGCACCCTAACGTAGTCGATATCATTTTTCATTCTCGAGATTTCGTCTTAGAAAGAAATGGACAAATACGTACACACACACACACACAGACATCTTTCTAAAAGTAGTGTAAAAATAGTGTAGTGACCTTGAAACATAAACATTTTTTTTCCTTTTTGATTTCGATTTTCGGACCCATTACAATAACTTCCAGTGGGAAGTTAAAAAGACAATGCTACATATTATTGATTTTAAGACGTGTATTTTGATTGTATGTTGATTAAGGTAATAATCTTAGTTGTCGAGCGTCTTATTATTAAAAATTTCAATAAATTAAAGTACGTAACAAAACATCTATGAGCGTAGGTGGAATTCGATCGACCACTATAAGGTCATTAGGATAAATTATTAACAAATTACATTAAATAACGATGCTTTGAGTTATGCTGTTCCATTTTTTTAGTGTATTTGCCATAATATGGCACATACACTATTGGCGTCGGTCGGATGGCGGGACCTAGGGGTCGGACCAAAATTTCTCGACGTTTCATAGCCTCCTGAACACTTTGGCACCATTTTTGAAAATGTTTATATATATATGTATGTATATATTTATATATATATCTATATATATATATATATGTGTGTACACATATATATATATATATGTGTGTACACGATAACTCTCGACAGACTTAATCGATTGAAACGAAATTTGGTACACACATTGGAACCCATCACCGCAAGAAGCCTATTTAAAATGGGCCCGATCGGACCATTTTCAGGGTTGTATTTAGGGGTTCCAAAAAGTTTTTGGGCCCAAAAATACCGAAAAATTTGTCAGAATCGTTTCAAAATTGAAATTTAACTCTTTAGTAAAGATTAAAATGTGCCGCTAAAATTTTAATAAAATCGGCCCGACAGGACCGGACTTTCAAATTTTATGAAAACATTAGTTTGTTGATACGGATTTACTTATGGAAGGGTGTATTTAATTGGGTGTACTGATAAAATCCATGTCTAGTATTGAAATTTAGAAAAATTTAATTATTTTAAGGAATGTATTAAGGGGTTAAATTTTTTATTTTGTCAAAAAACAAACTTAAGTTTACATAATAATGCCACAATGCCTGTATTAGCAAATACACTATATTGTCGGCAGGGTTTGGCACTGCGACCCGAGTTTTTTTCATTAATTGTCCTTTCATTTAATAATATGATAGTAGAATTTTACAATTTCGCCACTAATATATTGTTACGGAAATTATTTATACCGTTTTATTATATCCGTAAAAATACACTTTTATTAGCTACGTAGTTATACACGTGTGGAACGCGCGTCGCCGTTCGTCGGAATGCCCCAATCCAATCCCCTCCAGTTCCGTCTGGAGACCATTCACCATGTACCGTGTTGGCACAATTAGTTCTCGCCAGTGCTGCTAGGCTAATACATACGCCTTGTTGTAATTGTCTATGGTTATACGCCAGTGAACCTAAATCGGTAGTACCTACAATAGTCATCAGCCGAACTGAAGCGCCACTGCTCTTGATGCGAGTAATAATATTATTGAACCTACGTAAGACCTTTGTGATGTCTGAATTTTTTTAACATTGGAAATGTTTATGTTCGTATATGGGGGCAGAGTTACGAGTTTTCGTTCAAGGTCAAAAGACAACGGTGTCGCGATCAAGTGAGGAGCAATCATGCAAAATTGAACAAGTGCAATTTTTTCGAAATGTGTTTTATATCATGTCTAGTTAATTGAGAGGTATTTGCGACGATCTGCGGTGTTATTTTTGAGCAAATGTTAATAAATACTGTAGAAAAATCCATTTAAAAGTTAAGTAATCAAGCAAAAGTGAACGCGTATATAACAGAAGAATAATAGGGTTATTCCTGACAAAACTAAACAGTGCATTGATAAATATTGTGTGTATAATAAACAGTTAATTATGTTTCATATAGGTATGCTGTTATCATTTCCAATGTCCTCGATGGTTGCAAGGATTGCGAAATCTGTGAATTTTTTGTTGTTGATTGGTAGTGGTTTCGCATATGCATAATGCAAGGCCATTCCACAAATTAGCGCTTGTTTTGGGTTTTACCAATTTGAACGTTGTTTCGGTGAACCCCCCAATATAGTTGCGAGTATTGATATATTCTGGTGTGGCACTGTCATAACTATAAGTGAACTGCCTGTAGTTTAATATTGTACAATTCTGTTTCGGTTCACAAACAGGTATGCATGTCTCTTTGTACAATATTTAAAATTTATTTCCATGGGAAAAAAAAGCTGATATCACCTGCGCAAACTCAAACAAATGAGCGGCTTTGAGTGGAAGAACGATATAACTCCCCATAGTTATATCGTTTTTCCACTCAACGTTTTACTAAGAGGCTGTGTAGAAGCATTTGTAATGTGAATTTTATACCATTTATTCTCTCACTAGATAGAGCTACATTAAAAAAAATTGGCTATCTCAGTTAAAAACACAATTTTTTGGAGTTATACTGTTCTTCCTAGTGTTGTCGTCTAGATCTAGGCTTTCTAGACTCTTGTCTTGTCTTGTCCAGATTTTCAAGACAAGACAAGAGTTTTTTAATCTAGGTTTAGACTTTGTGAAGTCTTGATATTTCAAGACAAGACTTTAGTGAAGTCTTGTCTAGACGGCAACACTAATTTAGAAGGAAAATTACTTTTGCATTCTGAGAAAATGGCGTCTAGAGTCCGCCATATTGAATTTTCCGTGACGTCATATACCTTATTTGTAATCTTCTCAACAAAACCTTTCTTTTTATACCAATATCAATGTATTTAGATTATAGTGTTGCCGTCTAGATCTAGATTTTCTAGACTCTTGTCTTGTCTAGATTTTCAAGACCATACTAGCAAAAGTCTTGTCTAGAAATTTTCAATACAAGACAAGAGTTTTTTAATCTAGACTTAGACTTAGTGAAGTCTTGATATTTCAAGACAAGGCTTAGTGAAGTCTTGTCTTGATATTTCAAGACAAGGCAAGTCTTTGAAAGTCTTATCTTGTCTTGTCTAGACGGCAACACTAGTTCTTCCACTCACCGATTTAAATAAATAAAGGACACCTTTTCAAGTTCACAAAATAGAGGTCAGACATAATATTATAATATATCAAAATTATTTATAAACAAGGGTGTTATACAAAAAAGCACGTTTGCACGTTTTAAAGATAACCTTACGGCCTTCAAGAACGGATGCTATTTCATACATCATAAAATTATATAGGTAACTATATAAAGTGCGTTCCATTATTCCACGATTTATGCACCGCATTAGATTCTATTTATATTACAATATCAATTTAATATTTCAAAGCAAATCTGTATAGTCACCACCGGCTTTAGGTTGAGCGACCGTTCAGGATGCCAGATACGAAGGGGCGGCGGAATGCTGGATTTTTTTTTATCGCGGATCAAAATCGTTGACAAAAGTGCACAACCCGCAAATTGTTTTGCTCTATCAACACATATTATATCTAGTCAGATTTTCATGATCTACTCAATTTTTGCAAAAAGCTGTATTCTAAAGAGATTTTGACAGTTGACTTCATAAAGGGCTCTGATAAACTAATCAAATTAATAAAACAAATAGGGAAATCTGCAGTCATTGAAAAAAAATTGTTCGGACAGAGAAAAAAAAGGGTGTGGGTCTTGGGACCCCCGACAGATGTGAAACATCAAAGAAAACGTTATTGAAGTCGGTGGTATTCTCTATGTAGTAGTATATATTTTTTCAAAAGCAGCAACTAACTGTTATGCTGACGTAATCGTATATACTGCACTGTAACACCGCGTGTGTTACAGTGCACGCCTGAGCCAAGAGAGAGAGAGAGAGAGAGTGCCGCAGTGGTGGGGAGAACAGCAGCGAAGGAGCGGACCAAACATTTCGTTGCATATTTCCCCTCACGCGGCTGTTCACAGCCCGACATAAGATGCTTCACATCAAAAATCTCGTCTGGAGCATCAAACTCGTTAAGGCCGGTTTTGATCATAGCTAAAGATGAAGTTCTTGAGTGATAATACAGCTCACTCTTCACAGATTTATTGAACACACGGTATACCTAAGTATTTTGAATTGTTGAAAAAAATTTCGACACATTTTTAGTATGATTCAATCCACGAACATTAAGTGAAATAGGTTTCTTTTTATTATTATTCGTATATGCATATCTATCAGAGTAGGATAAAAAAATACGTTTTCGATCACAATCGTTTTTCTCTAAATTACTTAGGTAGGTACATATTATTATTATTATTGGTATAATATTGTAAGTTTATGTTGCATAACATCACATAGTACTTGCAGTGCGTGGGCATCAAACAAACTAAAACAATAGTCACTCACCTGCAGTGTATAGCTTTAACAAACAAATAATATTTAAACAATTCACTGTTTCAATAACACGTGAAAAAACAGACCATGTAAGTATTACGTGTTGGTATTTGTTAAACATAATCAGATTTTTTAATTAATTGAAATAAACTATTATTATTTACATTTCTTTTTGTTTTGGTTTACTTTTTCCTGTATAACAATAAATAATTTTTTGAAGCTATGCTTCTATAGGCGCCTTAGACGATTTCTGGGAGGGGAAAAACTTACGGTTTCGCGTCACGTCACCGACATGCTCATATTAAAAATATATCTACTGTCCGATCCTTTTGAAAATTAATATCTGAGAGTTTTATAGGACACAAAAAATAAAATGGCATCAAATTTCAAAATGGCGGCCATATGTACTTTTGTAAAAATTATCTGATCTTTTTGAAAATTGATATTTAAGAGTTTTATAGGACACAAAAAAATAAAATTGCATCAGGTTTCAAAATGGCGGCCATATGTACTTTTGTAAAAATTATCCGATCTTTTTGAAAATTGATATTTAAGAGTTTTATAGGACACAAAAAAATAAAATTGCATCAGATTTCAAAATGGCGGCCATATGTACTTTTGTAAAAATTATCCGATCTTTTTGAAAATTGATATTTAAGAGTTTTATAGGACACAAAAAAATAAAATTGCATCAGATTTCAAAATGGCGGCCATATGTACTTATGTGAAAATTATCTGATCTTTTTGAAAATTAATATTTAAGAGTTTTATAGGACACAAAAAAATAAAATTGCATCAGATTTCAAAATGGCGGCCATATGTACTTTTGTAAAAATTATCCGATCTTTTTGAAAATTGATATTTAAGAGTTTTATAGGACACAAAAAAATAAAATTGCATCAGATTTCAAAATGGCGGTCAAATAATAACTTTTTAATTGTATTGTCTATAGCTTTGATAAATTCGGTTTTATATACAATGCGTAAAAAGCATAGCTTCTGTCGGGTGTCCCATGACACCTCTTGACTTTTTTTAAATTGTACTTTAAGGTGATGTCTAGTCATAATCCGTTGAATTTAACCGTGTAAATCAGCACATTGCAATTTATACCTTTGATAACTTTTTCCGGCAATTTTCTTATGTAAAGTTGATTTTTCCGCATATTCGGTCTCGTTTATATGAGTTTTAATTTCAAATGGATCCAGCAGTTTCTAAGATAATCGTTCACATATAGAGGAGAAGGTGGCAATATGGAACCCTACTTTGTTTTCCTTCGGTAACTGGAAGGGTTTTACTAACATGGAACCCCTTGAAAAATGAAAAATTATATTGAAATAAATGTATATGTTGCTACAAAAACATGATATAAACACAACTAAACTTGAAATATCTTTAACAGTGAAATATTACGATTCTTAGTGACAGTAGTCACAAATATTGACACATAAAACATAATTGACACATTACACACTGAATCCATACTTCTCCTCATATGTCTTCTAAGGGTTCCATATTAACAAAATCACGTGTTGCAATACATCGCTTAGCATATTGTTCAAAAGTTAAATAAGTGCAATTTTATCTGTTAGGTTTTGATAGAAAGCCAGTATTTTGGCTGGTAAAATTATCAAACATCGAAGAATCGCATGTAACTCACCTGTATGTTGACATTAAATAACACAGATAAAGTTTTGTTTTTCAGTTATACACATAACCTCACACTATTGAATTTGTACCGCGTTCTATGCGCTGCATTTTCCCACACGACTTGACTTGTGAGTAGCAATTGATATTTAGGTAACTAGAAGGTAGATGTCACTACCGACTTTTGATTAACCAGAGGTTCCATATTACCGGCAGGGTTCCATAATACCACCTTCTCCTCTATATACATAGCTGAAAGCATACAAACGTAAATGCACGTCGAATTGATAACATCTTTTTTTAAGTCGATTAAAAACTAAAATTCGAAGAGGAT
This sequence comes from Mongoloraphidia duomilia, assembly GCA_039654895.1. Taxonomy (NCBI): domain Eukaryota; kingdom Metazoa; phylum Arthropoda; class Insecta; order Raphidioptera; family Raphidiidae; genus Mongoloraphidia; species Mongoloraphidia duomilia. Next base: position 16,408,113 of record CM077516.1, on the reverse strand, counting down.
TATCGTATTTCAGACATGTCAGAAACGATGATGATGTTTACGAGAAACTGGCTTATAAAAATAACTAGTTTGACCTATATAAACGAACAGCACACATATTCCATTTTTATTTGAGTTTTATTTTCCAATAAAAATTTCAGAGATGTGGTTTTCTCTTTTAAACTTTATTAAATGAGTTTAATGGACAAATAAATGGCAAAGATATATAAACAAAAATTATTATAAAAAATGTATTATATACTACGTTTCCGCAAGTGTGCAATGCAGTATAATATTAATGGATTATAAAAAATATTATGAGAAAAGTTTAACATTTCTCGTAGAGGTCAAATGTCCATCAAATAAGTGCATCATCCCTATAATCTAGATCTTAGGGGTTAGGTCATGTCTGTTATAAAATCGACGTATATACTGGGTTTCTCTTCAGTTTTTAGGACTGTTTTCTAGGATGGCGAAGGATTATTTCTAGTTTGGTTACATGATCTGGATCTTGACAGCCGGATGCCAACAATTATTTCAGTCAACGACTCTAATTTTCTCAAAGAAAGAATATCGAATGGATATCAAGAGTCAAGACGATATCGAGCCCTAAAAGTAAATAGTTCCACTACTAGTACTACGATAATAGTCAAAGCTCAGATCGCACAAAAGTCTACTGAACAATACTATCAAAATTGTATTACTTATTGCATTTCAGATAATATGATTTTAACGAAATTTGACACATAGTGCAGGGGCATTTCCTTATAGTCAGTGGAATATCAGGTACTACCAGGTGTTTTGCCCAATTTTTTGGCGGACACCCTATAATATGACAAAAATCTTTTTTTGTGTGTCTGTAACTCGTTTGCAGTTGGTTCTAGGCAAATTTTGGTAAAGACCTTTTTTATTGTAAATAAAATAAGGAACAAAAAATGTTTTAACAATTTTTTTTATCTGCTACCGTTTCGGAGATACATATAAACATGTATACAGGGTGTTTCTAAAATAGGGGACCGAATTTCTACAGAGTGTAGTATTCATCAAAATAAGTCAAAAAGGTCATAACATATGGCCTAAAATGCACCCTTATGGAGGCATAGCCCCTTCAAGAGATTCAGATGAAATTGGTTTTTTTTTCTATTATTTGAAGAACGATAAAAGTAAAATTTCTGGGAATTTGCTTAATTTTGCATGCTAAATAAGATGCACTAGTTAATTTTTGGTTATTAAAATATTTTAGAAACGCCATGTATCATGATTATATATATCTCCGAAATGGTAGCAGATATCAAAAATTGTTAAGACCTTTTTTGTTCCTTATTTTATTTGCAACAAAAAAGGTCGTTACCAAAATTTGCCTAGAGCTAACATCAAACGAGTTACAGAGACAAAAAAAAGATTTTTGTCATATAGGGTGTCCGCTAAAAAATTGGGCAAAACACCTGGTAGTATCTGATTGTGTGACTCATGAGCTATCCATCCCACGTAGTCACACTACTCCTTCATTACAAATCCCACAGAATTACATAAGCCCTTGCACTAGACATTCTTTAAACGTAGATCGAATGTTGCATAATATATAGTTTTGCGATCAAGACTCATCCCATGGATTAACGATGATTCAAAAGTTCTTAAATGTAAAAAAAATGAGAAAACAAGAAAGCAACATTACCTATAGCTTAAGCAACGAATAATTTGTGGATGGAAAAGTCGAAAGCAGAACGTTTGACTTAGGAACTTTGTTTGGACTAGTTAGGAGATAAACATACTAAAAGTCCTTACACCTCCGAGGTAAGCCCGAGGGGGGGGGGGGCACAAAGAAGGTTCCGTTTTTTGGTTTTTTGCTTTTATCTCGAAAACGGTGCGTCGTACGAAATTTTGTTGTACTACATAATGAAAGCTGATAAAATTCTCTATAGCTTTAACTTTCACACTTTTTATCTATCTCCATTCTTTGCCTAGCTATGAGCTTCAAAAAAGGGCCGATTTTCAAAAATGTGTTAAATTCTCTGTAGCACATTGTAACAATATGAATTTGCCAAAATCATTTCTTATGGCTCATCCACACTATTAAAAATACCCACACACTATTAAAAAATAACAAGCTGGGAGTACCTCCACGCGGTGAAGGCGGAAACAGTTTACTTTTAAACTGGATAAAACTCCCAATAATATCAATGAATAAAATTCTCGACCAATTTTTCAGACAATGTATTAACAAAAAAATACAACAAATAATTCAAATAATTGACGTTTCGATCCGGATTTGGATTTTCTTCAGAATCGAGCTAAAAAAATAAAAATTTAAAAATTAATTATTAATTAGTTTATATCTAAGAAATTAAGCCGTAGATTCGACAGATGAGGAGAAAGAAGAAGAGGCAAACGCTGAGGAACCACAACCAGGCCCGTCACGCCCAAAGAGGCGGCGAATTAAATAATTCATTTTTTAATAAGGTGGATGAGCAATAAGAAATGATTTTGGCAAATTCGTATTGTTACAATGTGCTACAGAGAATTTAACACATTTTTGAAAATCGGCCGTTTTTCGAAGCTCATAGCTAGGCAAAGAATGGAGATAGATAAAAAGTGTGAAAGTTAAAGCTGTAGAGAATTTTATCAGCTTTCATTATGTAGTACAACAAAATTTCGTACGACGCACCGTTTTCGAGATAAAAGCAAAAAACGGGACCTTCTTTGTGCCCGCCCCCCTCGGGCGTACTTCGGAGGGGTAAGGACTTTTAGTATGTTTATCTCCTAACTAGTCCAAACAAAGTTCCTAAGTCAAATTTTCTGCTTTCGACTTTTCCATCCACATTCCCCTTGTGAGCACTCATTGACTAAACTACTAAATAATTTATTGTTTTATTCCATTTTTTGGGTATCTAACAATTAAAATACTGCGTTGAGAAAAAATGAAAATCACTGTGCCAAGTCTTCACCAACCGCCTTTTAGCGTCTAGTTGATAATTAATTTGACTAAAATGTGGTGCCGGTTTGTGTGACATGCTAGTAAGTAGCCCCACGAAATTAGTTTTAAATTATAATTTTTTGAAATTTCCTGACACCAAAAATTAATTTTTTTGTTTTTTTTTTTTTAAAACGAAAATTTGGGTAAATTAGGGTATTTAGGGTAAATTAGGGCAAATTAGAGTAAATTAGGGTAAATTGGAGTAACTTAAGGCAAAGGGTGCTAAATAAGAGTAAATTAGGGTATTTAGGGAAAATTAGGGTAAATTCAAGAAATTAGGGTATACTAGGGTAAATTTGGGTAAACTAGGGAAAATTAGGGTAAATTTTACAATTAAAATACTGCGTTGAGAAAAAATGAAACTCACTGTGCCAAGTCTTCACCAACCGCCTTTTAGCGTCTAGTTGATAATTAATTTGACTAAAATGTGATGCCGGTTTGTGTAACATGCTAGTAAGTAGCCCTAAGAAATTAGCTTTAAATTAAAAATTCACAGATTTCGCAATCCTTGCAACCATCGAGGACATTGGAAATGATAACAGCATATATTATGAAACATAATTAACTGTTTATTATACACACAATATTTATCAATGCACTGTTTAGTTTTGTCAGGAATAACCCTATTATTCTTCTGTTATATACGCGTTCACTTTTGCTTGATTACTTAACTTTTAAATGGATTTTTCTACAGTATTTATTAACATTTGCTCAAAAATAACACCGTCGATCGTCGCAAATACCTCTCAATTAACTAGACATGATATAAAACACATTTCGAAAAAATTGCACTTGTTCAATTTTGCATGATTGCTCCTCACTTGATCGCGACACCGTTGTCTTTTGGCCTTGAACGAAAACTCGTAACTCTGCCCCCATATACGAACATAAACATTTCCAATGTTAAAACATGGCGTGAAGGAGATCTACCTGTTCATAGAACTGCTAGTTACAAAATCTCAAGCATATCTACATTCTACACGGACGTTAAGTCAACGGAGTGAAAATGCAAGTGTAAAGACAACGTAAGTTATTATGAAGGGTAGTTCAGAGACAGTTTTAGTTTCAGTCCTATGTGATCTCCACAGTTGGGTGTCGAATCACATAATCGTAAACTGTCTTTATTACATGAAATTAGATGCTTGTCTGGCCTGGGCAGTGATGAGGCTTTGTTTAAAGTAATTATTACTGTTGTATCGTTAGTTTGAACCTCGGTAGGATGCTCCTTGACACAAGCGACTAGGCCCTGCAGTCAAGGTCCATTCTGATTGGTCGAATACCCCATCTTGATGTCGTTTGATACACACAAACACACCTAAACGAATGAAACAACCAGGGCCGCAGCAAGGAAATCTTGCGCCTGGGGCCGACATTTCAATTTGCGCCCCCCCCCCCCAATAAAAATCAAAAAACGCATGATACAAGATTTTTATAAGATATTCCAACACAACCAACTGAAAAACATAAAAAATGTTCACTAATCGACTCCAACAACTCGCACTTTTAGTTTCAAAAAACAGCGTCTGAGAGATTTTTGAGTTTTCTTAAAAATGCCAAAAGTAAGAAGACCCCCCTCTTTGTACAAATTTGCGAAATTTTTGAAAAATAAATTCAACTCGATTCGTTTGATATTAAGTCAATTTATAGAAAAAATAGCGCTGAATCGACTCCAGCAACTCGCACTTTTAGTTATATAATATATTTCTATAGAAATTATCGCCAAATTCGTTAGCCGTTTCTGACTCATTGAAGATCGTAAATAATTTTTTATGAGCTTCGGTTTACTGAACTATCTCCCACAAGAAGTAGTGGTTACGGGAATTGTTAAAAAAATTCTATATGCTATTCCCATGTTTGAATAGCTTTCCACTAAACCTAAATAATGAATTGTTTGTAGTACTCTAAATGTGACATTTTATTAATATTTTCATTTAATAATTCAAGCATTTGCTTTGCGCTTGCTACTTTTGTAATATTAAATACGTAATGTGAAATACAAATTAATAATAAGTGTTATATTTCTTTCTTTAGTCCTATTTGCAAAAGTATTATTTATTGTATATTTTATATTTGTCGATTTGTTTGTTGGCAATATTTGTCGTTTTTCATGTCAAAAAATACAGCGTCTTCGGCGCCCCTTGCTTAATGCGCCCGGGGCCGTCGCCCCCTCCGCCCTACCCTTACTGCGGCCCTGGAAACAACTAACTAGTGAACTCTGTATACTGATATGGATAGTTGATAGCGATTAAAAATGGGTTTTGTATGCGGAGAATGTTCAAACACATATTCTTCAAGTGAGCTGCATTAATGTTCACAAAATTAGAATGAAAACTTTAGATAGGGCTTGTAATCTAATTCTTTCTATAAAAGTCGATCAATTTTGTAACATTTCAAAATAAAACCTAAGATATTTGGATGTCCAAAATTTATACAGTAACAGTGTTCTTGAGAAATTGGAATGGAAAAATAAATTTTAATTAAGTTTTATTTTGAAATTTCAGAAAATTGATCGACTTTTATAGAAAGAATTAGATTACAAGCCTTATCTGAAGTTTTTGCCTGTCTTGAAGAATATGTGTTTGAACATTCTCCACATACAAAAACCATAGTTGTTACGTTCATTTAGGTGTGTGTGTGTCAAACGACATCAAAATGGGGTATTCGAACAATTAGAATGGACCCTGACTGCTGGGTCTAGTCCCTTGTCTCTTTGACTAGATCGAACACTAAGATTTCCGGGACAATTCTGAGGTGATTGTTGAAAAAATAGGTTATTAAAGAATTTGAGTTTCATCCTGGATTAAACCATAGTACCTATACATAATTTACATCAACGCTAATGACCTCAGTTATCGGGCGTCTATAATCCACAATGTATATCAGAATAAGAAGTTATTTTTGATAAATTCATATTTTTTGGTCAAAGTTTAAGTCTTAAGTAGGTACCTAGTTAAGTATTGAAGAAAAAGACAAATTATTATTTGGCAAAATATAGCACGAATCCTAAAGGTTTCGTTAAAGTTATGTATTTCCGGGACAAAAGACTTAAATTCCGGAAATCTCGGCCTTCTGGAATTCGAATGTAAATACATAGTTATGTATTTATTGTAATAAAATTTCTCAATATTAAGATACCTACCTTAAAATATGTGTAATACATTTTTATGTCGAATCTCAATAAAATAAAACTTTGTTCAAAATGATTAATATATAATATTATATGATACTTCACATTCAAATTATAAACAAAAAAAAAGTCGCTCTTAAACTTTTAAGATATTTGGATGCGGTTATTAGAGGGTATTTCGAAACCACAAATAAAGTTCTCTGGAAATAATAAAAATAATGAAAATATTATGCATTAAAGGGTTGACTCAAGAAGGCAGTTTTAACTTGACAATGGTAATAGTAAAGATTGTTTATGTCACAGATAAGATCGGATACTGTGAAGAAAGGTTAACAGTAACGTTATGTAGTCGTGGTGGTAACACTACGATTGTAGTCAATCCATTGAACAAGTCTGAGTGTATTATACGAGTAGTTATAGCATATTACCTTTAATCGGCTCTGATGTATTCAAAATATGAATAATGTCATTATGTAGAAATGTATACACCTGTCTATCTTTTCATGTACATATACAGGGTGTCCAAGACTTGCGTTGTCGGCCGATATATTGATTTTGAGTGAAGATAGAAAAGAAGTTTAAATGCAAAAGTTGTATAAACTTTAATAGTGTTTAACCTAAAAATATTTTCAATTATACATCCTGTCCCATTTAAGCGTGGCAGACCAAAGTTTTGTTTTTTTTTTAACTTAGCACCCTGTTTTTATTTGTTTTTTCAATTATGCACCTAAATGTGAATAGAAATTGTAAGGAAAGCCATGCTCAAAAATTCAGTAATTTTTGAGTTATTCAAGTTTTTCAGAAATTTTTGACACATGCAGACCTTTACCTAAAATTCGACATAGCCAAAACAGAAACCTTTATCAAACTGAAATTTTGAGAATCACTAGATAGTAGACGGACAAATCAATGCCTGTCCTAAAAAAATGAATTTATTATACAGGGTGTTCAAAATAATGTACTTCTTTTACCTAACTTCAATCACGTGTAACATTTGATTGTTAAATACAACGAGGTTATTTTTTTGCTGGAATTGTATTCTTTAGGATATTTACTAACACTTTTATTAGGTAAGAGTTCTCCATACCTAAACCTAATATTTTAATAAAATTACTGAATTTTCGAGCATGGCTTCCCTTACAATTTCTATTCATATTTAGGTGCAGAATTGAAAAAACAAATAAAAACAGGGTACTAGGTTAAAAAAAAAACATAACTTTGGTCTGCCACGCTTAAATGGGACAGGCTGTATAATTGAAAATATTTTTAGGTTAAACACTATTAAAGTTTACACAACTTTTGTATTTAAACTTCTTTTCTATCTTCACCCAAAATCAATATATCGGCCGACAACGCAAGTCTTTGACACCCTGTATATTGGCATAAACAGTTCTAATAGGTACCTACCTATAAACAGTTAAGTAAAAAATTGATTTCTTCTTTAAACTGTTTTGAAGACAAGTTTTGTATACGATTTGAAAGTTTCGTGATTTTTACGGGTCTGTATCTACCTCCGAATGGAATCCTATTACTAAGCCTAGGATGTCAGTCCGTCCGTCCGTCACAAGGCTCTATCTCACAAATGTGGTAAGAGGTAGCTAGTTGACATTTTCACAGATTGTGTGTTGTTGTGGCATGAATTCTGGTAAATAATAAAAAACAAAAAACTTAATCCCTAAGAGACTTCTCCATCCATGGATATATTACTCGTATATCTTTGATCTATGCATCTCTGTTTTCTCTAGAATTGAACGCTTATAGGTAATACTCAAGTATACCTTGTTTCTGCTGTACTACTGCTTTGTCTTGTAGAGCAATGGATAAGGTGTTCGCATGTCAGGTTCAAATCCGACTGGCGACTTGTGTTTCTTTTTTATATTGCAAATATTTTGGAATTTTTAGATTAAGAAATTTAATTTAATAAAAATTTAGGAGATTTTAGGATCTACAAATGAATGTAACACTCTATTTTTGTTTGCAACGTTTCGTCGGAATTCCCGACTTCCTCAGGCTCTATAATATTACAAATACAAAAACAAAGCAAATTAGATTATGTTAGTTAACCTATATAAAATTGAAAAAAAAATTTTTTTTAAAATTCTTTTACTTCGAAATTCAGCTTTACATTGGCCCCAATCGTTAATTTAATTTAAAAATAATTTCAAAAAAATAAATAAAATTTAAAGAGGTGTATTTTAATTTATTCCTTTCTTACTTGTACGGAACCCACAGCACGCGAGTCGAACTCGCAGTTGACCAGTTTTTAGCCACGATGCGACGCTGTAGTGACATTTCGAGGTACCTGCGTAACAAAATATGTATAATGATAATACAATTTTCCAGAATCGTCTTTAGTCAATGAAATGTAGTTAAGTAGAATCCGTGAGATGAAACTGAGTCTTGTTTATATATGTGTATGTAACCGCAATCCTTACAAAACTGTTGAAATATTAAACACCACGACAGGGGTTTAAATGAAAACATTACATAATATTCTGTGCTTACTGCACTGGAAAGTAAATTATTATGCTTTCTACGCGTATAATAATACAAACCGCATTTATTTAGAGGTACCTATAGCTGATCAAGAACACAGTATCCCTGTCATTTAGCTGCGATATTTTTCAGTCGCGCCCCCTCTTGTCTTAAGACCGACGTGCGTTTGTGCGCGGCGAAGGTAGTGGAAAATTTTATAATTCATTGATTCTAATGGCCAATGGGGTTTCACTAATTTGTCAGAAGCGCCGCGAAGAGGAGAGACTCATTAGAATTAATGAAATGTAAAATCTTCCACTAACTTGGCGCCATCACGCTTTGCTTGGCCTTTACGTTAATAATAAAAATGTGAAAACTACATAAAACGCGTTAGGAATTATAACGAAACTTGTAAATTAACTTAGGTAGGTAATCACGTGAGGTACGAAAAATGTCCGCACTATACATCTTCTCATTTGTATAATGCACTTCCTGAGTCCATAAAACTTATTGAACCCTTTAATAAATTTAAAAAAAAATTAAAAGAATATTTGTGCGATAAACCATTGTACAAGTTAAATGAATTTTTTAATCGTTAGTACCAAACCATTCTGACTATGTACATACAGCTATGTTTTTAAGTACAATAAATTTATTCTATTCTATTCTATTCTATTCTATTCTATTCTACTGTTTCAATAGATTTTGTCTATACATTTTTTCATAAACTGTCCTTTTAGTCTAAGAGCTTATAGACCCAGAGCTAGTGACAATTTTTTGGTGTTATTTATTCAAGGGCTTATTTTTGCGGGGATGTTGAGGGAGGCATATTAAAGTGTCTTGAGTTAGGATTTTGCTAGATAGCGGTATGGGAGGGATGCAGACCGCTCCCAACATGTAACAAAAAAAATTGTCACAATTATTATTGATTCAAGGCTGAAATTGTTTGTATAGCTTGTCGATGACCCAATAATGCCATTATAATATTTGCAGATCGATTGATCGGTATTAAAGGGGTGGCAGATCACTCTAAACGTGTCATGTACCCGACGAAATTTATATTATTAGTTCAAGGTTCAAATTTTAATATGTTGTTACGGCGAGTGTTTTAAGCTTAGATTTAAATTTGCAGAATAAAAAAATTTGCAGAACTAAAAAATAGCACAAATATACTACATAACAGGTGAGATGACTAAATTTTCAATACGTAAGGTTCGACTGTATTATAATATTATATTCTTAAGAAAAAAAGTAGAAAGAAGAATAAAACAAAACAACGATTCTTTTAATATTTATTTGACTTTTGTAAAAAATATTTGAAATTGGATCCTACATATCTATATTAAAAGTTGACGATTTAATTTAAAATTTAGACAGTCATTTCTTCTCTTTTTTTTAAATTAAACTTTTATATCGATGGTCTCGAAGAAGACTATCGCATCTGGAAACAATTTTTAAGGAACGAAAAAATATTATTATGTTATTTACGTATATTTAAACGATCAATTTTTCTTTTTGGATCGAGGTTTACTGTGTACACCACGAAGTCCAATATCTTTTAGTTGTGGCGTTAGATGGACCCACAATTACGAAAACTATTTTTCCAAGTAATGACTAATGAAGCCCTAAATTAAATCTCATGGAAAAATATGAGCATATAAAATTACCGGCTAGCTGTTGACATGCGTGTATCAGATACGTGATTTAAACTCCGCCCCCAAAGGGAAGGTAATTAGAAAAATACATTTTTTCCAGTGAAAGTTATTTTACAATATTTAAATGAATGCATAATGACTGCAAACAGTATATTTTTACAATTTATAAGGAATGACATTTTAGATTTGAATAAAAGGAGCCTGCACATCAAGTTGCCAATAAAAATCTTTAGAGGCGCTGTACCATCGTTATAATTAACGTAATATTATATTTGACAGGTTAATTTTTTGAAATATTAAGAGTTACTGAAATTTTATGCATCATGAAATTGTTCATAATATAGTTTGGTTTGTAAAATGTGAGGAATAATAAATAGAATATGTAATGCACGCGTCTGACGTTAAACCACCCTTACATTTTACCGCATCGACTTTACAGCATCGATGCTTGAAACACAATCAATTACAAAACCTTTAAAAACATGAACTGAACACAAAATTTAAAACTGACATTTATAACGATGTAAACAAAACGAAAATAGCGCCCTCTCTTAGACAATAGCTACACTTTTTTAGTTATTGATAGCAGCCACATTTACAGTATCTGTCATGAGTGACTTATTATTCAACAATCTGCTATTATTATTAACAATTTCGTCTTGAACTTCAGCATATCCATTTGTTGTCTTCCAATTTATTTTTTAAATGACTAAAAATGCCTCTTCATTGAAAAAAATATTTCAAATCCAATCTCAATTCCTATTTTTATTTATTTCAATACATGGACCCAAAAATGTTTATTGTTTAATACCAATATCATCTATATAGATTCTTACTGATCACACAAATTGACTGGACTTTCAATATAATAAAAGCTGCTATGTTGTGAGAAAGATTGGGTTAAATTACATAATATGGTGTAGCCATCTTTTGAAATGAGTAAACTGCGGGCCTTTTTAAACGACTTAAAAAAGGAGGAGGTTCTTTATTCGGCACCTATGTTTTTCTTATGTATTGTCACCAATTTCTCCTGCATTTGTAAACCGATTATTTAATAGGGCATACCTTCGGGGTGGTCCCATATAAATTTTACTTAAATCGGTTCAGATTTTAATATAAAGTGAGTAACGGATTGTAATACCGTTAAGGTAAATGTCAGTTTTGACACAGCTTAAAAATTTTGTAGAAGTGAGCCAGTTGTCAAGCGACTGTCTGACATATAATATAACTTGTGACACAGTTAAAGTAAATAAGTGTTTTTCTTTTTTTGGTTATTTAGTAATCAAATATCAAAACAGAAGTCGATTAATAACATGCAAACTACATATTATATTGTAAATCCACTAAAAAGTAAAAAAATACTTTTTAACAAAAAAAAACTTCAAAAAAGTCACTAAAAAGGGGAAAATAATACATTTTGAGGTCGGCGCCAATTTAATGAAATAAAATTAGATAATAATATATATAAAAAGTTTTAGTAATTAAATTGGCGTCGACCTCAAAATTTTATTATATTTTCCACTTTTTAGTGGCTTTTTTGAAGGATATTTTTTTTGTTAAAATGTTTTTTTAATACATGATGTATTTGCACGCATTCACCAGTTTTAGCATACAGATTTATTGTAAATAAAGTAATTTCAGTTATGATAGTTTTCATTTGACCGTCGATATGAGTAACGCATGTGCGCTGAGCGTGTGAATTAATGAAACCAATTAAAAATGACAAGTTCAGTAATGGATCATGATTGAATCGGTTTACGCTGGGTTCAGAGATAAATTACCTTCGTTAACTAATTATTCAAATTATTTTTTCCAATCACTGCCATAAGCACTAATTGATAAGCGTTGATTCATTAAAATTGTTTCGGCTAACATATATTATTTGTGTAACATCTACATAATGACTTACTTATTACACAAGTGACTAAACCCTGCAGTCAGGATCCATTTTTATTGGTCAAATACCCCATCTTGATGTCGTTTGACACACACATACACCTAAACGAGCGTAACAACTAACTAGTGAACTCTGTACTAATATGGATAGTTAATAGCAATTAAAAATGGATTTTGTATGTGGAGAATGTTCAAACACATATTCTTCAAGACAGGCATTAATGTTCACAAAATTAGAATGAAAACTTCAGATAAGACTTGTAATCTAATTCTTGCTATAAAAGTCGATCAATTTTCTGACTTTTCAAAATAAAACTTTATTAAAATTTATTTTTCTATTCCAATTTCTCAAGAACACTGTTATATTGTATAAATTTTGGACATCCTAATATTAGCCCGGAAAATAAAGATTTTAGGTCGCAAATAATTCCAAAGGAGCTGGATTTTTCACAGATGGTAGAACACCTTTTGACATGTATTTTTACAAAAGTCCCCGGTTATCCCCCTTATGCTTCCCCCGCCATCCCCTTTTGAATATAATTTTGCAAGCCTTACGGAAAACGCTAATATCTCCTTAACCAATGTCTGAAATCAGACAACTTTTTTTTTGTTTTGTTCCTAATTAGTTACTCTAAAAAATTTCTCCTCTTCAATTTTGTGATAAAATCAATATATGCTTTGCAATTTATTAATAAAGAGAAAATATCAGTTTTTAAAATAATATTTCACAAAATATTTGCATTTAACTTTTTGATGAGCCTGTTTCGAAATATCTCAAAAACGATGATTTCATTTTAAATAGGATTACATTTCCTACAATTTTCATTCCTACAAATTTTCTGTGGTACAAATAGTAAGCGCGCTACAGCTTCTTGAAAATCGCACGCGCTTTTTGTACCCTTGGAAACAAATTGTTAAAACGTAATGTCCTTTTCAATAGCTTTATTTATTGTGTTCTTCATCGAATTTTAAATTGAAAATACACATGTTCATAAAGCTAAATACGCTCTAAATCGTGATTTTTGTCCCATATCGATATCGTTAAAAATTTAGAAGCTATAGCCAGTCAAAGTTGAAATCATCATACAGCCTTACTTTTTTTTTGGACACGTGTTACGAGGACTTTCCATACCGAATAAAAAAATGTCCGTCTAGTAACCTATAAAAAATTTAAGGTCCAATCTCACTAACTTGAAAAATTTTCAAGTTATAAGCATTAATGTTCATGTTTTTACTTTTTGACATAAAATTAAAACACTTGCCGCGAAGTGCTCTACTAAGAAGAGTGTTCGAGAAATATTAAGTTTACATATAGAAGCTAGACCTATTCATGGGTTATCTAAGTGAGTAAAAAAATTTTAAAAATTTGAAAGTGGTCACTCTACAGAGCTTTTCGCAACAAGTGTTTCAATTTTATGTCAAAAGGTAAAAACATGTCCATAAATGCTTATAACTTGAAAATTTCGCAAGTTAGTGAGATTGGACGTAAATAATTATTTATGGCATTAAATTTTCTATAGGTTCCTAGACGGACATTTTTTTATTCGATATAGAAAGTACTCGTAACGCGTGTCAAAAAAAATGTAAGGCTCTATGATGATTTCAGCATTGACAGGCTATAGCTTCTAAATTTTTGAAGAAATCGATATGGGACAAAAATCATAATTTAGAGTGTTCTTTGCTTTATGGACATGTGTATTTTCAATTTAAAATTCGATGAAGAACACTATAAATAAAGCTATTGAAAAGGACCAATTGGTTTCTAAGGCTACAAAAAGCGCATGATTTTCAAGAAGTTGTAGCGCGCTTACTATTCTTACCACGGAAAATTTGTGGGGATGAAAATTGTAGGAAATGTAATTCTATTTAAAACATTACATAACAAAAGAATCGCTTAAGTCGACCGTTTCTGAGATATTTCGAAAAAACAAAAACAATGTTAAAATTTCGTGGTTTTTTGGCTGCCAAAAGTTGTCCCGGTGTCATGTTGGCACGAATATATACAAACAAATAGTAGATTGTATATCCAGATGTGTAATGAACTATTACGGTGAGTGATAACAGTATGTAAGAACGAGTGATAGCGAGTTTTTACAGTCACACGAGCCGTAATACCATTACGCACGAGATATAATATATATGGAATTTTTTGCCATACCCACTACAAAATACCTACTTTTCACTTAATTTTCAAAAAAATTTGACAGTTCATTTGCGTTGCCATCTTTACTTCTATAGTATGCCGTGAAGTTCGTGAGAAAGTAATGGCAGACTCACGCAGGCGTTTAGAGCGTATAAACATAAGTTCCTATGGCAACCGCTTACTTCCCGCACTAGTGCGGAAAGTAAAACACTTTCCGTACACCTGCCTGTGAAATGACTCATTGAAGGACGCTATACATACATCGTAAGTAGCTATTTTGTAGTGGGTATGACAAAAAATATCTTATACCCCACCTTTTGCAAGGTACAATGTATCTCAAAACTACACAACATTTCTTATTCAAACCGATTTTCGTTGGAAGTATTTTATAAATTCTACTTCATTTACATACCAACTGTTGACTTAAATAAAAAAATCATTTTGAAACTTCTACATCATTTTTGAAGGCCTATCTAATGATACCCCACACGCTTATGTGCACTGGATTTTTTTTATCCCTCAGTTGTTACATGTATGGTGTGCCACCACTATTTTTTTCGTAATTTCACTTAACCATTGTATAGCAGTTCATAGAAAACACCTACCTTCCAAATTTCATCTATAATGTGCCAATAGTTTCCGAGTAAAATGACTGTGACATACGGACGGACAGACGGACAGGATGAAATTATAAGGGTTCCCTTTTTTCCATTTGGCTACGGAACCCTAAAAACGCTTCAATGTTAGATAAATAATTTTATTACAAATAAATAAATACAATCCATAAGTTTTTTAATTTTATCGCTATGCGTCCGACCGCTGCGCTCATTATTAACAGCCCACTTGCCCTATAATAACTTAAGTCTATCAATATATACATCATTTTAAAGCTACAAATATTGTCTACAAATTTTATTTGAACAATTTTTACCCTAACAGGCTTAGCAAAAAGTTATATGGAAATATTTTGTGAAATATTCATTTAAAAACTGATATTTTCTCTTTATTAATAAATTACAAAGCATATATTGATTTTATCGGAAAATTGAAGAGGAGAAATTTTTTAGAGTTACTAATTAGGAATAAAACAAAAAAAAAGTCGTCTGATTTCAAACATTGGTTAAGGAGATATTAGCGTTTTCCGTAAGGCTTGCAAAATTATATTCAAAAGGGGGTGGCGGGAGAAGCACAAGGGGGATAACCGGGGACTTTTGTAAAAATACATGTCTAAAGGTGTTCTACCATCTGTGAAAAATCCAGCTCCTTTGGAATTATTTGCGACATCGGGTGTTTTTTTCCTTTCATTTCCTGGGCTATATCTCAAATAATATAATTATTATGTTTCAAGGTCACTACACTATTTTTACACTACTTTTAGAAAGATGTCTGTGTGTGTGTGTGTGTGTGTGTACGTACGTACGTACGTATGTGTCCATTTCTTTCTAAGACGAAATCTCGAGAACGAAAAATGATATCGACTACGTTAGGGTGCCAATCGACGCGTATTAACGTAAATATGATCTGAAAGAAATTTTTTCAAAATCGGTTCAGCCGTTCTTTTTTCTTAACCAAATAACCTCCAAAAAAGTAGATTTTACACAATATCTCGCGAATAAAAAATTATATCGACTTCGTAAGGGTGTCAATCGAGGCGTGTTAACGTCATTTTGATCCGACATAAATTTTATAAAAATCGGTTCAGCCGTTTTTTTTTTTTTTTTTTTTTTTTTTTAAATTATTGATGTTTTAATGATTGAAATGATTACTTTTCTGTGTAATATCTAATTTAATTATTATTATTAAATATTTATCAAACTGGGAAGTTCGTCGTGTGGACCTCAAGGGTCGCACTTTAGTCCTAATAAACGACCCACCTCACGGCTTGTTAAATTAGGTTTTATTTTGAAATGTCAAAAAATTGATCGACTTTTATAGAAAGAATTATATTACAAGCCTTACCTTGAAGTTTTCATTTTAATTTTGTGAACATTAATACCTGTCTTGAAGAATTTTTTATTTGAACATTGTGCACATACAAAACCCATTTTTTAATCGCTATCAACTATCCATGTTAGTATACAGAGTTCACTGGTTATCTAGTTGTTACGTTCGTTTAGGTGTGTGTGTGTGTGTGTGTTTCAAACGACATCAAGATGCGGTATTCGACCAATCAGAATGGAGCGGAACTAAAAAATCAAACCAGCTGTTTAGGAAGAGTTCAGTCACAAACACACGGACAGAAGAAATCTTTATTTTTAACCGATTCTAAAAATTCTTTCACTAATAGAAAGCTACGCAGGGGAAAAAATTAAAATCGGTCACGCAGTTTTTGAGTTTTAAGCGAGACTTAATAGCACTCGGGAGCGAACGAGCGAAGCGAGTGAGTAATGCATTAATAAATCATAATTTCATCATAAACTCATACCATCCGGGAGCGAACGAGCGAAGCGAGTGAGTAATGTAATGACACTATATAAGCGAACGAGCGAAGCGAGTGAATAGTGTATTAACAAAATTCGAGCGAACGAGCGAAGCGAGTGCTAATGTAATTATAATATTCAAACGAACGAGCGAAACGAGTGAGAAGTGTATTGTACCCAAGAAATTACTAGCACCCGGGCGAAGCCGGACCGGGCCGCTAGTATTATTATAATATTTTATGATCGCTTTCTCGTCGCCATAGTTACATAGTTAGCGTTAAATATTTAAACGGTCCAAACGCGCACAGGAAGTTGCACTCCAATAAGAATCGTTTTGCATTAACTGTCTCATACGTACTTATTTTTACTCCATTATAATCAGCGTTTCCAAACTATGTTCCGCGGAAAGCCTATACTTATGTTTTCCGTGAAAAATGATGAAAATTAATAATAAATAAGCCTTGTATGATTTTAAATGCTGCGTCAAATTGAAAAATATTTGAAACCTAACCAAAGTGTTCCGTCATAATAATAATAATTTTTTGTCAATTGAACTGAAAAATACAGTATTTTTGACTAGTCAAATACAAATAGGTAGGCACTTAATTATTTAAAATAAGAATAAAATTCATTTAGCGAATAAAAAGCGTTTTTGACGAGCAATGCTTTAACCGTGGATTTAAATTTTAGGAAAGAAGATAAATTTCTGTATTCTGCAGGCAATGTATTGTACAAATTGACTGAAATATTTGACGGACTATATTTGAAAATGTTATTATTTGCCATTGGTGTTATTAGTCTAGTTTCGGTGCGAGTATTATACGAGTGAACTGTATTAGCAGATGTAAAATTAGCTATATTTTGACGAGCAAAAACAATACAAGAATAGATATAGAAAATAGATGCATGGGACGGTTAAATTTTTTTTATTTTAAAAGTATCTCGACATGAATCGTTCCATTTTAAACTACGATATACATTACTCTAATAATTTTTTTTTGCAAAATAAAAATGTTCTTACATTGTGGACTATTACCCCACCCAATGATCTCATATTTAAAAAAAGCTCCACGTGCTCTATATGGAGGGTTTGTTGCTCTCACCTCTCACGTTGCTAACACTCTGTATATTAGTTACGCAGGTTGATTCCGGGTAACCGTATCACACAATGTTACATAATCAGTGACGGGGCGCCATTGGCGCGTCGCCTCGCATCATCCGGAACCCCTCACAAGCCTTTCACATCAAGTCCGTCGCTCTGCAAAATCCACAGGGATTATAAATACACTGGAATTAATTCTATAGCGCACTCACACCGGTTCCTGGAATGGAGTCCAGTGTTTTGTGCGAGAAGTGCTGATTGCAAACAATTGGTAACACTGACTGTGGACTGTTGGTATACGCCCCAATTGACTTTGTGTTTGAACTATTCAAACCCATCGTTAAAGAACAGAATAATAAAAATTTCTTTTAAAAAAACCTTCAAAAAGCCACTAAAAAGAGGAAAATAATAAAATTTTGAGGACGGCGTCAATTTAATAAAAAACGAAGTCGGTTAAAAAAGTGCCGATTTAATTAATTTCTACTTTTTAACCGACTTCATATTTTATTAAATTGGCGCCGTCCTCAAAATTTTATTATTTTCCTCATTTTAGTGGCTTATTTGAAGGAGGTTTTTTTTTTGTTAAAAAGTTTTTTATTTTTTACTTTTTAGTTAAAGGAATCACACGCCGTAACTCGCTTTTATTAAACCGATTTCTTACGCTGTGTGATGTGTCAAAAAGTGACATTTACCTTGAAGGAATCACACGCCGCTACTCACTTTTATTAAAATTAGCCGAACTACTAAACCGATTTAAGTAAAATTTATATGGGATCAGCTTCGAGGTATACCCTATCCAATAAAAAAAGAATTTTCTAAATCGGTTTATAAATGACGAAGTTCTGAGGAAACAAACATAAAAAAGAGAGAGAGAGAGACCTAAAAGAGTGACCTCAAAGTTACTTATTGCTCCCCTCATGTGTCAACTAGCTTCAGTTGTATATACCTAGAGCTGTGATATATGCTCCTTCTATAGCTATCTCTGTTCTGAGGTTGCAGCTAAGAAATAAGCAGATCGATTGAATCTCCGCGATACATATATAAATAAAGTTTTATGGAACACAGTAATAAAGTAATGAATAGCAGCGCAGACCGCTGCAACGTTTAAAACTACCCTACATATTTTCGTTGGCACAATACTCCACCATTTACCCTATCCAAATATATGCTTCCGGCTAAAATCGATACCGGAAATAAGGTTTGTGTGGAATTCGTGGTTATAAAGGGTGTTATAGAAAAGTACCAGTAAATTGATAAATCAATTAAAATAAAAATATATTTTCACATAATATCAAAATATCGCTATGCTTTTAGATGGCTCAAACCAGTAGTTAAAATGAGCGCCGCTAAAAAGTTTTCCAGAAGTGGCAAAAATAATATTATGCATTTTCTTGTCGATTTTTATATTAAAAAAATAAATTTTAAAAAACTTTACAATGTCATCCTCGTTACACAAAATTTGGTATTAAAATAAATTATTATCTTAAAAAGCAAAACAACTTTTTCTACAAAGCATATAAATATAGGTAGGTACACTGAAATCTTTTCTGGTAATAATCCCCCTCATCGGTCCCCGTTAAGAGAATAGAACATACATAATAAGTTTGTTTATCACCTAGAAGTAAGGTAGGTACACATGATTCCACATGAATAGTTCCTTGTAGGGTTGTGCAACACATAATGTATACCAGTATGGGATACCTTCCAAGAAAGGTAGATCCTCCCTGAGGGAAGTTTTTTTAAAAATTTGCATTTAATCATTTTATAATTGCTGTAGTAATTCAATAATTTAATAAACGTGAAAAAATCTACTTTTTCAACTAGTTTATTTTGCAACATTTCATAGCTCCGTCACTAGTTGAAATTTTTGCTTTCAAACAGCTAATTTTTAAATAATTACAGAAAAAAATATTTTGTAAATAAATCGTCATATGCTTTAACAGTAAAGACAAATATTATTTCAGCTCGAAACCGACCGCTCTTTGACGACACCCATCTCTCCACTGCTGTCTCGACACAGCTTTTTCAGTACGTATGAATGCTGTATTCTTTCGTGGTGGGAGCCCTGAAGCGCGGTTACGACGGAGAGATGTGCGCAGCCAACGAGAATCGGTCGGCCAAGGGTGCCTTTCACTTGTGAAAAATAAAATAAGTAGCTATTGGGATGGATGATGACAGCTCATATTTGGTTTAAGTTATTTTGCATACTTTTATATCGTTCTTAAATTAAATTTCTATATAAAAATTAAAAATTATTGACATTTTTTTAGCTACATCTTATATTTATAATCAATGTATATAGTATGTGAATTTAATTTGAACATTGTAGACACCAATATGCATTGAATTTGTAATAATGGTACAGCAGCGTGTCTATGATTTACGACCATTTATGCTACAGTTGTTGATATTGGACAGCTGAGAATGAATTGAGTTATTAAAGTTGATATCATAACGAAAAATCAATGATGGCGCGTAAAATGTATTTTTGTCTATATGTTGAAAATATTCTATAATATATTGTATGTATATATACATATATACGTACTTAGTATATATAAGCAGATGAACTAGTGGCGTTAGTCAAAATTATCGGGTATCCGAAATAATGTTATATCCGTATCCATAACCGAAACTGATAAAAGACTCCTAATATATCCAAATCCGAAATCTAGAAATATAAGTGATAAAAATAAATTAAAATCGGTGTCGTCCATGATAATGAATAGAAAGTATGAATAATGGGAACTTGGACTGAATTAATAAAGCAAATGCTATATTTTATAAATTTGCTAGAAATGTCGTGGGTTCGAATCCCACCTCTGCTCATGGATGTTTTGTGATGTTATTTAGTTTTAAGTGATTAAGTGATATATGATATTTGTTGTATTTAAGACGCTAATGACCTAAGTTGTCGACGCGTCTATATATAATCCACAATAAATAAATAAAGTAATTTAAAGAAAAGAAATGCAATATCTAATTTGTTTTTAAACTAAACTTTTTTGGGGGGTAACCCTCTGTATGGGTAATAGCTTCAAAAAGGTTGGAAACCGCTGATTTAGGTCTTTAGGGGTTAAAAACATTGAGCCCGACAATACCGAAAAAAATATCTAAACCACTTCAGATCCTGCTAAAAATTAAAACCATACTCAGTTTGACAGGAACGGACTTACAAATTTTAAAAAAGTAAATTCTACAATTTAATTTTACATAAATTAAATGGTGTTAATGCACGTATCAAGAGTGTATAATAGCGAAAGTTACCCCCTGCACTCTTTACCTCAAATCCTTAACCCTTGCCTATAAAACGGTTCCCGCTCTCCCGACGCTATTTTTAAAGCTAAAGAGCTCGTTTAAACGCCAAATGAAGGACCGAAAATCACACTAGGTACATATCCTATTGGCGAATTTTTTGAAAAAAAGTTTTGGATACGTGTGAAAGATTACGTAATTTTTTAAAAAGTTGTAAGTTTTTTCAGGAATTTTTTTCAATTTTCGCCTGTAGGATCTGTAGTGTGAATCTTGATCCTTCATTTGGCGTTTACCCGAACCGTTTAGCTTTAAAAATAGCGTCGGGAGAGCGGGAACCGTTTTTAGGCGAGGGGAAAGGATTTGAGGTAAAGAGTGCAGGGGGTCACTTCCGCTATTATATACTCTTAACAAATACACTATTTTGTCGGCAGGGTTTAGTACTTCGGTCAATTTGTCTATTTTTGGTAAACTTCTTGGTTTTACAACATTTTAAAATTTAAATTCAAAAAATATTTTCTACTTAAATTAGATATAAAGTGTACCGACCTATCATATAAGGACTTGAAGGACCTTATTTGTAAGGCGTTATCATAGTTCATTTGCTTACAAAATTCCAAATTCTAATCTGAGAACCGATAAAAATTTCTATTTTATTGTCAGTTTATTATCAAAAACAATAATAATAAAATTTTACTTTAATTTTGTAAATATGGACACGAAATCTACTAAATAATAATAAATTGAAAACAAGAATTGGTACTAGACTAAAAATCCTAATAGAAATTTCTATGTTCTCATGAAAATAAAACAAAGTGGATACTGGACATATAATTTTTTGGGGTCAATGAAATACACTAAAATTAATATTTACTTTATATTCAGAAAGGAATGCGTCGACAATAATTAGTATATTATAAATTCTAATTACATTTTCTATAATAGATCACGTCTGTTTTACAATTTACAATGTCATTGTCATGCATAACAATAAATATTCACAAATGAAATGTATAAAAAATAATTCTTTTTACGTGTAGGGGAAAGGATCCAAATATAAAACCAAACAGCATATTATAAATTCACTTAAAAATATACAATATTTAATAATAGATTTGAATAATTTATACTGATTCAACAAGGATTCTTATCTTAGTAGGATCCTTTCATGGAATTTTTATTATACATACTGAAAATAGGAAGGTCCTCCCAACCGCTCGAAGCCAAAACTTGTTTTCAATTAAACGGAGACTTTCATTTATTTAAAAGTTAAAGTTTAATTTCTACGACCTTTATTTAATGGCTGTAACTCCTAAATTATGGATTTTAGGAGAATTTTTCAATGAATATTATCAAAGAAATCACTTGTTAAAGTTAATCAGTCTAATATTCAGATAAATTAATAAGATTTATACGGCTGAATTGTAATTGAAAAGTTTTCGTTGGAAAGCAGCCAATTATATAATTGATTCGAAACATATTGGAAAAAATTCACAGATTTCGCAATCCTTGCAACCATCGAGGACATTGGAAATGATAACAGCATATATGTTTATTATACACGCAATATTTATCAATGCACTGTTTAGTTTTGTCAGGAATAACCCTATTATTCTTCTGTTATATACGCGTTCACTTTTGCTTGATTACTTAACTTTTAAATGGATTTTTCTACAGTATTTATTGACATTTGCTCAAAAATAACACCGCAGATCGTCGCAAATACCTCTCAATTAACTAGACATGATATAAAACACATTTCAAAAAAATTGCACTTGTTCAATTTTGCATGATTGCTCCTCACTTGATCGCGACACCGTTGTCTTTTGGCCTTGAACGAAAACTCGTAACTCTGCTCCCATATACGAACATAAACATTTCCAATGTTAAAATCATTTTACCAACCATAGTCACAGTCAGGATTCTAACCTGAACATTTTAAGGAAAATATTAGTTTGGTAATCATGTCACTGTTGAGTACTGTAAGCTCATTCCGCCGCGAAAGTGGAAAGGTTCAGGTTAGAATCCCGACTGTGACTATGGTTGGTAAAATGATTTTTTCCAATATGTTTCGAATCAATTATATAATTGGCTGCTTTCCAACGAAACATTTTCTAATATTCAGTTTTTATAATTAATGAGTGACTTAATTGACTAACTACTTACTACAACTTCCTGTAAAGTAAGTTTACAGAATAGGCACATAAATAGCGATCCTTATACAAACTAATACTAGGGTCATAGAGTGAATACATACATCTTAACAAAAAAGTTAATTTAATCCGTGAGCCACATACACAACTCCATAAAATAATTCATGCAGCTCGTATCTCATAATTATTATTTGCACTCCATGAGCTGGCTTACACACAGTAGTGATGGGCGATTGTAAGATGTTTTTACAATCGAAACAATTGCAATCGTTCATAATAACAATCGAGTCCACAATCGACTCGGAGTTTGATTTTACAATCGAAATGTTCGATTGTTCAAGTCGATTATTTGTCAGCGAATGAGAATACATATAATCGCGATTCAAGGTTATATCCTAGTCGACTCAAGTCTGACGTTCACGTTACTCGTTCATCGCTGATTGTTCACTGTTCAGTCGGTCTCAGACCACTCGATTACTGCACAATCGACTCGACTGCAGTTGTTGACTGATGAACGATTATATATTATGTGGCTCTCGTCTGTACGATTCAGTACTATGCGACTAAGTCGCGGTGAACTATGAAACAACAATAATCGAGTCCAAGTGAAAACCATCGACAGTCATCGAGATGTTTGAACAATCGAGACAATCGACTAAAATATCTCGTAATCGCCCATCACTAACACACAGTATAAAGTGCTGTGTAGGTACACTCAGTCCATTTATAACAGCTCATCAAAAGAAAATATTAATAAATTTTATAAAGAATTTCAAAAATTTTAAAAGTCCGCTACCCCATCTACTCGTAAAAACTGTTACATGTTGGTATTTTTTATAACAAATTACTGTACCGATAACATTTTTTCGGGGTCGGCTGCCCCCCCCCCCCATTAGCACCAAAGGGGTGCTAACAGGTTTTGTACTATTTATATCTCCATAACGGTATTTCTTAAATAACCATTTTTTACTAAAAATGAAACAGAACTGAAAAATTCTCAAAAAATCGTCTATCGTGAACTTGAACCTCGAATATCTGGTAACGCCGGCATGATATCGATGGGGACTTTTTACACGTTTTTTAAAACACCATAACGAAGGGAAGGTGTATACCCCGTGTCCGGTCTCAAAAGGTGAACATATAGGGATTTAACATGGTATTGTTCATTTTTGCTGATTCGTGTTCGCCAATTCAACGTACAAGAAAGGCAATGGTACCTATCGAAAGATAAAATTATTGCGCATCAAATGATTCTAAAAATAAGACCAAAAATGAAATTTTTACTTTAAAATACCAATTTGAAATTTACTGATTTTGCAGTAATGATTTCAAATTATGTAGGCGAAAAACAAAACGTTAGAAACTCTTTTTATAACAGACTGGGATATTGTTTAGTTGAAAAGGGGCAGTTTTTGAATATTTATTATAATTTTATTTTCTTTATTAAGTATTACTTTTCGTTGTTTAATAATAAAAAACCAATTAAATTCTTCATTACTTAGATAGGTACCTGTTTGATTTCTTATTATAGTCTATACGAGTGGAAGTAAAAGCCAAAATACTTAAAAATGGCACACAACGTTAATTCCCTATGTTCGACTTTGAGACCGGAAACCCGGTATACAAAAAATCAGTTAATTGGGAATTATTCCGCAGATGGGTGGTTTTTATGTTTAAAATTACCGGAGTATTTTGTAAACAGTGTTTCCTTAGCTATTGTACAACTCATTGAGAAACAACTGAAAGTGTAATAATTTTAAATTATTAATATTTTAAAATCAATTATTTTGTTTGTTCCCAACATAAATATTATAGTTAAGAACAAATGTGTTATGATCAATGGCGGATTTAAAAAGTACTCTGGCTCCCCTTGTCTCTATTAAGTCTAAAGCGCACGCGTCCCGTTATTTGAGTTGCATTTGCTTACACGAGCATATTTTTGATCATTTTTATCAAACATTATGCTTTAAAGATTTTTACATGTCGAATTTCCGCCCACTCCTTTTTAGCTTTTATTTAAAATTTTTCGCCTCCTGAAACGTGCCGCCCTACACTTAAGTGTGTTATAGCTTATGATGGCAATACAATTATTTACTTTGATAAAAATTGATCAAACAAGTGCTTATTTTTAACCGACTTCAAAAAAAGGAGGTGGTTCTCAATTCGGTTGTATTTTTTTTTTATGTTTGTTACCTCAGAACTCCGTCATTTATGAACCGATTTGGAAATTTTTTTTTATTTGAAAGGATATACTTTCAGATTGGTCCCATAGACATTTCATCAAAATCGGTTCAGTAGTTCGGCTGATTTTAATAAAAGTTTGTAACGGCGTGTGATTCCTTAAGGTAAATGTCACTTTTTGACACATCGAGACAGCGTAAGAAAGTCGGTTTAATAAAAGTGAGTAACGGCGTCTGTCATTGTCACTTTTTGACACTGAAAAGGAAAAAATAAAAAACTTTTTAACAAAAAAAAAACTTCCTTCAAAAAGCCACTAAAAAGAGGAAAATAATGAAATTTTGAGGTCTGCGCCAAATTAATAAAATATGAAGTTAGTTAAAAAAAAGATATTAATCACTATACTATACTTTCTAACCGACTTCATATTTTATTAAATTGGCGCAGACCTCAAAATTTCATTATTTTCCTCTTTTTAGTGGCTTTTTGAAGGAGGTTTTTTTTTTGTTAAAAAGTTTTTTGCTTAATGTAAAACGATTTCAGTGTTGCAACGGCTAAAATGAACATTCTGTAGCGCAACGTTGTTCTGAAGTAAGGTTCAGAATTATGAATGTAAATTGATATAGGGTAACGGCCATAAGTAAAACATATTGCGGGTTACACACATTACGTACTGTTAGTTGTGGTTTACATCCTTATAACTATGTATATTATGTGTAATATACACACGCCTACAATAATAAAACGCCAAAATCTTCAGCATGAAAGCAATTTAATTGTTTACTCTTAAATTATTATTCAAGTTCATACATTTTTGCGGTTTTTGTTTCAACAGATAATTTGTCATTTCAGCATGTAGAGGTTAGGCAAACATTTGTAAAGCAATTTTTAACCCCATTTATAATTTTTTCTGTTTGATTAATAAAATAAGGCAAAAGTTAATATCAGGGTGTAGATTTTCGTCGCTTTTGTTTTGTCATTTTGTTTCCCGTGTCGACGTCACAGGGGTTTGATAAAATATGTACATTTTATTTTATGTAGAGCCCCAAAGTATGGTAAAACTAAATGAGGTATATGTTATTAGAGTAAATGATTGCATTTTTTCGAGACATAGCTTTTAGTCCCAGAGCCGACCTTGTGAAACTCCCCGGTATAAAGCAATAAGATGAGTGTCATATCAGATGAAAGAGCGTCAAAATCCTTACACAAAAAGAGATGTTTGAACACTCGAGACAATCGACTAAAACATCTCGTATCGCGCATCACTAATAGTAGTTTACACTATACATGGTACCTACAAATAAGTATAACACGCTCGGGGTGTTGACACTCTCGCCTGCTGCTCGCGTGCCAACATCACCCCTCGCGTGTTATATACTTAATTGTAGGTACCATGTATAGTGTAAACTACTATTAGTGATCCGCGATTACGAGATGTTTTAGTCGATTGTCTCGATTGTTCAAACATCTCGATGACTCTCGATGGTTGTCACTTGGACTCGATCGTAGTTGCTTCATAGTTCACCGAGACCGTGTCGGATAGTACACTGTCAAGAGCCATATAATATATACAATCATAGCTGTGGTCGAGTCGATGGTCGATTGTGCAGTAATCACGAATTCAATAGTGAATAGATCACAGAGTACCGACTGAACAGTGTGAACAGTGAACAATCAACGAGTCGCGTGAACGTCAGTCGACTAGCATATAATCTTGATTGTTATTGTGAACGATTGCAATTGTTTTGATTGTAAAAACATCTCGTATCGCCTATCACTAAGTACTATTACATCTTCCGCATTTTGTGGGCCGAGCCACTCGGCCTATCGGTAAAATTATTTGACACTGCACAGTTACATAGTTTCGGGTCATCTGTACTATCACTAGTATTATATAACCTGATGTTACCGCAGTGGGAAGGAATCAGAAATCTAGGCACCAACCATCAACGATGTAATGTACGATGATACGATGCCTTCCATTATTAGGCCCGGGCCGTACTCATATTATAACTGTTATACGACGACGCAACATCAGCAGCAGCAGATATAATGACGTAATGGACCGACGTTTAATGAGGTTTACATTTAATATTCACGGTCTATTAAACCCTACGTCGCTTCTACACCATCGTTACCCTGTTTAGAGCGCTCTTCTGTTTCAGACGGACAGGTATGCACAGCCAGTGCGATCAACCGTCATATTTTTTTATTATTAGGTACCTGATTTCGACTTGCTCTAAAAGGTGTTCTTTTAAGTACCGTTAGTGACGTCTCTGTTTAAATCTAAAAATTATTGTCTTTTTGTGTATTTCAAAATTGGAGAAATTAACATTTGTTTTTCTGTTTCTTCTTAAATTTATAGATGCTGAAATCCAAAACTGAATTTTTGAGAAAAAATAGTGTGATCCTTCATAGAAAAGCAGTATAAATTTTAAATTGGTAAAAATGTAATTTTTTTCTAAATTGTGTGTACTTACCTAAATGTATTTTTGTACAATTTCCTCTTTGAAATATTATCTATCACGAGTATTTACTTTTTGTAACTTCAAAAAGGGTTCTAAAGTGCTCACAAAGTACGATATGTTAATCTTGTTAGCAAAACCAATACCTATTTAAATTTTGAAATTGCTTTTAAGCTAATAGGAATACAAACAAGTGCATGCATAGCACTAATAATTTAAAGTGCAATGAATTATGCATTCAATATTAATAAAACATTAATTAATGTAGTTTACTACCAGCCGTGTTTACAGTAATTTAATTTTTAAGTGGAGATATTTTTTATATCAAACTGTAACAGCTTACTGCTCTATGGACTTAAAAGGATTTTATTTACGTTTCCAGATTGCAATAAAAAATAAATAACTTAAAAAATCAACTGCAAATACAGATATGAACTCTTTATTTGTTTTGGAGTAATTACATGAATTATGCATTTAATAAATACAGATATGGGAAAGATAAACGCAAAAATACTTTATTAACCCGAAATGGGATTTTGCGTGAGATTGACAGACAGAAATCATTCCACATTGTAAACAATTTAAATTACAACACATTCGTGTCAAAGGGTTGGGTAAACTATGGTGCGCTTGTTCCTGATGTATTTTAAAATAAAATGCAAGCTGGAATTTTTGCTTTGAACATATGTTAGTCTCGTATTTAATTTATAACTGTGTTTTTCTCTCGTGATACATAAAATAAGTTCAAAGCTAAAATAATCTTGTAAATCCCCGACTGCACCGTTAGAATTTCGCGAAATAGGATTTGAATAAGAAAGACATAAAATATCATAATACAAGTTGTAGATGTCTAAACTTACTTTTAAAAATATGTTTTTATTTTTTCTTTTTTATTTTTATAAATGTAAGCGGTATAGATATAAATAAAATGTTTATTAAAAAAAACACTTTACTTATTTGTCCTGTTCAGCGCCGTCCCTAGAGGGATCAAGCGGGTCAAACTGACCCGAGCGCCGTGCCAGAGGGGGGCGCTAAATGAAATTATTTACACTACATATAGGTACTAAGACTTGGTGAATTTGGCAGTGCGGAGGGTACTTCATGTACGAACGTACGTATATGTGTTCATTTCTTTCTAAGACGAAATCTCGAGAATGAAAAATGATATCGACTACGTTAGGGTGCCAATCGACGCGTATTAACGTAAATATGATCTGAGAGAAATTTTTTCAAAATCAGTTCAGCCGTTCTTTTTTCTTAACCAAATAGACTCCAAAAAAGTAGATTTTACACAATATCTTGCAGCGACTACATATATTTTTTTTCACATTACCTATTATACATTTTGTACATTTATGTATTAAATTTATCCTGTTTATTTGTTCTTTGCTTAAAACTCCTGTCAGGCCGCAACCAGTATTACATTACTACTAGCTGTGGTCTGACAGAGATCAATTCGGTTAATTATTTCAATTATATAATTGGACATAAGGGCGTTTCTCATCTATAAATACCGGCTAAGAGCCATTTTTTCGGAGAGAAATCCGCCGTCCGTAGTCCATTAAAATTCCTTTGTTTTCTTTTATACTCGTAAATCTTTGGTTATTTCTTTTGTTGTCATTTACAAATTTTGATTTTTGTCAAGCCAAAAATCAACTTAAATATTTTGTTTTAAAAAATTCCTATAGTATCCAGCTATTTTGTGTTATTTTCATTTTTGTTTTGATTAAACTTACTGTTGTGTTTTAATTAAATACAGTTTGATTATTTAAACTACCTTTCTGCTTTCTTTTAAATATACAATACAAGGAATTATTGGAGTATAATCTCCATATAAAAAGATCTAGCCAGTTTTTTCACTGGTTTTGTGACAGTGTGCGTTTCTTAGAAACTAATTAAAAAACTCTGTGTCACCACCATTTTGCTCAAGAAACCACACTACGTTACAATCTCTCGAATAAAAAATTATATTGACTTCGTAAGGGTGTCAATCGAGGCGTGTTAACGTCATTTTTCCGACATAAATTTTATAAAAATCGGTTCAGCCGTTTTTTTTTTTTTTAATTATTGTTAAAAATAAATAATAATTATGTTTTAATGATTAAAATGATTACTTTTCTGTGTAATATCTAATTTAATTATTGTTAATATTTATCAAACTGGGAAGTTCGTCGTGTGGACCTCAAGGGTCACACTTTAGTCCTAATAAACGACCCACCTCACGGCTTGTTTTATTTTTGTTATATTCTTTCTTTGACAATAATTGTAATTTTTTGCGAGTGAGTAATGTTATTATAATATCCAAGCGAACGAGCGAAGCGAGAGAGCAGTGTATTTATAATATTCAAGCGAACGAGCGAAGCGAGTGAGTAGTATATGTATAATATTCAAGCGAACGAGCGAAGCGAGTTTGTAGTGTATTGCACCCAGGCTTTCTTAGCACCCGGGCGAAGCCGGACGGGGCCTCTAGTTAATATATAAACATGGACATGAACCAACATCGTACAAAAATATTTTTTCGCATTCGTTGTAGAATGTTCGGCGCGTCGAATCTGGACTTAGCTTTACATTTTGAATAGACAAAACGCCCACACATAGAAAATTCAACTAAAGGGTGAAATTTTTGTTGCTATAATGTTGATAGCATGGGTGAAACGAGGAGATAGGGCAGGCATCAAAACAGCGATACAAATGAAACATTTCAATAAAATAAATTGAAGGATCTGTCAATACCTGTTACAGTGGACGTGACGGCGCTGACGTGCCTCTCCTTTTATTTCGTTGGTAATAATATCAACAATAACACAACTACGTTGTATCAGCTCCCACACAAAAATCATTTTTGTGTTCGCATTTTCATCCCCTACGCTTTTATTATTGTTAAAATGTTAAACTAATGTGATTGGAATTCGATACAATAAAAAATAAATATTTTAATCTATCAGCTTAGCCTGATATTGCCATAATATTATAGGTATAATTGGTACCGGCGATTCAACAAAACATCGAATGACAGGATGATTTTATATTTTTTTCAACGTTGTTCATTGATAAATTTTCTAGTGCATACTTGAATAAGAACTCGTATTTACCGTTAAAAACCATAATATAACATTTTTTTTAATTAAAATTGTAATTAATTTTTTAGTATTTAACAAATGGACAGATTAATTCACGAGGAAGGTTTAGATATATAATTTATGAATATTTTGTGCAAATTAGCTAGTGTTATGATAATATTTATCGATTAACTCCTAAGAGCTTCCATGGCGTGCGCTGCGTAAATCGATAAAGTTAACGCCCAGGCCAAACCGCTGAAGCTATTATACTAATACGCTTTGCAGGGGGAGAATTTCTCGCGGGGGGGGGGGGGGTAATTTGAACATTTTTTTAAATTCAATCCCAAAGGGGGTAAAACGGGGGGTGTAGGATTTTTTTACTAATCAATGCCCATAAGCCAAACCGCTGACGTAATTATATTAATACACGCTTCGTAGGAGGAGAATTTCTCGCGGGGAGGGGATAATTCGAGCATTTTTTAAATGCAACCCTAAAGAGGGTAAAACGGGGTGTAGGATTTTTTTACTAATCAATGCCCATAAGCTAAACCGCTGAAGCTATTATACTAATACGCTTCGCAGGGAGAGAATTTCTCGAGGGGAGGGGATAATTCAAGCATTTTTTCGAATTCAACCCTAAAGGGGGTAAAACGGGGGGGTAGGATTTTTTTACTAATCAATGCCCACAAGCCAAACCGCTGAAGCTATTATACTAATACGCTTCGCAGGGAGAGAATTTCTCGGGGGGAGGGGATAATTCAAGCATTTTTTCGAATTCAACCCTAAAGGGGGTAAAACGGGGGTATAAGATTTTTTGACTAATCAACGCCCAGGTCAAACCACTGAAGTTATTATACTAATGCGCTTCGCAGGGGGAAAATTTTTCGGGCAGTAAACTTCACACTGCAGGTTGCAAACGCTATGTTTCAAAATATTCTTATTAGCAGTTCTCAACCCTGCATGACAACACTATATTACATGAGCTATGATATGCATATATTATACTA
Organism: Mongoloraphidia duomilia; assembly: GCA_039654895.1. Classification (NCBI taxonomy): domain Eukaryota; kingdom Metazoa; phylum Arthropoda; class Insecta; order Raphidioptera; family Raphidiidae; genus Mongoloraphidia; species Mongoloraphidia duomilia. The sequence goes on along the minus strand of CM077516.1, from coordinate 16,376,228 downwards.
CATAGTAGATATTTAGCTGTAAAATTAATGTTAACCTAGCTAAACCTCAATTACAATATATCATATAGAAATATAGAATAGCGCAGCATAGGTAAATTAAAACAGCTCTTGAATAATATAAACACAACGATATAATACATGCTCCCCATTGCAGTACCACATTTCATTTTATTTATAATACAATGTAGGCTTTATAGGTAATAAAATATGCGTTAACAAAATAAAGTTTTGATTATTTCTTAATTAAAATTTTAATATTATACCGGTAAAGTTATTGAACAGGACGTATTATAATATCTTATGTGACGAGAAAAGGTCAAAAAAAAATTGATATTATTTATTTTCATGTTTAATTATTCTAAATACACAAATAACGTGAATCATATCTAATGTCTCATATTGGGGTGGCATTTTAGAAATATTAGATGCAGTGGAAATAGTTGGAAGTGGTTGACATGAAAACACAGCATGTACTTATATATCTATATTAAGGTCTCAAGCACAGTAAGCCAGGTACGAGTACGAGTGTACCGCCAGGTACAAACACCAAGCCCAAGTTCGAATCCCGATTAGGCTCTTAATATTTTATTTATTTTTTTTAATAATGAAAATATATTATGGGTATTGGATAACAATTATAAAAAAATAAAATAATTTATTATTTTATCTAGACACACGGCAGTGTGTCAGCCAAGCTCGTCAATTGAATAACTTTTTACTTCCCACCTCTACTATGGTAGGGAAGTAATGGATTTAGGCCGAAAAAAATATTTCGAGATTTTAACAGTTCTTCACGTTTTGAGACCCTAGCAATCGTTTAAGATCATTTTCTGACTGATGTCTGTATGCATGTATGTATGTGTGTGTGTGTGTGTATGTGATCAATTTTTCGCCTTCGATATCGTAAGAACAGAACAACATACGGCCATGCCGATTGTTCTATTGTGTTTATCAGCCTTTAACTTAGATCTGATTAGATTTTGAGTCAAATCGGTTCAGTGGATCCTGAGATATTAAAAAAAACGTTCTCAATGTCACGTATTAACATAGGTAAAAAAAATATAAATGAATTCTAGATGTTATGATATGAAAAAAATGTAAATATTTTTTTTCTCTAAAATGTACAGTTTTCGAGAAAAAAAGTATTTTACTAAAAAAAATAAAAATTGTACGTAAATCAAGGTAACCATGATTTTTGCTATATTAAGCTAGCCATCAGTAGATCACTAAACAAAAAAGAGGGCCACGTTTTTTTTTAAAGAATAAAAAAAGAGTGTCTATTTTTTGTAAATATTTACTAGGTGGGAAGTATAGGACTGGTCATCAGTCGAATTTTTAATATGGGGGGGAAAATGCATTTATTTACGGCCACCCGCGTTTGCGAGTAGTGTGGGACTCGGCCGAAGCAATACCCCTCCCTTCCGCCCTGCCAACCTGGGACCGTTTACGCACTACTTGATACAAAATAAAATGTCATTTTCTCCGCAATTAATGATCGGATTTGAAAAACAAAAAGACTGTTGTAAAAAGAATTGAGAGGCCTTTCGAACTGCGAATCGTTTGACACTCCTTTCCATTAAAAATTTTTGGAGTGCAATTCACCCTGCTCTCAGGGTTGAAGTTACGTAAATAATACTAATCGATTTATATGTCCCCCTTGATTCTAAAATTGACGTGTGCGAGCTTTTTTCGCAAAACTGATGTTAAGTGGCCAAAACTTGCCCGGACTGTTTTCATTGGCCCACTCTATATGTTAAAAAATTACATAAATGTAGCTTCATTTTATTTCTATTCGATTTGAAAATGATATCTTTGTATATTTATTACCGACGACATAATAGTTTTAACCAAATAATATTCAAAATTATTTTTTTCTTTTATATAATTTTGTTATCCTTTACTTTAATTATCATTCTTGTTATTTGTTATTCATATATTTTCTTTTATTATACCGATATTACTCGTCAACAGCGCAGCAGCGGCGGAAACTTTTAAATATTTTGTTATTCTTAGGACTCAAGCATGCTGAGGAGTTTACTTTGCGCCACATTCTAAATTATTAAAGTATTTTATAAAAATGTATAAATATAGCTATTTTTTTCTATTGTACTATCGTGCACTGTGCAGAGTCACCTTTAAGGTTTTCGGCGCCCCAAGCAAGTTAAACTTAAAATAGTTTTTTTCATACTTTTTAATTTGCATTTGGAAGATTCAAGGCCTAGGTGCCAATATGGTCAGTTGGCGAAGATGCCGACACTTTGAATTGGCCTCTTTTGCAAACATTTTTATTATCTGGTTTTTATTTTTTAGTAAAAACAGACATTTATACGTGCAAAAACTTCTTTTTCTCAAAAACTCAAGTAAGTAGTCATAATATGTGAAACATAATTTTGTTCTTTTCCGAGAATGTTGTAATTTAGTTGAGTACCAAAAGTATAATAAATTATTAAAAAACCTTCTAAATCTGTCTTTAGGTACCTATCTAAGTATATAATATGTTGACGAAATATGTTAAGCATTTTTAATCTAGTCCAAAACAGAGGCAAAGATACTCATAAATATGAAAACTTTTTGTCATACAGACATAGATAGCTAATATTATAACTGCATTATAATCGTTAGTCTAGACACAAATGACGCACATCCCTCGGCCCGCATAAATATTTTTGCGACCCTTTTCAACTTTTGAAAATTTCAATATCGTCTAAGTACCTAATGTATAAGAGCTTTCTGGAAAACTCCACTAAAATTTATTTGGAACAATGTAAGTAACATATTAATATGGTTCTTCATACGAATATTTTCAAATAAATATCGATCATTACGACTGACAATGTGCATGAAGGAGAATTGAGGACCAAGGGGTAAAATTGGCAATAAATATAGTGTATTGAGTTGGATCAAATTAAGTCAGCCATTTTCCATGAACAGAGAGACAAACATTCTGGAAATGCATGAAATTACAGATAGGTAAACGTTGCGTTACAATTTTACATATAATTGCCAGAATTGAATTTGTATTCTTTTAAAATTTAAACTACCACCGTACGGTTGTAAAAATTAAAAATCATTTGAAATGTAAAAAAACAACCCTGAACTACAAGATAAAAGCTACGGCAAGTTCTTCACAGCAAATATTTATACAAACATAATAGTATGAAAGCTGAACCTGTGAACGTTTGTGTGTGGTATGGTAGTTTGCTCGTACGACAATATCTTCTAAAACCCAAGTAGGTTTTAACATTTATGTGCAGAAATAGGTAATTAATTTATTCTGGACACAAATTATTTTTGAAGTTAATAGATAATATTTAATTGTTAGGTCTACATAACTATTATAAAAAATTATTACATAAATATTATGTTACATAACATTTTTTAAGTTCTTACTACTTGTTTTATTCAAATTTCACTTAAGCTATTTTTCTACATTCATTTAGTTTTCCAGCATTCCTTAAATTTGGAGTAATAAACATATAATAAGATTTAAATAATTAAAAACAGTATCAAATCAAAAGAGCAAATTGCAGTTCCGCAAAAAATAAGCATACCATATTGTGTTAAATAATTAACATCTAATATTCGAAAATACTGTAGTCTATACTTTATTATAAAGAGAAAAAGTTTGTATGTGTTTGTTCATCGCGGGTAAACCACTAAACCGATTTGAAAAATTCTTTCACTCTTTAAAATCCTACATATTCTAGGTACCTATATGTATAATATTATATTGCTACGGCAAAGGGGGATGAACACTGAACAGTGAGCTAAGTCGAGGATTTCATACGCGATTTTTGAGAAAAATTAGTGTACGCTAGCTAAACTATAAGAAATACAGTAAAGTCTCCTCATATTGATCTATATAAATATGAATTTAAGTAAATTTATAAAACTTGTTAAGGACGTATTATATCCTAACTATTGTTACGGATCAGCCTGTATATAAACAGCAGGCAAGAGTTCTGAGAAACGGGGTCTGCTTACTGAACAACTGGTACCTGCGCGAAAGTTCTAGAGAAAACGAGAACACACTAGGCTTATGCCACGCAGCATATATAAACAGCCAGTGCGAGTGAGTGAATCAATCAGTCAACGGTGAGTCACGCATTCAAGTTTACGGTGGATCAGTAATATAAATAGTGCCGTGATATAAATAAATGAACTGATAAAATAAATAGGTACTAGTGTAGTGGTAATAATTACGAGTTATTGTATATAGTTGTTTTGTTTTGCTTTGTAATTACTGTTTAGTTATTGTTTACTTGTGTTGATTGTTAGAACTGACTTTTCGTTGTTGCATTCATTATTATTGTGTTTTTAATTATTGTAATTAAATATTTATTCCTCCAACTCAGAAAACAGATTTGTAACACTATTCTCATATGTAAGCTCACTCAGTGTATTCATATACACAATATATTACTCATGTTCAGAAATTTGAATAATTTGTATCTTTTTATTGCTTACCTACATATAATTAGGCCTTGGCCTATTTGTAGGGTACTTATATAAATAAATGAGAAATTTGAAGCTCTTGATTATTTCGTTGCTAAACTAAAATCTACCCGGGCGAAGTCGGACCGAAAAGCTATTGTTATATTCCTGCCTTTCTAATCAAACAGTCTAGGGATTTTATCTTCACTCTGGCAACACTGGAACTCTATTCACAATAATTAATGTACTGGCAGTACTGGTTTAAATTTCTGATTATGTCAATCATGTTGATATATAATGTACATGAGGTACGATGCACGTTATCAAGTTAAGGGAGATGTATATTAAGTGATGCTTCAGCTGTCAAATCAAAAACTTGTAATATTGACATTGACATATTTTAATAGACTTTTATTTATTTTTGTATAATAAGCTGAAACGTTAGCAAATCGTTTTTTTTGTCGTAGGACTACGTTTATTTTCTCTAGTGTTGCCGTCTAGACAAGACAAGACAAGACTTTCAAAGTCTTGTCTTGTCTTGAAATATCTAGACAAGACTTCACTTAAGTCTTGTCTTGAAATATCAAGACGTCACTTAGTCTAAGTCTAGATTAAAAAGCTCTTGTCTTGTCTAATATCAAGACTTTAGATTATTTTCAAGAGCTTAGATTAACCGAGTAGTTTACTTTACCTACTACTACTTAGTTTATCTAGACTCTTAAAAATTGTCTAGAGTTTTGGCAAGAGTCTTGATCTAGATAAAGCAAGTCTTGTCTTGTCTCGAAAACTTCTAGACAAGACTTTTGGAAGTCTTGTCTTAAAAATCTAGACAAGACAAGACAAGGGTCTAGAAAGTCTAGATCTAGACGGCAACACTAATTTTCTCGGGTGTACCGCTACGGCACCACTCACTTCGATATACTCATGCAATTAGTCAAAGCTCTGACCGTAAAAAAATCTGCTGATAACACCATTAAAATGTTATTATTGAATTTATATATTATATTATGATGAAACACATCAAATCGGTGGCAAATTAATTTAATTTTTTTTATCATTTTTGTTGTCAGTATCTCGAATACGGTTCAACACTACTTGACGAAATTTATATACCTAGATTATAGAGAAGTACCAATTATTTACAATTATCATCGTCTGCCTTGCAACTTTTTTTTTATACCCTGCAGACCTCTCCTCAAATGGATAAATGTTCAATATATCAAAGTGTCAATAGTTGATACTTTTCTATAATCTGTATAAATTACGTTAAGTAGTGTTGAGCCGTATTCAAGATACTGACAACTAAAAATGATAAAAAAAATTCATTTATTCTGCCATCGATTTGGTGTTTTCATCATATTATTATCTGTTAAATTCAATAATGAAACTTAGAGTATAGTATTTTTCAGTAGATTTTAGTATGGTCAGAGCTTCAACTATAAGTAGGTACAGGGGAACGGGTAATTCACAAAATTTGAAATTTCGTAGGTTATCTTATTGACCCAAATCATTGAGTATATAATCAACGCCCAAATCAAGTGCATAGGCATAGCTGTAAAATAATAGTAGATATGTAATGGACAATATTACGGCGAGTGATGACAGTATGTAAAAACGAGCGTAATACTATTACGTACGAGACATACATGGTATATTTTGCCATACCTACTACAAAATACCAACTATCACTTCATTTTCAAAAAAATCTGACAATTCATTTGCGTCGCCATCTTTCTTTCCACAGGGTGCCGTGACGTTCGTGCAAGTAAGTAATGACAGGCGCACGCAGGCGTATAGAGCGAAAAAACAGAAGTTGCTATGGCAACCGTTACTTTCCGCACACTTGCCAGTTAAATGACTCATTAAAGGCCGCTATACGCACATCGAAAGTAGCTATTTTAACTTCCCATTGGAAGTTATTGTAATGAGTCCGAAAATCAAATTTTTATGTTTCAAGGTCACTACACTATTTTTACACTATTTTTAGAAAGATGTCTGTGTGTGTGTGTGTGTGTGTACGAATAACGTACGTACCTACGTACGTATATGTCCATTTCTTTCTAAGACGAAATCTCGAGAATGAAAAATGATATCGACTACGTTAGGATACCAATCGACGCGTATTAACGTAAATATGATCTGAAAGGAATCTTTTCAAAATCGGTTCAGCCGTTCTTTTTTCTTAACTAAATAGACCCCAAAAAAGTAGATTTTACAGAATATCTCGAGAATAAAAAATTATATCGACTTCGTAAGGGTGTCAATCCTGGCGTGTTAACATCATTTTGATCCGACATAAATTTTATAAAAATCGGTTCAGCCGTTTTTTTTTTTTTTTTTAATTATTGTTAAAAATAAATAATAATTATGTTTTAATGATTAAAATGATTACTTTTCTGTGTAATATCTAATTTAATTATTATTATTAAATATTTATCAAACTAGGAAGTTCGTCGTGTGGACCTCAAGGGTCGCACTTTAGTCCTAATAAACGACCCACCTCACGGCTTGTTTTGTAGTGGGTATGGCAAAAAACCTATTACAGTGACGCTGCTTAGATGAAAACGAGCACATAATGTAAACAAGACGTGACGCAGTGTGGAAGTAATATATAAAAAGTGTGGAATGGGAGTGTACCCTGAACCTATCCCATAAACAATGCGTATATATTATGACAAGAATGATAAGAAAAATGTAGAGATACATGGACTCTTCTATTAGGGTAAGAGAAAACTTAAGGGTAGGTTATCTTATAAGAGGGTTCGTACACCGACCGCGTGTATCTAGATAGATGAAGTGTCAACAGAAAATTTAAAGAATTTATTATTATGAAAAGGGTGTGAACGATAAACACAGCGCTTTATGTCTGTTTAGAAAGTTTCATGAAAGTGGAAAACGTGCGTGCTTCAAATTCAGATAACGTGCTTAATTTAAAAATTGCAAATTTGGTATACATAAAGCGTCTACTGGAGCGTTTTTACCTATTTATATGTGTTCTATTTTTATATTTATTTGCCGAGTAAATCTGAAAAAGCAGAAAATATGCAAATATCAACAGTAATGTGATGGTTCATACATTTCATTTTAGCCTGAGCAGAGTAAAAATGGGGTTAAAATTTATATGCAAATGAGTAAACAAAAAACAATTTTATTTCTTAATATTAATAATACATAGTATAAGACATTCGCAAATCATTTAATATCGAGTCGATATTATATTATGTTCTTGTAGAATATTGTTTTGTATTTAAAAAACTAGTTTATTTACACAAATTTTACTCAAATTTCTTTCACTACCTAACAAAATAATTTGGCATCAAGATTCTAGAGATTTTCATACTGATACTTAATTTTAGTTTTAAATTAACAATTGCGATGAATTATCTATGGTCTATACATTTGTTTTGATTTGCAAATTTCAGTTATTACCTAATCTGTCTGATCGGAAACTACAACTTTTTAGATTTTGTTTTTATAATAAAGAAGTCTCATGTTTTGGTGGCAATATTGTAAATCATTTTAAAAGTGTAAGTATTCCAGTTATAAAAATTAAATATATCTGTAGACTATTGATGAAGACTAAACTTTATCCGAGACTTTATCAGAATTCCTTTTTAAAAGGTTTGCGATGATTGAAAAAGGGATCCCTAAAGCAGGTACGTCAATCAAAATGATATTTTTTTAATGATCAAATATCAGTCAATTACAGTGATGAAATGATGCTCTCCATTAACACTAATTACGAACATATATTTGTCAAAGCATAACTGTACATTTGATAGATTCAGCGATGGTCCGAGAATTATGTTTGATATTGACACAATCCACTGTAATTTACTTAATTAAGGAGAATGGGATAGAAGTCAACAGATTAACAATAATACGGGGGTGATCCAGGAGGTCTAGAACACCCTCCAGAACAATATAATTTAGTTCGTTTTTTTAAATTTTATTCTTAAAAAAGGCATTTATTTATACAGCCAAAATAAAACATTCAAAATACATTTACCATTTTTTTGTGATTATAATATTGATACGTTCCTGTAACATATTGAACAGAAAATTAATGAGTGAAACAAGGAAGAAATTAGCAAAATGAATCTTATTGTTGAAAAAAAAAAATTTTTTTTCAACAATAGATTATCCCCTCAGAGCAAAAATCTATCTACGCCACTGGTACCGTTCTAAACAAAATAAACTTCAAAAAGGAAAATTAGCACAAAAACAGTTCATATTAAACTAAACAATACTTTCATGATTTTTTTAATCATGATTTGAAAAGTTTTAAAATTTGAAGTGAAATATTTTACGTGAAAAAATTAATATTGTTTATTTGTTCTTCATAGATTTGATAAACAGTTAAATTTACAAAAAACTTTTATAGCCCAGGGAAATTAGACAAAAAGAAAGCTCAACTTCGGAGAAATTAGGGAAAAGCTGAATTTTTGGTATATGCAGAACCTTTATATTGTGGTTCTAAAGAAAATGTCAAAAGCCCCATAATATTTTTTCGTAATGCAACCATTTTCAACTTATTTGCTTAAAATCACTCTTTATGAAAAACGAAATCGAAATATTGATCATTATGAGGTTCTTTCTTTTTTGGAAGTCAAAGTAATAAATTTTATTTTAACTGCACTATTTATACAGTTTTTATTTCACAATTCAACTTCCATTGTTTTAATGAATTTTATTTTTTTATTAAAATTAAGAATAATCGCAGGATAGTGGACAAAATATTTGGTTTATTTAATTGAATGTACGACGTTTCGTCTATATATTTAGACTTTTTCAAGTACAAAAAAATAACAATATTTATGAAAATTAATATTAATTACTAACCATAGCAATTAACATAAGATAGGGTACATAAGACAAAAACATGGTAACAAATTATGTAGACTATAAATTTTAACAATCAATAATAATAATAATACAAATGAGTATAATTTCATAACATAATTGTACTGACTACTTAAATTTTGAGTGTCTGTTCTATAATTGATTGAATTGTTTTTTCTAATAAAACACATTTCACTGATATTGCGTTTCTTCCAATTTGACTCTTTATCTAATATTTGAACTTCATTGAAAAGAAATTTATGCCCAGTGTCGAAATGATGAGATGACAACGCCGTCTTATTATCACTTAATAAGTTTATGTTTCTACAGTCCATTTTGTGCTGATAAATTCTATTTTTTAATAACTGTTTTGTTTGTCCCACATAGCACTTATTACATTCACAAGGTATTTTATAAATAATATTAGATTGATGTAAGATAGGCGTCTTATCTTTAAGTCTTGTGAATAACTTATCCAATTTATTTAAGTTATAAAACACCAACTTAATATTTGTGTTAAAAAATAATCTGTTGATCTTGTAGGACAAGTTCTTCACAAATGGAAATCTAACATAAAACTTGGTAGACTTAGTTCTTTCATCCACAGTATCCAACGTGTTATTTAGGTGATTTTGGTCCTCTATAAACTTATTAACGCATTGATGTATAAAGTTTAATAAATATTGTTATTTTTTTGTACTTGAAAAAGTCTAAATATATAGACGAAACGTCGTACATTCAATTAAATAAACCAAATATTTTGTCCACTATCCTGCGATTATTCTTAATTTTATTATAATCACGATGGACACGATTTCTAATATAATTTTTTTTTATTATTTTGTATTGTTTTACAAACTTGCCACTATGAAAGTTTTATTATTGCATATCGACCGGGCATGTTAAAATGGTGGTGTGTCGACTCTGATGATAAACGAACGAACCAATGTGGACGAGCAATACGAGGATGACAAGAAAACAGAGAATGTCGAGATTGCAGGACGATAAAGCGAGACAGATGTGCCGAAAAAAAGACTGATATATTTTTCACGTAGAGAATGTACATATATTATCACCGCTTCACTGAATATGCACTCATTCGTACCAATTTTCAGCTAGCAACGATGAGCCTCACTGAAAATCATTCATAAGGATGTGAATTACTTTTATTTTTGCTAAATAATTAAATGACTATATAAGTTAAATTGCCTGACCGTAAACAATTTACGGCATTTTACAGTTTTCCTTTGATGAGAAATTATGAAGAGAGCTGACTTATCCATTAGAAACAACAGGTCTTATATGAAGCTGCCGGGGCCCACGATTTTTTTTTCTTATTTATTGAAGTGAAAACTTCCTTAGGCGCGTTAGGTACTTTTTGCCTGGGTACTGAAAAAATGTGAAGCGTTCGCAACTACTTCCGTAAGAATTCGCAGCCACTTCCGTAAAAATTCGCAAACACTTATATCATAAAAACGTGTCTACACTCTTCAACCCATAGCGCAGTTGGTTTAGTCTTTGCGTTCTATGCATAGGAACCTGGGTCCGAGAGCTGATGGCAGCGTAGGATTTTTGGCGTTTTTTTTCTAAATTCTACATGATATTTATTTATATATTTTTTTATTTTTGTTATATTCTTTCTTTGACAATAATTATAATTTTTTTGAAACCAAGATGGAATTAATTAAATATACAATTTTAGTATTTTAGTAATAAATTATTTTTAGTTCATAAATGCGCTATAATAGATGACACCAAAAATAGAAAATCTGAAGTTTTCACTTCTGTCGTGTGGTCATAAGCACACACCCATTTTTTTAAATTAACAAAACAAACATCAATAACTTTAGTGTAGCATTGGTATACGCAATGTGTAGAAAACCACATAAAGCACCTCTGATGTCGGTATCGTATGCCTAGGACCCACGAAGATACTACAATGGACCTGATTAGGAAGATCAACTTGAAAGCCTGCAATAATGGAAGACTACCAAACGCAGCTGATGAAATCAATTCAGAATTCCCATCATATAACATTTACCTTGCTCGGGATGGAAACGTAAAAAAAACACTGAAGTACATCAGAAGAAGAAGAAATTCTAATAAAATTGTTATAGATTTTCTGGCAGGTATGGATAGTTAATAAACCCGTAAATCACTGATTATTAAGTTTTCGCAAAATGAAATAAAAATTTACTCACAAAACACTAACACAATTTCACAAATTTAAATCTCGACACGCTACTCGTCTAAATAACAAAAATAAAATCATTTGTAAAAGTAACTCTTCAATAAATTAATAAGATTTATACGGCTGAATTGCAATTGAAAATTTTTCGTTGGAAAGCAGCCAATTATATAATTGATTCGAAACATATTGTAAAAAATCATTTTACCAACCATAGTCACAGTCAGGAATTTAACCTGAACCTTTCCACTTTCGCGGCGGAATGAGTTTACATTTACTCAACCGTGACAAGATTACTAATTAAACATTCTCCTTATATACTTCAGAATCAATTGATTTTCACTGCATGCGAGAGTTAATTTATTATAGCTAGGTAATAGGTGTGAATCTTCGTTCTAGCGAGAGCTCATCATGAAATTTCACTTTCATGATGAGCTCTCGCTAGAACGAAGATTCACACCTACTACCTAGCTATAATAAATTTATTAACTCTCGCATGTAGTGAAAATCAATTGATTCTGAAGCATATAAAGAGAATGTTTTATTAGTAAATCTTATTACGGTTGAGTAAATGTAAGCTCATTCCGCCGCAAAAGTGGAAAGGTTCAGGTTAGAATCCTGACTGTAACTATGGTTGGTAAAATGATTTTTTCCAATATGTTTCGAATCAATTATATAATTGGCTGCTTTCCAACGAAAAATTTTTAACTCTTCAATTTTTATTCATTTTAGAGAAAAATGATTCATAATTATTTTCAAATAGTATTCAATTCGGAATGAAATAAATCTGAACTGTACTTCGAACTTCAAAACAAATGTATTAAAATATTGAAATAAAATGTTTGTAAAAAAATTCGGAAAAGGCAATTTACTGTTAATCGTTTAATTTTATTATGCTTTTGTATACATTACCCAAAAACAAAGCTTTTCAAATTTCATTAGCAGATTAAAAGTGTTGAATAATATTAAAATTGGAAGAGGCTCGAATGTAGCTTGTCATTTAAAGATGTGAAATATTAAAAACAAACATTAATATAATAGAGAACCAGGAACCATAAATCATTGGCGAATTTCAAGCGATATTTGTTCTTCTTATTACGTTTATTTTTTTTGTGCATACAAAATAATGCCCTGACTACTCCCAATTTTAATACACGAACTACGCATCACACAAAACACAACCAGAACAATGTTTGGTCGACCCTACAAACCACCAATATTGCGAATAGAATGCTTTGTAGTTTTTGTGACTGTGTGAGTGCACATTACAACGATAGAACAATACCGAAATCATCCATTCGTAAATTTGGTTAAATGGATTATTTTGATTTTTGTACGCATTTAAATGTATATATTTAATATTTATTCATTTAATGAAAATTTGTTTCAATAGTAAATTCGTTAACAAAGCTGTGTGTGTTTTAAAGACCACCAACAGCTAAGGTTATTTAGGCCAAGCACCAATTCATATTTTCAATTCATTATTTATATTTTTTTAATAATAAATTGAAAATCCAATTAACACTTTTACCAGCTCTTGGGCTAGAACCCGGGAACTGGGGACTTGTAATAGAGGAACCTCGTTAACAAAGTAATTCCCATTTCCAAAAAATATTAGAGTTCAAAATTAACGTAAAAAAATTGGTTTGTCTGTTTCGCTGGTAGGTACAGACAGAAAACGGGAATCCTGTTAAACACAAATAATTATTGAATTCGTTGTCGTGGAAAGAAATGCATTCACTTTTATTTATCTTATCAAAACAAACCATGAAATATCCGTAAAATATATTAAAAAATAAAATAATTGTAATTTTAATATTTTAATTTGTTATCCATGAATACCTATGGATGTTCTTTAATGATGTGCGAATATTTAAGGGTGTGATTCTACATGGAAAATTAATGGTAGTTTGCTTTATAAACTATGGTTCAAAAATGTTCCGTTACGAAAATAACGGGGTGTTAAAATTTGCGAAAAAAAATCAAATTAATTAATATTTTCGAAACCGATTGAGATATTTCAGTGATCCGTAACTATGATACTGGCACCGCCCACCCAAAAAATTCAGCTATAGGACGGTGAAATGTCATGGAAGAGTTCTCGCGGAAGTGTTGTCTGTGGTGGATAGTTCAAACAGTTCTAGAGACCCTATTGCATCTATAGAGTATACTATAATCTATACCCTCCTCGATCAGTAGTCAATTTTTTTTTTTTTTGAAGTTATATGTAGCTGTCGTCGTATTTGAATGTGAATGTTTATACTTCAGAGTACCAGGGAGTTTTTTTTTAATTTATTAACGAATATTTCAACAGCATTATTCACAGTTCAGTTAAAAGTGGAACTTTAACAGTACTGTACCACTTATCAATATGTGAACATTGAACACCCCTTAGATTATAGTTTCATAGATTATGTTTTTATTATTATGTTGGACGAATAATGTTGAATTAATTGTTTTTGTTACAATACAAAGTTGATTTGACTCTTTGATGTGTATAAACCCACGAATGATATCCTACACCTACAGGCCGATTCAGATAAGATTATTTATTACTAACTGTTTCCAAATTATCAACATAGCAGGGTGACGACTTTGAAGTATCTGCGCAGAATGACAGCGAACTGAAATCAGCCAAAATGTAGCTGATTTGAAAAGATTTAACAAATTGTCTATATAACAACAAAAAATCGATGTGGAAAATATTGCATTATTACCATGTTTCAGTCATTTTTCAAAATAATTTTTATTATGAAAAATTTCAGAGACAGACTGACGAACAGACACACGAACGCAGTTGTCAAGCAAAAAAACCACTTTTCTTTATAATTAACAATTAGATTAACAATCAATTTTTGTTATTACTTCCTTACTGTACAAATTCACTATTTTAATAATAATTGAGACTTTTCTTTAGGTTTTGATTTGTGGATTATAGACGCTCGACAACAGAGGTCATAAGCGTTTTTACGTTTTGAGGGTAGTGACTGCAAATCTTATTTCGAACACATTTTTTTCTTTTCTTTGGAAGTAAAATAAGAAGTAATTGTTTTAAATGTAAGAAAAGTAATACCCAGGGAATGTTGCAGAATAATAATATAATAAAGAAATTTGTTCGATATACCTACGTCCTACATACGTAAATAAAAATTAAATTAAAAATTAAAAAAAACCGACGCAATAGTCCTTTCAAAATAAAAAATTATTTGTTTTGTAACCACTGGGCTCGTACCTTCCTACTTTGCGCAAAGAGTGTAACCACGAACCCACTAGTTTAGTGAATTATTGAATTATTATAGAGCTTTACGAAAATGATTTTTTTTTAAATTTATTTTATAGTCACCAACTGCCAAGGTATTTTGAGTCTAGTATCTATCAAATATTTTTAATTTATTATTATTCAAAGTCGTTGAGTGATCTTCATATATTATAAATCATCCTGTATTATATATTAAAACGGCATTTGTGGTTTTTGTCGTCGACAGGATGAACGGGATGATGGCTGACAATAGGTAAAGGGATTTACACGCAAGAAAGGGGATGCGATTTAACATATTTAGTGTACGGACGACAGATTTATAATGCCGATGGAATGAGGAAATAAATTGCCCGGATATCAGCTGCAAAAAACATACACCTATCTCCGCTTACCTTCGTCTGACGACATGGATGTAGCCTTACAGAGCGGCTTAGACGGAAATCTCTGTCGGTTGAAGTCGTATTTTCTCAATAAGGTTCTCGTTTTTTGCAGTTTATATTTGCAATTACTATTTCAAAAAAATAAATTGAAATAGGCGAGTGCAAAAGATAATACTTATCTAATAAAAACAAATAACCTAAGAATTGATAAGACTCTATGAAATATAGAACACTTTGCCAGATTTTCATCTTTTTATTGTGGTTCACGGTCAATTTCAAAACTTAAATTTATTTTGAAAATAACATTGGTCAACAATATAAAGATAAAAATCTAGCTAATTGTTTTAAATCTGATAAAAAATAAAAGCAATGTTTGGAATGCTTCCATTATAGAATGTGGAACCTGTTGAATAAGCTTATTTGATAAAAATAAAAATTAATAGATTGTTTTTAATGATCAAACATTTATTTAACAAATAAATGTTTCAATACCCATATTTATTCGACAAACAAACCTTTTCCTTTTGTTCAAATTCTACATTTGTCTTAATAATCCGATTAACACGACTACACTTTTTTATTTCTATTCTGAATAAGGTGTCGTTTTTTATAACACACTAGCTTTTGCCTACGACTTCGCTCGAGTGAACGATTATGTGACCCGCAGATTAGTTCGCATTAATTCTAGTTTTAACTGAAACTTCTTAACCAAAGAAGACAGGTAGTGGTTAGCGTGTTGACTTTTGGATCAGACTATCGTGGATTCGAATCTCATCCCAGCTCATGGATGTTTTGTGATGTAGTTTTAATTTGATGTAATTTGTTAATTATAAAACTTTAATGGCTTTAATTCTCGAGGATATTTATAATTTATAATAAATAAATTAACCAGAGCGAGAGCATAGCCTGGTGAAAAAATATCCAACATTTTAACTTTTAAGTTCAACAAAATCGACATAAACTCAAATGAATTTTCGGTCGAAGTCAAAATTCATCATGCAAGAGAAGCCTATAATAATTTTTAACAATTTTAAGTTGTATTGCTACAAACAGACAGTCTATGTATTATACAAAATATCCGAAAAACTCGTTAGTCGTTATAAAACAAAATTACACACATACGTCTCGTTCAAATTTTGTACAGGGTGGTGACCGTTATCTACTGTCGATCATAGGACTTTAACATGTAAAATAATTCCTTTCCCTAATTATTTTAGGCAAAAAACCTTCAAATATAATTTAGGGCATAAAATTCTGCATCGATTATTTAAATAATTGTAGATTATAGACGCGTCGTCAACTCAGGTCATTAGCGTCTTCAACACAACAAATAATCCATTTGTGTATTAGAATCCGCCAGCCGGCATACACAAACCGACTAGTACGAGCTCGGGTCCCTGGGAGCGCTAATTCCCAAAGAACATTGGAATGCAATTTTCCATAGCAACCACATTCCAATGTCCCCCCCTGGGGGGAATTCTGCATCGAAATAAATAAACAAAGTTAATTTTGCATGTTTTTCAACGGCACAAAATGTCGAAAATTGCCTCAGAAATAAATAGCTATAAGCCGCATGTACCTAACTGTTAGAATAATTTCTGATCTTTCATCAGTTTATTGTCTTTGTTAAATTTACAAATTTTATCGGAAAGAAAATTACACAATTAGTGAAAGAAATCAATTTTTTAGGTTCTATAATATATAAACGTCATAATTTTTGACTAAGCTACCTATATCTATCTCTGAGACAATTTTTGACGTTTTCACATCTAATTTCTCGTGTTAAAAAGCATGCAAAATAATTTTGTTTCTTGATTTTATGCTCTAAAACTTTTATTTTTTTGTCTAAAATATTTAGGTAAGCAGAAAATTACTAAAACATGATTTTCAGTGTTGCCAACGATCAAAAGTGGCTCCCACTAGATGACAGATTGAAAACCACCAGAAAACCACTAAAATTGAAAATGCGAGTGTAGCGACGTAGCGAGCAAAAATGTCATTGACAATAAGCAAAATTAGAAAAAAATTGTTTGGACAAATAAAATTTTTTTAAATAATTATTAACATTTCTTGAACATGATGTTTCAAGTCCCAATTTCTATATAAAAGTACATTATTTTTCTTTGCAGATTCATAATATTGATGGTAAATTTGTCATAAAATGTGTATTCAAATTCTTTGAAACTGACTAATTTTTTACTTATAAAAAATTAGAAAAAAAAATTGCGTAAACAACTACATTATTTCCTGATTGAAATTGATTTTTTATAAAAAATAAATACAAATAGGAAACATGTCGCGTGACGTCACCCGCACTGAGAACGACATTGCGCGGAGAAATTGAAACTTTGAAGTTATAGTAGTAGTAGCATAACTTTGTTGTTTTTAAAGATATTTCAAAAATTCTTTCGGCATTAATTTTGTGATTTTTAGAACTATGAATTAAGACTAAAAAAAATAAAAAATGGAAACTTCCTGGTTGTCGATGACAACCTAAGCTTATTTTTAATAATTATTCAAAATCTTTCGAAAGTTTTTTAGACCTTTAAAAATATCTTTGCACAATGAACTTGCAGTGTAAAGTCTTCTGCAATGAAGATTGCCAAGCATTATTTCACAGATTATAGTGAATACTTTCGTCTTTTATCTTCCTCTGTGCAATGAAGCACTGCATGCAGGTGATTCTCTCAGGTCCTAACAAAAATTGAATATTGAATATTTCAATGTGACTAGTAAATAACACCTCCTTGGTAAATTCAAATTGTCAGTACTCACAGTTGTCGCGTCTCACTTAATTGTCATTAGTTTCAAATTTTAGTGTTACCAAACTAACATAAGAAATCAAATATTCCAAAAATTTTTAACGCCAATTTTAATTACGAATAATTGAAAATACTCCAATATCACCAGATCTCACCAGAAAATTTCACAATACCACCAGAAATCCCACTGCCACTAGATGACAAATTTTTGCCACTAAGTAGGTAGCTGATTCCACCAGATCTAGTGGGAATCCCACCAAGTTGGCAACGCTGATGATTTTACAATATTTTAAAGTCCTATGATCACCAACTTGTATATTAGTTTGATGACTACGTCCCTGATTAAGGCCTTTCTATATATTATATTATTCAATATACCTCAGACTGCTATCTGACTATCTATCTGTCGGTTTCCTTCACTCAACGAACGGTACCAGCATGCATGGACATCAAAACCAAGGACAATCGGCAGCCTCTTCCGTTTGCCAACACTGAATGTGACGCGCTGAAATCATTCTATTATGCAAAGTTGATTGCGTTTGGTGGAATTGTTGTCGTTGATTTTTAATGACTCCTTACCCAAGAGGTTTTAGATTAGATCGGCTTAAGTCGTCTTTCTATTATGTTGTTAACAAAATGTTTGCGCCGTCAATATTGTTATCTAGATAATTAGACTTCGCAATGGAACCGTTTCGATTGATATTACATTGACTCGAATTGTAAGGTGATAATCGATAGATACTTGTTTTAGGTATAATATGGTGTTTAAAGAATACCGGTAGAAACTAATCATTGTCGATAATAAATAAATTAATTATCTATAGATAATAGTAATGTGAATATATTTGTGTGCCATAAAAGCATTGATATATGAATAACGTATATCGGCCGAAAAAGTGTCCGCGCAGCTGTTATCAAAGTTACCGCATGATGGTGTAAGGTGGAAGCATTATGCTTCCACCATGGCCAGTATTATTATAATTCTATAATGACGTATATTCTGTTTGTATAGCTCAACATATTGAGACAGAAAACCATAATATGTAGAAAACTATATCTATTTATGTCTGCGAACAAATTCATGGTTCTAGGTCAACAGGAAGTACCCTATCGGTTTTGATGAGTGATTTTGCGAATATCAAAATAGGTATAGGACCCCCTTTAATTTTTACTTTTTGTGATTTTCGGATTTTTCCCTTTACTTGTGCTGCAAGACCTTGCTTTTTGCCAAATTTCATGATTCTAGAATCTAGGTCAACGGGAAGTACCCTATCGGTTTTGATGAGTGATTTTGCGAATATCAAAATAGGTATATTTTTACTTTTTGTGATTTTCGAATTTTTCCCTTTACTTGTGCTGCGAGACCTTGCTTTTTGCCAAATTTCATGATTCTAGGTCAACGGGAAGTACCCTATAGGTTTGTGATGAGATGACAAAATGGGCGTATCTTTTGATTATGTTGACCTAGAAGTTTAAATTCTTTACACATTTAAGGGACCGTACACCTTAGTATTTCGTATAAATTTCAACTTGATATCTCTATATCCGTTCCTGAGAAAATGGGTATTGACTGACGGACACCCAGCCAGGCAGACAACCGGACAAACGAGTGATCCTATAAGGGTTCCGTATCTCAATAAGAAAAAACGGAACCCTTATAGGATCACTCGTTTGTCCGTTTTTCTTATTGAGATACGGAACCCTAAAAACAAACGAAGTCGACAGTAAATTTTCGTTGCACCTGTACGTAACGTCTTCAATAACTTCCCTATAGTGGAACGCGTTCCATCAGAACTTCCTGTTACATCAGCTGATGTCAGGACCATATGCGCGTCGCTTTTCGTCCTTATTCAATAATCCATAAGCCTTGAGAAATATTCTACATATCTATCTATATTATATAAGTCAAGGACATCGGTTCTATAAATTTTATCTTTTAATTTTATCGTACAAAAACATACGTATATTATTACTTATGATTATTTTTTCCTTTCATATTTTCTTTTAAACCGACTTCAAAAAAGAGGTTATCATTGCATTTTATTTTCGAATTTCTTAAGTTTAAGAAATTATTTTTTAATGAAAGCTGTTCTACAAACAAAATAGGTTTTCAAAATTAATCTTTAGACACAACAAATATCAGGCATTTTTACTTTAGCAAAATAATAAATCAAGCGATGAAACTAAGTTCCTCTGTAATTTTCCCGTAGGTTTTGTTCCATCTGTAGCGTAAACAGAAATCTGTTTAAATCTAGCAAAAGAAATGCTTATTTGCTATAAACACATTTAATTATTAAATTTGTTCTAGGTACAAATAAAATTCGCTTTAAATTGAAAATAAATATTTCTCTGAATAAGGCTAAATTTTGCATGTACTTACGTTGTCAAAAACAAATAAAATTTCTGCAGAACTCTATTACTTTCTAACCTTAAGTCGTTTGTTAAATACATAGTTTATAATTTCCTCTTTGTGTTATAATAGTTTTGACAGAACGTCCAGTAAGAACACATTATTATGACAGTAGTATTATTTCAGTTTAACTTTGTTATCGCAGACGCCAGACACAGCGGCCATATCCGTTACATAACAATAATACACATTACCATATTGTATTATCTCAAGTCCGCCATCTCCCGGCCCTTTGTGTTCCTCCATTGACTGCGGTGATGCGGTCAAACCGGACGATTTCCTCTCTCTGGGCGTTTGATACAATGTTCCACGAATTACAGATGAAAGCGACTATTTCAAATACCTATAGCATAATCTTAGAATACCACAAAACTATAGCATAGCTTAAAAGGCCAACACACACTAGAACGGTTCAGATTTCTACAGGATTGCTGCACTTCCGTACATTCAAGGCCGCTGTAAACGGACGTGCACTGCACGCGGGCGGTACAGTTAAGGGAGCGGAAAATCACATCAACATCGACCTTTCATTAATGATAAAATTTCCTTTATTAATGTAGGTTAGGTACTTAAAAGTTCTCTGATAAATTACATTGTCTCAACGGGAGAAATAAAAGACATTTAATATCTTCATGGCAAATTCAAGATTGCACGCGGGCACATAAAAGGCTGGTGGCGGGCCTGCGTACAGCACCCCTATAAAAATCAATCTATACTAAAAAAACTTTTTAACAAAAAAAAAACCTCCTTCAAAAAACCACTAAAAAGAGGAAAATAATGAAATTTTGAGGTCTGTGCCAATTTAATAAAATATGAAGTCGGTTAAAAAGTATAGTATAGTGATTAATATCTTCTTTTTAACCAACTTCATATTTTATTAAATTGGCACAGACCTCAAAATTTCATTATTTTCCTCTTTTTAGTGGTTTTTTGAAGAAGGTTTTTTTTGTTAAAAAGTTTTTTATTTTTTACTTTTTAGTGTCAAAAAGTGACAGTTACCTTAAAAGAATCACACGCCGTTACTCACTTTTATTAAAATCAGCCGAATTGAGTTAAAATAAGAGATATCTCTTATTTCAGCTAGTAATAAAATAATACATGAGAAATTTGTTGGTCTTGATTATTTCGTTGGGTGTTCATATATTTTCATTGTCAATAATTTTCAATCAAGAATTATTCCCAAGTTGGGCAGGAAATCCTCTAGAACCAAGTTAAAAAATTCTTAAGCTAATATAATCAATCACGCAAATGTATCAATAAGTTAGTTTTTTAAGTTGGAAACTAATTGATCTTATAACTGTGATTGTAATGCTAATTCCGACGCCGACTGAAATTTCAAAGGAAATTTTTTTTAATGAAAATGGCGATTTAAATATAAAAAAAAGAAATTTAAAGCTGGGCGAATTTATACGTTTTATGTATTTCATTGGGGATTGGGTAAAGACGTTTATAACATTATAATAAAGTAATCGATTCTCTGCCTACCAGAATATACAGCTTGCGCATTGAAAGATTGGTTTTTGTTTAACATTGGCGCACTCCGAATTTTGACTGGGGGTAAGTGTGAATATTTTTTCCGATAAGTATAGTTCCCGTTTATTAAAATTAGAAAAAATTAAATAATAATTCTAAAGGCTCTTTAAAGGGGTTTAAATTTGAAATTTTATTTCATTTAAATATTTATACACACAGCATGCATTTAGCAAATACACTCATTTTTGGGCAAGATTTGGCACTGCGAAAAATGATTATATTAATTCAATTTTTTCCTCTTTTGTAAGGTAAATCTGTAATAATAATATCTGTAAATCTGTAAAAATAATAGTATATTGTGCAACTAGTATGCTAAATACAAATTTTGTGCATCAGGCGCGATGTTTTCAGCACGAATAGTAGGAGAGAGTGCACGAGCCTTAGCGAGTACGAATAATTATATAGCCTGTAACAGTCGGGAAGAAGTAGGCTTATTTCTAAATCTGATTTTGAGGGCCCTTTTCAAAAATCCATTAATATATTATGTATTCTTAAGTCTTAACACTATATATACAGGGTGCTGAATTGCTTTGCGGGTAATAGGGATTTACCCGTAAAATCAAACCTTTGCGATTTCCTTCTTCCCTAATTATTTTAGGAAAAATATCTTCGAATAAAAGTTTTAGAACATAAAATTTTGCATCTAAATCATTAAACAAAATTAATTTTGCATGCTTTGTAACGGCAGAAATTTGATATGAAAATGTCAAAATTACCTCAAAAACAGATAGCGATAGCCATGTAACTTGAACAAAATGATTAGAAATTATTCTGACAGCTAAAACGTCATCATTTTGTTCAAGTTCCATGGCTATCGCTATCTGTTTTTGAGGTAATTTTGACATTTTCATATCAAATTTCTGCCGTTACAAAGCATGCAAAATTAATTTTGTTTAATGATTTAGATGCAGAATTTTATGTTCTAAAACTTTTATTCCAAGATATTTTTCCTAAAATAATTAGGGAAGCAGGAAATCGCCAAAGTTTGATTTTACGGGTTAAATCTCTATTACCCGCAAAACAATTCAGCACCCTGTATACTTTTTATGGAGAAGCCTATATCTAAGAGTCTTACAGAACACTGGTGGTGCATATCGATGATACAGTGCTGCCGAGCAGAAGAATTTGAAAATTGAACGGATGAAATGTATGTACGACGTTAAATTAATTTTTGTATTTTACATTTATGCTGGGTTTATCGTACAATTTGAACAGGCTGTTTTTTTAATCACGCTACTAAATTTTGATTGCTACGAGTTCATTGCGTGCTGCGTTTTCATTTTGGCAAATTGTTGATCGTTACCATAGCAACCGTCATTTAACAACGTGATAAAAAAATAATAGTGTAGGTACGATAAACCCAGCATTAGAGTTTTTACTATTTCATTTCATATAACGGATCTTTCTACAACATAACAACAACGTAGCGAATTCATTGCTTTTGTTTTTATTTCGGATTTAACATTCCTAGAACAGTTAGCTACGAACGTCATCTTGAAGAATTTATTCTATGAAGTTGATGTGTATTTATTTGTTTCTATTTTATTTTTTATACACGAAGTTAGAATATACATGATAAAGAACATAGTAACAATCAGACACGTTTGCTGAATAGTGAAAAACTTATTTTTTGTAACAGCCAAACTATCATTGTTATTTGAAAAATCGATTACCAATAACAGTTTCCTAATTACTACTAGTAGATTGTATGTCTAGGTACGTAATTGGGCATATCACTATCGCTCGTTTTTACAGTGACACGAGCCGTATTACCACTACGTACGAGACATACCTATATGGTATTTTTTGCCATACTCGTTACTCACTACAAAATACCCTTTTCACGTCATTTTCAAAAAATTCTGACAGTTCATTTGGGTCGCCATCTTTCCTTCCGCAGTGTGCCGCGAAGTTCGTGCAATAAGTAATGACAGGCGCATGCAAGCGTTATTTTCTGCCTGTTAAATGACTCATTAAAGGTCGCTATACATACATCGAAAGTATCTATATTTTGTAGTGGGTATGGCAAAAAAAAATAATTTGATACATAAAGTAAATAAAAGAAACGTAAGCGAGAATCGTTCATGTGGAACGATTCATTCATGAACCACATCGTTACCATCAACTTAGTGACTTATGTTAATTGCTTACGGTTATGTACTATGTTATAATGAATACTAATGTTGTAGGTTACAGTACAATTTTTATTAATTACAACCTCTTTTTACATGGCGGTCGACGTTTCGACAAATTATATTGTCCTATTCATATATAAGTAAGTGTTCTACTATCTTATAAAAAACACATATTGTTTGCACCATATTATGTATTTCTTTCTTATTTGTTTGTTAGGTCATGAATAGGACAATATAATTTGTCGAAACGTCGACCGCCATGTAAAAAGAGGTTGTAATTAATAAAAATTGTACTGTAACCTACAACATTAGTATTCACTAGTGACTTATGTTGCGCTAAATCTCAAAATCGAAAGAAAATCTAACCTTCGCTCTAGTTTTTTGTATTGTTGTCCAGTAGACTGTATGATCAGAACTTGGAATACCACCAACAACAGTAAGCAAATAACTTGGCAAATTATTTTTAGTAAATGTTATTCTTGCAATCTGTTAATAGTTACTAAGTAACTGTTACTGTTATTTATTCCATCACTATCCTACTGAATTTTCTCCCTCTTCGTTATGTACAATTTTCACTGTATATTTGTCACTGCTGCAGCTTCACATTTTCCCATCGCTTACTAAAATTAAATTTCCCATTTCATTAAATGCACAATGCGAGAAAACTTTTTTTCATTTCCACACAATTTAATATTTAAAGATCTATTCTCATAGTACCAAGCAGTTTAACGCTTTTATTTTCAGTTTGATTTATAAAAGTATTACGTACTAGTTACAATTGAAACTAGGAAGAAATGAAATGTGAAAAGTAATCTTTCAATAATTGTTTAAACTTCCTAAATCGTAACGTAGGCTGCGGAATTTTTATAATAAAATGCAGCTTCAACTTTAAAAGTATAGGTTGTGTGCACGAAGCCTACTAGCGCCGCTAGCGGGCAATAGTGTACGATTGAACTCTTTTTTATTGTTGTTGCGAAATTTTTTTATAAACGAATACCATTTAATTTAGCTGCGTGCATATGTATAGTATAAATAGCATAGCATAAAAGGTACATGACAATTATTTATTTTGAGTTTTTTTCTTCTTCAATTTTGACGTATAATAAAAAATAACTAATTAATTTATATCAGACATGGAGGTGTACCTACATCTATGTCTATGGTTTATATTGACAGACGACAGCATAACCTAAAACCATGGCGCCTGTAATCTTGCGGATCGAGTTTAAAAGTGTCAAATTTATCAGATTTATAGTAATAATTTCCAAATAAGTTAGAAGTAAAATCATGGTTTTACTTATTTGACTCTTTAAACAACAATGTTCACTGACAATTACGGAAAATTAGAGTTCCGAGTTTAAAAATTCACTCTCATCATTTTTCCATAACGCGCCAAAAGAAGAATAACTTCATAAACTATAATCAAAGATATCATACTTTCCTGCATCATGCGCTTTTAGCATTACAGCTGTTATCGCACTTCTTTTTCAGTTATAGAAAATATATTTACAAAAACATATAATTGAAATTGATTTATTCTGATTTAGAAACGTTCGTAGTGATTCATTAAAAGTTTCTGTATAAAGTACCATATTATACTTTTTTATAATACTACCCATTCGAGAAAATAAAACCAAAACATTCTTAATGACTAAGCATATTTCATTAAAATCGCTTTGAACGGTTTCCATAAAGAAAGTTGAGTTGTATATTTTTTCCATCCTGGTAATATTTTAAATTGGTATAGAAGTATGTGTTAGTCTTGACAGTGCGTAGACAGGCTCTTAAATTGACCATATTCAACCCTGTGTGGTCGTTCAACAGATCTCAGTCAACACCTGTACCCTTAAACTGTCATTCTGCAGTAGGCGTGGTCAACTTTTATTTGTAAATTAACAGATGAATACACTGGAAAATATTTAAATTTGTGATTTAAAGCATGCAGCTTGAAATCATTTTGTACACCTCTAAGGCTGGGTCAGACAATTCGGAATTTATTGCTTTAGCACAGCACACTATGGGAAAGCTGTATTTTGTCAACGAAACGTTAAAATAATACATATTTTTTGTTGTACCTATACCGCTATAAAAAGTCTCAAATTCGACAAATCCGACAAATCGAAGTTTAAGGAAAATGGTGATTATATTTTAAGACAATGTTGTTAATTTTTTATTATATAAAGACTAATGTATGACTACCACCAATTGGGTTTTTGAATGAATTTTTTTTTACTTAAATGGAAAGACCACATACAAGTTTTATAGCAAAACTGTTTTTATTTAATTTTTTTGCTTACTAACTAAAAAGTTATATTAATTTTTAAACTCAGTTCCGATGACGCGCCGAAAAAATCCGAACGCGTGTGACATCATTATGTTATCTAGATGGTCTTTGTATCCATGGTTACCAAGTTAAAAATTTATTATTTTTGATAGTATGTGTAATACATACACACAAATACCAACAAATGCACACAAATTTTAACATAACGACGTCACAAACATTCCTGGCGCGTTTTGAAGTCACGTGATATTTTTTAAATTTTTATAGGTACATTTTAATATTAATTTTTAGTAATTTATCTATGGCTTTAAAAAAAATTTTCTTTTCGTTTTTTAATATTATTTATGTTAAATTATTATAAAAAATTAATAATGTTTTTAAAATTTTAATACCTAATTGCAAAAATATAAAAGCCTCACTACACAGACTGATGTTTTCTGTATTATCTGTTAGATTACAGTAGGTAGGTGTTATCAATAAATGCAATCAATTTTTTACGCTGCACTAAGAAGAAATGCATACATTTCACTTTTATTTCAAATGATGATGGGGTCGATAGTATGTTTATATAGAGACAAGGGGGCACATGGCCACTTGCACTCTATTAACACTTGGATACAGTTCAATAAATGTAGAACGAAACCGCTACCTACGTTCATTCAAAGAATATAAATAAACAATTAAGTACATCAATCGCGTATAGCAGTAAAACGTTATGAGATCTAATAGAGCCAAGCCCAATTTATTGTAGGTAAAAGTAAATCTAAAACTTGATGAACTTCAAAGTTATCTAACAGAATTAAAGTTTTTTTTTATTTCCACTGCAAGTCGTCTTTTATTCTCTTAGCGAACTTTGAAGTTAGCCAAGTTTTTGATTTCATTACTTTTCACTTACAGTTATAATTGATTCAAAAATACGCCGAATCGCTTCGAGAAATGGACAAAAAAATAAAATGGCGTCAGATTTCAAAATGGCAGCCATATGCACTTTTGTAAAAATTATCCGATCTTTTTGAAAATTGATATTTAAGAGTTTTATAAAACACAAAAAAATAAAATGGCGTCAGATTTCAAAATGGCAGCCATATGCACTTTTGTAAAAATTATGCGATCTTTTTGAAAATTGATATTTAAGAGTTTTATAAAACACAAAAAAATAAAATGGCGTCAGATTTCAAAATGGCAGCCATATGCACTTTTGTAAAAATTATCCGATCTTTTTGAAAATTGATATTTAAGAGTTTTATAAAACACAAAAAAATAAAATGGCGTCAGATTTCAAAATGGCAGCCATATGCACTTTTGTAAAAATTATCCGATCTTTTTGAAAATTGATATTTAAGAGTTTTATAAAACACAAAAAAATAAAATTGCAATAATTTCAAAATGGCGGTCAAATAATAACATTTCAATTGTATTGTCTATAGCTTTGATAAATTCGGTTTTATATACAATGCGTAAAAAGCATAGCTTCTGTCGGGTGTCCCATGACACATCTTGACTTTTTTTTGATTTATTAGCAATCTATTTCTTGCGAGAGTCTTAAGAAATACCTAAATTCTTGATGCTTAAGTAATATTTGTGATGTTTGAAAATCCTAATTCAAAAGTGATTTCAATGAGTAAGTACCGACTGAATTTCATTTATCAACCTCTATCAGTCCGCTGCAACCATCAGGTATATTATTCTATATGAAGTTCCTGTAGCCGACAGAATTTATTTATTTTAAGACCGTAATATTTTTTCGAGTGAGTGTTTAAAATTATAATTTATACATTATTATTGTAGGATTAAGCACCGGTTCAGAATATCCCTGTGTTGCCGTTTTGAACATATTTAGGTTTGATCATTTGTTATTTTAAAACAAACCCGTTATTATGAACCAAGGCACAGAGCGAAATAGATGATTACGTAATATCATGCAGGGTTAAGGGCAAGTATATTTGATATAAAGGATTATTAACGCTACATTTGATATTGTAAAGCTGCGTTTACACAGTCTCTCAACCAGACAATAGATTAGCTTTAGTCAATGATTGTTTATATATTAAAAAATTTTGGAGCATACAAGTAATTCAAGAATTACAAGGCGCGATATTCATGTAGGTATTGTGTGAAAACGGTTTTACCGAACATAGGGAAAATAACACTAAGAAGATCAATTTTGTAGTAGGCTATGGCCATAAGACCTATAGTAAATATGTATTGGATTACATAGAAAAAATAGTGCAGTGAATTTTTTAAACAATTTTCCATAGCAACGGTTGACTATTAAGCGAAACTCGGAACCTGCTAAATAAAAAAAGTCATGAGGTGTCGTAAGATACCCGACAGAAGCTATGTTTCTTACGCATTGTATATAAAACCGAATTTATCAAAGATATAAACAATACAATTAAAAAGTTATTATTTGACTGCCATTTTGAAATCTGACGCCATTTTATTTTTTTGCGTCTTATTAAACTCTCATATATCAATTTTCAAAAGGATCGGATAATTTTTACAAAGAAGTATATACCTATGGCCGCCATTTTAAAATATGACGTCATTTTATTTTTTTGCTTTCTATAAAACTCGTCAATATCTATTTTCAAAAAGATCGGATAATTTTTACACAAAAAGTACATATTGCCGCCATTTTGAAATCTGACGTCATTTTATTTTTTTGTGTCCTATAAAACTCGTAAATATCAATTTTCAAAAGGATCGGATAATTTTTACAAAAAAGTATATATAATGGCCGCCATTTTGAAATCTGACGTCATTTTATTTTTTTGTGTCCTATGAAACTCTCAAATATCAATTTTCAAAAGGATCTGATAATTCTTACAAAAAAGTACATATGGCCGCCATTTTGAAATCTGGCACCATTTAATTTTTTTGTGTCCTATGAAACTCTCAAATATCAATTTTGAAAAGGATCGGATAATTTTTACAAAAAAGTACATATGGCCGCCATTTTAAAAAATCTGACATCATTTTATTTTTTTGTGTCCTATGAAACTCTCAAATATCAATTTTCAAAAGGATCGGATGATTTTTACAACAGAGTACATGTGGCCGCCATTTTGAAAAATCTGACGTCATTTTATTTTTTGGTGTCCTATGAAACTCTCAAATATCAATTTTCGAAAGGATCGGATAATTTTTACAAAACAGTTCATATGGCCGCCATTTTGAAATCTGACGCCATTTTATTTTTTTGTGTCCTATAAAACTCTCAAATATTAATTTTCAAAAGGATCGGATAATTTTTACAAAAGTGACGTTACATTACTTCGTGACGTGACGTTTCACTTTTTATTATTTAGGTCCCCATCTGAAACGTGCGTTAAGAAGCATAGCTTCAAATAAAAATAGGTAAAAAAACTTTTAAGTTAAACGGTTTTATAATAATAATGTTTTAAAAAGAAAAAAATAATATTTAATTTAGGTTCATAAGTATAAAAGCGTGGGTCGTAAACTCTGTGATAATTTATTACAGTCACGACCCACGCTTTTATACTTATGAACCTAAATTAAATTTTATTTTTTTCTTTTTAGTACATTTATAAAACCGTTTAACTTAAAAGTTTTTTAACTATTTTTATTTTTAATTTTTTAGTGTGCTTTATTTTCTTAGTCTGATTTTATAACATTTATCCGATCCACTGAAACGTTACCGGAGAAAGACCTTTTGCCTGTGAAAATTCATAATATTGTGTGCAAAATTTCAACTCAATCGGATCACGGGAAGTGGGTGAAAATTCAAAAGTACGATTAACACCCGGACGAAAGCCGGGCCGGTCAGCTAGTTACCATAAATTGTATTGTCACCGGAGCTACACATGTGTGCAAAATTTCAACTCAATCGGATCATAGGAAGTGGGTGAAAATTCAAAAGTACGATTTGCACCCGGACGAAAGCCGGGCCGGTCAGCTAGTTATCATAATATTGTATTGTCACCGGAGCTACATATGTGTGCAAAATTTCAACTCAATCGGATCACGGGAAGTGGGTGAAAATTCAAAAGTACGATTTACACTCGGACAAAAGTCGGGCCGGTCAGCTAATTACCATAATATTGTATTGTCACCGGAGCTACACATGTGTGCAAAATTTCAACTCAATCGGATCATAGGAAGTGGGTGAAAATTCAAAAGTACGATTTACACACGGACGAAAGCCGGGCCGGTCAGCTAGTTACCATAATATTGTATTGTCACCGGAGCTACACATGTGTGCAAAATTTCAACTCAATCGGATCACGGGAAGTGGGTGAAAATTCAAAAGTACGATTTACACCCGGACGAAAGCCGGGCCGGTCAGCTACTTACCATAATATTGTATTGTCACCGGAGCTACACATGTGTACAAAATTTCAACTCAATCGGATCACGGGAAGTGGGTGAAAATTCAAAAGTACGATTTACACCCGGACGAAAGCCGGGGTATGAACGTCGAGAAATTTTGGTCCGATCCATAGGTCTCGCCATCCGATGGACGTCAATAATTAGTTACACGTCATTTTAACTCAGTAGGCCAGGGTTTTTAAACTTAAATTCAAACATCAGCAGTCAAAAAATTGAATAACTATATTAAAATAATGCAATATAAGACAGAGCATACGCTATCTTCCAATATCCATATTACACTGTGCAACAGACAAGGACAACCGAAACAAGTTCGCGATTTATTAGATAAAGTCGCATTTATTTCGTTTAATAATCATATAAATCTGTATAAAAAAACTGTTTTGACACAATATTATACATGAAATCTATCTAAAATTTTCTGCTCTCTCGTTTAAGACAGGTTTCGAATCGATCTGACTTAAATTGAGCAAACTATAAGCAAAAAACACCGTTTTTTCTAATTTGCTCCCCTCTGGGGCCAAAATTCAAAAATCGGGCGACGTTAGGATCAAATAGACCCCGAGAGGAATCGAACAAAAA
This sequence comes from Mongoloraphidia duomilia, assembly GCA_039654895.1. Lineage (NCBI taxonomy): Eukaryota > Metazoa > Arthropoda > Insecta > Raphidioptera > Raphidiidae > Mongoloraphidia > Mongoloraphidia duomilia. Next base: position 16,345,066 of record CM077516.1, on the reverse strand, counting down.
AAAGTTTTTGAAAATCGGTTCATCCGTTTGGGCTGTACGCGTGACACAAAATAGCGTGACAGATTCACAGATTCACAGATTCACAGATTCACAGACAAAGCGAGTGTATATAGGCGCTTCTAGCTTCGCTAAGATCGCGCCTAAAAACTCACGTATCTACAAAGTTATTCTAGCATTGTTAATTTGTGATTCATGTGAAATAGTTTATGTAGGGTTACAATATGCACAGCTATGAAGTTTAAAAATTTGAATCTCATTAAAATACTTAACGTATTGAAATGAAATAAACGCCATTGTGTTTCTGGCGATGATTTCTAATAGGAAACAGTCATAAATTATTTTATTTTTTATTTTTTACAGCCTCATTTTCTGGGTTTGGGCCATCTACTTACATTTACATAATATAATATGTTAAGTGCGTAGTGAGTTTAGTACGGCTGAGGATTTTATAAGGTTTTTTGGAAATTTTTGCAGCCAATGTATTTATTTGAAAGAGTTTTATTTATATTAAACGTTTCGCCCTTTTATACAATAGTACTTTACACCTCCTTAAGTTATTCCTTTATCTATACAATTAGTACGCCTGAATACAAGTATACACACTTGCATACAAATACAACAATACACTTACAATAGCTTCCAAAACTTTCCTTCATTTTGAAAATAGAAACAGTTGTCTAAAATCCATGCTAATAACAACATCGTTCAAATAATGTTCATAAATCATAATTTCACTATAAAATGTAAGTATTTTGAATCTAATTCATTCATTTATCTTTATTTTCAAATACTGTATTATAACTTGTTCATTTTAATGTATATATGTATAACGTTTCAGAATATTACTGATGATGCCTAAAAGGGCGAAACGTTTAATATAAATAAAACTCTTTCAAATAAATAAATTGGCTGCAAAAAATTTCCAAAAAACCTTATAATATGTTAATTTCATTATTGCAGTACTTAAGAGTAGGAGCTATGTCTGTGATATAATAGAACAATAAAGTTCCATCGTTTGGGTACGAAACCGTGAAAAAGAATTGATCGGAAGTTATGGATTAATTATTTAAGTTATTGCTTAATTATTCTACTTTATTCTAAAACTACTATTTTTCTAATTTTTAAAGACAATCTTATGTTAGGTAATTTGTTAATTCAACAAGCCATTTGTTATTTTGTTAATTTTTTAAAAACAAACTGTAACTAACCTTAAGTGGTCGATTGTATGAATGAAGTCCAATCTATAAACAAAAACATAATAAATTACCTAAAACGTTTTAAAAAATCATAAATTATTTTACCGGATAGATTGAAAAATAAGGCAAATTTGCTTCATCCTACCTATGTACGTAATGTGTAGATATATTTTTTGTTTTTTTAATCATTGAAATGAGCTTCGTCTAACTTAAAAAATGTCGTTGAATTTTAGAGCATTTAGAAGTGCTACACATACATTTTTTAAAATTTTAAAACAGACCATACCTTCATTTTTCCTTTCAAGTGCTGACGTCAGCAGCCCCGAATATCATGGTCCACTGCTACAGCCCATAATATATTTTTTGCAACACTTACATCAAAAGTTATAGGTACAATTTTAGATGGCTGTGTACCGTTTGAAAAGTGATTCTTTATGGAAGCTTCTGATGCGTTCGAACGGTAGTGTTTAAAGTAAATTTTAACGCACTCCGTTTTATAAAGTCATACTGTTTTGTTTTACTTTATAACACACGTGCGTAATAAAGTACTTTATAGATTACTTTGCTATAATGTCACTAATAAAATATTTATCCAAATTGTGTTTTATTTGCTTAAAATTGAACTTTTGAAGCAGTTATTGCAAAAAATATTGTATGTAACGCGTGGCTAAAGTGACGGATCTGACAGTCGCGATTTTACAATACTTCCTTAAGGTTATGTTGCATTTACACCAAAACGAGTGTGTGTTTACCGCGCGAGCCGAAGGCGAGTGCGGTAATCACACGAGGTCTGGTATAAATACAACATTACGGTATGGAACGTAGGGAACCCTAAAAAGATATAGCATCAGTATATTCTAATATTGATTTACAATCCATTAGTGAAACAAAAATAATTCCCGTAATAATAATTTGTGAAGTTCAATCAACTTTGGGTAGTAAACTGATCTGTGTACCTATCTATAATGATAGAGATATGTAGGGGAGAGTTGGATAAAACAGGATGGTCTTGTAAAACGGGATACCACGTTTCATTTCAAAACAAGTAGTACGATTTATCGTGTAGGGGCGGAACTAATAACCCTCGATGTCTACGTATGCCTGGCAAGTGATGTATCTACTTTAGATTCACTGTAGATGACGTAACAGGTGTAAGTGTCAAAAAATTAGGTTAAAGTAAAATATTTGGCGTGTTTTCAAAAGTCGATTTTTTAGTTTAAAGGCAAAAGTAACCGAAAATGAGTAGATATAGAGAATACCATGTTTGTTTACTATAGTTATGCACAACAGTTTATAGGAATTTGCTTTGTTTATTTACTAAAATATGGTCACGTGTTTCGCAATCAACAGTTGGGGAAAATCTGACACTGTGTGATTGCTTAAAACGGGATACTTCCCGTTGTAATATAATAGCGGGTAATATAGAATAGAATAGAATAGAATTTTATTGTTTGTGTTTAACCATAAATATGGTGTACAAAAGGTCAGAAATAAACGTTAATAATAAGGCACATAAAATTACATAGGTTAAAATTGTAAAATACGATCATTTAAGAAATCGTGATTGTTATAATAACATTTATTAATTAAGAGTTCTTTCATTTTTTTTTTAAATTTAGGCAGAGGTAACTTTTGCACGTGTACAGGTATAGTATTAAATATATCAACTGTTTTATCCAACTACATGGTTTTTTTATGAGAAGTGGGTTTTGTTACGTTTTTTTTGTATTTTTCACAATATATTTTAAATTTACCATGTTGTGTCTATTTTCCTGAAGGATAAACGTTATGGAACTTGTAAAAGTATAGGTATCCCGTTTTATCCGACTAGATGGCTAAAACGGGATACTTCTTACTTTTTCAAAAAAAAAAAATTTTTCTCTTATGTGACTTCTATTTTCTCATAAAGGATGGTGGCAATCAAAAGTCCATTTATCAGGGAAACAGGAGCCAAAAAATAGTCCTTTACATTACTTCATTCAAAAAGTTGTGAGACTTAGAACACCAAGTATCCCGTTTTATCCAACTCTCCCCTACTTATAACGATTACGAAGAAACTCCAATCATTATATCTAATAAAAAGAACATTTTTATAATAACAATTTGTTATCAAAATATTTTAGAAGTTTTTAAACATCTCTAGATGGTATATTTTTGTCACTGTATTCATGTATTGAGGTTAACATTTCTTTTCAGTGCAGTGTTTCAGCAGAATTCTGTAGTTTCGCTGTATTTATAACAGTGTCACCCAAATAAAAAATTCGACTGATGACCAGTCCTATACTTCCCACCAAGTAAATATTTGCAAAAAATAAACACTCTTTTTTTATTCTTTGAAAAAAAGCATGGCCCTCTTTTTTGTTTAGTGATCTACTGATGGCTAGCTTAATATAGCAAAAATCATGGTTACCTTGATTTACGTACAATTTTTATTTTTTTAAGTAAAATATGTTTTTTCTCGAAAACTGTACATTTTAGAGAAAAAAATATTTACATTTTTTTCATACTATAACATCTAGAATTCATTTATATTTTTTTTACCTATGTTAATACGTGACATTGAGAACGTTTTTTTGAATATCTCAGGATCCACTGAACCGATTTGACTCAAAACCTAATCAGATCTAAGTTGAAGGCTGATAAACACAATAGAATAATCGGCATGGCCGTATGTTGTTCCGTTTTTACGATATCGAAGGCGACATACACACACACACACACACACAGACATCAGTCAGAAAATGATTTTAAACGATTGCTAGGGTCTCAAAACGTGAAGATCTGTTAAAATCTCGAAATATTTTTTTCGGACTAAATCCATTACTTCCCTACCATAGTAGAGGTGGGTAGTACAAATATACGGAAAGAAATATAAATATACGGAAAGAATTGTACATAAAAACGAATATTGTTTTAAAAAAATGTACCGATTATTGAACAAATTAATTAAGTTAATAGCCGAACACATAAAGTAAAAGCTTTAAATAAAAATATAAGCTTGATAAATGACAAGTAATTTGTATGAAGTATAATTTGTCAAGTCAAGAAATGAGTGAACGTTTACGCTATTTTGTTATCATTAGCTTTTCTATATCGTTGGAAAAATGGACTGGAAAAGTTTTATGGACGTATATATAGCATGTTTCAAAAGTTTTTTAATTTTTAAAAGATTTCTTTCAGGATTTTCATTATACAGGCAAATATTTTTAGTGAGTTTTAATTATTTATAGCTGTTATTTTTTTTTTTAATATATAAAACTTTATTTGTCAAAGAATAATAAAAGAATACAGATATTACAATATTTTTGTTTACAGTGTACCATAACAACCAACTGCGTACAGTTTTGTAAATCAGCATTATTAAACATGAGCTGTTATTTTATTTTATTCATGTTATATGACATTTCGTATCCATATTGTATATAGCTTCATAACTAAATTGCCTATCTATCTATAGGTCAGTCAAATTTGGTTATAGTCAAGTTTTAATTTATTACACGCGGTAAAAAGTTTTATTTTCTGCATTCGAATTACAGAAAAACATGTAAATACGGAATTGAATTAATGTGTGTAGCACAAACTTAACGAAAGAAAATCTTTAAATTGTTTTCAAGAAACTTTACAAAGACTAAATTAGTGAGTTTAATTAAGTTATATTATAATCAGCGTAGGCTGATACGTACACTACCGATTATAAATTGAGTTATACTATGCAACTTAAAACAAAGCGCAAATCGGTTACATATTTTTCAATTAGAAGTCCCCGCAAATATCCCTATATTATTAATCCCTATATTATTAAACGAGTAAATCTTGTATATATGTTTCTATGTACCTATATAAATATTTTCTCGAAAACGGCTCTAACGATTTTGATCAAATTTACCGAAAAGGGGTTTCGGGGGGCAAAAAATCGATTTAGCTAAGTCTCATCCCTGGAAAAATTCGTTTTCCTATCGATTTTATCATTTTAAAAAACAGTTTTTTAACGTCATAAAACAGTGTCGTATTGTGAGTAGGCTTTGGAAAAAACAAACTATTTTCATTATTTATGTCAAAATTAGTTTGACAGTCAATCTTTAACTTATTAAAATAATCAGTAATGATCTGAAAAGTAAGAAAATAACAACAATAAAATCTAAACATAATTATGTAAGTAGTTTTAGCTAATATTTAAATAAATAGGTATGTTATTTTTATATTACTTATATAAAATATGTAGTATAGGTAAGTAGGTACGTTAAATTTAGTATGACGTATAATCTTACCTAGACCTTTTTTTCTCAAAAACGACTAACGATTTTGATGAAATTTACAGAATGAGGATTTTTCGGGGCGAGAAATTGATCTAGGTAGGAATTTTGGTTCCAGAGGGGAGCAATTAAAAAAAAGGTGTTTTTTTATTTATTATAACTCGCTCAATTAAAGTCAGATTGATTCGAAGTCTATTTCTACATAGATTTTATATAATATATCACAAGTGTTAAAATTGTAAACGAACACTAATGTGTCTTGCACAATATGTAAATAATGACAAAACGGCAAACGACAAAACTTCGGGCGCCGCGGGTCTGTATAAAAACACATCGATTTTTAAAAACTATTGTTAAGATACGTACAAAAAAGTTTTGCGTATCTAAAAATTGGCACGGCGGCCCAGAGGACCGCACTTCTAGCGCCGCGGCATGTGTATCAAAACACATCGATTTTTAAAAACTATGGTGAAGATACATGCAAAAAGAGTTTTGCGCAGGTTAGTCTGACGTTTGTTATTAAAAGAATCGATTTTTGTGAGTTTTTCAGTAGGTACCTATGCCAAAAAAAGTATTTGAAATTTACTGGAAGTTGTTAAGATCACATCACAGAGAAAAAGTACTTCGATAAAGTTGATATTTGGTATTAATGCTTAAAATTGGATTGTTAAAATGGTAACGGGCGAGCAAAATTTCATCTGATCCGAACATTTTTACAAGATATTCAATCTATAAAAATCGGTTTTTGCGAGTTTTTCAGTCAACAAAACAATAACGGCGGTAGATTTGAAAATGGCGACCTAAATAATATTTACAGGAAAAAATGCTAGATTCAAGTTGATACTTAGTTTTTACGCTTAAAAATACACATAGGTAGTTAAAATATCAGAAACAATTATTTTAAATTATGTTACAGAAATAAATTCGTTTCGGAATAATATTCTGAGAAAATAATATCTCACAGCATATTAAGTACTGTTTTTATTGAACTCATCCGAGCAAAGCTCGGCCACCCAGATATTTTTTCTATTATGGCCACAGTGGCTTATTATAACCGACTTCTGGATAGATATTGTAGATTATGGACGCTCGACAACATAGGTCATAACCGTCTTGAATCTTGAAGGCCGACTTCTAATTGAATGTATACAGGTATTCAATTTTTTAAACTTACGTAATAATATTTTTTCACATAACGCCGCTATTGAAAATTCGATTTTCGGTACCTATTTAGCGGGTTGATATTGTAGATTATGGACGCTTGACAACATAGGTCATAAGCGTCTTGAAGGCCAACTTCTAATTGAATGTAGGTATTTAATTTTTTAAACTTACGTAATAATATTTTTTTACAACGCCGCTATTGAAAATTCGATTTTCGGTACCTGTTTAGCGGGTTGAAACTGAGCGTTTTCATCCCTAGGGATGAAAATTTTCAGGTCGTTTCTCTCTGTTTTTTAACGTTGTTAAGAGGGTGACAGATCGATTGGATCCGCATATAATTTTCGAAAACGTCAAATTAAAAAGGAGATAGAGCGATATTGAATCCGCATATAATATTCATAAACGTCAAAATGACAGACATAACTCCAGATAAATCTGACAGATTTAATATTTTTGCGACTTTTCTGCACGCCTAAATTGATCTGTGTGAAGATGGCCCCCCAAATATAAAAAAACAATATTATACCATATGGAATCGTTTGGTGGTCGTTTGGTGGTGATTGGTGGCCCAATTTTATCGTTTGGTGGTAAAAAATAGAGAATTTCCAGCCATTTTAAAAAATGGGGGGCCATCTTCACATAGCCCCCAGACATTACGTTTTAAAAAATACGGATGTGCAGCTCGTTTGGTGGTCGTTTGGTGGTGATTGGTGGCCCACTTTTATCGTTTGGTGGTTAAAAATAGAGAATTGGCAGACGTTTTAAAAATTGGGCAGGGCTAACCTCACATTCGTCGTATCTCTGTGAAAAATGTATTTTTTTTCTCTTTTTCGCTGGTCAGGGCTGTTTTCCTATGTTTGGTGATGATTGGTGACTGGATTCTATCGTTTGGTGATAAAAAATAGAGAATTGGCAGGCGTTTCAAAAATTGGGGGGGGGGGGGCAACTTCACATTCATCGCATCTCTGTCAAAAATGTATTTTTTTTCTTTTTCGGTGGTCAGGGTTGTTCTCCTATGTTTGGTGGTGATTGGTGGCCCAATTTCATCGTTTGGTGATAAAAAATAGAGAATTGGCAGCCGTTTGAAAAATCGGGGGCCATCTTCACATTCATCGTATCTTTGTCAAAAATGCATTTTCTCTCTTTTTCGCTGATCAGGGTTGTTCATCTATGTTTGGTGGTGATTGGTGGTCCAATTTAATCGTTTGGTGGTAAAAAATATAGGATTGGCAAGCGTTTTAAAAAATGGGGGGCCATCTTCACATTCATCGTATCTTTGTCAAAAATGTATTTTCTCTCTTTTTGTTTGATCAGGGTTGTTCATCTATGTTTGGTGGTGATTGGTGGTCCAATTTAATCGTTTGGTGGTAAAAAATATATAATTGGCAAGCGTTTTAAAAAATGGGGGCCATCTTCACATTCAACGTATCTTTGTCAAAAATGTATTTTCTCTCTTTTTGGTTGATCAGGGTTGTTCATCTATGTTTGGTGGTGATTGGTGGTCCAATTTAATCGTTTGGTGGTAAAAAATATATAATTGGCAAGCGTTTTAAAAAATGGGGGCCATCTTCACATTCAACGTATCTTTGTCAAAAATGTATTTTCTCTCTTTAAGGTTGATCAGGGTTGTTCATCTATGTTTGGTGGTGATTGGTGGTCCAATTTAATCGTTTGGTGGTAAAAAATATAGGATTGGTAAGCGTTTTAAAAAATGAGGGGCCATCTCCACATTCATCGCATCTTTGTCAAAAATGTATTTTCTCTCTTCTTGTTTGATCAGGATTGTTCTTCTATGTTTGATGGTGATCGGTGGTCCAATTTCATCGTTTGGTGGTAAAAAATAAAGGATTGGCAAGCGTTTTAAAAAATTAGCGGTCATCTTCACATTCATCGTATCTTTGTCAAAAATGTATTTTCTCTCTTTTTTGCTGATCAGGGTTATTCTTCTATGTTTAGAGGTTATTGGTGGCTCGATTCCATCGTTTGGTGGTAAAAAATAGAGAATTGGCGGACGTTTTAAAAAATGGGGAGCCATCTTCACATTCGTCGTATCTTATCTCAACCAAAAAGAGAAAAAATACATTTTTGACAAAGATACGATGAATGCGAAGATGGCCCCCATTTTTTAAAACGCTTGCCAATCCTATATTTTTTACCACCAAACGATTAAATTGGACCACCAATCACCACCAAACATAGATGAACAACCATGATCAGCGAAAAAGAGAGAAAATACATTTTTGTCAAAGATACGATGAATGTGAAAATGGCCCCCAATTTTTTAAAACGCTTGCCAATTCTATATTTTTTACCACCAAACGATGAAATTGGACCACCAATCACCACCAAACATAGATGAACAACCCTGATCAGCGATAAAGAGAAAAAAATGCATTTTTGTCACAGATACGATGAATGTGAAGATGGCCCCCGATTCTTCAAACGGCTGCCAATTCTCTATTTTTTACCACCAAACGATGAAATTGGGCCACCAATCACCACCAAACATAGGAGAGCAACCTTGACCACCGAAAAAGAGAAAAAATACATTTTTGACAAAGATACGATGAATGTGAAGATGGCCCCCATTTTTTAAAACGCTTGCCAATTCTATATTTTTTACCACCAAACGATTAAATTGGACCACCAATCACCACCAAACATAGGTGAACAACCCTGATCAAACAAAAAGAGAGAAAATACATTTATGACAAAGATACGATGAATGTGAAGATGGCCCCCCATTTTTTAAAATGCTTTCTAATCCTATATTTTTTATCACCAATCGATTAAATTGGACCACCAATCACCACCAAACATAGATGAACAACCCTGATCAGTGAAAAAGAGAGAAAATACATTTTTGTCAAAGATACGGTGAATGTGAAAATGGCCCCCAATTTTTTAAAACGCTTGCCAATTCTATATTTTTTACCACCAAACGATGAAATTGGACCACCAATCACCACCAAACATAGATGAACAACCCTGATCAGCGAAAAAGAGAAAAAATGCATTTTTGACAAAGATACGATGAATGTGAAGATGGCCCCCGATTTTTCAAACGGCTGCCAATTCTCTATTTTTTACCACCAAACGATGAAATTGGGCCACCAATCACCACTAAACATAGGAGAACAACCCTGACCACTGAAAAAGAGAAAAAATACATTTTTGACAGAGATGCGATGAATGTGAAGTTGGCCCCTCCCAATTTTTGAAACGCCTGCCAATTCTCTATTTTTTATCACCAAACGATAGAATCCAGTCACCAATCATCACCAAACATAGGAAAACAGCCCTGACCAGCGAAATTGAGAAAAAAATACATTTTTTACAGAGATACGACGAATGTGAGGTTAGCCCTGCCCAATTTTTAAAACGTCTGCCAATTCTCTATTTTTAACCACCAAACGATAAAAGTGGGCCACCAATCACCACCAAACGACCACCAAACGAGCTGCACATCCGTATTTTTTAAAACGTAATGTCCGGGGGCTATGTGAAGATGGCCCCCCATTTTTTAAAATGGCTGGCAATTCTCTATTTTTTACCACCAAACGATAAAATTGGGCCACCAATCACCACCAAACGACCACCAAACGATTCCATATGGTATAATATTGTTTTTATATATTTGGGGGGCCATTTTCACACAGATCCTAAATTGTAGGTACCTCAAATCGAATTGTCAATAGAGTTGTTGTGAAAAATAATATGCAATTACTCGGTATGAAACCTGGCGTTTGCAACACGTGTGGTTGCATGCCCTCGTACCTCGGGCTGCAAACTTCACACTGGTTGCAAAAGCCAAGTTTCTTACCTTGTAATGCAATATACTATTTCACTCTTTACGTAGCTTATCAAAAAGTTATAGAGGACAGTATGGCTCAGTTGGTAGCGTCGTGGCCTCTGAATCAGACTGTCGTGGGTTAACGAATCCCACCTCTGCTCATGGATGTTTTGTGATGTTATTTAGTTTTTAAGTATTATATTGTATTATATATTGTTGTATTTAAGACGCTAATGACCTAAGTTGTCGACGCGTCTATAATCCACAATAAATAAATTAAATCAAAGAGTTATAAAATCAAACAATACGTACTCGTAATTGTTATGTTATTTATAAGTAAATATTATACTCGTACTAGCGGACCCGTCCCGGCTTCGCTCGGGTGGTATGAAATTATGATTTAATAGCGGTCACCCATTACTCCGCTCACGTATATTTAGTATAGCTGATCCGGCAAACGTTGTTAATAATTTCTAGGAATAATTACATTACTCACTCGCTTCGCTCGTTCGTTTGAATTTTATTAATACAGTACTCACTCGCTTCGCTCGTTCGCTTGAATATTATAAATACACTACTCACTCGCTTCGCTCGTTCGCTTGAATATTATAATTACATTACTCACTCGCTTCGCTCGTTCGTTTGAATTTTATTAATACACTACTCACTCGCTTCGCTCGTTCGCTTGAATATTTTCGCCTACACACTCGCTTCGCTCGTTCGCTTGAATATTATAAATACACTACTCACTCGCTTCGCTCGTTCGCCATATATGTATTTTTTAAAGCTTAATATAAAAATCGCGATTAAAAATCAGGGGTTAATCGTATAAGGGTGAAAATTTAGAGTTGTATGTATTTTTCAATGCTGAATCATGAAAAAATTAAAACAAAAAATTTTGTCAAAAAAATAAAAAAAAACTTTTTGGGGTGGACCACCCTTAACATTTAGGGGGATGAAAAATAGATGTTGTCCGATTCTCCACCCTACCCGATAAGCACACAAAATTTCACCAAAATCGGTCCAGCCGTTTCGGAGGAGTTCAATAACGTACACCGCGACACGAGAATTTTATATATAAGATAAAGGTCACCTGCATTATTTGATAAGCTCTTATTTTCGGATGATTAAATAAATTGTTTTGAAAATTTAAAACTTCGTCACGGTAGTGTAGTAACGTTTAGATTGCAGTTTGCAGCCATTGTAACTTCGCTCCACATTACAAAACAATTATCTGGTAGTAACTTTTAACTCGTATCCCGTGAACTGTATCTAAAAGATATTTTTTTTTTGTTTAATTAAACATTGCTATAATAAGCGTAAAAGTCGGTTTTCCTTAGTTCACTGTTTTATATTATAACGAATAAATAACCGCCATTTTTACAAACAATCCTTTCTTGATTATCTAGATTACGATCAAAAATAAATAATGAGAGATAGTCTCCTAATATGGTTATGAGGTGACTATACTAAAAACCAAATCTATTAATTGAATTCATCAGATCTGGTTACTTTTGGTTACTGTTTTGTTGTAACTGTTAGATAACAAAACAGTTAACAAAGTAACCAGATGTTGTGATGTCATATAGATTTGGTTTTCAGTATATTTTAATTATTACATGACTATAACTTTGATTAAAGCAGGCTTTCCGTATTTTTACAATTTTCATATGAATAATACTCACTTTATGGAAGAAAACATAAGCGACAAAAAGTTTTGTTTTGATTGTTCTGTATGGTTCCGTGGTTATATGCACATTACACAATAAATGCACACTAAACACTATAGCTATTCCCAAATTTGTGATTTTTTAATTGAAACTTAGAAAGCTTTATATGGTCGGTTTTATAATATCGCAAAAAGATAAATTTTCACTTATATAATATAGGTAGATAAATTATTCAGTTAAATCTTCGCATTTTACCTGTAGTCATCTTTATAAATTATGTTACACCTTAGAATCACCTTTATCATAAATATAAGTAAATTAGTAAATACTAAAAACAGATATTTAACATTGCCATTAAAATTTTGAAATTACTTAATATATAGTAAAAATTTGATCCTATAGATGGCCTGTAAGATTCGGTACACTGTTTCTCCTAGCGACTGGCTTACAAAAATACATCTGGCGAGACCTCTTATTAGTAATTAGGTACTCGTATGACTAATGACTATGCCTATATAATATTTTTATCCAGATAATAATATTATAAGGAATATAAATTGGATTTGTACAATCAAATGGCATTTTGTTTAATTTATGTCCAAATCTAAGGGTAACTGAAAGTTGCATGCAGTACAAATTTTATTAAAAACAGAATCTTCTTATTCTGATTGAAAAATCAAAGAGAATATATTTTATAATAAAACAGTCAGAAAATATAGTATTCGTCTAGACAGACTTTTGTAAAAACATATATATTTCTATTACTTCAAATAACATACGTTTTTATTTAAGTCCGATGAAAATAAAACAAAATATATAGGTATATACCTATATTATATATATTCGTTCAGTTAGAGAGACTTTGAAGATGCCATTGAGTTCGTCTCTTTACTTAGGATTCATTGTCCTCTCTAGCTAGGTACCTACTCTATAATAATTGACAATGTGCCAAACTTTTCTAAAACCTATTTTCAAAATAAACGAATGACAATGACCTCTAATTTAATTATAAAAAATATTATTTATTATTTTCAACACGTGAAAAGAAATGTTTCAAGTCAGTAGCATTATCTCACCATAGTTCTCATATTTGTGGAGAAGATTTTATTTTAGATAAAAAAATATACACTACCTTGACATACTATCTGTGGAGAGATTTTTGTAAGAATCATTTTATACTCGTTTAATTTATAAATAAAAATAGTATTTTATATCCCAAAAATTCTTGCGTTTTATTTTTATATCAATTGGCATTCCAAAAAAAGATTTCATTTTCAGAGTTCTGAGTATTAAAAACTGTGTCATTCAGTACTATCATAAAAACTGACCACTTGTTAAAAAAGTGAGAAAAATGTAATACTACTGTTCATGGCCCCCGAAAGGGTAAGGTTGACAGGGCTCTAGTCTTGAGACTAGCGGGTTTAGGAGGGCCCGGCGTGACGAGGTGATTATTGGTCGAACGGAAAAAAAATTATATGCAAACAGATATAGAATTCTGTAGAGAATCATGTTAACATTAGCAGTAGTCGGTACGTACACTTACTGAGAAAAAAATTTTATTTGAACAACAATTTTTTTAAATAGCAAAAATAGTATATTGCATTACAAGGGACGAAACACAGCGTTTGCAACTAATGTGAAGATTGCTGCATTGCATTCGCTGTGTTTCGAATTGAATTGAATTGTAGATTATAGACGCTCGACAACAGAGGTCATTAGCGTCTAATCGCTGTGTTTCAGAATAATGCATATTATGTTTCACAACAACTCTATTAACAATTCGATTTGAGGTACCTACTACCTGCAATTTGTGCGCGCAAAAAAGCCGTAAAAATATTAGATCTGACAGATCGATGTGAAATTTATGTAGGGTTATGTCTGTCATTTTGACGTGTTCGAGTAGGTATATATGCGAATTGAAGTTGGCGCGACTCAATCGCTCTATCTTTCTGTTAACAACGTTAAAAAACAAAGAAAACCGACAACTAAAAAGTTTCAACTCTAGGGTTGAAACTCTCGGTTTCAACCTGATAAACAAGTACCAAAAATCGAAGTTTCAATAGAGGTGTTGTGAAAAATATTATTTCACTGTTTCAATAATTCATTATTCAAATAAAACATTCTATGATCCACATAAATATTCTTGAATTTGATGGAACTATTCAGACCTTTTCTTTCGACAAATAAATTAAAAAAATTCTTTGCAAGGTAAAAATGCTTCGTTTTAAAATGAATTATGTTGAAAAAACTATTTTTATTTTCTCAGTGCAGGGAGGCACGCCAAAGTTTTTAGCCTGGGGATGTGGGGGCCATGCTATACTATTAATAAGATTTCTAACTGAAAATAATATAGATTACTCAAAATTGTCATTTCCTATTTATGTTTCAATGAATACACTCAAAGAAAGAAAGAAAATCTATTCATTAAAAACTTTGCTTTTGACATAACATCTCAAACACTGTTTCATATATTATGTTTCCACTAATTTGTAAGTTTAATGTAACAGAACGGAATAAATTTATTTTTTCTCATTATGTATTCTTTGAAATATAAAATTTAATTAAGAAAAAGTAGAAAGCAAGTGGATGATTATGAATCAGTAGCACTCTTATTATAACAAAATATTATTATCTTCTAAATTATGTACATTTAAAAATTAAAAAAAAAACTTCAACTAAAGGTTCTGTTAGCCGACTAGTTTTAAAAATCATTGGCGGTTTATCAAAGCACAGACACAAAAAACATATTAACTGTCATATTACCATTTTTATATCTCAAAATTCTGTATTAGTAGATATTATCAATATTATTTATTATAAAATGTTGATCAAAAAACGCATCTCAAATATTCAGTAATTAAAACACAAAAGGTGTAACAGGAATAATAGGGTTATGTCCAAACTTCTAGTATGAATTTTAGGGTTCAAAATTAGAAGAAAATGTCATAAATACATTACGTTAATTGCTACAAAAATGAGAACAACAATTCACCTTTATCAGTGAAAGAGAAGAACGAGGTTTCTTACTTCTCTCTCGCTGTGAGGAATTTTTTTTGTTTGTATCCCAACTGACTATATATTATGTATAATTTTGATTTTCCTTATTTTGAACCCTAGAATCTACATCAGAAGTTTCGTGTTCCGCGGAACACGGGCCTACGATCTATAAGGGCCCACACACATGAATACGAACACTATATATAATAACTAATTTTTTAAAATTCATTATTTGTTTACCCATGCAATTTAGCTAATTTATAGTAGAAAAGCTCACATTTGTCGATCGAATATGGCCTATGTAAGCATCTCCATTTTAAGGTACGTGCAGTACACAGTTGGGATTCTAGATGGTAGCATGTATGGTAGATGGTGGCTGAAATTATAAGCACTTATAGGTTTGTACAACGAAGCTTTGATACATTGATACAAGCTTAAATCGCGTTTGAAATGTCAGATAGCGAAGACGAATATTTGTGTTCTTCTGCTACAAAGTAAATCATTAAAAACATGACTCTCTCACGATGTGGACTTTGTAGCCGCGTTACTATATATAGTAACACATCGATCGATAGCCAGTAAATAGTGCTTGTATTGTACAAAGTGCGGACAATTTGAATTTATAAGATGTAGAGATTGTACTTTTACGCACGGTGACGGTATTTTTACGCACGCTTTGGACTTTCACGCACGGTGACTATACTTTTACGCACGCTTACTAAAATACGCCTCTTCACGCCCGCCTCACAGTGCTCGAATATTGAACTTTTGAAGCAGGAGTTATAAAAATAATATGTTCGTGTTAAATGTCACATTAAAAGAATCACTTCACAAAATTGTAACTACTAAACGTATCTTTAAAAAAATTCGACTGATGACCAGTCCTATACTTCCCACCTAGTAAATATTTGCAAAAAATAAACACTCTTTTTTTTATTCTTTGACTAGGCCCAAATAACCTTAGCTGTTGGTGGTCTTTAAAACACAATTTAATTTTTATTCTTTGAAAAAAGCATGGCCCTCTTTTTTGTTTGGTGATCTATTGATGGCTAGCTTAATATAGCAAAAATCATGGTTACCTTGATTTACGTACAATTTTTATTTTTTTTAGTAAAATATTTTTTTTCTCGAAAACTATACATTTTAGAGAAAAAAAATATTTACATTTTTTTCATATTATAACATCTAGAATTCATTTATATTTTTTTTTACCTATGTTAATACGTGACATTGAGGACGTTTTTTTGAATATCTCAGGATCCACTGAACCGATTTGACTCAAAATCTAATCAGATCTAAGTTAAAGGCTGATAAACACAACAGAACAATCGGCATGCCCGTATGTTGTTCCGTTCTTAAGATATCGAAGGCGAAAAATTGACCACATACACACACACACACATACACACATACACACACACATACAGACATCAGTCAGAAAATGATCTTAAACGATTGCTAGGGTCTCAAAACGTGAAAATCTGTTAAAATCTCGAAATATTGTTTTCGGACTGAATCCATTACTTCCCTACCATAGTAGAGGTGGGAAGTAAAAATAATTGACTACAGAATTAGAAACTAAAAATATGTATTACATTATAGTTTTACAGCTTTTAACAGTTGCATCAGGAAGATTTTTAACAGCCGATTTGTTTTTAAACGATAGATATATTAATATTAATGTATGCCATGTGTTTGTGTGACCTAAATCTGAAAAATTTGAAATAATAATAAATTATTAATGAAATGTAAAATTTAATCTTTTACATTTTCCGTAAATATGCATAGATGATTGCTAATAGCTCATGTATATATTATAGTAAACGAATTTCTAGAAATGTTGGTGGCAATATTTTGCTGCCACATATTGCGTATACTGTCTCATAGTATAAAGAAAAAACAAAGCATAAACAGTATGTCGAATTTTAAAGGCAGTGCCATCTATCGGATGGATTACTGTATTAAGTTCCAACTTTTAGTGGGAATTTTAAATTTAGTATTTTTTCCATAATGTGGAGAATACCATCTTCGTGGTTATAGGTCCTTTTTTAACTCGACTTCATTTTTGAAAGAAGATAAAGATGTGTTAATTTCAAAATAATCTGAAAGATCGTCTCGTAAAATAACAAAAAAGCAGTTGACTTAAATATAAGATGGCAGAATTGATTATAATATAGCGATGCAAAATATATAGATAATAGCATAGGAGTAATGATGATATCAATGAGTGAATATACAACAAATTATTTACCTACATTAAAAAAAATATATAAAGCTGCATATTTTCAGTTGAGGGAGGAACCAACTTGGCAAATGTTTTAAACTATCCCCAATAATGAAAATTAGTACATAATATAAAATTTACAACAACAGATTGTTACAAATTCAACCGATTGAAAAAGTCAATGGTTGATAATATAAATAAGCTAATCAATGGTTCAAAATAATAAAAAATATTCATATTATTATGTAGCAAAAATAATTAATGTTAACTTTTAATATATTTCAACGCATCATAATGACTAACGCAGCTCAGTAAGTTTATCTTTATTCAACCTTACCATCCTTAAAATGTTCTACTAAATTATACTAGTCATTCTCTTGTTTGTCAACAAATGAAAGTTCCTTAAATCTTCGTTTGTTTAACGATAAATAAATAATCCTGTTAACAAGTGAAGATAAAAGTACTTTAAAGACAAATAAAGCGAACATAATTTTCAGTTAGAAAGATACAGTTCTAGAGATAATCAAGATGATATAAAACAGCGTACTTGGAATTCACGTTAGCGATGGTTATTTATTCTAAAAAAGATATATGTAGGTACTTTCAAAAATACGGAACATATGTTTTAAGTCAACGTTTTAGAGAGATTATCTATAAGCATACCAACTCTGAACTTACATAACAGATTTATTATAATATTCCGAAAAAGATTTAGAGCAATACATTTTTTCTAAATAAATTAATTAGGATCAAAAGTAAATCTTATTTATGTGCAACTATATTAATATTGCTTTACTAGCGAGGTTTACTAAATAAATTCTCATAATTATTAGCAAATAGACAATTGAAAGAGCGACTATAATCCACAATATACAGGGTGGACCAGGTTATAGTAGCAATAATTCACCATTCGATGGTCCATCGAAAAATAAGTCGACATGCATAATTTTATTTTTTTCCAAAACGCTTCCTAAGAGAGATACACCCCTTCAAAGTTCAGTTTTAAAATTCTTTTTTTTGTCCTAACTCTCAGGTCATTAATGCGTTATTGACCAAATTTGGTACAAGTATTTATGCAATAGATACTCATTACTTGACGTAAGTAACTTTTGTCAAAATTGTCAAGTGGCGTAGATACAGGGGGTTGTTTCACTTTTCCCGTCCTATTTTCTGCGCCACTGGATATTTTTAAAGAATAACATTTTTCTGTTCAATTTAAAAAAAAAGATTTGAGGCTTCGTTTACGAGATAATTAGAGTTGAAAGTTTAGAACACTTCTAAAATAGTCACCTATGAAAATAATAGGTCTGGAATCTTGTACAATTGTAAACTTTTTACTGTTTGACGAATTTAAATAAATAATTCATTAGTTAAATTAAAAACAACAAATAAATAACTTATGAAAAAAACCAACAAAGTAGGCGATACTTGGTTTTGAGATAATTTATGACACTTGTCAGTATTGATTTTTAAAACTGGACTTTGAAGGGCTGTATCTCTCTTAGGAAGCGTTTTGGAAAAAAATAAAATTATGCATGTCTACTTATTTTTCGATGGACCATCGAATGGTGAATTATTGCTACTATAACTTGGTCCACCCTGTATATATCTACACTTCGCAAAAAAATTATAACCACACGCATTTATATTAGTTACTAGCCTTTACCTGCGACTTAATAATAGAAACCCTATCTTACCTAATCTTAGGGATGACGATAACATATCTATCTTACGACCTTTGGAAAAGTATAATATAAATATGTAACCATTAAATTATCTCAGCAATCTAACAGCTACTGGCTGAAGTAATAATACAGCTCTCTCTCTCTCTCTCGCGGAATCGATCGCGGTAATGCCGCTTTTAATTACGGAAAGATTATCTTCGCAAATAAAAGTAGCCTAATCATACATTTTAATCACGATATTTTTTAATCACACTGTTAAATTTTGACAGTTACGTGTTCATTGGTTGCTGCGGTTAGTTACCATAGCAACCCGTCATTTATATACAGTGTGATTAAAAAAACATCGTGATTAAAATGAACGATAAACCGGCTATAAGTATACTTTTTATAACGAGTGAAATCAAAATCTGTTCGAAAATTCTAATTAATTTCAACTTCATACCTCTATAAGTCGTTCGTGAGAAAAAGGTTCTTGACGGACAGACAGACGGACATGGGACAACAAAGTGATCCTATATAAGGGTTCCGTTTTTTTTTCATTCTTAGGTACGGAACCATAAAAGACATCAGGAAAATAAACCGGTATTGTTAACACATCAAATAAATATAATTAGTACAGTTCGTTAATTTATTTTAAGAATGAAATCGAAAAGCTATAAGCCGACGAACGTAAAAGAGAAGATATAATTGTTCTTTAGATGAGTAAAATAAAGACAGTGGACGCTTAAATACACGTTGCTGGAAGAGGATTCAATAAGAAAACGTGAAACAAAAGAGACGCCGGGAAAACAACTGGATCGCCAATGATAAAATACCTTTGTTATTATACCTCCCCCTCTTTAACTGAACGAAATGAATTGTTGTCATCAGATGTTGTCACTTTTGTCGAGGAAAAGAATGCGTTTCCTGTTATATAATCTCCAGTTTCGCTAGATTATACTCCCAAATTCTCTATTTCAATTACTGGATGCTACAGATATGGCAACATTTTTGTCAAGAGAAAAATATATTAGACCTAGCCACAGAGGCGGATTAAATGTCGAGAGCGCCCTAGGCAAGCATGTGCTTGCCTAGGCTTAAATTGAGGCACTCGCTAATGTCCAGAGCGCCCTAGGCAAGCACCTCATTGGCGCCACTCTAGCGGCCATATATTAATAAATTTTAACTTATAGTACTTATATAATAATTAGCTGCGCCCCACGGTTTCATCCGCGTGATGCCCCATCCCGTGGACATTTCGGTATAAAATGTGTAAATCTGGGTCTCCAGCTATCTACATACCAAGTTTCATCACAATCGGTTCAGTAGTTTTTGCACGAAGAAGTAACACACACACACACTTTCGCAGTTATATTATTAGTAGGGTAAGTACACGTGTCCTGGCCTATTACCTATAATAATGAAATCAGGCGATGTAGGAATAATCAAGAAGGCCGAGCACGCTCTACATCTCTATAGAATTAACTAATCTTTTATATGTTAATTTTAATTTTATGTTAACTATTTTCTTTGTTTAAAAACTTACGTGCGCGCGCCCCCTTGTAACCTCGCGCCCCTATAGGCACGTGCCTAGTTTGCCTTAGGGATAATCCGCCTCTGCCTAGCCAACAATATATTAAATATTTCATTCATTGAAACAGGAACGTATATTTAAGACGAGGATATCGATACGATCTGGTACGACTTTGCTACAAATAAGTACTTTAAGCGTTTAATTTTACATGATAATGCAATGCTATAAAGTACTTTAAAAGTCGTACCAGAAACCGAGCATTACATAATATCCTAAAACTTATCATTCATATTGACATATTTATAGTAAAATTTAGTCTTTATGTTTACATCACTGATTTTTATGCAAAAAGATATTAATTTTGGTTTAAAAACTACGCTAGGTGAATATGAGCCCATATTAAATACAATTGAAACTCAGTACTCTAAACTCATCAGCGTTTTGTTTTTCATTTTATTATTCTTATTTTGAAAAAAAGTAAAAGTAGGTCCAATGTCTATACTTCAAATTTTTAATTAATGTATTTAATTAATGAGTCTATAATCCCTCAAGTTTTCTTTATACTTCTACTTTAATATGAATTTAATTATTGAAATGAAAATAAATTATAATAAAAATAGTTTCTTATTTCTTTAAAACCAAAATAATTATATTATATGTGTGTATTAATCATGTAGGTCTAATAGGCCGCCGCCGGTCACCAGACTTTTGCCACGGTGTCTCGATTTTTAAAATTTTTAAAAACTTTTGGCTGGTATCATTTTCAACGTATCTACCTTCTCTCTGGAAAAACTTAAATTTTCACTGCATTAAAAGCAGATACAATTTAAGAATTTTACATTTCCACCTTTATAAGCTAGAAAAACACATTCTATTTTTCTCTGCTAACACCAATAATTAATTTTTGTTTATGCTGCATATGACCTAAGTTGGAATATTATATCTGATATGATACATTTTTGAAGTGTTGGGTCTCCAAGTCACTATATGAATATTATGAAGTATCAGAAATACCTTGTATTTTTTTTATGTCCGCTTTGTGAGTTCCTGTGTTAAAACACAGGAAGTCACAAGACGGACATCAAAAAATACAAGGTATTTCTAATACTTCATAATATATCTGATACTTTGGGCATTTCTAAGGCAGCATTTGTGTGGTATAAATCATATAAGTATAATATTATACAATAATAGTTTAAATCACAGTATAGGCAGTATAGGTACACAACATATTATATTTTGTATTTATGTATTTAATATTATTATGCATCCTACAAAAAATAAGATATATTATAACGTACTTACTCGTAACCTTCAACCAATAAGCTTATTAGTTATTATTGATGTACTTATTAACGGAGCTCGACAAATACGTTCACCTACTTAGAGCGCCATCCATAAATTACGTAACGTGCTTTAAGGCGACCGGGGGTCATTCAATTATATATCTAGGGGGGAGCCTTATCTACCTTACGTAACAAAAAAAAAATTAACATAAAAAATATTAAAGAATTATAACTAATTTATTAAAAAACAGTGTATTGTGTAGATCTATCGTTGAACTCCTATTTCTATTACTCCTTATAAAAAAATCTGTGACCGCCGGGAAACCCCCCTCCTTACCCAAATGAAAATCTGTATCTGCCCATGGCATTGAAATTACATCATTGCAACTTGTTTCGGGAATGAAAGTTTGATTTTTTATGCTAATAACGTAAAATGAAAATCGCGCATGCGCAAATCAAAAATTAAGTGTTTTCGTTCCTTGGGAAATTCTTTTCGGGTCGGAGGTAAGCGAAAGTGGCGCCATCGCCTGTATCTAACAATTCGCCTAACCTACAATATCCATTTACGGCTTTTTTTGTAAGTATTTAAAGTTGTTCTTTCGATGCACTTATAAAAAAGTACTGTGTTACTCGAGCAGAAAATTGATGTTTATGACTCGTGTGATTGTTGCCCTCGCTTCGCTCGGTGACAAACTCCACAATTCATCGCAAACGTCAACTTTCTGTCCTAGTAACACAATGTACTATTGATAAGCGAAATGCCTTTAAGTAACTCGATTGTGAACGGCTTTATAAAATATTGCTTTTCCAACAAAGCTGAGAATCAAGCCATAGAAAATTCAAATACGTTATCAGGCAGCGAAGATTTGAGCGATTCTGAATAAACAGGATAGTTACCTACTATTAGAAAGTCAAGCCGCGCTTAGAGCTCTTGATTCTAATACAGTATGTTCAAATATGGTTAAGGAATGCCAGACAGCATTGCAACATCTTGCAAACAATAGAAACAGGATTAACCTAATTTGGGTACCTGGACACAGAAATATTCCGGGTAATGAATCACCTGATTCATTAGCAAAGGAAGGAGCAAATAGTGAGTCAATATCACCAGAACCTATATGCGGAATTGCTAAGGCAACAGCCAAGCATGCGGTGGCTAGTTGGCTCACGGAACAACATAAATTGTAATGGACTAAAATCTCGGCGCAAACACACTCAAGGGCCTTCATTGAAGAACCTTCAAGGAAATGAACTACAGAAGCTCTAAAACTCAGTAGGAATAACTTAAGAACGATGACTGGAATACTAACAGGACATTGTCATCTTAACAAACACCTGCACAGGTTGGGTATTTCCAACAACGCCCTCTGCAGCAAGTGCAAAGAGGTGGAGGAAACCGCTGACCACATACTATGTAAGTGCGAAGCTATCGCACAGACAAGGTATAAACACATTGGATTAGCTTCAATGTTACCCAAGAATTTTACAAACATCAGCTTAAGTAAGATACTAGACTATATAAATAGTCTGGGAATCCATAAGAACTGATGAAATATTAGGGGTGCACAATAGACCTTATTGGTCGCAGTGTTTACCTTATGGCCCCTATCTTTTAATTCTAATTCTACTATTAGAAAAAGAAGCGAGTCCCTTTTTATGTGACGAATACGTTTTCATAATTTATCGCGTCAAATTTATTAGCATTGACGCGATTATTAACATTGACACCATAAACTAGACGAAAGGATGTTGTATACCGTTGGAACAAAACCGGAAGTCAGATTTAAGTATATTCCTACAAACAATCGCGGATTTGTCGATGACAAGTTTATGATTTTTTCATTACGCATGCTTAAACGGAAACTAGTCTCAAACTTGTTTGTTGAAACAGCTGACACGATGTTTATAGTACACAAAAAAATAAAACAGATAACCTCAAAAACTTTCGTCGAAGCCTCTACAGTTCTATTGGAACACACAGTGACCATAGTTTGACACGATCGCAGGAATTAACTCTAATGCGCATGTCTCTGATTAAAAATTAGCCCACTATCCCCAAAATTTTCTGATTGTCAGCAAATGGTTTACAAATCTGTTGGAACAGCTGACCTGTAATCAGGGATTCGGGTGAGACGGCTGTCGGAACAATACGCACAACACACTCCTAACGTACATGGATGGTTCTAGTTTCTGTAGGAACAAACCTATTACTAAATGCCGAAATATGGTTCGATTTACTTCACACGATAAAATATATTATACGTATGTGCACACTGTACATTGTACAAGCATACAGTAAACTGTATAGACGTAAATATTATGTAGTTTGAAACAGTTGTGCTAGGTTTGTCTAAAATCGATTACCGTTTGGTAAACATGTTGTGCCGCAACTAAACATATGTTGTCATATGTAGGGTAAAAAAATCGGAAAAAATTCGACTGATGACCAGTCCTATACTTCCCACCTAGTAAATATTTGCAAAAAATAAACACTCTTTTTTTTATTCTTTGACTAGGCCCAAATAACCTTAGCTGTTGGTGGTCTTTAAAACACAATTTAATTTTTATTCTTTGAAAAAAGCATGGCCCTCTTTTTACTTCCCACCTCTACTATGGTAGGGAAGTAATGGATTCAGTCCGAAAACAATATTTCGAGATTTTAACAAATTTTCACGTTTTGAGACCCTAGCAATCGTTTAAGATCATTTTCTGACTGATGTCTGTATGTGTGTGTGTATGTGTGTATGTGTGTATGTGTGTGTGTGTGTATGTGGTCAATTTTTCGCCTTCGATATCTTAAGAACGGAACAACATACGGGCATGCCGATTGTTCTGTTGTGTTTATCAGCCTTTAACTTAGATCTGATTAGATTTTGAGTCAAATCGGTTCAGTGGATCCTGAGATATTCAAAAAAACGTCCTCAATGTCACGTATTAACATAGGTAAAAAAAAATATAAATGAATTCTAGATGTTATAATATGAAAAAAATGTAAATATTTTTTTTCTCTAAAATGTATAGTTTTCGAGAAAAAAAATATTTTACTAAAAAAAATAAAAATTGTACGTAAATCAAGGTAACCATGATTTTTGCTATATTAAGCTAGCCATCAATAGATCACCAAACAAAAAAGAGGGCCATGCTTTTTTCAAAGAATAAAAATTAAATTGTGTTTTAAAGACCACCAACAGCTAAGGTTATTTGGGCCTAGTCAAAGAATAAAAAAAAGAGTGTTTATTTTTTGCAAATATTTACTAGGTGGGAAGTATAGGACTGGTCATCAGTCGAATTTTTTGTTTGGTGATCTATTGATGGCTAGCTTAATATAGCAAAAATCATGGTTACCTTGATTTACGTACAATTTTTATTTTTTTTAGTAAAATATTTTTTTTCTCGAAAACTATACATTTTAGAGAAAAAAAATATTTACATTTTTTTCATATTATAACATCTAGAATTCATTTATATTTTTTTTTACCTATGTTAATACGTGACATTGAGGACGTTTTTTTGAATATCTCAGGATCCACTGAACCGATTTGACTCAAAATCTAATCAGATCTAAGTTAAAGGCTGATAAACACAATAGAACAATCGGCATGCCCGTATGTTGTTCCGTTCTTAAGATATCGAAGGCGAAAAATTGACCACATACACACACACACACATACACACATACACACATACACACACACATACAGACATCAGTCAGAAAATGATCTTAAACGATTGCTAGGGTCTCAAAACGTGAAAATCTGTTAAAATCTCGAAATATTGTTTTCGGACTGAATCCATTACTTCCCTATCATAGTAGAGGTGGGAAGTAAAAAATAAAACATATCGATTATTGAGAACTATTGTAGATTCATTTAAAAAAGATTTGCACATGCAAATAATGTCAAAACGACGGCCCAAAGGGCCGTACATCTCGCGCCCCAAGCCTATATCAAAACACGTCGCAGATATATGGTTCATTCTCAGGCCCGGAGTTAGAGGCCTAGGGCCCCTAGGCACTTTACAATTAGAAAGCCCTAGGCCAAAAAAAATGAGAAAAAAATGAAAAAAATTAACTAGAAATTTTTTGGACTTTTTTATAATTTTCATCCGCCCTGGCCGGGGCCCCCTCGGTGGCTAGAGCATTATGTATTAATTGTCTGCAGATAGAAAAAAACTCGGGTCGCAGTGCCAAACCCTGCCGACAATATAGTGTATTTGCTAATACAGGCATTGTGGCATTATTATGTGAACTTAAGTTTGTTTTTTGACAAAATAAAAAATTTAACCCCTTAATACATCCCTTAAAATAAATAAATTTTTCTAAATTTCAATATTAGACATGGATTTTATCAGTACACCCAATTAAAAACACCCTTCCATAAGTAAATCCGTATCAACAAACTAGTGGTTTCATAAAATTTGAAAGTCCGGTCCTGTCGGGCTGATTTTATTAAAATTTTAGCAGCACATTTTAATCTTTACTAAAGAGTTAAATTTCAATTTTGAAACGATTCTGACAAATTTTTCGGTATTTTTGGGCCCAAAAACTTTTTGGAACCCCTAAATACAACCCTGAAAATGGTCCGATCGGGCCCATTTTAAATAGGCTTCTTGCGGTGATGGGTTCCAATGTGTGTACCAAATTTCGTTTCAATCGATTAAGTCTGTCGAGAGTTATCGTGTACACACATATATATATAAATATATATATATAAATATATATATATATATAAATATATACATACATATATATATAAACATTTTTAAAAATGGTGCCAAAGTGTTCAGGAGGCTATGAAACGTCGAGAAATTTTGGTCCGACCCCTAGGTCCCGCCATCCGACCGACGCCAATAGTGTATGTGCCATATTATGGCAAATACACTAATAAAGATAATTCTCTACATGTGAAACTTATGGTTTTTGATTTCAATATGTTTCGAAACAGAGAGGGACACATATAGAACTGTTAGCTGACTGTAATATTGTATTTTATAAATTGGTTAGTCTTGCATTATCTTTAATATATTTTATTTCTAACTGATAAAATTGTTTTATCAGCAAAAAAGCATATTTTGTACCTGGTTTCGTATGTCAATAATGGAACGCAGAAGAAATCCCAGCACACGACAGACCTTCAGAGATGGAGGTCCATTAGGTCTCCATAAAAAGCGGTTAAGCCATTCAATATATGTCTATTCAAAAGTAATCGAATGGGGGTGTTTACTTAAATCTTCCAATAAAAGTCTTGTTTTATTGCAGTAGTAGTTAATTCTTTTACGAATTTGCGATTTGGTTTGTGCAATAATATTTGTGACTAACTAATGCTTTGCTGGGGTCGCTGGGGATGATCAACAGCTAGACCACTAATAGTAGCCAACCCAACCACTGACCATTCTTTTTGAAAAACTTTATGAACACAGATAGAACCATTTCGTCTTCCTGCTTATTGATTTTTATTTCTCTGTGATCCAAATCTGCACAAAATGTTTCGAGTTTTTTTTTTACATTTTGTTAGAGCTCTGCTATAATTTTTGGTGGCATGACTTTACAGAGTATGGAATAAATTTACCCAACACGACCATCAAACTTCAATTGGCTGGAATATAATCTGTAAAATATGGCATGACGTTTTCTTGGCACGGATTTTTGGCAATAAATCGCAATTATGACATTTGTGATTATATGCGGTTATTTTCCTACTACTGTTGAAGATGTGCAGCGTTACGTGGTAGTTGTTTGTTGTGTTTTTACCAGACCTACTTGTCACTTGATCGTTTTTGTTCTTAAAATAAGCACTGTCGTTTTCCATCTTGTGACGTGCTTGTAATGTAATTTGATTGCTTCCGTGTACCTACACCTCCGATACAATAACCGCAGCAACTGTTGTAATTTATGACCCAAACATATTAACGTTGTCCACTTAATACAAGGTACCTATAGTACGGTTTGAAAATAATATTATATACAGTGACTATACTAATACAGTTATACATATTTCACAATTCAATAATTAATCTTGTTCCATTAATCTTATTAGTCTATGGCTCACTGACTAAACTAAACTAAAAATTAAAGATAAATCATGGATGTATTATACTCACTGGATACCTGACTAGTGGTTTAAAAGTGAAGCAGGACCGCCATATTTGAAACAGGCAAAACATATTATATCGACGCCTGTAAAACTACGGGGACACAGTAGAGAGCCATGGATATGTGTAATACAGACTTTTTCATTTGGATTGTGAGCTGTGTCAACTAAAATGGTTTCGAAGATACAGGGCGATAAGAGTTTTTCTACAAAAACAATATTTTATTACGTAAATACAGCAAAGCTTCTTAATCTACAAGAACTGCTGAAAATTCAACTACCACCAGGTCTTCTAGGCTGCATAAATTCAATCTTCCCCTCATTGGCTCTCGAACTCTTTCAAAAACACCAAAAACAAGTCACGATCGAAACGTAATTACAAAACAAAACCAAGCGGCTTTTCGAAAATCATGATAGGACAAAATATTCTTAAAATTACCCCTTAAATTTTTGCCGTATATTTAATAAACATCCTGTATTTAAATATGCCCCGTTTTGTTAGTTGATTGATAGCAACGCTGCAATCGGTCTTAGGCGGCCTGGTTGTAAAGATTATAAAGCCCATCTCGCGGGTGTTGTGACGTAAGCAGCTATTAAAGTTTAAAAATTTGTATCTCCGTAAATACTGGACGTATTGAAATGAAATAAACGCCATTGTGTTTCTGGCAATGATTTCTAATAGGAAACAGTCATGAATTAATTTTTTGATGTGAAACATCTTATGTCGGGCAGTGAACAGCCGCGTAAGGGGAAATATGCAACGAAATTTCTGGTTCTCTCCTTCGCTGCTGTTCTCTCCACCACTGCGGCACTTCCCTCTCGGCTTCCGCGCGCTCGAGCACGGGAAGAGAGAGAGAGAGTACATAAGAACGTACTGTAAAGCAAAAGTATATGTATACACGTGTAGGTATGTAATATAGATACTTTGCTGTGCATTTAGTTGCGTTTCTGGCTCAGGCGTGCTACATAGAGAATACCACCGAGTTCAATAACGTTTTCTTTGATGTTTCACATCTGTCGGGGGTCCCGAGACCCACACCCTTTTTAATTTAATAAAAGTTAATAAAAACATACCCAACAGCATTAAAAAATAAAATTAAACGTATCTAGTGCTATATTGTTTAAAATAAACCACGAATATATTAATGTCTATAGTGTTGTCATATTATATGATTTTTCTTTCCATCTTGAAAAATAAATCTTGTTCAAAAGCGTATCCTCATTCCTGAATTTTGCCAAACTTTATAGATTTCTCATGTATAAAAAAACGTATATTATATTCACCGTCACTTGGCATTCTGTATCGGATTTCTCTAAAAAACCGAATGTCAGATAAAAACTTAATGCTATTTTCTCTTGTACGTCAAACGATATTTTAGTTTCTGTTCTTCATAGATACCTATGTTTTGAAGAATTTGAAGGGTATGCACATCAACTTAATACACGTTATATCCTACGTAGTATAATATACGAAATTTACAGAGAAAAACAAAAATATTCAAGGATCTATAAATATTACTCGAACTCAACTTGACATTAAATTATGTTTCAAAATATTTTTTTAGAAAATTCCTGTATACAGAACGATTTAAAAGAGTATTCAGTAATTACTACCCTGTGACCGACCACCTTGGTTAAGCTTTTTTCACATCGTTTTCCTCAATCATTCCAAACAAATGTCGTGACGTGTCCTTACTGCCATATTGACCATGAACGTTGACTTAAAATTCAGTATAATTGACGTTATAGAAGATCCAATTGACTTGAGAATAAAACAATCTGTTTTTGCACATTTTTTTTTTGTTTCTATATGCCTACACTTTTAAAATACTGTAAACAGATCTATCGTCTATTGATTTCTATAAATGGTTGTCGATTTCATAAAACAGATTAAGTCAACACTTTCGAATTTTACTTCTTTCGCTTGAATAAGTCTGCCATCTCATCAAAACCAGTCAAAAACGCGGATCATCCCGTTCAACTTGATATATTAGACAGCCTGCAGCTGATGTGTAGTGTGTAAACAGAACAGTTCCCAAGTGACACAACGTAAGGTACAAACGTAATATAAAGCGACAAGAATGTCGAAGTTGGAAATAAAAATTTTACGATGCTTCTTCGATCGACAGCGTCGATGGTTTGAGGAGGCATTGAACACGCGCAAGCACTTAACTCTCTTCAGATCTGATGCAAACATACATTGACACAACACATACATACTACAAACTCCATGTAGTTACATATTGTTGTTACGTAACATATTGTGTATAATTATTGTTAATTTTTTCCATATTTTTAACGGGAAGTTGTTCATGGGAAAACATTGAATCTATAGTAAAGATTTGAAAATACATAAAAGACATAATATAATGTCATTATAACTCGGATTTTCTTGAGGAGGGAGGAGAGGAAGGATAGTGAATTGGAGTGACCGCAGCTCAAAAATTAATGAAACGCTGTAATGTAGGTAACGGCAACGCTGACGGGGATAAAACGACTCTAACGAATTGGATGAAATTTACTGAAAATGGGTTTTGGAGGGAGGCAAAAAATCGATCTAGCTAGGTCTCATCCTAGAAACAATTCGTTTTCTTATAGATTTTATAATAATATTTTTTGACGTTTCAGAATAGTGTAATGTTACGGATCACCCTGTATATAAACGGCAAACAAAGAGTTCCGAGAAACGGGGTCTGCATACTGAACAACGAGTACCTGCCGGAAGATTCTAGACAACGCTAGAGAATACGAGGACGCACTGAGCGTACATCGCAACGCAAGTATATAAACAGCGAGTGTGTCGTATTGAAGGGATCAGTGAATGGTGAGTCGTGCCATCAAGTGGATCAGTGATATAAATACGAGGGGTAAATATCTGCCCAAAATTGTGTACACCATAAATCCTTTTTGGCAAATAAATCCTTATAAATCCTCATAAATCCTTATAAATCCTCGTAAATCCTCATAAATCCTCATAAATCCTTATAAATCCTCGTAAATCCTCATAAATCCTCATAAATCCTTATAAATCCTCGTAAATCCTCATAAATCCTCATAAATCCCCATAAGTCATCGAATGTATAAACAATAACAAAACTGTGTTTACCTTATTAATCCAGTCAAATGGTACTTTTAAATTGCGTTAATTAGAAGTTTGATGAAATTTTCCGCAAGGGGTGGCCGCCATCTTGAATTTATGGGATGAAATCATGTATCTTGGCAAATACTGCTTGTACGTTAAAAATTACTATTACAAAAATTGTTAAGGAGGATCTATCCAACAACTTCTGTTTAATTTTTTTTTGAAATTTCTTATTATTCAAAAGTTATAAATTCTCAAAAATGACACTGTTGGGGGTGGAAACGGTTTTTTCGATTTTACAACAAAACGGTCAATCGGAGCGAAAAATAGTTATAACAAAAGTTGTAGCTTTTGAGTGTTTCTACAATATACATTTGTTAAACATTTTTTTTGCTTGCTTGGTGCAAATATAGAGGGCGCCAAAGGTCGACCGGCGCCAATATTTTTTAAAATTTTTGAATTTTGCACATAAAAAATTAATTCAAGTCATCGCATTTTCACCAAATACATGATTAGAGGGTTTTAGGGGTCGTTGATTAAGAATCCGTTATCAAATTTTCAAAAAACAAAATAGCGATGATGAATTTGGTGAATATTCTACACAAAAAAGGTACTCTTGTCTTGAAGCGCTACAGTCAATCGTTTTCGAGAAAAAGAGCATTTTAGGATTTAAAACATGATTTTTTTTAAGCACCTAACGTACTTGATTATATAAGTTGACAAAATGTCAATAAAAAATTACACAAACAAAACAGACCACCTTCAAAATCTCCACCACTGGTAACAAAAAAAAAATTTTTCGTAAAAAAAAACAAAGCAATTTTAAGGTAGAAAATGTGTGCGGCAGCTTAACTTTGTACCTCAAACCGTTCTTCAGATATAAGCAAAAAACGAAATTTTTTTCTTCAACTTTAACACCCTGTATCTCGAAAACGGTGCTTTTGCGGACCCATGTTAATAGGAACTTTTTTTCATATTTTTGAACGAGCTATCACATCCTAAGGTCCTGCGCACATATTATGAATCACCCTGTATGTATATTATAACAATAAAGCTGAGGAGTTGGTTTGAACGCGCTAATCCCAGGAACTACCAGTCCAATTAAAAAAAAATTTTTTTTCTTAGATAGCCCGTTCATTGAGGCTTATTCAAGTTTTTAAAATTCAACCCCAAAGGGGGTAAAACTTGAGTGTAGGATTTTTTTACTATCTATACTAATATACTATACTAATTTTATAAACTATAGGTATGCAAGTTTCTGATATAATTAGCATCGAGTTAGTAGATGAAAACGTACTTTAAAAAATGTTACGCGCACGCGCATAATATAAACAGCTGATTTAATTCTTCTGTAAATCCTCGATAAATCCTCAATAAATCCCCAATAAATCCTCAATAAATCCTCATAAATCCCCATAAATCCCCATAAATCCTCATAAATCCTTATAAATCCTCATAAATCCTTATAAATCCTCATAAATCCTCGTAATTCCTTCACGCTGTACACCATAAATCCTCAGATATTTACCCCTCGTATAAATATTAGTCAATCAACGGTCGAATCAGTCAGTACAGTGATATAAATAGTGGAGTGGATGTAAATAAATAGTACTGAAGTAACTGAGTAAATGACCGACATAAATAAAAGTTAGAAATAAATCTGATATAAATACAGTGACATAAATAATTACAAATAAATAGTCCTTGTATATATAGTTATTTGTTAAGTGTTATTTAAGTTGCTCGTTTAGTTCAATAATTACTGTTTAAGTTTTTTTTAAATTGACTTTTCGTTGTTGCATTTATTGTTATTGTATTTTTAATTATTGTAAATAAATATTTATTCAGCCAACTCAGAAAACAGTTTTGTAACAGTAATATTGCAAGCAGGTTTTGGATACTATGCATCTCGCTATGCATAGATGTTATGATATCCATGGATTTTATTAATAGTAATTTAAAAATGCTGAAGGGGGAAAAGCAAAAATGTAAATGTATAAGTACCTAACTTCGACCATGCGCTTATGTGAGTGAGGCACATACCCTTTTTTTCACTATAATTTTAACAACAACAAAATTCTATTATGATGGTATTCTATATTATGGTTAATGTTAAAATTTACAGCGCTATAAAATTTGTCGTACCTTAACTTATGTAATTTTAAAGTTAGAAAGTGACAAAAATGAACTACACCGTAAATTCTAACATTGAACGTGCAGAATAGCACCATAAGTCACAATTTCTAACATGATGCAAAATATTAATATAACCAGCAGACTTATCACAGCTTTGTATAGTAGACATTACTTTAGTAAAACAAAAAAGTATCTGGTTTTAAAATTAACATCGAAGTTGTCACTACGTCCATAAATAATAATAATCTCAATGTTTTTATTCTATTATATTTTGTAACTAATATTATGAGATAAACTGGTGTAACAATTTGTAACAAATAAACATGTAAAAGTATATGTCAAGCATCGAGGCTTTCTGTTTAACTTAGCGGCATTCATGAGTTTCAAAATTTGATTTCCTTTATAAGAGTTTGATTTTTTTCTTAAAATTTAATTTCACAATTTGAGAGAAGGTAGCGACAGAACTATACCTACATTGTACAGCTTTATTTATTGTAGACAGCAGGCTTCAGACAACCAAGTACAAAAGAGTGTGTGTGTACTATCGCATGTCAGAAGTTATACTCCTTTTACGTAACAAAACAAAAATAACTCCAAAAATTTTATCCCGCGTGCCAGTACTGAATACGTTTGTAAAAAAGAAGATAAAATAATAAAATAAAGATATTAAATAAAAATTATTAATTTATTAAATATATTTATTTATTTATTATATTTATATCTAATTATTTATTAAAAAAGCATGTTTGTGTTGAGATTCGAACCCGGGACCTATTGCGTATGACGCGAGGCCGCTACCGTTACACCACGGCACACCTTTCATAGCAGTGCTATATAATAGGGTATTATAATCAAGAAAAATAATAATGTAAAAACAGTACGGTTTGGATATATTTAACGAAAGCGGCATAAACGAGCGTTTGTATGGCAATAGCTTTTATTAATGTTATTCAAAACTGAAAACGCTCGTCACATTGTGACTGATATAACGACTCTAGTTGAAGTTTTACTAACGACTAACTTCAAGGTGTAAATTTTCGTGGCGAAATGCAACTTCATGGTGTTAGTAAATTTTCGTGACGCGATGCGCGCGCATCCTAAAAATTCACTCTCATAATTTTTCCATAACGCGCCAAAAGAAGTATAACTTCAAAAATTGTTTCTCGGGTGTACAAAAATCAAATAGGAATTGCATTACAAAAAAAAAAAATGATTAGCCTTATACAAATGGAATTATTTGGGATAAACACCTATATATGAGGATGCTAATGTCCCATCCTTCTAGCTTATACTATAAAGGATTCAAACTCACAACACGTGCCAAATAACAATTCTGAAATGAACGATAAAACGAGGATTTACATTTACGGTTATGACATGTAATTTACATGTTATTACATAATGTCTACATAACACTAATGTTACCAGTTAGAAGTATTGGAATACGTATTGTAATTTCTTCGCTTACTAGAGTTGAAATCTCAGAACTGCAGTTTGTAATTAAATATATTCGGAGATATGATAATTAAAAAAAAAGGAATAGTAACGCTGGTTTCACACACAACGGTTTTGGACGTACGTAAAAAAGACGTACGATATTTTATCGTAGCGTCGTGTTTTCACACAGAACGATTGTTTACCGCTGTTTGAGCTCTCTTGACGTCATTAATGACAGTATATTGCAATAAATCCAGCAAAAATAAGGTATATGCATGGGAATTGTTTTTTCGTTATATTAATAGAGCAGTAAATTCTGAACAAAATAACACATCAGTTACTTCATTCTGATTTCATATAAGCTCAAAAATAAGTTTTGAATAATGTTATACGTAAGCCCCGCCCGCTAAAAAGCGTTTTTGCTCGTGACGTCATGATATATGAAAGGATACAGGACGTGCGTTTACATTATTTACTAATACTATCTAAAAACCAAGAAACAAACTGTTGAAAAATACTGTTTTGTACCTGTAAAGCTGACGTACGACTAAAACTCGTTGTATGTGAAAAACTGAAAACATACATTTAATGACGTAGGCTACTGTATTCTTGGTACGGCACGGTCGCCGTCCATTGCCGTTTCCGTCCTGTCTGAAAAGTTTCTATCCTCCTATTATTTGTGAAAATTTTTATAAAGACAGCAATAACAACACATGTTGCGTTTGTACTAAACAAATTATTAAAAGCACTTATTTTTAAATAAAAATTAATAAACAAACACTTGAAAAATTCTACACATTTATTCATCTCAATGATCGTTTCGGGCTTCTAACTCATCATCAGGAGTTTACATACTTATTTTTCTCTTAGTTTACTTTTTTGATAGAATAGGCTGTCTAAATCTAAATAATTAGACCAAATATCTTTGAAATTTTGTAGCTTAGAAAAGAATGCTTGCAAAAAATTGTAGGGTTGGAAGGGGGATATTTAATGCCAATAATAGTTTAGCTATAGGTTGTATCGTTTTCAAGAAATCAGTAAATTGATTTTATTCTCTAGACAAACGGAACATGGTCGTTACATATTTTTTTCTGAAGTAAACATATTCTACTGAACCATTCTGTATAAAAAATGTTGAACGAAAGCTAGTGCATCGTAAATCTATTAAAATGCAGTTATAGTATAAAAGAATAATGAGAATATTATAGGACAATAAATCCACAGACTAAACTTCAGCGACTTATTCTTTATTTTAACGACCAGCTATTTTAACTCTATCATTAAATTCATTAATAATTGGAGGTTAGTCAACAAAAGTTGATATACAGTATACACTACCCACAATTCAAAGCCATTTATTCAACAAAGCTTATACAGTCCATCCAAAATTATACTACTGACATATCGGTGCCCTAAATATTAAAAAATTCTTATTCG
This sequence comes from Mongoloraphidia duomilia, assembly GCA_039654895.1. Lineage (NCBI taxonomy): Eukaryota > Metazoa > Arthropoda > Insecta > Raphidioptera > Raphidiidae > Mongoloraphidia > Mongoloraphidia duomilia. The sequence continues at coordinate 16,309,104 of CM077516.1, read as the reverse complement.
GTATAATCTCTTTTCAGCGAATTTGTATTTAAAAGAAAATTATCTGATGCATTTGCAGACTTGTAAAGTTTAAAAATCTTTTTTTTTGTGAAGGTTTTTGAAGTGAAAATTACTTTAGCGACGTATCTATTTGAAATCTTATGTATTTAAAAAAAAATTATCTGATGCATTTGGAGACTTGTAAAGTTTAAAAATCTTTTTTTTTTGGGAAGGTTTTTGAAGTGAAAACTTCTTTAGCGACGTACTATTTGAAATCTTATGTAACGATAAAGGAGAAATAATTTGTAACGATAAAGGGGAACATTAAAAAAAAAATAATGAATTGAAAATATGAATTGTTGCTAGGCCCAAATAACCTTAGCTGTTGGTGGTCTTTAAAAAAAAAATAGAAGGAAAATTTGTATCACCTAGGTAACCTACCTATTTTGATATTTTAATTTATATAAACAGCAAATATTTTTAATAATTTTCCTAAAAAATATTCTAATGAAGTTTTCACTTCCCCCGTGAGCTTATGTGAATGAGGCTCACACCTTTTTTTATCAATGTATCTCTTGTTGAGTTTTCGAGTATTTTGTTTGATAAGGCTGAAGAACGCGTATCTATAATATTTGTCTATTTATGTATTTATACCGATCCCACTTGAAAACGGTTGTACCAATTTGATGATTGGGTTCCGCATGAAAATCGATGATAACATGAACGAATTCCCGGGAAAATCAGCATTTTTACGAGTGACACTGCGGTTAATAAGTAATATAATAAAAAGTCATTGCAAAATGCATTTAAATGGTATTTATTGAAACATTTCTTAATTTAAAAATAGTGTGTCTTTAATGCATATAAGATTTTTTGCGTTTGAATTAATAACTTAAAAATTTTAATGATAACGATAATTATATGTTATTATAATAGACAGGAGGCCAGTTCACCGAATCAGCAAAAAGAAAATAATAAAAAATCGTAATAACAGAACAAGCGAATGTAGGTAATGTTTGGGGTTGGTCCACTCTTATTTAGTTAGGTACATGTATACCTATATCTCTTTATGTATCTTCTCTTGAGACTCTTTGAAGAGGGACCGACTAGTTCATCTTTATGAACCAGTTCACAGTAGACAATATGAACTTATTTAGAAAGCTATAATATATATCTATCCTCAATCATTTTAGTTCACAATAGTCTTTTATTCTGAAAGCAAACGTAAACAGTGGTTATTTTAATGTACGATACATTATTTTATTAAATAATATAAAAACTTAGATAAATATAATTTTATAGTTCCAATAATACCAAAGTGTGGACAACCCAACATAAAATTACATACATATACAGGGTGATTCATAATATGTGCGCAGGACTTCAGGATGTGATAGCTCGTTCAAAAATATGAAAAAAGTTCCTATTAACATGGGTCCGCAAAAGCACCGTTTTCGAGATACAGGGTGTTAAAGTTGAAGAAAAAAATTTCGTTTTTTGCTTATATCTGAAGAACGGTTTGAGGTACAAAGTTAAGCTGCCGCACACATTTTCTACCTTAAAATTGCTTTGTTTTTTTTTACGAAAATTTTTTTTTTGTTACCAGTAGTGGAGATTTTGAAGGATTGAAGGGTATTTTTCCCTATAACTTCTACGCCACTGGAAAAAAAATTAATTTTGAAACGCGTTTTGGAACCGCCGGGATATTTTACACAAAAAAGGTACTCTTGTCTTGAAGTGCTACAGTCAATCGTTTCCGAGAAAAAGAGCATTTTACGATTAAAAACATGATTTTTTTTAAGCACCTACGTACTTGATTTTAAAAGTTGACAAAATGTCAATAAAAAATTTCACAAACAAAACAGACCACCTTCAAAATCTCCACCACTGGTAACAAAAAAAATTTTCGTAAAAAAAACAAAGCAATTTTAAGGTAGAAAATGTGTGCGGTAGCTTAACTTTGTACCTCAAACCGTTCTTCAGATATAGGTAAGCAAAAAACGAAATTTTTTTCTTCAACTTTAACACCCTGTATCTCGAAAACGGTGCTTTTGCGGACCCATGTTAATAGGAACTTTTTTTCATATTTTTGAACGAGCTATCACATCCTGAAGTCCTGCGCACATATTATGAATCATCCTGTATACTAGGGTGGGTCAAAAAAATCAATTTTTTGACACGGAAAATAGGTTGCTAGACACCTTAAAAAAATTCTCACCAAATATGAGCTCTTAATTTTAATAGGAAGATCCTCCGCATTACAGTTTTTTATTTTTTCTCAGTCCAATAGAAAAAAATTCATACCTCATCATTAATTGATTGCACAGAAAAATGTTTTAAGAGAATTTTGTAGGAAATTTAATGCTCTACAAAAAAGGTATCTTATATTTTTTCCGCAAAACTCACCATTTGAAAGATATTGAAGATTTATAATAGTCATTTATTGTCGAGTTATAAAATTCAGAAACAAAAATGAAATTTGTCTTAAAATAATCAAACTTAAAACTTGATTGCCACTCTTTAAAACTTACACAAAAATTTTCCATGAATACTGATAAATAATGCTTAATTTTTGAGTAAGCTTTTTTAAAGAGTGGAAAATTTATGATATTAAGATTCGCCAAACATTTTCTGGTTTCTATAATAAAATAGTAGGTATAGTATGTAACTAGTGTGCTAAATACATCTTTATGCGTCAGGCGCGATGTTTTCAGCACGAATAGTAGGTGAGCGCACACGAACTTTGACGAGTGTGCACCGCGAGCCGAAAACGAGTACTGAAAACATCGCGCCTGACGCATAAAGATTTAGCACACGTGTTTCACACTATACTTTATTCAACACATGCATGGTTTTAAACTTTAATTGAATAAATGATTCACTGGCAGCAGTACATCTGATAACAAAAATTGGCCTTGATACAATAATATTTATATTATGAATATTAGAAATAGCTTGTATTATGTCCGTCTTGTGACTTCTTGTGAATTTACACTACGCGTTTCAGCAACGAGTTGCCATCTTCAGGTGTGGTTAATTATTTTTTTAAAAACACACATTGAGTATTCGTAACACTATATAATATTATGGTGCTATTATTTCGTGGTTTGTGAAGTACTTTACAAACCACGACATAATACACTGTTCAAACTGAAACCACTATTCATAAGTATACCTACATGTTTTAACATTTAATTATTCTAACTGAAAATGAGACGGTACCTAATAGTTATAATTTAGCAACAAAATTAGTAAGCTTAATACAGTGTCTTTAGTTGCAAAACGAATGCATGAAGTCATATAACCGTTCAAATGTTTTGTGTCAATTTTTTCTACGTTTCGTAATCCGCACTAAGAAACAATCTTTTATAATCAGTTGTCAGGTGGTAGTTGACAAATAGTGGCTAGTTTTGTTGAAAATTGGTCTTACGTTATTTATCAGTACTAAAATTATTAGCAATGTTCCGTGTATTTGAACCATTAACCTAATGAATTAAGTTCTATATATTTGTGTACTATATATTATATTAATCAGATAGATAGTTTGTTAGGTTTCAGTACAATGAGATAATTGTGTTAATATCTTTAATTACAGATGGCCGACGTTTCGACCAATATGTGGCCTTAATCATGACCTATCATGGACTATACTCATGTTACTTAAAAAATTAAAAGTCACAAAATAAAAATGAAAGTTGATTAAAGGATTATTATTTACATTTTATTATAATATAGAATAAAGTTTTCTGGATGCAATTAGTAATAATCTTCACATAATAATATGTATTTTAGCAGTGGTGTAATCTTTAGACACTTTTGTAAGTGTATTAACATAGTTATAATTATTGTAAAAAAATAATGTTTTGTCATGTAATTTTTTTTTTAATTCATAGGTCATGTTTAAGGCCACATATTGGTCGAAACGTCGGCAATCTGTAATTAAAGATATTAACACAATTATCTCATTGTACTGAAACCTAACAAACTATCTGCCTGACTAATGAATTAAGTTTAGTTAATTTCGTTCGCAGCAAAGATAATATAACCATGGTTCGTTCACAGGCTATACAGTCTTTAGAAGAGACGCGATCTATTTCTGATGCCCGGAAGGAAGCATTATGTTGATAAAGTCTTCTCTCGCTCGAGAGGAACATCCCTATTGGTAGGACTGACGCGTACATCTGCCTTTGTATCTATATACAAGGTGTCGTTTCATTATTCAACTTACAAGCCAATAATTGAATGGCTCAGAGGCAAAATAATTAAAGGTAAAATTTTTATCGAGATATTTATTCTCAATTATTTCTACGTTTTGTAGTTTGTGCTCAGAAACAATCTTTTAGCTGATAAATATTGTAAGGCTGCAGCTTAAACAAGTAAATACTGACAAAAACGTCGATTTTTAACACGCTTATATTAGCTTCACCTGTATGTTTGCGAGCTTGCTTGCTTGTTTGTCAGTTTGTAACCGACTTCTTTGAACTTGATTTTGACCAACTTTGAACGGTCAGATTTAGTTTAAACTTTGCACACTTATCAAGGACCGATTACAATACAATAATTCCATAAGTTTGTCCCCATTATCCTGACCAGGATCTCCAGGACTAAAAAAAAAGGAAAAAACTTCAGATTGAACTGAAACTTTGCACACTTATCAAGGACCGATGACAATACAATAATTCCATAAGTTTGTCCCATTATCCTGACCAGGATCTCCAGGACTAAAAAAAAAGCAAAAAACTTCAGATTGAACTGAAACTTTGCACACTTATCAAGGACCGATTACAATACAATAATTCCATAAGTTTGTCCCATTACCCTGACCAGGATCTCCAGGACTAAAAAGCAAAAATAAATTATAATTTAAAAAAACTAAAAAACACGCTTTAATGAACTAAAAAGTAAAAAATAATTATTATTGTAAAAAAGCGTGGGGTGCTTTGTATCATATTTTCATACTACCCCACGCTTTTTTACAATAAAATTAATTATTTAATATATAATCATTTCTGAAAAACTTGTCTGTGTAATCAGGTCAGAAAATTAAAGTAAAATTAGACGTCAAGATGAACAGCGAAATAAAATTTATCAATAGTTAATCTTACACAAATCCGAAGCACTATGGTGCTTTACCAATCTATTGTTTTTCATTTTTAAAATTAAACTTTAAAAATATTGTGGTTAACAACTGATTTCATTTTCTAAGAATGCTTGTTTTATTTTACTAATTTTAAACTGTCTACTTTATTTAGTTAACAATTGAATAGCGAACAGTTAAAAAACAATAGAATTAGGCCTGCAGTTTTAAGAGACATGAAGTACACATTCTATTAAATTTGTCCCGGACAGACAAACAGACTCGAAAGCAAGTTAAATAAAAGCTTGTAATAAAGGGTACCTATTTTCTATTTTGTAAAAAGGTATATTCTTTTTCTTTCTTTTCTTTTTCCTAGCCTTATCCCATTATTTGGAGTCGGCTCTCCTCGTCATTTTCATAATGAGGAGTAGTTGATTTGGCTTATAGTTTTACGGCCGGTTGCCACCTGACGCCAAGGCAGTGAGGTCTCTTGCTAACTGGGGCTTAGGATGTCGCCGTTGGCTTGCTCTTCCGCCCCATCCTCTACACGACGCCCTGCCTGACGCCGTTTAAATGTCTTATAGTTTTACGGCGGGTTGCCACCTGATGCCAAGGCAGTGAGCCCTCTTGCTAACTGGGGCTTAGGATGTCGCCGTTGGCTTGCTCTTCGGCCACCATCCTCTACACGACGCCCTGCCTGACGCCGTTTACATGTCTTATAGTTTTACGGCGGGTTGCCACCTGATGCCAAGGCAGTGAGCCCTCTTGCTAACTGGGGCTTAGGATGTCGCCGTTGGCTTGCTCTTCCGCCCCATCCTCTACACGACGCCCTGCCTGACGCCGTTTACATGTCTTATAGTTTTACGGCGGGTTGCCACCTGATGCCAAGGCAGTGAGCCCTCTTGCTAACTGGGGCTTAGGATGTCGCCGTTGGCTTGCTCTTCCGCCCCATCCTCTACACGACGCCCTGCCTGACGCCGTTTACATGTCTTATAGTTTTACGGCGGGTTGCCACCTGATGCCAAGGCAGTGAGCCCTCTTGCTAACTGGGGCTTAGGATGTCGCCGTTGGCTTGCTCTTCCGCCGCCATCCTCTACACGACGCCCTGCCTGACGCCGTTTACATGTCTTATAGTTTTACGGCGGGTTGCCACCTGATGCCAAGGCAGTGAGCCCTCTTGCTAACTGGGGCTTAGGATGTCGCCGTTGGCTTGCTCTTCCGCCGCCATCCTCTACACGACGCCCTGCCTGACGCCGTTTACATGTCTTATAGTTTTACGGCGGGTTGCCAGCTGACGCCAAGGCAGTGAGCCCTCTTGCTAACTGGGGCTTAGGATGTCGCCGTTGGCTTGCTCTTCCGCCGCCATCCTCTACACGACGCCCTGCCTGACGCCGTTTACATGTCTTATAGTTTTACGGCGGGTTGCCACCTGACGCCAAGGCAGTGAGCCCTCTTGCTAACTGGGGCTTAGGATGTCGCCGTTGGCTTGCTCTTCCGCCGCCATCCTCTACACGACGCCCTGCCTGACGCCGTTTACATGTCTTATAGTTTTACGGCGGGTTGCCACCTGACGCCAAGGCAGTGAGCCCTCTTGCTAACTGGGGCTTAGGATGTCGCCGTTGGCTTGCTCTTCCGCCGCCATCCTCTACACGACGCCCTGCCTGACGCCGTTTACATGTCTTATAGTTTTACGGCGGGTTGCCACCTGACGCCAAGGCAGTGAGCCCTCTTGCTAACTGGGGCTTAGGATGTCGCCGTTGGCTTGCTCTTCCGCCCCATCCTCTACACGACGTCCTGCCTGACGCCGTTTACATGTCTTATAGTTTTACGGCGGGTTGCCACCTGACGCCAAGGCAGTGAGCCCTCTTGCTAACTGGGGCTTAGGATGTCGCCGTTGGCTTGCTCTTCCGCCCCATCCTCTACACGACGCCCTGCCTGACGCCGTTTACATGTCTTATAGTTTTACGGCGGGTTGCCACCTGATGCCAAGGCAGTGAGCCCTCTTGCTAACTGGGGCTTAGGATGTCGCCGTTGGCTTGCTCTTCCGCCCCATCCTCTACACGACGTCCTGCCTGACGCCGTTTACATGTCTTATAGTTTTACGGCGGGTTGCCACCTGACGCCAAGGCAGTGAGCCCTCTTGCTAACTGGGGCTTAGGATGTCGCCGTTGGCTTGCTCTTCCGCCCCATCCTCTACACGACGCCCTGCCTGACGCCGTTTACATGTCTTATAGTTTTACGGCGGGTTGCCACCTGATGCCAAGGCAGTGAGCCCTCTTGCTAACTGGGGCTTAGGATGTCGCCGTTGGCTTGCTCTTCCGCCCCATCCTCTACACGACGTCCTGCCTGACGCCGTTTACATGTCTTATAGTTTTACGGCGGGTTGCCACCTGACGCCAAGGCAGTGAGCCCTCTTGCTAACTGGGGCTTAGGATGTCGCCGTTGGCTTGCTCTTCCGCCCCATCCTCTACACGACGCCCTGCCTGACGCCGTTTACATGTCTTATAGTTTTACGGCGGGTTGCCACCTGATGCCAAGGCAGTGAGCCCTCTTGCTAACTGGGGCTTAGGATGTCGCCGTTGGCTTGCTCTTCCGCCCCATCCTCTACACGACGTCCTGCCTGACGCCGTTTACATGTCTTATAGTTTTACGGCGGGTTGCCACCTGACGCCAAGGCAGTGAGCCCTCTTGCTAACTGGGGCTTAGGATGTCGCCGTTGGCTTGCTCTTCCGCCCCATCCTCTACACGACGCCCTGCCTGACGCCGTTTACATGTCTTATAGTTTTACGGCGGGTTGCCACCTGATGCCAAGGCAGTGAGCCCTCTTGCTAACTGGGGCTTAGGATGTCGCCGTTGGCTTGCTCTTCGGCCACCATCCTCTACACGACGCCCTGCCTGACGCCGTTTACATGTCTTATAGTTTTACGGCGGGTTGCCACCTGACGCCAAGGCAGTGAGCCCTCTTGCTAACTGGGGCTTAGGATGTCGCCGTTGGCTTGCTCTTCCGCCCCATCCTCTACACGACGCCCTGCCTGACGCCGTTTACATGTCTTATAGTTTTACGGCGGGTTGCCACCTGACGCCAAGGCAGTGAGCCCTCTTGCTAACTGGGGCTTAGGATGTCGCCGTTGGCTTGCTCTTCCGCCGCCATCCTCTACACGACGCCCTGCCCGACGCCGTTTACTTGTTTACAGCGACTGTTGTGACTCTTGGATTAATGTGTTTCATTTAACGAATTGTTCGATTGCACAATTCGATTTACTTTTTGAAATCTTCTTCACAAAACTAGCTTCTCTAATTTGATAAACCACACGAAAAATGTTTGATTTAAAAGTAGTTCTGTTAAACCTTAAACCGGACATTTCCGTTTTGAAACCAAAACATTTAATTTTTCTTTACTGCACATAATTTTACAACTAAAAACGTATATAAAAGGTATATTATTGTTTTAAAATACCTATGACTATATTTTTTTATAAATGTTGAACCATTAATCAAAATCAGTAAATGGATATTTGCTTTATAATTTCGAAGTACATTTTTAAAAAACATACTGTATGGCCAAGGTTATTAGAGTACAGGTTGCCTCATTCCATCTGACCAATCAGCGTAAGCGCGGGAATGACGTCAGCTAGAATTTAGTTTAAATCAAGTACAAAAATTGTTGAAGATTATGCTTATTTATATTAGGTGCTTCGTGCATATTTTTCTTAAAATTGGCAGGAGACAATAAATAGAAGAATAGATGTTAAAAAATAGGATAATTTTTATTTTTATTACAAAATTTAGGTTTTAATATCTATAATATAAACAAACAAAAAATTAAATAATGCTCAAGAAATGGCAGATCTTGTTAATTAGCTAAGAAACGAATAGAATTAACTAACAAATTGATAAATTAATTATTTTATCTTTTATATTCACAAAATATTAAAAATAACCACAAAACACCATAACACTTAACAGCTATCGTAAAATTGACAACTTATCATATTTTTTTCACTAACAGAGGAATCATGTTTCTATTAGGTATTAAAAAAACATATCACACTACCATGGTTACTGTGATTTTTATTTCCAAAAATTAGCAGCGTCCATCGTCTGATCTTTTCTATTGAAGTGAGCAAGCATGTTATATTCTGAGTGACGTCATCCCCCCACCACTATCTATCGGAATGAGGCAACCTATACTCTACTAACGTTGCTGTATGGCAACTTAATAAATGCACCTTATGTCGGAATCGTAAATCTTTGGCTTGTTTTTTATTTGACCTCGCGGGATGTTCATATAATATTAGTTTTGATTATATGTTACATTGAAATTGAATCTTTCAGTATAGTCTACACTGTACAATGTGCAATGCAATTTATTGATGAATATTTCATTGATACATTGATTGCATGCACCATTCACACTGGTTACAGTAACTAGATAATATCGTATCGGAATGGATCAGACATTTTACGTGAATCTAAAAGTGAAACTGTAGTAGGCAGTGGTGTAACGTACACCCCCACAGACCCCGCGTGTCGGGGAAGCCCAGCCATCATAGGGGCCTAAGCAGGTCGATATATTATATTTAACTACTTTTACAAACGTAGTACATAAAGTATAAACTGCAAAATGTATCGTGATAAGGGACCCAAACTTAATTTTGCGGGGGGGGGGCTTAAGAGTTTGCGTTACGCCACTGGTAGAAGATGGTATGTTACAGATAAGGATAGCATGATTGGCAGGTTTATGTTATTAGGTTATTAATTAAATTATTAAATAAATTTTCAAATATTCTGTCGGACTGTCAATAGATAATACTTCTCTATTTATTTTTAATATCAAAAAATCAAACAAGTTTTTGTCTAGGTACTGTTCACTATTAAATTCCGATAATAGGTACCCACTCTCCTAGCATCAAGTCGAAAACATGAAAATATTTTATTGACATTGACATTGGAACTCGCATTGGAACTACGAATGCGTGCCAAGTTTCAAGTGTTAATTAAAGCTGGATTACAAACCCTAACTAACTACCAAGTGAAAAAAAGCTTTCTAATATAATTATAACGACCAGAAATTTTATTTTCTGGTGAAATTTTTGGGTATTACGTAAAATACCAGGAAAATGCTTTTAGAGAATTTTTCTCTGTCTTGCAGTACGGGTAGCAATAAAAAACGACTATATCGATATAGACGGTATCCAAAAATAAAATATTATAGGCTATCATATACCACTTTTTGTGTTAAAATAAGGGTTCCATCAAAATACAACCAGATCGGCGAGCAAAATCGACATCCACCCGAGCAAAGTTGCGGGCAAAAGCCATATGTTAAATAAGAAAAACTCGCAAAATACTATACTACTACTATATGCAACATATAGTTGAGCATTTTTCTACACTTATGTGAACTTACGACTTGAAAATTACCAATCGAGTAGCGATCGTTGTTAACATGGCGTTTTCATAGCTTATCTATTATGAAGTGATAACTGATAAAAGTATCAATCGGATTTACAATTATTTATTATTAGAAAAATAATAAATTGAAATTATGAATTATGACTAAAAATAACCCTGGCTTAAAAAAAGAAAGAACTTTTCATTTAAAATACCGAAATAGAAAGTATTTTCTATCTCTGAAGTTGTTTACAAACAGTTTTCCTGATTTACCTTAACGAGCATCTGCACTATACAACCTCAAATTCTTGAACCTTTTTGATAGCCGATGTAATATCAAAAAAAGCATTTTTTGGTAAAATTTAATTTTTTTCTCGCGTTTCTTAAAAATCGCCCATATAAAAAAAATTTAAAAAATCACTCAGCGTAATAATAATTACAGTATTACCTACACCTATATGTGTACTGTGTAGTACAATCTCTAGTGTATATCAATCATAAATCAAAATGTAATATACACTTAAGTTTACTTACGTTAATAATTTCCCATCTTGATTTATTACTGTTTTCTGACTTTAAGCTGTTCAAAAAATACACTTCAATTCTCTGGCATGTGTCTATATAGACAATATTTTCAATTATATTTCCATTAAATGTAATTAATAACAGAAATATTGTGGCACTGGCGCATTAGATAAACATAACGACGAAACATCGCGTCTATATTACCCCAAAATATTATGATATACTCGTATATATTTTTTGCAGTATACTTCCAATTAGATTCATGTTTAATGGTATACCAGAATGAGTATGAGTTTATCGCGCGAGCCTAAGGCGAGCGCGGTAATTACACGACGGACGGACAGATGGACGGACGGACAGACAGACGGATAAACAGACGAACAGACAGACAGACAGACAGACAGACAGACGGACGGACGGACAGACCGACGGACAGACGGACAGACAGACAGATAAATAGATATTGTAAATTATAGACGTTCGACAACAGAGGTCATAAGCATCTGAACCCAAAACCGAAGTAATATAGAAGTGTTCTTGTACTTAAAATCAGCGCGCTTTGGAAAATATTAATTAAGAAGGAAACTTTCAAAAGGGTTTCAACTTCGTTTCATTGTTTTAAATTCTAATTTTTTATATAAAAAATGCGAATTAAACGTTTATATAATCAAAGTGAAAAATATAGATTTACGTATATTTCTATACGATTAAATAGTAGTTGACTTTTTAACCGCGACGTCGGCGCAAATTGCTAAAAAGATGTGATAAATTTTCCAAGTAATTTTTATTTCGTGTCTCGTTTTTATTTTCAATTAAATAAATAGCAATTACTCTAATGAAACTTATAATAGACAATAGACATAATTAACTAATATAACTGTCATATGAAATCAATTCTGTAATTGTTTTTCGGACAGTCGTGGTCCGTGGAAATAATGTTTGCATTGTTTTTGTCTTCATTTCCCAAAATGGCTATCCCAAGTGAACACGGTCTTTGGAAACTTTTTATAACCGACGTATTAGACGTTCAGCTGTCTTATACATAATACAACAGACAAAACTGTCGTCAGTATTATACCTCACTAGCGGTACCCGTCCGGCTTCGCCCGGATGGTAAGAAAGCCCGGGTGCAATACACTACTCACTCGCTTCGCCCGTTCGCTTAAATATTATAAATACACTACTCACTCGCTTGGCTCGTTCGATTGAATATTATAATTACATTACTCACTCGCTTCGCTCGTTCGCTTGAATATTATAAATACACTACTCACTCGCTTCGCTCGTTCGCTGGAATATTATAATTACGAACAAATTTGATTACCATAAAAAAAGTTATAGTGAGTCAACCTTAAAAGATAGACATATGCTGTCGGGGACTTTTTTTTAGAACTTTTAAAGGGGAACAATTCCGTCATACATGATTTTTGCGTTTACGCGTTTACGCGGACGCAACGGAAGCTCTCAAAAGGATTAATTTTTCCCGTTTTTGCAAACATTTTTCATTGATGCTCCGCTCCTATTGGTCGTAGCGTGATATTAGATAGCCTATAGTTTTCCTCAATAAATGGGCTATCTAACAAAAAAATTTTTTTTTTCAAATTGGACTGGTAGTTCCTGAGATTAGCGCGTTCAACCAAACAAACAAACAAACTCTTCAGCTTTATAATATTAATATAGAATATAGATTACGACACTAGATAGCTGTAGGTAGGTACTATACAATCTACTATTTCAGTAAGCGACAAGTTGACAACGTTGAATTTTGTTTATAAAAACAAAATATAATTATTTATTATATTTTGCTTTCATTTTTTTAGAAGTCTAATGCCCGGTTTCTAAGACAAGTTTCAGCTCTAAATCTAGATTTAAAAATCTCATTTGTTTTCAACTAAATGAAGATATCCATTTAGTTGAAAACAAATGACATTCTTAAATCTAGATTGAGAGCTGAATGTCGTATCAGAAACCCACTCTTCTTTATCCGTAACGGAAATTTAAACCTACACAGTTATTAATATTTTTTTTCGTTTTACGAACACCAAGTTACTGTTTCTAAAATAAGCCGTCTTGTAAATTATGTTGTAAGTTTCAAGTTTTGAAGGACTGCGCAATAATTAATTTTTTTTGGGTGGTCCGTGAAATCTGCATAATCGTATTAGTTTTGCACGAAGCGCGGTAAACAGTTTGTATTACGTTTTTTATAAGGTAAACACTTAACGTCATAATTTTTCTTTTTAAAAATTAAATGCTACCACTACGGCAATATGCATTTTGTAATTAAATGTTATCAAAATTATAGTTTTGCAATTAAGATAAGATTGAAGGAAATATTATATTGGTTTAATAAGTTTGATCAAATATTTTAACTTTTGAGGGTTCAACTTGTAGAATAAAAATCCATCCAGTTTTTATGGTTTAAAAATCCATTCTCAATTTTTATTCAGTTCTAGACCGAGAGCTATAGTGACAATTTTTTGGTGTTATTTATTCAAGGCCTTATTTTTATGAAGATGTTGAGGGAGGCATATTAAAGTGCTCTGAGTAAGGGATTTTGCTAGATAGCCGATAGCGGGTATAGGAGGGATGCAGACCGCCCCCAACATGTAACAAAAAAAATGGTCACAATTATTATTGCTTCAAGGCTGAAATTGTTTGTATAGCTTGTCGGTGACCCAATAATGCCATTATAATTTTTGCAGATCGTTTGGTCAGTATTAAAAGGGTGGCAGATCACTATAAACGTGTCATAAGTACCCGACGAAATTTATATTATTAGTTCAAGGTTCAAATTTTAATATGTTGTTACGGCGACTGTTTTAAGTATATATTTCAATTTGCAGAACAAAATGTTGGTATTAACCCCCTTGCAGAACGATATAAACACCTAGGCAAGCAAGTTTCTCTCTAAGATACCGACATTTTGTTCTGCAAATTGAAATATACGCTTAAAACAGTCGCCGTAAAACCCTTTACTCAGGGCACTTTAATATGCCTCCCTCAACATCTTCACAAAAATAAGGCCTTGAATAAAAAATTGTCACTAGCTCTCGCGGTCTATTCGATTATTCACGTTCTCGTAATTTCAAATCTGTTTTTGTTTCCATATTTCATAAAGAAATTGAAGTATGGTGATAGGGTCGAAAAATTGTGTCCGAGAAAAGGTCAGATTCTGATTGTAGTTCTCTCAATATATAAAGAAAATTGGTTTTTCGCATGGCGGTGTGTGTGTGTGTCTGCCTGTCTGTAGAATTTTCTTCTGTTCACATAACTTCTACAAAAATAGATATACAGGGTGGACCAGGTTATAGTAGCAATAATTCACCATTCGATGGTCCATCGAAAAATAAGTCGACATGCATAATTTTATTTTTTTCCAAAACGCTTCCTAAGGGAGATACACCCCTTCAAAGTTCAGTTTTAAAATTCTTTTTTTTGTCCTAACTCTCAGGTCATTAATGCGTTTTAGACCAAATTTGGTACAAGTATTTATGCAATAGATACTCATTACTTGACGTAAGTAATTTTTATCAAAATTGTCAAGTGGCGTAGATACAGGGGGGTTGTTTCACTTTTCCCGCCCTATTTTCTGCGCCACTGGATATTTTTAAAGAATAACATTTTTTTCGAATTCCCTGTTCAATTTAGAAAAAAAGAGTCACTCTTGCGAAATTTCGATTTGAGGCTTCGTTTACGAGATAATTACAGTTGAAAGTTTAGAACACTTCTAAAATAGCCACCTATGAAAATAATAGGTCTGGAATCTTGTACAACAATTGTAAACTTTTTACTGTTTGACGAATTTAAATAAATAATTCATTAATTAAATTAAAAACAACAAATAAATAACTTATGAAAATAACCAACAAAGTAGGCGATACTTGGTTTTGAGATAATTTATGACACTTGTCAGTATTGATTTTTAAAACTGGACTTTGAAGGGCTGTATCTCCCTTAGGAAGCGTTTTGGAAAAAAATAAAATTATGCATGTCTACTTATTTTTCGATGGACCATCGAATGGTGAATTATTGCTACTATAACTTGGTCCACCCTGTATAGGTACTTACACCGATGTGAATGAAGTGCTTGTCTGGTTGATTTTGGTACCAATTTGATCAATAGTTTTGGATTCATACACATTTTTTTTGATATTTTGTACTTATAATTTTATCTTGTACACAGTAACTTTCGCAAAAATGTACCGATTTGAATGACTTTTTTAATGTTTGTCTCAGTAAGGATTCCGGACTTGATTTTAGTGTCAATCGGATTATACCTAGTGGTTTTGAAAATATACGTAATTTTGCGCAGATTTTCTGACAATTTCCAATGAAATTTTTCATATTAAAAATTATTTTGAAAAACGATTTTGAGCATGGAAGTCATGTATGGTTCTCCATACCGAAATTTTCCTAATAAGTAACGCAATTGTAAATTTCAAATTGTAGAGAGCTTGAGAATATCCGAGCGTGTAGCAATGTTGTTGTTTACACGCCGTTGCTATGGTTCCTCTATTACAAATCCCCAGTTCCCGGGTTCTAGCCCAAGAGCTGGTAAAAGTGTCAATTGGATTTTCAATTTATTATTAAAAAAAATAAATAATGAATTGAAAATATGAATTTGTGCTAGGCCCAAATAACCTTAGCTGTTGGTGGTATTTAAAAAACACACTCAAATTGTAGACACAATTTACGATCAGATTTTATGAAATTCTACAGTGAAATTCTAGCCTGTAATTTTTTTCATAATCACAATGAAATTGACTTTTTTTATTAATTTATTTCATTATTATTCATAAACTTAATGTTGTTTTTTCAATGAACGTTCATTGACTGAATAGCGTTTTGTAAAGTGTGACGTCAGACGGTTGTTTTATAAAATGAGCTACAAAATGCCGAAACGAAGGTAATGATGCTATTATATTATTTTATTTATTCTCACAAGTTTTAAATTAACACATTCGGCTAACCGCAGGCACTGTGCATCGCACGCTTTCGTTTTACTGCAATATCGCAGACAGACAGACAAACATTATAGCGTTGAATCTAGATAATAGAAATGCCAGATGTCTCGCTATGATTTGAAATCATAATAAAAATTTAATATCAATCACCTTATTATTCAAGACATGCGTTTTAACTTTTACAAAAAACAAACATAAGTGCAAGTTAGACTCGACCGCCGCTGGCCTTTGAATTTCTAAAACTAAGGAACATAAAATTCTGCATAAACAGTTTTGTGATCCTTAAGAAAACCCCTTTCAAATTATACCTCACATGGCCGAATACAAAGATATTTTTTGAGATGTCAAACTAACAACAATCGCTCTATATACGCCTGCGTACGCCTGCCATTACTTACTCACGATCTTCACATCATACCTACTGTATAAGGAAAGATAGCGACGCAAATGAACTGTCAAATTTTTTTTTAAATGAAGCGAAAAGTAGGTATGTTGTAGTGGGTATGGCAAAAAAATGCCTTATATATCTCGTGCGTAATGGTATTACGACTCGTATGACTGTAAAAACTCGCTATCGCTCGTTTTTACATATATAACTGTCATTACTCGTCGTAATATAGTCCATTATTAGTGTATTTGCCATATGGCACATACACTATTGGCGTCGGTCGGATGGCGGGACCTAGGGGTCGGACCAAAATTTCTCGACGTTTCATAGCCTCCTGAACAATTTGGCACAATTTTTGAAAATGTATATAGATATATATATATGTGTGTGTGTACACGATAACTCTCGACAGACTTAATCGATTGAAACGAAATTTGGTACACACATTGGAACTCATCACCGCACGAAGCCTATTTAAAATGGGCCCGATCGGACCATTTTCAGGGTTGTCTTTAGGGGCTCCAAAAAGTTTTTGGGCCCAAAGATACCGAAAAATTTGTCAGAATCGTTTCAAAATTGAAATTTAACTCTTTAGTAATGATTAAAACGTGCTGCTAAAATTTTTATAAAATCGACCCGACAGGACCGGACTTATAAATTTTATGAAAACACTAGTTTGTTGATACGGATTTACTTATTGAAGGGTGTATTTAATTTCGTACAGAGATTGCATTGATAATATTATTGAAATTAAGAAAAAAAATATTATTTTAAGGCATGTATTAAGGGGTTAAATTTTTTATTTTGTCTAAAAACAAACTTAAGTTTACATAATAAAACCACAAGGCCTTCATTAGCAAATACACTATATTGTCGGCAGGGTTTGGCACTGCGACCCGAATTTTCTAGATATGCAATATACTATAAATAAATAAGTTCTTTTGAACATGAAAGTGTATAAATCAACGAAAACAACAATTTTGCTACGTACTTATTTTTTTGGAAAATATCGTCTTGCTCGAGAAACCGTTAATTAACAAAATGAACTCAAACAAATTGAAAGTTTCTATTATAATAATTTAATACTATATAGGAGTAGCTTGTTCTACGAAGTAGGCCACACCATGAGGGTTTTCACTTCTCGCAAAAATTAAATAGCAATTATAAAACATTTACCGTTTGTGTTACAAGTTTTAACTCATTATTATTCTTTTTCTCTTCTACAAGTTGTTGTCTTTCATAAATATTCTACAATAAGTTGGTGATAGGCTGATAATTTATGAGATTTAAAATTTATTATACACATTTTTTATATGGAAAAGCTGTCTCCCAAATAGAAAGAAAGTAACAAGCTATACTTTTTCCAAATTTAAACTTGGTATATCTTTCATGAAGTAAAGAGCTCAAGCCAGTGCAGAATAATAATTAATACCAGTGGTGTCTTCATTTTTCACTTGTACTCGCATTAATAGAACGAAATATGTTTATTTAAAAAATATTTTGTAACTTCCTGGGTTTTTTTAGAATTATTATCGTTCTTCTAGATAACTCATGCATAATTTCGACGTTAGAAGTACGGAAAGACTAAAATCATGCCTATGCAAAGTTTAAATAATTGTGTTTGACAAAAGTAGTTACGACTAAAACATCCAAACAGAAACTGTATTTAAAAAATTCGACTGATGACCAGTCCTATACTTCCCACCTAGTAAATATTTGCAAAAAATAAACACTCTTTTATTCTTTGAAAAAAAGCATGGCCCTCTTTTTTGTTTGGTGATCTACTGATGGCTAGCTTAATATAGCAAAAATCATTTTTTTACCTATGTTAATACGTGACATTGAGAACGTTTTTTTGAATATCTCAGGATCCACTGAACCGATTTGACTCAAAATCTAATCAGATCTAAGTTAAAGGCTGATAAACACAATAGAATAATCGGCATGGCCGTATGTTGTTCCGTTTTTTAAGATATCGAAGGCGAAAAATTGACCACATACACACACACACACACATACAGACATCAGTCAGAAAATGATCTTAAACGATTGCTAGGGTCTCAAAACGTGAAAATCTGTTAAAATCTCGAAATATTTTTTTCGGACTAAATCCATTACTTCCCTACCATAGTAGAGGTGGGAAGTAAAAAGACAATGAATACGAAACTGGGTTTTATTCGAGTTGTTGATAATAATACATTATTTTTTTATAGATTTATAAATACTTATTTTCTTCTCGCGTCCAACGGAGGCACTACCATTTTGTAGCGTCAGATGAATTCCCCAAAAAAGTTTCCCTACGAAAAACTAGTTCAAACATACAGGATAACTATAATAAATAGTGAAAAATGATTTAGTACGTACGAGAAGGGTTAAGTTCTCAGTAAACTGTGCACTCGGAGTAAAAGTGAATATCCTACAGCGTATTTCGCATGTGAACAGCCTGAAACTAAATTTCCTGTGTCAAAGGTCTCACCTCATAACTGCATGGTCGCAAGTAAAAGTGGTTCATGTCAATTTTTTTCAAGAAAATAAGGTTAATGGTGATTTAGCATGTCACGATTTAACTCTCAACGGCGAAATTTGCCGTTGCTTTCGTCGTCTTATCCGAAAGTATGGTCTTATAGGTAATGTACAGAAAACTTTTTTTTAGACTGACGAAAATTCTGGCAGTTTTCCAAAACTTCCATAAGTAAATACCTGTTAACCGTAATAATGTCAAATTTTTAACTTTAGAAACGGAATGGCGTTTTTTCGCATATTTTAAGCTATATCTTTATAAATAATTCACCAAAAAATTTGAAAAAAATATGTTCGGAATACACAAAAATATCTCTTTCCAACGATACCCCACACGAAACAATAAATTCAACTTTTTTTAGGAGGCCAAACTTACCCCCAATAAAATATTTATAAAAATATTTTCTGACCTTTGATTATCGAATTATGTGCGCGTCACAAAGACCTAGCATCATGCCAAATTTCAAATTCCTACGTAACGCAGTTTTCGAGAAAAACGTCTGTGACAGAAAGACACACAGACAGACAAACGCAAAAGTGATCATATAATGGTTCCGTTTTTTAACCGACTTCAAAAAAAGGAGGTGATTCTCAATTCGGTTGTATTTTTATTTTTATGTTTGTTACATCATAAACCGATTTGGAAAATTCTTCTTTTATTGGATAGGGTATACCTTGGGGTATACCTCGAAGTTGGTCCCATATAAATTTTACTTAAATCGGTTCAGTAGTTCGGCTGATTTCAATAAAAGTGAGTAGCGGCGTGTGATTCCTTTAAGGTAAATGTCACTTTTTGACATATCACACAGCGTAAGAAATCGGTTTAATATAAAATAAAAAGTGAGTAACGGCGTGTGATTCCTTTAACTGAAAAGTAAAAAATAAAAAACTTTTTAACAAAAAAAAACCTTCTGAAAAAAGCCACAAAAAAGAGGAAAATAATAAAACTTTGAGTCCGCGCCATTTTAATAAAATATGAAATTGGTTAAAAAGTGCCAGTTTAATTATTCTCTGAAGGTACGGAACCCTAAAAAATTATTAAAAAATCCACGTATAAGCCATTCTGCTTTGTGTTCACATTTATACTGCCTTCTGTGTCAGATATGTAGCTACTACATCGTGAAACTTCTTGGCAAAGTTAATCTTAGCAACATCCGACAGCTAAACTAAAATTATCCAACTTTATGTTATAAGCTAGACATTTGTCGTCATGTCACACGATATAAACTCAACATTTCTTGCACGATTTGTTTTTTATTCACAAATTTGAAATTTTATATACAGTAGAGTCTCACTAACGTTCACATACCACGAAGTTACATATTCAAAGATTAGTTAATGCATTGATTCTTCTTATTAAATAGAAAAACTTCAAAATTCTTGCACATTATACACCTAAGGTGATTTGAATTTTCTATATACAGTGTGTCCGGATTTTAAGTGTACATAGGGATTTAACCCGTAAAATCAAACTTTCACGATTTCCTGCTTACCTAATTATTTTAGGAAAAATATCTTCAAATAAATGTTGTAGGGCTTAAAATTCTGCATCTAAATCAATAAACACAATTAATTTTACATGCTTTATAATGGCAGAAATTTGATATGAAAATGTCAAAATTACCTCAAAAACAGATAGCGATAGCCATGGAACTTAAACACAATGATGACGTTTTAGCTGTCAGAATAATAGAGTAAGAGCCCGGGCCGGTAAGACACAACTTATTTTCTAAAGCATAGAACTTTCGGTTCTGAGTAGTCTCTTATGTACTTTTTAATACCTGCATGTTTGCTAAGCTTGCCCGGTGACACCTGCGCAGGTACCAGGTGAGAAAGGTAACTAAAAATCAGAGTTACTTAACTTAAATTTTTATGACTGATTTTTATATATATTTTGTATAATATCACTCTGAAGTCATATCAAAAAAGTCAGACGCTTTCCATGGGCCAGAACTTTTGTCAGACGCTTTAAAGCTCTACAAAAAATAAATGAACTTAATTTATTTTTAAATGTCTGATTTTTATATATGTTTTTAAGATAACTATTACAAAGTTATATAATTTCTATGGAGATTTTTTAAAGAAATTGAATGAAGAAGGGGAAGATTTTGCGGAATTGATTGAGAAAGTTCAAGATGTTGCCGATTCAATTATATACTATCACAGTAAATGTCAATTGGAGTACTCGTATAAAATATCATCTAAGAAAAACACAACTAAAACATCCTGGCATGATCTTCGTCAACATCATCAAGCTGTTTTCAACGAAATTTGTAATTTTATACAAGAAAATATTATAAATAAAGGTCGTTGTTAGGTACTTTCTCTTGTATCTCCATAGAAATTATATAACTTTGTAATAGTTATCTTAATAACATATATAAAAATCAGACATTTAAAAATAAATTAAGTTCATTTATTTTTTGTAGAGCTTTAAAGCGTCTGACAAAAGTTCTGGCCCATGGAAAGCGTCTGACTTTTTTGATATGACTTCAGAGTGATATTATACAAAATATATATAAAAATCAGTCATAAAAATTTAAGTTAAGTAACTCTGATTTTTAGTTACCTTTCTCACCTGGTACCTGTGCAGGTGTCACCGGGCAAGCTTAGCAAACATGCAGGTATTAAAAAGTACACAAGAGACTACTCAGAACCGAAAGTTCTATGCTTTAGAAAATAGGTTGTGTCTTACCGGCCCGGGCTCTTGGACTATAATTTCTAATCATTTTCATCAAGTTCCATGGCTATCGCTATCTGTTTTTGAGGTAATGTTGACATTTTCATATCAAATTTCTGCCGTTATAAAGCATGCAAAATTAACCGTGTTTATTGATTTAGATGCAGAATTTTAAGCCCTACAACATTTATTTGAAGATATTTTTCTTAAAATAATTAGGGAAACAGGAAATCGCGAAAGTTTGATTTTACGGGTTAAATCCCTATGTACACTTAAAATTCGGACACCCTGTAAGTTGAGCGATTTTAAAAACAAACGAGCCAAATTTTCTTAAAGCCAAAGTAAAGTTCAGTTATCCATACAGTAATAAACATAATTAACATATCAAAATTATGTCCTGTTTTACCCCAGTTCATACAAACAGTCTTTTTCATATTTAGAATTTGAATGAATAGAATTAGTTAAAAGATTTTTTCGTTGGAGAGCAGCCAATTATATAATTGTTTCGAAACATATAGGAAAAAATCATTTAACCAACCATTAATATTCTCCATATATGCTTCAGAATCAATAGATTTTCACTACATGCGAGCGTGAGATATGAATTGACGCTCGCATGTAGTGAAAATCTATTGATTCTGAAGCATATATGGAGAATATTAGCTTAGCAATCTTGTCACGATTGAGTATTGTAAGCTCATTCCGCCGCGAAAGTGGAAAGGTTCAGGTTAGAATCCTGATTGTGACCACTGGTTGGTAAAATGATTTTTTCCTATATGTTTCGAAACAATTATATATTTGGCTGCTCTCCAACGAAAAAATCTTTCAATTGCATTTCAGCCGTATAAAAAAACTATTATTATCTTAGAATTAGTTAATGACTTAAAACCAATCGTATTTAAAAATAGTTTAAAAACTCTATCCATTACCTACAATAAACTTGTGTTGAATAACAAAATGCTTTAAATTTTAATTTCCTACCTAATCTTGGATTCTTTGATAAAATGTTGAAAGTGTTCGTTACCTAGTTGTTTTTAACACGCTTATATTAGCTTCACCTGTATGTTTGCTTGCTTGTTTGTCAGTTTGTAACCGACTTCTTTGAACTTGATTTTGACCAACTTTGAACGGTCAGATTTAGTTTAAACGTTGTCGACTTATCAAGGACCGACGACAATACAATAATTCCATAAGTTTGTCCCATTATCCTGACCAGGATCTCCAGGACTAAAAAAAAAGCAAAAAACTTCAGATTGAACTGAAACTTTGCACACTTATCAAGGACCGATTACAATACAATAATTCCATAAGTTTGTCCCATTATCCTGACCAGGATCTTCAGGACTAAAAAGCAAAAATAAATAATAATTTAAAAAAACTAAAAAACACGCTTTAATGAACTAAAAAGTAAAAAATAATTAATTTTATTGTAAAAAAGCGTGGGGTGCTTTGTATCATATTTTCATACTACCCCACGCTTTTTTACATTAAAATTAATTATTTTTTACTTTTTAGTTCATTAAAGCGTGTTTTTTAGTTTTTTTAAATTATATATTTTTTTTTTTTTTTTGTAAATCTAATAATGATATATGCATTGTGTATGTGTACGAAAGAAAAATGAGGATTCAAACTTGTTTGGTCTTCCAAACATGTTTGAATCCTCCTTTTGCTTTCGTAGTATAGGAGCAATAAGCATTTATTTAAGTCAAACTTTGAAGTAGGTAGACATCATATTATAACCGTTGACTGACATTTTAATTTTATTATATCAATCAACACAATATAATTCTCTTAAACTGGAATACTGAACCCTAAACAGACACAATGCGTATTTCATTATTTAAGCAGTGGATTTATACACACTTTTCATTTGATAATATACATTTTAATATAGCTTACATTATTTACGCTATTGTAGAAAACTTTGGAAAGTTATTTCGGATGATGACCGCAACTGCCGAACATAGGACTTTTGTAATTTCCTGCTTCCCTAATTATTTTAAGCAAAAAAATCTTCAAATAAAAGTTTTAGAACATGAAATTCTGCATCTAAATCAATAAACAAAGTTTATTTTACATGCTTTGTAACGGCAGAAATTTGACTTGAAAAATTATCTCAGAAATAGATACAGATAGCCATGATACTCAAATAAAATTGACGTGTTATCAGCATAAAATATGCATAACTACCGCTATCTATTTTTAACCGACTTCAAAAAAAAAAGAGATTCTCAATTTGTGCGTATTTTTTTATGTAGGTATGTACACCGATTACTCAGGAACGGCTAAACCAATTTTGATGATTATACTTTTATTTGATAGGGCATACCTGCGGGGAGGTCCCATATAAATTTTACTTAAATCGGTTCAGTAGTTCGACTGATTTTCTTACATTATATATATTTTTATTTATGTTATGTATGAATGACAGCTCCTTCAAAAAAGCCACTAAAAAGGAGGAAAATAACAAAATTTTGAGATTGGCGCCAATTTAATTACTAAAATTGTTTATATACCTATCTACTTTAATTTTATTAAATTGGCGCCGACCTCAAAATTTTATTAATTTCCTCCTTTTTAGTGACTTTTTTGAAGTTTTTTCGAAATTTTTATATCCTGCCGTTACAAAGCATGGGAAATAAATTTTGTTTATTGATTTAGATGTCGAATTTAAAGTTCTAAAACTTTTTATCTAAAATAATTAGGGAAGCAGGAAATTACGAAAGTTTGATATAACATGTTAAAGTCCGAAATCAGCAGTCTCGGACACCACCCGGTATAGTAGATTAATAAAATGTAGATGCCTGACAAGATTAGTTAGCTAACCTTGGATGCCTGAGAAAATTCGTGAAAATGTACCTACTTCGTTTTCTACGAAGCTTCAACAATATGACGTTTTGATAGAACAACGATATCAGAAAACATTAAACACCAACGTTTCCAGGAAAAAGTCTATGAAAAAAAAATTTAACAAATAAATGAATTTTTTTTATCTTTTTACTTTCCAATATATGAAGTAGGTACCTATATAGAGGAAAGTTTTGTGATCATGCAAAAATTCGATTTTGAGATTTTGGTGCATTACGGATCACCCTGTATATGAACGGCGGGCAACAATTCTGAGAAGCGGTGTCTGACGTTGAACACACTGGTGCCTACGCAAAGATTCTAGACAACGCTAGAGAATACACGGACGCACTGAGCGTACACCGCACGCAGGTATATAAACAGCCAGTGTGTCGTGTTGAATCAATCAGTGAATGGTGAGTCATGCCATCAAGCGGATCAGTTATATAAATATTAATCAGTCACCGGAGATCAGTCAGTCAGTGAAGTACTGGGCGTTTACAAGTACTGAAGTAACTGAGTAAATGACCGACATAAATAAACGTTAGAAATAAATCTGATATAAATACAGTGACATAAATAATTACAAATAAATAATTCGTGTATATATAGTTATTTGTTAAGTGTTATTTAAGTGACTCGTTTAGTTCAATAATTACCGTTTAAGTTTTTTTTATTGTTAAAATTGACTTTTCGTTGTTGCATTTATTGTTATTGTGTTATTAATTATTGTAAATAAATATTTATTCCGCCAACTCAGAAAACAGTTTTGTAACAATACCTATACCGTATACGTAGGTATAATATGTAATGACGAAAAAAGATAGTACCTGAAATCTGTATTATACCATAGAGGCTGCTGACCTCAGTTGTTAAGCACCTATAATCTACCATCTAATCTGTGTTATCAACGCTTATGTAATAGACTAAGAGCTGATAACACTTTTTTTATGTGTTTTTATAAGACTTGGAACTTTTTTTAAAAGATGACATATCACTACAAGGGGTAAATAGTCTGTCATTCCAAACGCAGGGCAAAACCACCCCATATTTTTTTTTGTTCACTCTTGCGAAAAAAATAGACTCATGTGTGTTTATAAGACTAGAAATTTGGACAGCTTTTTCTTTACCATTAGTAAAGTCTAGGAAAAAACTGACACACTGTTTGGACGGGGATAACTCCCTGACAGACGAACATTGTCAGTCAGGGAGTTAGCCCCGTCCAAACAGTCTGTCAGTTTTTTTTTTTAGACTTTACTAATGATAAAGTAAAATCTGTCCAAATTTCAAGTCTTATAAACACACGAGTCTATTTTTTTCGCAAGAGTAAACAAAAAAAAATATGGGGTGGTTTTGCCCCGCGTTTGGAATGACAGACTATTTACCCCTTCTGAGAGATATATAAAAGTCATCTTTTAAAAAAGTTCCAAGTCTTATATAAACACATAAAACAAGTGTTATCAGCTCTTAGTCTGTAATAATAAATTAATTATTCAATCAGTTACGACTGAACCTTAAAAATGAATCTATCCCCTTTTTTGTAGGATTACTATTTTTGGAAAAATGATTTTTATTATTTTTCAAAGAATATCATTATGCAAGATCTAGTCGTGAAAATATTTATTGATTTCAATCGTCATGTTTATAAATAGACATGTGACTGTCAACTGAACAGAATTAGTATACTGAGAACTAACGAATTAATACAGACCTAAACTCTAAACTTCTAAAGGATGTCTGAAATATTATATTCTATATTAATATTCTAATTATTAAAGTATTTGTCTATATGGCGCGTACACTTTTCGCGTCAGTCGGATGGCGGAACCTAGGGGTTAGACCCCTCAATATCGACATTTTGAAAAATTTGGCACAATTTTCGAAAATGAAGATCTTTGTTTGTTCTATAAGCGTTCATTTGACGAACTAAAGAGATGAGAAGTTTTACTAAACCAAATTTATGGTGTTTTAAGAAACAGTCAACTGTTAGCCAAGGTTATGAGTTATGCTGCTCATATTTATTACTGGCTGAAATATTTGTGGTTTATACGAGAAGGACCTTTCATTCTCAATAGAAAAATTAATTCAAAATTTTATCTAGCTTGAGATATGATGTTGCAAATTCTATTCTCTAAGGCTTGCGCAAAACAGTTTTAAAGGTGAAATGAACATTAGTTTCACGGAAACAGGAATCTTTGGTGATATCAAAAAAGTAAACGAAACATCGATAATAAATAAATCAATTATTCTACTTGTGAAATGCCACCATAAATGTAATATGGCTCCCATCTGACAAGACAACAATAAAAAAATGTGTGCTTATGACCACACGACAGAAGTGAAAACTTCAGATTTTCTAATTTTTGGTGTCATCTATTATAGCGCATTTATGAACTAATAATTTATTACTAAAATACTAAAATTGTATTTTTAATTAATTCCACCTTGGTTTCAAAAAAATTATAATTATTGTCAAACAAAGAATATAACAAAAATTAAAAAATATATAAATAAATATCATGTAGAATTTAGAAAAAAATACGTCAAAAATGTTACGGTACCATCAGGTTTCGAATCGAGGTTCCTATACATACAACGCAAAGACGCTGCTAACTTAGCTATCGATGCAACTGTGTAGCTTGCCGTTTTTATGATATACTCATAAGTATGTCAGCCGGGCACAATTGTAAGAGACGCGGCATACTCATGGAGGTTAAACAAGGAGTACAATCTCATATAGGAAAATTTGACAAAATTTGTCAACAAATCATCCAAATTAACGTTTACTTTTTGTACCACCAGAGCGTCGCTGGATTCCTTCCCGTACTGACGTGAATTTAGTATCATAAATATTTCCATCTGAGAGCTGTAAAGTGTAAATAAACAAGCTTCTAATTACATGGAGTTTATATTCCTTGTGTAGATTCCATGGGCATACTGCTAATACGTGTGTTCGTGTTTGAGCCGAGTAACCCCGATTCAGCGAATTCTTACCGTCGGGTTGCGAACGCGAAAGCGAACGGTTCACTTTATTTCAATACCCAGGCAAAGAGTGCCTAACGCGCCTAAGGAAGTTTTCACTTCAAAAATATTTATACACCCTATATTACACACAATTACGTCATTACAGATTAATGTGCAAGTACATAACTAATAAATATATTATTTTATTGCCAGATGCCGTTATAACTTATAACGTATGCATATCTTAGTTATAATCTATGTATGCATGTAACGTACATACATTAAGTACTGTTGGTATTAGCATTCTATTATTCAATTACTGCTATATTGTGATATGTGATCCTAATTTTAATCAATTCAAATTATACACTTGATCTCAAAAATTTACGATTACGTACGGTTCAAGACAACTTGTATGATTTCTGGTTTGCACTTGGTATGTCATTTATATGACATATGATTTTAAATTTTGTCGTGAATAACGTCTAATGTCTCATACTGAGATGGCATTTTAGAAATATTAGATGAAACGGAAATAGTCGGAAGTGATTGACATGTGAAACAAAACATGAGCACGTATAACTATTAGCTATGTTAAGGTCTCAGACACAGTAAGCCAGGTGGCTGTGCGGAAAAGTACGAATCTACCGACAAATACAAATGCCAAGCCCAGGTTTGAATCCCAAAGACTTTTGATTTCTTTTAATACCTATTGAAAATATAATATAGGTATTGTTTAACAATTTAAAATATAAAAAAATAAAAAAAAAAATACAATTAATTTATTTATTATATTTTATATATATTTTCCTTTCCATGACAACGAATACAATTATTTGTGTTTAACGATATTCACGTCATCTGTCTGTACCCGCGATACAGACATACATAAGCGAAAAATACTAAACGCGATTAAATGAATTTCCATAGGGTTTTACTATAATAGCAAACAAAGCGAATAAAAAATTAACTAAGTCGATCCGTCAAGAATTGCGACCTGTAGACCTCGGACGTACTTATGCGTACTGACTAATAGTTACAATAATTTAGGACTTATTATGAACTCTAGTCAAATTGAAAATAGTTCTATAAAGCAGAATCTCCCCTTTTCGTTACAATTAAATGGATTTCGTGCGAAATTAACTTAGATAATATAATTACTTGTATGAGCAAAACTCTGCAGCTCTGGCGCGCAAAGCGATAATAATAGAGCACACTTCCGCTAGCAATGTGTGCAGTAAATGTTTTTTATGGAATTTATGGAACATAAAACGCAGCTTTCATTGATGTGATCTCAGAATGCCTTTAAAAATTCTTTCTAGGATGGAAATGCAGATGAAGCAATATTTGCTGTTGAATGAATGAATTGTAGATTATAGACGCTCGACAACAGAAACTCATTGTTGTATTTATAAAATTGTCTTATCTGAACTTTTGAGTATTAGTTATGTTTACTACATAAATTAAGTTATTAAATCCGCTCTCGCATGATGTGTGATTTAATGTTGAAATAGGTATATATAGGAAGAGAACAGATTCCACTCTCGGGGCACTGTGTGAGTAAATGGTAACTCAACCAGCCGGAAACTGGGAATTTCGGGTTCAAATCCTGACAGTGGTCTTTGAATTTTTCCTTGCATATCTTAATTGTTTTGACGTTTAACATCACGATGGTATGTTGTGCTGAATGATTGTTAAGAAAAGTATTGATTGTGGATAGTTACTTTCTATTTATAATTATGTACCTTTTTGCTTCCGGAACTATTTATTAAACAAAAACAAGTTCTAGAGAAAATTTCTGTAGAAATACATCCTCTAATTTCTGTATTAACTATTTTAGCCTTGAATCTGCTGGAACGGAAATATGGCCATAAAACCGTTTTTTCGGCACCATTTTGCTAAGGTTGCGTCGCGAACAATAGTGCTAGGAAGTCCATGATGATGATACAAATATAGGTATCAAACAGGCAAGCTTTAAAACTCTCCTATGTTTTTCCTAATAAAACACTCCATTAATAAATTAATATAATTTAAAACATTAATTTCTTTATTTAATCGACTATGCCAATCTACATTTCGTTTGTATAATGCATTTATTAATAAATTGTGCCAAAACAAAAGTTCAGGTTTATAAATAAACGACAGATAATTATAGTGATTCGTGACACATTGAAAGGTATGACGCTCTTTAACTAACTGAAAAAGCGAACGCTGGCTTCTTCATGTGCCAAAATCGCCCCCGGAAACATAATTGAACCTAAACTTAATAAACAAAGTTCTTTCACCTTAAAATAAAGTCAAACCACGGGGAAAAATTACCCTGTCCTAATATCTTATACTGGGTGTTCGGGTAAAGGTATTCAGAAATCCAAAGGCATGTAATACTCATCAATATAAGCTAAAAAGTTTATATAAACTTTGTTTCAAAAACGCTTCCAAAGGGGGCTACAGCCCCTTTAAGGGGATTTTAAAAAAGATTTTCTACATGTCCTCCATTATTTTGAACATATATCCGAGCCCTTCTTCTTAAATTGAAACGCACCTTTTCAAAAATTCCCGGAGAGGTTCGGATCACTTTACAGTTTACATGCATTCATTTAGACGTAATATTTAGACTATTTTGTAGATGTGCATACTAATTTTCAGTTTATGAATTTTTAGAAAGAGCATCTTTTTAAAGCAAAATTGCTTGAAAATTTGAAAATTTTTATCAGTATTATGAAGAAATTACAAGCAAAGAAAATAGGGGGGCGAAATTCCTGACACACCCCCATGTAGTAACGCCCCTAAACAATTTTGAAATTTAAGGTTTACTATTTTGTTATGCACAAAAAAGTATTCTACCATAGAACATTTTATTAGTTTATATTGAATTGTTCTCTAAATATGTAAGAAAAACATATTTTTAGAAGCCCCTTAAAGGATGAGAAGAGTTTTTGGAACAAAATTTATATGAACTTTTTGGCTTATTTTGTTGAGTACTACATGCCCTTGGATTTCTGAATATATTTACCCGAACACCCTGTATATTTTACAAAGGAAGAAGTGGTGTAGGTATCTTTTTAAGAAGCTATTAATTTGAAACGAATCTGAAAAATTTTGAAATTTTATTAAAACGTATTTTTTCGTATAAAAACATGATATCAAAGCGTATCTTGGATCAAACAATTAATCTTAAAATATTTTTATCGAGATTTAAACTTCGATAAAGGCAAGCGACCATAAGAAGATAAATGTATTTTGTCATCAGATATATGCTAATTCCAAGAGTTGCCTGTGTTTTTTCATATAACAAACTATATTATAGCTTTTTATTATTTTCCTTCGAGACGAATACCCTTATTGTGCAAAACTTTATCCAAGAGACTTTGAAATTGGTAATAAATAATATAGTTAATCAATATCAAGTTTCAGAATATTAGTTGGTAGTTGCAAAGTGTGAGTTAGTTGAAAGGAAAGACATGTGTTTCTGAACTCGTGTAACCCGTCGTAGACACTTAACTGTTACATGCTAATAGTATGTGATTAAACTTCTTAATCAAACTTATTTACAGGACAAAACACTGCAATGTAACAGTGATTCTAAAACATTTTAAAACTTTACTATGAAACACATGTAAAGCTTTCGTACTTTCAGAATTCTGAAAAAAATACTATCAACGCGAGGACAATATTTAAATATAAGAGATTAATGGGAACTTGGATCGTGGGTTGATTGAAACTCAGTTAAAGTTTTAATTCGCAACGTTTCGTCTATATTTTAGACTTCTTCAGGTTCTTAAAACATAACACGAGTATGTCAGTAATAATCTGTAGCCATCATTCATTCAATCAACCCACGGTCCAAGTTTCCATTAATCTCTTATATATAGTTACGATGGACATGACAACTAATTACAATATTTAAAATGAAATTAAGAAAAACCTTTATATTAGAAATCGTGTCCATCGTGATTATAATAAAATTAAGAAAAATCGCAGGATAGTGGACAAAATATTTGATTTATTAAATTAAATGTACGACGTTTCGTCTATAGATTTAGATTTTTTCAAGTACATACATAAAAATAACAATATGAAAATTAATATTAATTACTAACCATAGCAATTAATATAAGATAGGGTACATAAGACAAAAACATGGTAACAAATTATGTTGACTATAAATTTTAACAATCAATAATAAAAAGTCTAAATCTATAGACGAAACGTCGTACATTTAATTTAATATCCTGCGATTTTTCTTAATTTTATTAAGAAAAACCGTTTTAAAAAAATCCAAAAACAGATTTATTTATTTCGCAATCATTTGAGGTAAATAGTTATTTACATTTTCGATGTTTTGGTTTCTTACAATTTTTTTTAAGTTAAATCAGCGTATTTTTTTTAAACTGTATAACAAAGAACGACCGAAAAAATGTCAGTTTTCGAGTCCTCGATAGAACCTAATTATATGTCAAATGATTAGTTATGATGAGACAATAATATATTATGAATATGAATGGTTTTAGAAAAATGTTCATGCTGAACAAACGTGTCTGATAGTATATGAAAAGGTTGTTTAATTTTTAGGTCGCTGACTAATTTGTAAGCTTATTGTGAGCGAACGTACACCACCATATAATTTAATGTATCTATTGGTAAAGATTTTTTTTTGCATGAATCAAATGCAACATAAAATTAAAGTGCAGAGAAAATTTAATACTCATACTTTTTAATGAAAGGTGACCACTTTGAGCCTCTGTATATATTTTTCTCTGATAATTATTATTGTCCCATGACAACTAATCATTTAAATTCTATAGAATTATCGCTAGGCGCTTGGTAGAACATGATTGAATAAAAATTAATAAACAACACTTGAAAAATTCTACACATTTATTAATCTCAACGATCGTTTCGGGTTTCTAGCCCATCATCAGGAGTTTACATTAAAACTAATTTTAATGTAAACTCCTGATGATGGGCCAGAAACCCGAAACGATTGTTGAGATTAATAAATGTGTAGAATTTTTCAAGTGTTGTTTATTAATTTTTAACTAATCATTTGATACATAATTCGATTCTAAATTTGAGAGACCGAAAACGGGCGAAAAATACACTCATTTTTTGGTCGTTCTTTAAATCGTATTTGGCAAAATGAAACGCAGGCGTTTCAACATCCAAACTCTAGAGTCTAGAGCAACGAACTAGGCGCCATGAAAGCGTCACAAACAAAATAACGAATATTGGCAACAAAAATAATTATAAGATCGGAGGGGCTGTCAGTTGTCACTTACCATGTACTGTTCCGGTGGCGGCATGATGATGGACGTAATGTTTTATTTTTGTGTCACAGCTGATTCACGACGTAGAGTCCCCCACGTGGCCTGGCCGATGTCGACCTGCAGTGTCAATTATTGAAGAAGACAGAAAGAAAAGGAAAGCCGACAGCTGCTGCAGTGTTGAAAATGTTTTTCCTTTATCGTCGATACTTCAAAATCAACTCGTGCCACTCTTATCCTAATTATATTATTATTTATATTTATAAATAAAACTACATTTAACTTGTAAACAGCAGTTCAGATGTTGTAATTGAATGAAATATGAACTTGTATAAGTTAAATTAAAACTACTTGCGAATAAATTATTTAACCCGTGTTAACTTTATTATTTAAGTTGTCATCATTATCATAATTAATTGATAATCAGTTTGAAAAAATATTAAGTCAATTTATTTTATTAATCAAAATAAAACACGGGTAAATTTTTTAATGGCCTATGTTAGTTGAATGTCAGTTAACGAGCTGTTACAAAGTTGTTTCAAAATTTTAATGATTGTCCACATAACTTCTGCAAGATATGCTTATTTTTTAATGAAATTTTTAGGTCTTTGCTTTTATAAAATTTATAAAAATTAAATTTTATATTTAACTTAATTTTATAAATTTCAAAGTGATTTGCAATATTGTTACCTATTAGTTTTATATTTTTAATTTGTGTTTTTATTTTAATGTTGTCTATTTTAATCACTGTATGAAAACGTTGTGATATATAAATGTAAAATATTAATATAAATTTTAAATGCAACCGTACATGCTCATTTATGTTAACTATAGTTAATAATTTTCATTTTCATGATTATTGTCATGTTTTATGAACAGAAGAAAGGTCTTTTTAATATGAATTATTATTTATTTTTCTTTTCAACTAAGTTTAATTGTTTGTGTTGACATTAATTTCCACTATTTTAAGTTCATTTGACATTAATAATTAAAAATAACAGTCAAACCAATTTGTAGTTAAAAATTTGTTAATAATGGTGACATTCTTCGCATTAATTTATTTTTCACTTCCTTATTATATAAATTTAAATCATAGGTAACTAAAATTTATTGTCAAGTTGGGAAAAATGTTCTTAATATTAGATAATGCCACTTAATTAAATTAAAAATTATTGTCGTGAGTCTTTTAAGTAATTTCCAGTAATTTTACATTTTTCACTCTTTTAAAATTAAATCTTTTTTTTATTTTACAGGAAGAAATATTTATGATTATAATATTCAGGCACACTATTTTTCGAAGATCTTTATTATTGTCATTGGTTAGTATATAAATAATTAATTAAAAAATAATTTCCACATTAAGGGTTTATTTGTTATTGATAAGGTCATTTTAAATGATATGAGAACTGGATATTTATTTGGATATGTTTCAAAAAGGTATGTTTAAAAATTTGAAAAAAGCGATTATTTGACTAAAAAAATTTAAACTCAATTGTCACAGTAATGTTGTGGATTTTCCACAAAAAAATAAAATAATAATTCTTCACTGTCTTAAAGGATATAAAATCCAGAATGTCAAAATTTTAATTTACTGTCACTGGCTTTCTACAGAATTTTTTATTTTAATTACATAGTAAGTACATCAAAACGTTGAATTAAACAATTTCTTTTTTAATCAGAGAACCGTAAATAAAAATGTTTTGGCTATAGTCAATAATAAATAAACCATCATCAACGTCGATACACATATAGCTGTATGTCACGTGGTTTCACACAATATGTGTAATATGTATATGCGTTTGTAAATACATAATGTATTTATATATATGATATATAATGTTTGATGATTTTTGTGTGTGATGTCGTCTTGGTCGATGTCGGGAGTCGACTGACGACCGTCGGGACCGAGGACTGTGTCGCTTTACTACGCGATAGAGCCCACGGGCTGTTGTGTCTGTTCCATACTCACACACAGCCACATGTGTGTGTGTGTGTGTGTGCGCGCGCGCTCAGAACTGAGAATATTGAAGCTATAGAGGCGACATAACTTAAGTAGGTTTATTATCTCTATTAATTGTTTTTATCACAAAAGTTCTCTGTGCGGTATTTTTGGAAATTATAATATATTTCCCTTAGCGACCAGGAGACTTTAAAATTTTTTGTCAATTTTTTTGCTGTAAATGAGCCTGTAAACGACTTTTCTTATTATGTCATTAGAAAAAGTCCCGTCTAACTGAAATAATGGCGTTGGATTTTTTACAATACCTACATTTTTGAAGTTGGTTAACTTAACTTTCGAGTGGCTGACGTCGTATGCCCCGAATATAACGCTTTACTCTACAGCACATATACTTAATACATTTCCCATTTTGATAGTTGATTGATAGTAACGGTGCAAAGCAAACGATATTAGGCGGCCCGGTTGTAATGATTATAAAACCCGCCTCGTGGGTGTTGTGACGTAAGCACTTATTAAAGTTTAAACAATTGTCTCTTAACGTACTGAAATGAAATAAATTCCATTGTGTTTTTGGCAATGATTTCCAATAATAATTTTTTTTTATTCTTTACAGCCTCATTATATAAAAAAAGGGTGTGGGCCTCGGGACCCCCGACAGATGTGAAACATCAAAGAAAACGTTATTGAACTCGGTGGTATTTTCTATGTAGTAGTATATATTTTTTCAAAAGCAGCAACTAACTGTTATGCTGACGTAATCCTATATACTGCACTGTAACACAAGCGGTTGCGGCGTTTGAGCACGCCTGAGCCAGAAACGCAAGTAAATACACAGCGAAGTATCTATATTACATACCTAAACGTGTATACATATACTTTTGCTTAACAGTACGTTCGTATGTATACTCTCTCTCTCTCTCTCTCTTCCCGTGTCCGAGTGCGCGGAAGCCGAGAGAGAGAGAAATAGTGCCGCAGTGGTGGGGAGAACAGCAGCGAAGGAGCGGACCATAAATTTCGTTGCATATTTCCCCTCACGCGGCTGTTCACTGCCCGACATAAGATTTTCACATCAATAAGTCCATTTATATTACTAAATAAAAAAATTAATAATACAAAAACAATTCACCAGGTCGTGCAAAATACGACCGCGGCATTTTCAGGGGAAATTGACGGTAATATTAGTACATAATATACTATTTTCTCCCCTTCTTAAACGTAACTGCGAATATGTCATATAATTTCCTTAGCGACGCTTCGAAAAATGAAAATTGTTACAAAAACAACTATAGAATAAATCAAACGACTGGTGGGAGAGCGGGTTTGCAGTTTAATAATACTGCAAACCCGCTCTCCCACCAGTCTATTTAAGCCAACATGACGAACAACTTATCAGCAATCAGACAACTACGTATTTCGAATTAATTAATTGTAAATTATAGACGCTCGACAACATAGTACGTATTTCGAGTCTCGATATCTCTATTCTTATAAAACGTCTCTCTGCTGTCTGTCTGTTTGTCCGCTTAAAGCACATGAACCTCTGAACCGATTTTTATTCGGTTTACTTTCGCATACGATTTTTTCCCTTTTCTAGTCAGGTGTTAGATTATGATTGTTTAAAATTCATTCCGTAGTCCTTAAATTATAACAATGAACGCAGATAAATAATGCAAATATATAGTATAATCTACGCAGGCTTAAGGTACGTGCAGTACGCAGCTGGGATTCTAGACGGTAGCATAGATCATAGCAGGGCTTGCTTAAATTAACGCATTGTTATATATGCAAGCGTACACAACGAAGCAGTGAGTGTAGCAGGTATAAGCTCTGTTACAAGAGCTGGTAGATACAAGAATGTATCTCACCATTATTTCAGCGCGCTGGCTACTACAATCAACGTGTGACAACTGTCAAATGGCCGTTACAAGTTTTGCAATGGATGTGACTAGTTTAATAAGTGAAATTTTGCCAGTTTTTATTTAATTTGTTTTGAGTTTTTTCTAAGACGTATTTAAAAGTGTTAAGTTCCATACGTAAATATTCAAAATACCGGTTTGGGTAAAATTTTAATTCTTGGTATAAGTGATGACATTCGCCATGATCGTTTTCTATTATTAGGGTGGACACGATAGCTCTTACCCAAATTTGTATTTAAAATATACCACTTTTTAGCAGAAGAACACAAATATTCGTCTTCGCTATTTGACATTTCAAACGCGACTTAAGCTATTATCAATGCTAGTATCAAAACTTCGTTGTGCAAACCTATAAGCGCTTATAATTTCAGCCACCATCTACCATACATGCTACCATCTAGAATCCCAGCTGCGTACTGCACGTACCTTTAGGCATGAACAAAAGCTATAGTCTCTTTAATAGGAGAAGTTCTGTGGACAAATATGCAGTGGTCTACCATGTGCAAGATACCAGATTCGCTCCTGGCTTGAAGTAATATGAAATATTAAATTTATTGATTTTTACTTTCCCGCACACCGACCTACAAAAAGTCATTTTACATGCACGTAAAGCAGCAATTTTATAGGGGGTACAGGTAGGGCAAAAATACACTCTATTTAAATTAGCGACACTAACAGAATATTGTATATATTTGACTTAGAATAAAAAGAAATAAAAAGAACTTAACTCCCGTTAACTCAAAATTTTGTTTCCTCAACAGCTCCGTAGAGATGACTCAACAAATTACTGTCACCTTTTTAGATTCAATACTCCTCGATAGATGAAGCAAATAGAATTGGGGATCGCAACTATGCCATGCGGTATACTTCTATCATTGTATTTGTGTGTGCAGTAAAATAGAATAATATGGGCCATAGCACTGAGTAGTGTACTTGTGTGTGTGCGTTTGTGTGTGTGTTGGGCCGGGACCGACGCGACGCACCAATGTGCCGCCGCGGTGCCTGCACACCCTGTGCCTCACTCGTGGCACACTACGATCTGCACGTCCGAAATTATCACATACAATATCATCAAATAAAAACTATGCCACGATTAAGATACCAAGTAGATCAAGATCTGATTTTATCAGAACATTAAAGAAAAATCCGCAAAAACATGTTGCTCTAAAAACAATATTCTAAAGTAACATTTATTTTGTATGAAAACCATTATAGGTAGCGCTGTATTGTTTCAATGTGTAATCGAGTGTATAATATTGTAGCAAACCCCAAGATGTTACGCCACTACCTCCAATAGAAACCACGAGAAAGAAAGATCATAGTAGTAAAGCGTGGAATGGTATCGAAGATACTGAACAACGAGTACCTGCCGGAATGTTCTAGAGAACACAAGAACGTACTAGGCTGGGCTGCGCGACCTATATAAGCGAAGTACGAGTGAGTCAGAGAGGCAGTCAACGGTCGAATCAATCAGTCGATGGTGTCACGTAAATGGGAATCAGTCAGTACAGTGAAATAAATATTGATCGTTCAACGGGAATCAGTCAGTGTAGATTGTACTGTGACAGTGTTGAACAGCGAAATAAATCTGATATAAATACCGTGATATAAATTCACCTGATAAAATAAATATTAGTGTAGTCAATTGTATATAGTTAATTGTATATAGTTAAGTGTTATTTAAGTGGCTCGTTTAGTTCAATAATTATCGTTTAAGTTTTTTTATTGCTAGAATTGACTTTTCGTTGTTACATTTATTGTTATTTATTTTTTGTTAACATTTAACTATTGTAAATAAATATTTATTCCGCCAACTCAGAAAACAGTTTTGTAACAATATGTTTTGTTATATATTATGTAAAAAACACACAATATATTATTATTTCTATTTCTATATTCAGTAAATGCAAACTTAGGGGCTGTTCAACTACCTATACGTTAGCAGGTTTAGAGGGTGAGGGAGATCTGATTTTATTTATTTTTGATGACAAGGAGAGAACGAAGATTTTTAATGTGGGGAGGTCTGCCATTTTCTCTTATTTTATCTTACAGAGGGAAGTTCAAAATCAACGAAAATATACATGCATACCTAATACAATAAATGTTAGTAAAAAAAACTTTTTAGAGACAAGCTTCTATTTAAATGCACTAAAAAGGAAAAAAATAATTTTTAATAATTTAGGTCCATAATTATAAAAGCGTGGGTCGTGAACTCTATGATAGTTTATTAGTCACGACCCATGCTTTTATAATTATGAACCTAAATTATTAAAAATAATTTTTTCGTTTTTAGTGCATTTAAATAAAAGCTTGTCTCTAAAAAGTTTTTTTTTTTTCATTTTATTCTTTCAAAATTTTACCCCCTTTGACACCCGTAGGGGTTGAATTTCGAAAAATTCTTTCTTAGTGGATGTTTACGTCAGAAATGGAACCAACTGTCCAAATTTCAAGTTTCTATAGCTTCAGCGATTTGGCCTGGGCGTTGATTAGTCAAAAAAACCCTACATCCCCGTTTGAACCCCTTAGGGGTTGAATTTATTTCTAAAAACGATTCATTCATGTATTGTCATCGGGAATACATAAATGTGTACAAAATTTCAAATCGATCGGATACGCGGAAGTCGTTCAAAATTGACTTGCAAGATTTGACCTAAACAAACACACAAACAAACAAACAAAAATACAATGCAAGTTAAATAAAAGCTTTGAAAAAATGGCCCCTTAATAAAATTGCTATTTTCGAATAACATATTTTTTTATGGGAATATGAAAATACGTTCCATGGGTTGGGTCTACCTAAAACTACATAGATACAGGTATATTAATTTATTATCATCACCATACACCGGCAAACTTGGCAGATGAAAGCTCCTCATACTGTTGTTTATGTTAACAGATGCTATATCAACGGCATCTAGTATTATCATTAAATGATTAAGGTATTAATGACATTATTGGTATTATTATTATTATTATACTGCGGCCCGCAATTTCATGTAAAATATCTAATTTGACCCTCCACTTGCAACGAATTTGACACCCCTGCTCTAAAACCATTCTGTACTGATTCCACTGTATGGTACGTTTGTATGATCAATTCAACAACATGTAGTGCAGTACGCGGTATATAGGGTTGTATACGGTTGTACCAGTACGACGCGATGCAGAGGCGCGTGCCGTCACATCATACCGCATACGCCTCAATTATTGCTATAACCATCGTCAGTTTCGGTAGATGCTTCAGAAAAATTTTCATGTTGGCCTTGTAAAAAATACCTATAAATTCATTAAAATTGTGTATCAAATATCCTTCGATATTTATATTATTTTTTTTTTATAAACAATTAGATATACAAAATTTACCATTGAAAGTCAATCGCAAAAGTATCGATTTTTAAATGAACTTAAAGATCAAGATCGAGGAAGATTTAGCATGTTGGATTGATACCCATTAACCTAAATAAACTTAAATTAAATTATGTCAATAAGTATGAATTTTATGGATTAAAGTCACAATAAAATAATACATTCCATCGACAAGGCAGTAAAAACACTGTCAATACCACTCAAAAGTCGACATATTATGTGCTATATATTCAAAACCTATAGATTAAATAAAATTAATGTCTGTTATTTCGATATTTTAACAAGTTTTCAAACTTTTCGGGTTATTTGCGCAATACAAAAGACATTTTAACTATGTTTTCAGTTTTGTCGGTTTGTTTGTCCATCTATTTGTTTCTAATAAACTCAAAAACTATTGGACCATTTTTCTCCATTTTTCTGCATTTTTTTAATTGAATGAATTATGCATTAGTTCAAACAATACAAATAAATAAAATCGTAGCTTAATTTGTCTGTATAACTGTGCTGTTTATACTGTTACAAAACTGTTTTCTGAGTTGGCGGAATAAATATTTATTTACAATAATTAAAAACACAACAATAATAAATACAACAACCAAAAGTCAGGTCTAACAATCAACACAAGTAATTGACACTTAACTATATACAATTGACTACACTAATATTTATTTTATCAGGTGAATTTATATCACGGAACTATTGTAATTGTATTTTAAAGATCACGGAACTATTTATATCACTGTATTTATATCAGATTTATTTCTAACGTTTATTTATGTCGGTCATTTACTCAGTTACTTCAGTACTATTTATTTATATCCACTCCTCTATTTATATCACTGTACTGATTGATTCGACCGTTGATTGACTAATATTTATATCACTGATCCGCTTGGTGCCTGACTTCCTCGCACTCGCCTGCTTATCTAGGCCTCTTGGCTTAGGCACAGCGCGTTCTCTAGAATGTTCGTGCAGTTACTCGTTGTTCAGTAAGCAGACACCGCTTCTCAGAATTTCTGCCTGACGTTTATATACAGGGTGATCCGTAACAATACATTTATAGAATACCTAGTGTGATTTAGTTTATTTCCATGCTGTCTGTTGTTTGTTCGGGGTTAACTCAAAAAACTAGTGAACCGATTTTGATCAGACGTTCACTACAGAGTTTTTATACATTATAGAATAGGCTATATATGATCACCGTGCTTCTTTTAAAGAGGGCTAAGCAGTAGTCTTAAAACGAACATTAATCACGGGTAAAGAGTAGTTTAAATTAAAAATACATACATTACAGTAGCTTTTAGTCGAAACAGTTGACCGTGGAGACTGGAGAATGCTGCATTAGTTAAAAAACTATTTAACATATTTCATAAATATATATGTTACGGCTAAAACCCGAATTTTGCATAATACTAGAATTACCCGGATAATGTTAGAATTATCCAAGTATAGTGGATAAAGCCAGTAACTTAGATAGCATCCGCTGCTTTTCTGACATTATCCGGTTAATACTAGAATAATCAAACGGTGCTTGGATAATGCAATCGTTCATTATTCGAGTTCGCAAGATGACAACTGATTTAGAGGTAGGTACGTTCTTGTTTTAAAGAGGGATTTAATGAAATGGTTTGTAATTTAGTGTCGCGTAAAAATCCAAACTCATGTTGCATAAATTCTACGTAATAAAGTGGGTTTTTGGAATCAGTGGAAACAACGAAAGAATCAAAATCTAAATCGGCGCTACACAACGTTTAAAAAGGTTTGATGTCTGTGTAGTTGGTGGTAACAAACTGTTAGGAAATGGACCTGCGAGCAACACCTCTCTGAATGAAACCTGGTTTCAGGTAACAAACATGGGAAGAAAATGATCGCAGACCCCTCCCCCAGGCTCACTGAGGACCTAATCAAACTCAGCAAGCCAACACTTAGAAAGGTGATTGGGCTTTTGACCGGTCACGCTTCTCTAAGGAAACACCTACATGTGATGGGGATACGACAGGAATCAACACTATGTAGATTCGGCGATATGGAGGATGAAACAGCCACCCATATCGTGTTCGAATGTGAAGCACTAGCCTACAGAAGGACAACCATCTTTGAATATATAGATGAGGATGGAATTATTCCACAGGATAATCTAGTGCCAAATCTTCTGGAGCTCATAAGAAGATCTAGGCTATTTGTGGACTAGATCCAGCTAATGGGGAAGCACAAAAATCCTTCTAGGATGTGGTGCAGTTTATGGGCCAATCCAGGACCACCCATAATTGTTTTTAATCTTTTAATCTTTAGTTGGTGGTATTGGTGGTATCTCCATTGGCTGAATTGATGAAACAAATATAAGGTATTTTGTCAAAAATGAAGAAATATTTGACATACTGCATGAAACCCATTTGGCAGTTGGACACGGCGGAAAACACTGAATGCTAAAGGAAGTGAACAAGAAATATAAAAATATTACTCAAGAAGTTATCATGATTTACTTAAAACTTTGTGCTGCATTGTGCGGCATTGTTGTCAAACCCATGGTATTTTCTGAAATGAACATTTCTGCCAAGTGGGAGACATGCAATCAAATTCAGATGGACTTTATACATTTATTATAGTCTACCAAGACCACTTGACAAAATTTGTACAAATCAGGTCTTTGCAATCGAAGATAGCAGAAGACTGAAGAAATGGGATAAATTGGATATATTTTGCATTTTTGATGCTCCGTCCATTTTACAATCGGATATATCATCCAAAAACTAGATAGACTACACTTAGTCTGTCTAATTTTTGGATGATAGGTATCTTTCATTTGTAAAGGGATTAAAGGAACGGGGTGATTATCCAGGTGTGCAAGCTTTCACGGCCGGCATTGTTCCAAGTCTTCATGGTTTCCGGGCTTGTCCGTCGCTGTAATTACACAGAGACGGACTACGACCGAACAGAGAACACACTGGTACTAGACATAATTCAAGGGTAGATCATTATTCTGATTTTTATGACTTTATTGAAAATAATTGTGATGTTATTAATGGTCAAGTTTGTATTGTTGGTGATTTTAATATTAGTAACTTTCATGATGCTTTGGATAATGATTTACTGGCTTTGGATGGTAAAATTTCGCAATTACTTGATTTTATGGCACTACATTCATTACGTCAGTTAAACTCAATTGTGAATAATAATAGTAGATTACTTGACTTATGCATTACCAATATTTCTGTTTGTAATGTGACTAGGGATCGACAACCACTGTTAATGGAAGATCTGCATCATCCGGCTCTATCTGCTGAGTTAAAATTACCCAAGCTAGAAGTATGGCCTACACATGAGGTTTCTGGAGTTTATAATTTTAAAAAATGTAATTTTATACCATTCATTCATATTTTACAGGAAACAGATTGGACTGAGTTATATAATATTCCAGATGTTAATGATGCGGTGGCATATTTTTATAATGTAATTTATAGTGCCATTGACCTTACAACTCCGAAGTGCAGAGCAGCGGCTGGTAAATATCCACCTTGGTTTGATAGTGAAATTATTAAACTTATAAATTTGAAAAATAAATATCGCAAAAATAAAGCCTTTTCAACAGATAGCTTAGAGAAATATCGTCTAATAAGGAGTAAATTGAGGACGCTTACACGTACTGCACATAGAAATTATGTTGAGCGAATTGAAAATTCTTTAGGTGACAATATCAATGCTTTCTGGAGTTTTGTCAATAATACAAGGAAAGATAAATCGAGTTCAACGTCATTTAAGGTAAATGGTGAAGTAATTGGAAAAGAGCATGTTGCAAGCGAGTTTGCTAGACATTTTGAATCGGTTTATTTAAAACAATCGGCTGTTTACGATTTAAATGGTTTAAATAATACAAAGGTATCTTCGCTACTGGAAGTAATTAATAATGACAATATTGCAGAGGTAGAATTGGATAATGCTATAAAAAATTTAAAGCCAAAGAAATCCGCTGGTACTGATGGTTTACCACCATATGTAATAAAGGGTTGTTATGAGTGGTTGCGGTTTCCACTGTTATATTTATTTAGGCTCTCTTTTAAAACAGGAACTTTTCCTAGTGTTTGGAAGGTAGCACAGGTGTGTCCTGTATTTAAAGGTGGAGAAAAAATATCTATTGAGAATTACAGACCAGTAGCTATTTTATCTGCTCCAGCAAAGTTATATGAGCAAATATTGTTTAGAAGAATTTTTGACCACTCTCGACCAGCTATTACAGATTGCCAACATGGTTTTATGCCTAAACGATCCACTTCAACTAATTTGTTAATTTTCTTAGATGATGTTTCTCGTGAGCTAAATAAAGGCGGCCAGGTTGATGCCGTTTTTACGGACTTCAGAAAGGCTTTTGATAAGGTTGATCATGATATACTGATAAAGAAGTTGTTTCATTTTGGACTTGCACCAATGATGGAATTGATGACGTCATATCTTAAAGATAGACAGTTCACGGTCAAATACGCTGGT
The DNA here is from genome assembly GCA_039654895.1 of Mongoloraphidia duomilia. Lineage (NCBI taxonomy): Eukaryota > Metazoa > Arthropoda > Insecta > Raphidioptera > Raphidiidae > Mongoloraphidia > Mongoloraphidia duomilia. The sequence goes on along the minus strand of CM077516.1, from coordinate 16,264,778 downwards.
AAGATTTCTCCTGTATATACTGCCCGTTCCGGTATTCCGCAAGGTTCAAATTTAGGTCCTTTGTTTTTCTTATTATTTATAAATGACTTGCAGACGTATTGAAAAATGCCAAATGTTTGTTATTTGCTGATGACCTGAAAATATACCATCCAATTACTTCACAATTGGATTCTGTGAACTTGCAACAGGACATTAATAGATTATGTTTATGGAGTTCTCTTAATAACCTGGAATTTAATATTTCTAAATGTTTTGCAGCAAAGTTCACTAGGAAAACAACGCCATATACATATGATTATAGTATGGACGGTGTAATTTTGGACAAACATTGTATAATTAAGGATCTGGGTGTGACATATGACGTTAATCTATCGTTTAAGGTGCATGTCCAAAATGTTATAAATAACTCACAACGGCTTCTGGGATTTATTATTAGAAATTCTTTATATTTTCAAAATATCAGCACCGTTATTAAACTTTACAAAACGTTATTGAGACCGAAATTAGAGTATGCATCCATAATATGGTCTCCTTATCAAAACTACTTGACGGAGGGTATTGAAAAGGTGCAAAATAAGTTTTTGCGGTTTTTATACTTGAAAAAATATTCTTCGTATCCTGACTTTCGTAATGTAAGTACAAACTCTTTAAGGGAAGAGTTTAAAATTGTTAAGTTGTCTCTAAGGAGAGATTATTATGGCATTCTATTTATTTTTAAAATTTTCAATGGGCTAACTGGCGTAACTGATTTAAGAAGTAGACTGCAACTAAGAGTACCACGCATTTGTGCGCGTTCACATGAATGGTTTATTGTTCCTAAGGCTAACACCACGCATTATGCTAACTCACCTCTATTGAGAATGCTTAAACTCGCCAACACACTACTTTCATCTCCTCATATTGACTTGAATATGAAATTGAGTAAATTTAAAAAATTTCTTAAAGATGCATTATATCCTAACTATTCTGATACGTAAGCTCACACAGTGTATCCATATACACAATATATAATAGTTAATTATGTTAAGTTAGAGTATGAATATTTTGGATTTGTAATTACATTTTACCTACATATAATTAGGCCTTGGCCTGTTTGTAGGTTATTTATATAAATAAATAAATAAATAAATAAAAAGAAGGGAGGACACCAGTCACTGACACACTGACCTGTGATCCGCCAAGGAGGACACTTCAACCGCTGCCACATCGCCTTTGAGAATGTCTACCGCAGTTGTAGACGAAACGTCAGGTAGAAATACCACCGGACCACGGTCTACAAGCCCGAAAACCATGAAGACTTGGAACGGGGTGATTATTAACCGACTTCAGACAAATATAGAAACTTTCGCGTGAAAAATGGTTTTTTAATATTCTACCACGCGCGATATCGGTCCCGTGTGTTTCAATCCTACGTACTTTAACCATTTGTCATTGGATAAATTTAAAATTACCCGGATAAAGCAAGATATCGCTGAATCTTTTGCGTTTTATCCAGCTAGTTTGAATAATACGCGAGATATCCGGATAAAACTAGCTTTATCCAGTTTCGGGGTTTAGCCGTAACATATACATAAATTCCAAGCAAAAACTGCTTTACATCAGTGTGGTGTTTCACGTAGGTATGAGTTTTTTTTTACTATTTTTGCATTTCCTTTACTTTTGCTTTGAATTTAGGCAATATTAACGTATATCGTCTATTTGCATCTGTTCAGCTAATTTTACAGCGGATGTCTAGACGTCTGACATAAATTTTAACTTTTATTGAATTTATGTCTTCTTATAAGCTTGATACAAAACTATCTTAAGACAGAAAATTTTCTTATTACTAAAATACAATTAATAGACGGACCGAGAGACGGACGGACATCGTATAGCTTCAGTAATAGGATTCCGTTCGGAGATACGGAACCCTAAAAATGGATAGCAGCATGGTATACTCTAAATTATCCAATATATTTGTGTACTATATACAGGGTGTCCCAAAATTGCTGGGACACAAAGCTACCACGTGTAGTAGAGGTCAAAATAAGTCGATTGGATCCAATTTATTTATATACCAAAATGTACCGTTTACCCGTGAGAAGAGTTCAAAGTTTACAAAAAAAAAACACATTTTTGTACGCTGTTCAGAAATGAGTGAAACAAATTGAATGAAATTTGACAAAAGTGCATTTTAGAGGATTACTCTCCTTTCGGTAATCAAAGAAACCCTAAAGAAATTGTAGAGGGGTTAAAACCACCCTCACCCCCTGGCATTTTTTTCAGAACTTTCTTCTGGGTGGTGATCGGTTTTCAAATTTTTTTAGCGAGAAGACTGATTAATTATCTTCATTTTGTTACTCTTCTAAAAATTTCGTATTCCGCATAGTTCCGAAGGAAAAAAATGTTTTCTTAAATAATGCTAACAGATATTCCTAGTACAAGTTTAATAAAATTCCGAGAAAATTCTAATACAAAATTTTATATACAAAATTGTATGTAAACTTTGAACTCTTCTCACGGGCAAACGGTACATTTTGGTATATAAATAAATTGGGCCCAATCGACTTATTTTGACCTCTACTACACGTGGTCTAGCTCTGTGTCCCAGCAATTTTGGGACACCCTGTATATTAATCAGACAGATAGTTTGTTAAGTTTCAGTACTGAAACCTAACAAACTATCTGTCTGGTCTAAATTATCCTTTGAATGAACTGCAACTTTCTTAAACCTTATTCATTTTTTACATGCGATTTATGCTAGAAATTTACAATAGTTTAACGGCAAACAAAAAAGTGAGTAATTATTTTCATATAAGTAGGTATGGATCACTTTTATTATTTTTGGGGTGTTTTATTGTTTGTTTATAATGTCTAAAATTAAAATGTTTATTACAAATTGCATTTGCATGATGGTCAACGAACTTTTTAGATCAACCAAAATTCATTTATTTTTGTCTGGTTTTTTCCTACTGAACAGTCGAAAATATTGTTATTGTGCAAATATTTTTTACAAAATGTGTCCTTATGACCTATTGCGAAACATCTGGAATAATATTGTCAGTTTTTATTTTTTAATTTTTCATAAATACAACACATGCATAGAAAAGTGTGAAAATCAAAATATCTTCATTACAACACGTCTTATGGCCAATTTCTGGTAGCATAAGTACTTGTGTGTTACATATAGCGACACGTCATATTATGCAATATAGTCCTGCCGCAAGAAACATTTTTTGACAAAACCGGAAAGTTAAAGATAACTATTGATTTTGGACATATGCCATTACGGACTTTTTTGTAGGAAATTTTAAAAATATTGGTACGCCATCTCACATCGTTTAAAGTGAAAGATGGAAAACGCATTTTTTTTGGCGTGATTAACGTCTATTATGTCTCATACTGGGGTGGCATTTTAGAAATATTAGATGGAACGGAAATAGTCGGAAGTGGTTGACATGTAAAAAAAAACATAGCGTTAAGGTCTCAGACACAGTAAGCCAGGTGGCCGTACGGAAAAGTACGAGTCTACCGACAGGTATAAACGCCAAGTCCAGTTTCGAATCCCGCGAAGGCTTTTAATATATATTTTTTTTATAATGAAAATATATAGGTATGGATTACAATTTTGCATTTAAGGATATTCACATCATTTGTCTGCACCCGCGATACAGACATACCCTTTTTTCACCTTAAAAACGCCAATAATTTTTGGTAATTTTGAACTAGAATTTCCTAGCCTGACATACTTTCAATAAAGAAACAGTCATATGGAACTGGACCGTTCTATAAAAAAAAGTTTTTTACTGCATGTCTGTATTGTATATATTATAATGCACCTGCACCTTTACTACTAGAAAATTAGCCAATCAAATAAAAAACAAGCGATTTTCACATGCAAACAATAAAAATTGTTTTCATCTTTTTCTCAGTGCGCGCAAAATATTTATCTAAGAGCATGGTCATTATTGATTTAGTACAGTGTTCAGAAAGCGTTTGATGTTTACCGGTTCTCTTTCCCAATTCGCCTAAAACCGTAAGCAAAGTGTTTAGCCATGCTTCTTGTGTAAAATATGTTAAAGTCTAAAATATGTTAAAGCCTACAGGCCATTTATTGAAGGACTACCAATGTTAGTCAACATTGTGGGCGATCTGAAAATGACCTCCGAATAGATCAATTTTACCGGAATAACAAAAAATTTAGTCTAACAATACAATGGAATATTAAACATATCTACTTGATGATAAAATCAAGTAAGAATAAAAATCTCTATTGGAATAGGCAACTAAAAAAATAACCATGGTCCTATTTAAAAAAAAAAACTGACCATTGCCCCTGTAGAGAGATATCGTCGATGGTTTACCGTCATCTTGAAGTGAATTTCATTTCATTTATGAATATACACGTTTTGATGGGGTTAAAGTTATCTAGACTTTTATTTCTATTGCGAAAAATTGCGGAATATGCATCCTTCGAGGTAGTAAAAAGTATTTATTATGGTCTTTTCCAGTCTAATATCACCTATGGTATTTTGCTGTGGGGACATGCCTCTGATGCTGTAAGAGTGTTCCGACTCCAAAAACGGGCTTTGAGAATAATGACTAAAAGTAACTCAAGAGATTCTTGTAAACCTTTGTTTAAACATAGTATTTTAACTTTACCATCCCTTTTTGTTTACGAAAATTTGCTCTATGCAAAACAAAGCTTCTCTAATTTTCAGTTAGTTGAGGAGGTGCACTCTTATAACATCAGGAGCACTACTAATATTCGAGTCCCTTTTTTTAATCGAAATAAGTTAACAAATGGACCAAACTACTTGTCACTTAAATTATACAATCAGCTTTCAGTTGCGATAAGAAATTTACCAATGAATCTTTATTTAAAAGAAATTAGACTCAAACTATCAGATCAACCATTATACATTATAAAGACTTCTCATAGTTAATTGCATTTTTTTGTTTTGACGATTTTGTAATTTGTATTTGTATCACGAAATCCGGACGGATTTCGTCCGTCGCTAAATCAAAAAGAGCGCGCTCGACATCATTCAAAAGTCAAAACCGTCCGAGAGTATATTCTGTAAAAATCTTCTCCTTCTTTGTTCGATTTGTACCGCCTAGTATGTACCTTGCTCTCTCGCCAATATCTGGCAACGCTATTTTTGCTTTAGTTTAACTAAAGATTTTTCAGACTTACTGGCCGCATGTCGCCTAAACCTCCTAAATTATTAGTTATATTAATTAAATCCTGCTTATTGGCATTTCATATTTAATTATTTAATATTTTGTATTAAATAATTAAATATATTGTTACGGTTTAATTTTCGTTATCTTCATAAAATAATTTAGTTTAACTAAAGATTTTTCAGACTTACTGGCCGCATGTCGCCTAAACCTCCTAAATTATTGGTTATATTAATTAAATCCTGCTTATTGGCATTTCATATTTAATTATTTAATATTTTGTATTACATAATTAAATATATTGTTACGGTTTAATTTTCGTTATCTTCATAAAATAATAATTGTTGTAATTTTGAATTGACATGTAAGAAATATGTTCTACTTAATATGAGTCTCGGACAGCGTTGCCAGTAGAGTACGAATAGTACGCTTTGCGTACTATCCGGCCTTTTTGCGTACTCGCGTACTCTCTTTGCGTTTTGCGTACTATTTTAAGTTTGAACTTTTAATACTTGAAATTGCGTTCGAACCCACTCTCCGAAAATTAACATTTATACATCTTTTACATTTCGGTAAATTCTATAAATTTAATAAATACGACTGCTCAGTGGTCACTACATTTTATACTCCAGTAATTTTAGATATTGAAATGACCCACCTGCAGAAAAATTCCCAGTTAGCTGATTTTTTTTTTATTTACCTTCGTTATGGTGTTTTAAAAAACGTGTAAAAAGTCCCCATCGATATCGTGCCGGCGTTGCCAGATATTCGAGGTTCAAGTTCACGATAGATGTTTTTTTGCGAATTTCTCGGTTCCGTTCCATTTTTTGTAAAAAATGATTATTATCAATCTTGTAGAGGACGAAATTATTTACAACTTTTGTATAAACATTTTTTGTCTACGATTTATAGTTTTTCTTATTTAAGAACCCGCGGCTTCCTCTCTCTCGATTTTACATAACAGGATTATGTTGCTTCTCGAGGGCCTAACAAAATGATTTGTAGCTTTATTTTAAGTTGAACTTTAAGCTAACGATTAACTATAATTTTATCGAAATTAATGCAGTAGTTCTCTACTTATAAGCAACCAAACATACAAATCGACAGCGCTCAAACAGACAGGCAGACAGACAATTTTTTTTCGAAAATACGATATTTATACTTGACATCAATTGTAAAGACCATTCGTAAAGTAATTTTGTAAAAAAAATTTACAAGGGTTGAGAGAGTGCGGATTAAGTACGAGTATGCATTTGCATACCGTATAACGCACTCTAGTAATAGTAGCCACATTTTTTATTTTTTTTTTTAAATTCCTTTACGAATAGTCTTTATAACAATTATAATGAGTATTCGTAAAGGAATTTTGAAAAAAAAATTAAAAGTATGGCTACTCCGAACTATTCTTAGTAGAGTGCGTTATACGGTATGCAAATGCATACTCGTACTTAATCCGCACTCTCTCAACCCTTGTAAATTTTTTTTACAAAACTACTTTACGAATGGTCTTTATAATTGATGTCAAGTATAAATATCGTATTTTCGAAAAAAAATTGTTTGTCTGTCTGTCTGTTTGAGCGCTGTCGATTTATAGGTTTGGTTGCTTATAAGTAGAGAACTACTGCATTAATTTCGATAAAATTATAATTAATCGTTAGCTGCAAGTTCAACTTAAAATAATGGTACAAATCATTATGTTAGGCCCTCGAGAAGCAGCATAATCCCGTTATGTAAAATCGAGGGGGAGGAAGCCGCGGGTACTTTAATAAGAAAAACTATAAATCGTAGACAAAAAATGTTTATACAAAAGTTGTAGATAATTTCGTCCTCTACAAGATTGATAATAACTATTTTTTACAAAAAATGGAACGGAACCGAGAAATTCACTAAAAACCGTCTATCGTGAACTTGAACCTCGAATATCTGGCAACGCCGGCACGATATCGATGGGGACTTTTTACACGTTTTTTAAAACACCATAACGAAGGTAAATAAAAAAAAATCAGCTAACTGGGAATTTTTCTGCAGTGGAAATCTAAAATTACTGGACTATTATTATATTCGCTTCAAGTTTAAACGAATTGCTTGTAACTCCAAAATATATTTCTCTCTTCGTTTATCATACAAATAAGTGTACATAACTTTTTCTTTTGTACATATGTGATTTTTTTAGTTTTAGCAATCATTTTATATATGTTAACAAATTTGTTAACCGATTTTGATAATTCTTGTTTTATTTAATAGGGCATTCCTTCAGGGTGGTCTCATATAAATGTTTACTGAAATCGGTTCAGTAGTTTATTTTTTTAGTTTAGTAATCAAATATCAAGAAACTAGAAAGAAGTCGGTTATTAACGTACAAACTATGTATTGCAAAGCCACCAAAAAGTAAAAAATTTAAAAAAAATTATAACAAAATAGAATCCTCTTCAAAAAAAGCTACTAAAAAGAGAAAAATAATAAAATTTTGAGGTCGGCGCCAAAATGTTATTATTTTTCTCTTTTTAGTGGCATTTTTTAAGGTTCTATTTTTTATAAAAAAAATTTCATATGTGCGTACTGCGTACTCTAGAAAGGATTGGCGTACTATTTTAGGTTACTGCGCGTACCCAAGAGAGAAAAGTGTCTGGCAACGCTGGTCTCGGATGTTAGTACTGATCGTTTATAATAGAGACCGCGTTAATGTCGTACATAGATCTTGTCTTCCGTTTTGGGCCTTGCCTTAAAAATATAAAAATGGCCACAAGTGAGCTTTGCCTGTCGTTTTGGTTGTAAAAATGACGCTGTGAAAAAAAATACAAATACGGTGCATTTGGATATACAAATATATTATGGTGTTAATTTTGTTGCGTTTTCTAACTTCTACTGAATAAATCAAGTGTGGTGAAAACTTGGATGGATTGCATAAATTTTCTTGGAGAAGTTGTATCGTCATAATTCGAACAAAAATTGGAATGCCTTGGGTAACGCAATGTAACTGCCTGCTACAATATGCACTTCCGTTTAATTATACCTATATACCGTGCGAGTTTTTTTAAAACGTACATAGACTGTTTCACAATTTGAAATCGTGGTGTAGATATTGTTAGAAACTATGGAAACGAATGTTTTTATTTACAATTTATTATTATTGAGTTGTGATAATAAATTTTTTAAGTTCAGAGATTTATTTAATATTTTTTCTATAAAAATGTACACCGTGGAAAAAAAGGTTCTTATGTACAATTTGTATTCTGGGGGAAATAGTAGACGGCAAGTTTCTGCGTTATTTTAGTGTGCAGTTTCCAGGCAGACCAGATAGATACCAACAATGTCTATACCACGATTTTAAATTGTGAAACAGTCTATGTACGCTTTGAAAAAACTCGCACGGTATATTTAATTATATATATAAAAATTGGACTCCAGAATGTAAGTGGTTTGAATATTTCTATCTTGTGAGTTGACTTATAACTATATCTAATCTATTTTCCGGTGACTTGAATAATGTTTCTGTGAAAGAAAACTTTAAAGAATTAAATTTCGTAAATAATAAATATAGTTTTGACCACAGTATATATACAGTACACGCACTTAACTGTCGGCACTTTGATGTTTGTACTACAATTTCTTTGACCTTGAGACAGCCAATCACAGCCGTGTTTGCAGCATGCGAGGTCCGTTTCTTACTTTCAATGCATGTAGTGTAACAGGACCGTATTAGAAAAATGCTTTTAAATGCTGCCTTTGTGTTGCCGTTGGGTAATAGAACAAAAATGATTACATTTTGTGACTTTTATTAAAATAACACAAACAAAGAACAAAAGATCTATCAAAAATTCGTGTGTATTTTTACCACCCATACGAATTGAAAAAAATTTAAAAATATCTTTAACATATTGTTATAGGAAAATATAATTTATGCATGTTTCCAAATAATTAATTTTTTATTATGATTATTTGATGACCTAAAATTTTTTTTTTTTTTTAATTATTGATGTTTTAATGATTAAAATGATTACTTTTCTGTGTAATATCTAATTTAATTATTATTATTAAATATTTATCAAACTGGGAAGTTCGTCGTGTGGACCTCACGACCCACCTCACGGCTTGTTTTAATTTTGCGTTGCGTTGCATTTCAACTGGCAGTGCGTATTTATTTATTTGGAAAAAAAAATAAAGTTAAGCAATAATTATTCGAAAAAACAAAACGGAAAGTGAAAAAAGAAAAATAGAATAATAAAACAAACCTATGAATGAAAAATTGTTTTATATTATTTTTCTGTTTTCAGTTTCCCTTTTGTTTTTTCTGATAATATTATTATTAACTTTGTAACGATAGCCTGCAGCATCGTTACTAGTGCGAATAAGTTAAGCAAACGCGGTACCATAGTTTATGTGCAATAGTGCGTAGCTAGTAATGAAATAAACCGTTTTGTTTTAAAATCGTGAAAAGACGCGATTTAATAAAATGTGCTACGCACACCGATAATAAAATGTGTTTTGTGAACAGTTTTAATTTAGCTCTCGCTAGAGCAATGATACTGTAAATATTGACCTGTGTTGAGAAACGCCTCACGTTCTCCAAAGATAGTATAGCCTTCAGCTTGTTTTGTAGTGATAACACCACCTCTCCGACCCGCTTACCTAGTCCTTATCTAAACCGCGTTTCCTCCGCCGGTATTGGGAGCCGATTGACTCCTGGTTCGTTGCGAGCTACCGGAACCTCTCCTACAGTCAGCCGGTGTTGGGGGTTGATTAATCCCCGGCCTGTTGCAGGTCACCGGTTGAGTCCGTCACAGCCTGACTAACCGTTCCCCTATAACCCGTACCCCCTGGCGATCGTTGCGGCACCAGTGCGTTGTGCTATCGCCAGGTGTCCTACCGCTGTTTCCCCCACCGTTTCAGATAAGGGGTACGCCCCTCCGGTATAATACCGTTGTATATATTTTCCTGTTGATAAACAGAGTTTTGAGTTTGTATCGAGTCATTACCGTTGCTCCGTAAAGTAGGGATTTAGTTTATATAGAGTCGTTTGGATACTACGGTATCATTTGAAATGTACATATTATTCTGTCTCACTTTTTGTAAAGGGTACTTTTTAGGCGCGATCTTAGCGAAGCTAGAAGCGCCTATATACACTCGCTTTGTCTGTACGTCTGTGAATCTGTCAATCTGTGAATCTGTCAATCTGTGAATCTGTAACGGATTTTTTGTATCAGTCGTACAGCCCAAACGGGTTAACCGATTTTAAAAAACTTTTTTTTGTTCGATTCCTCTCGGGGTCTATTTGATCCTAACGTCGCCCGATTTTTGAAATTTGGCCCCAGAGGGGAGCAAATTAGAAAAAACGGTGTTTTTTGCTTATAGTTTGCTCAATTTAAGTCAGATCGATTCGAAACCTGTCTTAAACGAAAGAGGAGAAAATTTTAGATAGATTTCATGTATAATATTGTGTCACAATAGTTTTTTTATACAGATTTATATGATTATTAAACTAAATAAATGCGACTTTATCTAATAAATCGCGAACTTGTTTCGGTTGTCCTTGTCTGTTGCACACTGTGATATGGATATTGGAAGATAGCGTATGCTCTGTCTTATATTGCATTATTTTAATATAGTTATTCAATTTTTTGACTGCTGATGTTTGAATTTAAGTTTAAAAATTTTGGAGCATACAAGTAATTCAAGAATTACAAGGCGCGATATTCATGTAGGTACTGTGTGTAAACGGTTTTATTGAACATAGGGAAAATAACACTGAGAAGATTTATAATTTTGTAGTAGGCTATGAGCCATAAGACATAATATAAATATGTATTGGATTACATGGAAAAAATAGTACAGAGAATTTTTTAAACAATTTTCCATAGCAACGGTTGACTATTAAGCGTTACTCGGAACCGGCTAATTAAAAAAGTCGTGATGTGTCGTAAGACAACCGACAGAAGCTATGCTTTTTACGCATTGTATATAAAACCGAATTTATCAAAGATATAAATAATAAAATTAAAAAATTATTATTTGATCGCCATTTTGAAATCTGACGCCATTTTATTTTTTGTGTCTTATTTAATTCTCAAATATCAATTTTCAAAAGGATCGGATAATTTTTACAAAGAAATATATACCTGTGACCGCCATTTTGAAATATGACATCATTTTATTTTTTTGTGTCCTATAAAACTCGCAAATATTAATTTTCAAAAAGATCGGATCATTTTTGCAAAAAAGTACATATGGTCGCCATTTTGATATCTGACGTCATTTTATTTTTTTGTGTTCTATGAAACTCTCAAATATCAATTTTCAAAAGGATCGGATAATTTTTACAAAAAAGTACATACGGTCGCCATTTTTAAATCTGACATCATTTTATTTTTTTGTGTCCTATGAAACGTTCAAATATCGATTTTCAAAAGGATCGGATAATTTTTACAAAAAAGTATATATGGCCGCCATTTTGAAATCTGACGTCATTTTTTTTTTTGTGACCTATGAAACTTTCAAATATCAATTTTCAAAAGGATCGGATAATTTTTACAAAAAAGTACATACGGCCGCCATTTTGAAATCTGACATCATTTTATTTTTTTGTGTCCTATGAAACTTTCAAATACCGATTTTCAAAAGGATCGGATCATTTTTGCAAAAAAGTACATATGGTCGCCATTTTGAAATCTGACATCATTTTATTTTTTTTGTGACCTATGAAACTCTCAAATATCAATTTTCAAAAGGATCGGATAATTTTTACAAAAATGTCCATACGGTCGCCATTTTTAAATCTGACGTCATTTTATTTTTTTGTGTCTTATGAAACTCTCAAATATCAATTTTCAAAAGGATCGGATAATTTTTACAAAGGAGTACTACATATTTCCGCCATTTTGAAATATGACGTCATTTTATTTTTTTTGTGTCCTATAAAACTCGCATATATCAATTTTCAAAGGGATCGGATAATTTTTACAAAAAAGTACATATTATGGCCGCCATTTTGAAATCTGACGCCATTTTATTTTTTTGTGTCCTATGAAACTTTCAAATACCGATTTTCAAAAGGATCGGATAATTTTTACAAAAAAGTATATATGGCCGCCATTTTGAAATCTGACGTCATTTTATTTTTTTGTGACCTATGAAACTCTCAAATATCAATTTTCAAAATGATCGGATAATTTTTACAAAAAAGTACATACGGCCGCCATTTTTAAATCTGACGTCATTTTATTTTTTTGTGTCCGATAAAACTCGCAAATATCAATTTTCAAAAGGATCGGATAATTTTTACAAAAAAGTATATATGGCCGCCATTTTGAAATCTGACGTCATTTTATTTTTTTGTGTTCTATGAAACTCTCAAATATCAATTTTCAAAAGGATCTGATAATTATTATAAAAAAGTACATATGGCCGCCATTTTGAAATCTGACACCATTTAATTTTTTTGTGTGCTATAAAACTCTCAAATATTAATTTTCAAAAGAATCGGATAATGTTTACAAAAAAGTACATATGGCCGCCATTTTGAAATCTGACGCGATTTTATTTTTTTGTGTCCTATAAAACTCTCAAATATTAATTTTCAAAAGGATCTAATAATTTTTAGTGTGCTTTATTTCCTTAGTCTGATTTTATTACATTTATCCGAAACGTTACCGGAGAAAGACCTTTTGGGCTTGAGAATAGCCGAGAGTGTAGCGGCGCTGTTGTTTACATGGCGTTGCTATGGTTCCTCTATTACAAGTCCCCAGTTCCCGAGTTCTAGACCGAGAGCTGGTAAAAGTGTCAATTAGATTTTCAATTTATTATTAAAAAAAAAAAATAATGAATTGAAAATATGAATTGGTGCTAGGCCCAAATAACCTTAGCTGTTGGTGGTCTTTAAAATACAATTCAATACAATTCAAGAAAGACCTTTTGCCTGTGAAAATTCAAAAGTGCGATTTGCACCCGGACGAAACTCGGGCCGGTCAGCTGGTTACCATAATATTGTATTGTCACCGGAGCTACACATGTGTGCAAAATTTCAACTCAATCGGATCATGGGAAGTGGGTAAAAATTCAAAAGTACGATTTACACCCGGACGAAAGCCGGGCCCGGTCAGTTAGTTACCATAATATTGTATTGTCACCGGAGCTACACATGTGTGCAAAATTTCAACTCAATCGATCGCAAGATTTGTAACAAATATACGGGATCAAGCTAAATAAAACCACCATTTAAAAAACAAAGCATCTACTACCTACTTATTTTTGCGTGATGCCAGAATGTTTTAAAACTCGCAGTCGCATAAGAAGTTATTTACTTGAAAAAAATCATGTAAATCGGATCAGTGGTTCTCGAGTTATAAGCGTACAAAGGGACATAGAGACAGAGAAAGTCAAATTGTTCGGGAAGGTATGATGAACGTCGAGAAATTTTGGTCCGATCCGATCGACGTCAATAATTAGTTACACGTCATTTTAACTCAGTAGGCCAGGGTTTTTAAACTTAAATTCAAACATCAGCAATCAAAAAATTGAATAACTATATTGAAATAATGCAATATAAGACAGAGCATACGCTATCTTCCAATATCCATATCACACTGTGCAACAGACAAGGACAACCGAAACAAGTTCGCGATTTATTAGATAAAGTCGCATTTATTTAGTTTAATAATCATATAAATCTGTATAAAAAAACTGTTTTGACACAATATTATACATGAAATCTATCTAAAATTTTCTGCTCTTTCGTTTAAGACAGGTTTCGAATCGATCTGACTTAAATTGAGCAAACTATAAGCAAAAAACACCGTTTTTTCTAATTTGCTCCCCTCTGGGGCCAAATTTCAAAAATCGGGCGACGTTAGGATCAAATAGACCCCGAGAGGAATCGAACAAAAAAAAGTTTTTTAAAATCGGTTAACCCGTTTGGGCTGTACGACTGATACAAAAAATCCGTTACAGATTGACAGATTCACAGACGTACAGACAAAGCGAGTGTATATAGGCGCTTCTAGCTTCGCTAAGATCGCGCCTAAAAACCCTGGCCTACTGAGTTAAAATGACGTGTAACTAATTATTGACGTCGATCGGATGGCGAGACCTAGGGATCGGACCAAAATTTCTCGACGTTCATACCTTCCCGAACAATTTGACTTTCTCTGTCTGTATGTTCCTTTGTACGAAACTCGAGAGCCACTGATCCGATTTACATGATTTTTTTTTCAAGTAAATAACTTCTTATGCGACTGCGAGTTTTAAAATATTCTGGTATCACGCAAAAGCAACCGAACTGATTCTCAAATAAAAACGTATGTTCTGGCATCACGCAAAAGAAAGTAGGTAGTAGATGCTTTGTTTTTTAAACGGTGGTTTTATTTAGCTTGATATTTGTTACAAATCTTGCGACCGACTGAGATGAAATTTTGCACACATGTGTAGCTCCGGTAACAAAACAATATTATGGTAACTAACTGACCGGCCCGGTTCGTCCGGGCGTAAATCGTACTTTTGAACTTTCACCCACTTCTTATGATCCGATTGAGTTGAAATTTTGCACACATGTGTAGCTCCAGTCACAATACAATATTATGGTAACTAGCTGACCGGCCCGGCTTTTGTCCGGGTGTAAATCGTACTGTTGAATTTTCACCCACTTCCCGTGATCCGATTGAGTTGAAATTTTGCACACATGTGTAGCTCCGGTGACAATACAATATTATGATAACTAGCTCTCAGTTGTCGAGCGTCTATAATTTACAATTCATTACGATAACTAGCTGACCGGCCCGGCTTTCGTCCGGGCGCAAATCGTACTTTTGAATTTTCACCCACTTCCTATGATCCGATTGAGTTGAAATTTTGCACACATGTGTAGCTCCGGTAACAATACAATTTATGGTAACTAGCTGACCGGCCCGGCTTTCGTCCGGGTGTAAATCGTACTTTTGAATTTTCACCCACTTCCCGTGATCCGATTGAGTTGAAACTTTGCACACATGTGAAGCTCCGGTAACAATACAATATTATGATAACTAGCTGACCGGCCCGGCTTTCGTCCGGGTGCAAATCGTACTTTTGAATTTTCACAGGCAAAAGGTCTTTCTCCGGTAACGTTTCAGTGGATCGGATAAATGTTATAAAATCAGACTAAGGAAATAAAGCACACTAAAAAATTAAAAATAAAAATAGATAAAAAACTTTTAAGATTCTTTTGAAAATTAATATTTGAGAGTTTTATAGGACACAAAAAAATAAAATTACGTCAGATTTTTCAAAATCGCGGCCATATGAACTGTTTTGTAAAAATTATCCGATCCTTTTGAAAATTGATATTTGAGAGTTTCATAGGACACCAAAAAATAAAATGACGTCAGATTTTTCAAAATGGCGGCCACATGTACTCTGTTGTAAAAATCATCCGATCCTTTTGAAAATTGATATTTGAGAGTTTCATAGGACACAAAAAAATAAAATGATGTCAGATTTTTCAAAATGGCGGCCATATGTACTTTTTTGTAAAAATTATCCATTCCTTTTGAAAATTGATATTTGAGAGTTTCATAGGACACAAAAAAATTAAATGGTGCCAGATTTCCAAATGGCGGCCATATGTACTTTTTTGTAAGAATTATCAGATCCTTTTGAAAATTGATATTTGAGAGTTTCATAGGACACAAAAAAATAAAATGACGTCAGATTTCAAAATGGCGGCCATTATATATACTTTTTTGTAAAAATTATCCGATCCTTTTGAAAATTGATATTTGCGAGTTTTATAGGACACAAAAAAATAAAATAACGTCAGATTTCAAAATGGCGGAAATATGTAGTACTCCTTTCTAAAAATTATACGATCCTTTTGAAAATTGATATTTGAGAGTTTCATAAGACACAAAAAAATAAAATGACGTCAGATTTCAAAATGGCGGCCGTATGTACATTTTTGTAAAAATTATCCGATCCTTTTGAAAATTGATATTTGAGGGTTTCATAGAACACAAAAAAATGAAATGACGTCAGATTGCTGCTAAATGTACTTTTTTGTAAAAATTATCCGATTCTTTTGAAAATCGGTATTTGAGAGTTTCATAGGATACAAAAAAATAAAATGAATGAATAAAATAAAATGACATCAGAAACATAGCTTCTGTCGGGTATCTTACGACACCTCATGACTTTTTTATTTAGCAGGTTCCGAGTTTCGCTTAATAGTCAACCGCTATGGAAAATTGTTTAAAAAATTCACTGCACTATTTTTTCTATGTAATCCAATACATATTTACATTAGGTCTTATGACCATAGCCTACTACAAAATTGATCTTCTTAGTGTTATTTTCCCTATGTTCGGTAAAACCGTTTACACACAATACCTACATGAATATCGCGCCTTGTAATTCTTGAATTACTTGTATGCTCCAAAATTTTTATTTTTATCTTTGTTCCTAAATAAATATTATTATAGAAAATACGCTGGTAATTCATTTCATATACAGTATTCCGTTTCCACTGGCTTCGTACCCTGGATTCCGGCGAGCTATCCGCCCGACGCAAACCAGTGGACCGTTGCGACACATGTGCGCGAACACCTAAAAAGCCACGACGTTGCAACTTTATTTTTTCATATTTCTTACAGATTATTATACTTCACCCAATAGTTATAAAGTTATCTTCAAAAAAATAAATGATATCCCCCCCCCCCAAAAATTCATAAAATGAAAAGGTCGGCCGTCGCTGGTATACCTATACGGTGTCTACAGATTTAATATTAGTGATATCAAAGTTGCGTCGCCTTTGAATGTAATAACTCCAGCACACTACCAAATACAAACGGTACGTATCAATACTAAAATGCGTAACGTTTGTATTTGGTAATTTACAAATAAACTTTTCTATTCTATTCTATCTTCAAAAAAATACAGGCCTAGGGGTCATGTCTGGAACACTCTATAAGTATACAATTTGCGAATATAGTTTATCATATTTTGCATCGAATCAATCCGTTCTGTTATTATTAACAATCGATTAAAAAATTATTAAATTATTTAACACCTACATATTTATATGCACATAGCCTCCGTTGCTGAGGGCATGGTAATTAAAAAAAGCAAAAAAAAACGTCGCAGCCAAAATACGGTGGTGATACGATAAATTAACACAATAAGACATATTCATTTCAAACAAACCAGTTATTTCGTCGCATTTTTCCCCCTATTTCATCTTAAAAATGAAATATTTTGTTTAGTTTAAAAATAAATCAGGAAAGCAATATTTTTTTGTGTATCCAGCTTATTGAATATTGATTTATAATATGGTTTATCTGTATTTCAATAAAATTAAAATATATGTATAATTATTTTCATAAAATTGCACGGTTTTATTACACATAGTCCAAGCACTGACCGTACAAAAGTGTACTGAATAACACTACTAAAATATTGTTATTGAATTTAACAGATAATATGATGAAAAACATAAAATCAGTGGCAGACTAATTCCATTTTTTTATCATTATCACTACTTGATGAAATTTATACAGATTACAAAGAAGTTTCAAATTATTATTTACAAATTATTATCATCCTCTGCCGTGCAAATATTTTTTGCATATCTGGCAGACCTGTTTCCAAACGCATAAATGTATGCAAAAAAAAATTGCAAGGCAGACGATGATAATTGTAAAGAATTAATTACTTCTTTACTTATAATCTGTATAAATTTCATCGCAAGTAGTGCTGAGCCGTATTCGAGATACTGACAACAAAAAATGATAAAACAAGCCGTGAGGGGGGTCGTTTATTAGGACTAAAGTTACTTTTAATTGGAACTCACAAGTGCGACCCTTGAGGTCCACACGACGAACTTCCCAGTTTGATGAATATTGAATATTAATAATTAAATTAGAAATTACACAGAAAAGTAATCATTTTAATCATCAAAACATAATTATTATTTATTTTTAACAATAAATTAAAAAAACGGCTGGACCGATTTTTATAAAATTTATGTCGGATCATAGTGACGTTAACATGCTTTGATAGACCTCAAAGAAGTTGATAATATTTTTTGGACGAGATTTCATATAAAATCTATTTTTTGCAGTCGTTTTGTCTAAGCAAACAAAACGGCTTGATCGATTTTAATAAAATTTCTTTCGGGTCTTGTTGATGTTAATATGCTTCTATTTGCAACCTAACAAAATCGATATTATTTTTTATTCGCGAGTTATTGTGTAAAATCCACTTTTGGCAGTCTTTTTCTTTAAACAAAAAAACGGTTGGGCCGATTTTGATAAAATTTCTTTCGGATCAAAATGACGTTAACACACCTCGATTGACACTCTAACGAAGTCGATATAATTTTTTATTCGCGAGATATTGTGTAAAATCTACTTTTTTGGAGTCTATTTGGTTAAAAAAAAGCACGGCTGAACCGATTTTGAAAAAACTTCTTTCAGATCATATTTACATTCGCTTGGCACCCTAACGTAGTCGATATCATTTTTCATTCTCAAGATTTCGTCTTAGAAAGAAAATACCACATACGTACGTACGTCCGTTCGTACACACACACACATAGGTACATTTTTTCAAAAATAGTGTAAAAATAGTGTAGTGACCTTGAAACATAAAAATTTGTTCTACATTTTGATTTCGATTTTCGAACCCATTACAATAACTTTAAAAAATTGAATTTTATGTTTCCAATGATAAAATTTTAGTAGTGTTGTTTAGTAGACTTTTGAACGGTCAGAGCTTGGACTAACAGTTTATTAAAATACTTCCCATAACTGTAAACATAAATATATGAAATAAACAGACTGCGGAAAAATTTCATTATAAATAAACGTTCCTATTTTACATTTTTCTTTCAATATTTTTCATTTGATCGCGCTTCCGATATTACACTCATAGTCCGCATACCTTTATTCAAGGGCTGTTAAAAACTGATATTTTGGCGACTTTATTTTTTAGATATCAAATGTACCTACGTTTATAATAATTTATGAACTACATTTAACTCATTATTCACTATTTTCACGTAGTAGGAAGCCATGGGAGCTGATAGCAAGGTTCCTCAAGAGAAATAAAATTAAAAAAGAATTAGATAAATCATTTCGTATTTATGAAGAAGACTCAAGACACTGATAATTCTTCTGCAATTTTATTGTATTTAACTTAGTTTTTTAAAATAATAAAATTCCAAAATTTCCCCGGTGTTTACGATTGAAAGGTACCTCGAGTGTTAAAATAATCCACCTTTTAACAGATCTTCACGTTTTGAAACCCTAGCAATCGTTTAAGATCATTTTCTAACTGATGTCTGTATGTGTGTGTCAATTTTTCGCCTTCAATATCGTAAAAACGGAACAACATACGGCCATGCCGATTGTTCTATTGTATTTATCAGCCTTTAACGCAGATCTGATTAGATTTTGAGTCAAATCGGTTCAGTGGATCCTGAGATATTAAAAAAAACGTTCTGAATGTTACGTATTAACATAGGTAAAAAAAATATAAATGAATTCTAGATGTTATAATATGAAAAAAATGCATATATTTTTTTTCTCTAAAATGTATAGTTTTCGAGAAAAAAAATATTTTACTAAAAAAAGAAAATTGTACGTAAATCAAGGTAACCATGATTTTTGCTATATTACTAGCCATCAGTAGATCACCAAACAAAAAAGAGGGCCATGCTTTTTTTCAAAGAATGAAAAAAGAGTGTTTATTTTTTGCAAATATTTACTAGGTGGGAAGTATAGGACTGGTCATCAGTCGAATTTTTTTAGAGAACAGCCAACCTTGTAGGGATGCCGTTGTTTATACAAGACGTCCAAAGTTAAGTCGGACCATTGCTAACTTCGTTAATATTAACTATATCATTATAATAGTCAACCCTGTTTTTCATCACAACATTGGTTATTATTATACAGTAGGTATACCTATATGTAATGTAGAGTGTGTAGAGAAAAAACAAAAATTTTGAAACAATATTTTAATTTAAAAAAATTGGCTGCATCTAATTCATTTTTTTTAATTCAAATATTGATAGAGTCCAATTACTCTTAGAATGGTACCGATACGTCATCAATGTATTGGCGTCAAAGCTCCGCCCTCACCTAACAACAAACTATATTTTATGGCGACCAGCTAATTTTATTGTTTTTTTTTCATTTTTTTCAGTAACCCTTTGCACACTACGCCACTGGGTCAGATAGGCGGCGTCCAGATAAATAGGAGTTTTCTGTCAATGGCGTAGCGGTATCATTCTTAGAGTAATCGGATTCTAGTATATAAAGATCTTTTTGATTTGATTTAATATTATTGTAGATATTTATATAAAATTAATAATAAATAAATAAAACACAACAAAATTTGACTTAATCAAGACGAGTCTAATAGGTCTGATCACAACGAAATTATAAATTTTGAATTACTTGTTTGTTTCTGTAATGTATTTTGTTCAGCCCTAGCTTATTTTATGTAATTGTAACAAATGATTATGTTATTGAATTTATGTAATCACCTAAACTGTAAAATTGTACATTTTTGTTAGAAAATAATTCAATTGGATTCCAGCATTTATATGGTTAATATAAATTATTATTTTTGAGTTAATAAAGAATTTATTTAAAATTATAATATTTATTCAAATATTACACTGGCGACGAGTAAATAATTCACGCGAACTAGTAAAAATAATGGCTGCAATAATTGGTTCAGTAGATAATTTTGATCATAATGAAAATGACTGGTCCATTCATAAGAAAAAACTCGAGCAGTTCTTCGTTTCAAACAAAATTGTGGATGCTGAGATAAAGAGGGCAATCTTGCTAAACTCACTTCAAGAAAAATCTTACAAATTGTTAGAAGATTTATGTTTTCCTGAAGAACCGGATGTTACGCTATACAGAGATTTAATAGTAAAACTGGACAGACAGTTTAAGCAAGTTCGTTCTGGATTCGCAGAAAGATGGAATTTTTACACCGCATCAAAAGAAGAATCCGAATCTATCCGGGAATGGGCAGCTAGAATTCGTAATTTGGCGATATACTGCGAGTTTCAAGATCATCTCGACACAGCCCTCAGAGATAAATTTGTAACCGGTTTTGTAGGCGGTCAAATCAGAAATAAATTGTTTCTAGAAGACGTTAAAACGCTAACATTTGACAAAGCCGTAGAAATCGCTTGCTCGATGGACTGTATCAACAAACATTTGGAACAGGAGCAAATTCAGATAAAGCAAGAGCCTGTTCATAGAATAGCAGGTAACCGTCAACAAGGCAATAATCAAAAATGCAAAGTATGCGGTTACAGCAACCATACGGCCAAGGAATGCCGGTTTCGCAACTACAAGTGCAAGAAATGTCTGCAGAAAGGACATCTAAAGAAGATGTGTTCGGCGAACAGCACCGGTAACGATCGATCGGTGAGGCAGTTAGAAGAAGTTGGAGAAACCGACAACGACGAGTTTAGCCTGCACAATATCAAATCAGACCAAGGGGGGCCGATCATAGTTGAAGTTCACCTTAATGGCATACCAGTCAGCATGGAGGTCGACAGCGGCGCTGGGATTTCAGCTTTATCAGCAGAAGTTTGGTATAAATTTTTCAATAGTAGTACAATGCTTAATACCAATGCATCCCTAGTAAATTTTGATGGCTCTAAGATTAAACCACTTGGTATCGCGCGTTTAAATGTAGATTATAACAATAAATCTCAAACTTTAGATTTTTATATCATAAAAAATGCAGGATCATCCATTTTGGGCAGGAATTGGATGCAAAAATTCAACGTTAAGTTAAATATTTGTAATTACGTAAACAATTCCGAAATCCAGCCTATAATCGAGAAATATCCAGGGGTATTCAATAATAGTTTAGGTGAATTTAATAGAAACGTAGTTAGCTTGAAACTAAAGGAAAATTCAACTCCTAAATTTTTCAAACCCCGTTCTTTACCATTGGCTCTAAAAGAAAAAGTTGATAAAGAAATTGATAAACTGGTCAGTTTAAAAGTTTTAGAACCGGTCGATTACTCGCAATGGGGAACTCCTATAGTCCCCGTTTTAAAAAAGGACGGTACAGTCAGAATTTGCGGCGACTTCAAAGTCACATTAAATCCATGTCTTTTAATAGAAAAATATCCACTCCCAAGAATTGAAGACCTATTCATGCTACTAAGTGGGGGATCAGAATTTTCAAAAATTGACTTGTCCATGGCGTACCAACAAATTAAACTTGATGAGAAATCAAAAGATTTAACTACCATTTCAACCACAAAAGGGTTATTTAGGTACACCAGATTAGTTTATGGATTGGCGTCTGCTCCAGCGATCTTTCAAAAAATTATTGATTCTTTGTTTGTCGGAATAAAGGGGGTAATATGTTTTATGGACGATATCCTAATCACAGCATCAAATAGACGCGAACATATTAAACGTTTGGGCGTAGTTTTGGACATTTTGAAAAAGAACGGATTCACTGTTAGTAAAAATAAATGTAATTTTTTTCAACAAAAAGTCGAATACTTGGGGCATATTATAGATAAGTCAGGATTACATACAGACAGTAAAAAAGTTGAGGCGATCCTTAAAGCAGAACCGCCAAGCAACACAAAGGAACTACAATCCTTTTTGGGTCTTATAAATTTTTATAGAAAATTTTTACCTAATATGTCAACCGTGCTAGCGCCGTTATATAATCTACTTAAAAAAGATATTAAATTTGATTGGCAAAACGAACATAAAAGCGCGTTTGATAAAATAAAATCATTGTTAGCATCTAATAGTGTATTAGCTCATTACGACCCTAATGTTCCAGTAAAATTGACTGTTGACGCTAGTCCGGTTGGTTTAGCAGCCGTTCTATCCCATGTTTATGAAAATGGCACAGAACGGCCAATATCAGTTGCATCTCGTACTCTATTGCCTAGTGAGAAAAATTACGCTCAAATTGATCGAGAAGCAACTGCTATTATTTTTGGTGTCAAAAGATTCCACCAATATCTATTTGGAAGGAAATTCACATTGGTTACAGACAATCGCCCATTAATGTCAATATTCGGAAATAAAAATGGCATACCCATAATGGCTGCAAATCGCTTGCAGCGTTACGCAGTAATGTTAAGTGCATACACTTTTGACATAATGTATACTAAATCCGAAAATAATATTGCAGATTTTTTTTCGCGTAAAGCAGTGACTGTAAGCAATGCTGATGAAATAAATAATTTTGATACCACCTATCTACATTATATTCAGGAAATCGGTAAATTACCGGTAACATTCTCAGACATTGAACGCGAAATCCAAAATGATAACGTGTTGAAAATAGTATTTAATTATGTCAAAAATGGATGGCCGGAAAAAATCGATAATGACGAAATTAAACCGTATTTTCTTAAAAGAAATCAAATAACAATTGAAAATAACTGTCTTATGTGGGGATATAGAATTATTATTCCTACAAAATTTTACGAGTACATTTTAAAGGAAATACACAGTTCACATTTAGGCATTATCAAAATGAAAAATTTGGGTAGATCTTATTGTTGGTGGCCTAAAATGGACAAAGATATCGAGTTAATATCCAAATCATGCGAACAATGTTTAGCAAATAGTAACAATCCCAGTCGATCATTGTTAACAACGTGGCCATGGCCAAACGAACCTTGGGAACGTATACATGTAGATTTTTTGGGTCCCTTCAAGGGTAAATCGTATTTAATTATAGTCGATGCGTATTCCAAGTGGCTCGAATGCATTGACATGAGAGAGTCAACTAGCGCTGACGCTACCATTGAAAAATTGTATGAGATTTTCGCGAGATTCGGGTTGCCTAAAATTTTAGTGTCCGATAATGGTACGCAGTTTTGCAGCAAACAGTTCCAAAATTTTTTAAAAACCTATGATATTAAGCATTGCACTACTCCTGTTGGACACCCAGCAACAAATGGTTTAGCCGAAAATGGAGTTAAGCTGATAAAAAATGCAATTAAGCGTTCATCGTGTTCTAAGAACGATATGAATATTATTATTGCAAGGTTTTTGTTTCAATACAGAAATAATATTCATTCTACAACAGGAACGTCTCCAACATATCTTTTATTTAACAGACCTGCGAGAACTAAATTAGACCTAATTAAACCACCTAATCAACAAAATATGAATAAAAACATTGATACTGAAAAAATAAAAAATTATGTACACAAAAAACAACAATTACAACGCACATATTATGGGGGGAGAAGAAAGGTTAAATTTGAAGTTGGTCAGTCTGTTTTTGTCAAAGACTATTCATGTCCGGGGAAAGTTTCGTGGAGAAAGTCTAAAATAATAAAAAATCTTGGCACAAAAACTTATTTGGTCGAAACATACGACACTAAAGCTATGTGGAAACGCCACGCCAACCAAATTGTTAATTGTGAAAATTTAAGTAAGAATTATGATAATTTGTTTGATGATGTTCCAAATTTATTTGAAAAAGGTTCGAAACAGAGTAATGCTGAAAATTTACAAGCAGAAGGCAACGACACTTCTGATTACACTGTTAATGACGACAGTAACGCATGCCCTTATAATTTGAGAAGCAGAGCTAATACGTCTTAAGGTATAATTATTTTGTTGAATTGTATGCGGAAAATAAAGTTTTATTTTTATGTTTTTTCCAAATAGATAAGGGAGCAGTGTAATGTATTTTGTTCAGCCCTAGCTTATTTTATGTAATTGTAACAAATGATTATGTTATTGAATTTATGTAATCACCTAAACTGTAAAATTGTACATTTTTGTTAGAAAATAATTCAATTGGATTCCAGCATTTATATGGTTAATATAAATTATTATTTTTGAGTTAATAAAGAATTTATTTAAAATTATAATATTTATTCAAATATTACAGTTTCAAAAGCGTAGCTCATAGAAACTCCAAAACAAAACAATGTTGTGGTCGACAATGTAGAGTATTAATGTTGACTCAAAAAGACACAACACTAGTAATGTATGTTTTTGTCCAGTGGATGTTGCATTATAAGTGAAACGATTTTCTCAATTGCATTAATGTTTTCCATAACTACCGTCAACCAGGTAAACAAAACCTGCCTATGTTGCGTCTTAAGTGAAATTCACCATATAACGTCGTGCTAAGTACTATCAAGACACCAGTGCTAGAAAAACAAAGAAAACTGTTATATTTTCGATTAATAATAATTACATTACCAATACTAAGATTACAGTATTCTTACAAAAAATATATGTGTTTTTTTATCGTTCATTCCGTATGTACAGTCGCGGACTTAAAAAAGTTTACACCTGTATCATCTAGTTACCGGTTTTTTTAATTTTTGCATATTGTAATTTGGCTTTTGATAGTAATGATAGTAATTACTAAGGTTACATCTTAAAAATTCAATAAAAAACTATTATCAAAACACCTCATTTGTTTATTATACAATCCAAATTACTCAATATTATTCAATTAAAACATAAAAAGATTTGATAATATTTGATACTAGCAAATTCCTTCCTCCAATCTTGCAATAATTCTTCTTTTTTGTTCATCGTTTTAACAATTTCGAGACATTTAAACGACAATTATTTCTTTTAACTTTGGACATTTACATTTACCTATTAAAAACTAAGTTTGTTGCTAAGCTACTGACTTTTTGTGAACTTACACTGAAAAACTCAAGTGTAAACTTTATTAAGTCCGCGACTGTACCTATACAAAGCGTGTATATTGTATATTTATGAACACACTGTAACGCATATAATATACATGCAAAACCTAATCTAATAAACCAATACGTGTCGTTTTATATTTTATGTGAAAGAAAACGCGCCGCTTTCCGCGTCGCTTCTAAATTAAATTTTCCGATGCATCGTTGTGAGTCGTTTTAGGTATATGTACATTTATATAAACACTAGCGGCCCGGTTCGGCTTAGCCCGGGTGCTATGAATTTATGATTTATTATCCACCACCCCCCTCCCTCCAACCACGAGCAATTCTCACCCTGCGAAGCGAAGTCGGGCTGGTGGTGTTTTTAATATTAGTAGGATTCCGCCAATATGCTAAAATGCAAAAAAAATTGCAGTGTTACATTTTGTAACTATCCCACAGGAATTATCCACCCCGCAAGAAATTCTTCCGCTGCGAAGCGAAGCCGTGCTAGTGGTGTTTATAATATTAGTAGGATTCCGCCAATAAGCTAAAATGCAAAAATTTGCAGAGTTACGTTTTGTTACTATCCTACAGGAACCATACATTTTTCCGGGATGAAAAGTATCCTATGTGCTATTTCAAGATCTAAAGTAACTATATACCAAATTTTATCAAAATCCATTCAGCCGTTACGGAGCTGAGTGGTAACAAACATACACACACACACATCCATACAAAACCGGCACAGATGAGTCGTGACTCGTGGTGGTGCAGCGTTTCGTAACGTTTTTTTGTCACTACACCATGCGTAAAGAAGTTCACTTTCAAAAATATTCAACCAGTAAAGACTGTCTTTATTTTTTATTTTATTTATTGTAAATTATAGACGCGTCGACAACTTAGGTCATTAGCGTCTTTGAGGACTGTCAGTCTTATAGTTGGTAATTTAATTTTTTAATATTGACATTCAGATCTTGGAAAGGATCACCACATTGGCCGAAATGTTGCTTATTTAAATATATTATAATTTGTCTGTTCAATTGGTTGTCAATTCGTTGATATATAATTTTCACACGGGTACGTTAAGCTATTAATAATTAATTTAATGCTATTTGAAGATATACAAAATATTTCCAAACCATATTCTAGCTTCCGGATCACAAAAATGTTGATCCGTAAAATTTTATTTATAGGTTTATCAGTTCTAATTACTGCAATAATAATAATTTAGTTTTACTTTTATTGTTGCATAATTCCAGTAGAAAAACTATACAGTGTTTCTACTTGGCGTATTTGCAGCGGTGGTCCTACAGGAACAACAAGACACGGTCATGCGCACTACTAGATCAATAATTGAACTATGGTCCAGACGCCAGAGCTGCCTGCCAGTATTCGTGTGTTACAACATTCCTCTCGTTACGTAATATTATTACCTACAATCCATATATAATATATGATTTATGATGCAATGCAATTATTACACACAGTTCGACACAATAGTAGATTTATCTTGTTGCATAATGAGGCATATTATTGACGAGTAGTGACAGCATGTTAAAACGAGTGATAACGAGTTTTAACAGTCACGCGAGTCATTATATCATTACGCACGAGATATACGTGGTATTTTTTGCCATACCGACTCAGGGCCGTAGCTAGAGCTGAATTCAAGATAGGGCACTGAAAGTTTAAAGTAGGGCTCAGCAAAATACTACAATTTATTAGTTGGATTGCCCACCTCATCTGGTGATATCAAATTACAAAAGCAAAAAAACGGTGAATGACAATTTAATCAAAAAAAAATATAGAACTTGCCATGTTATCAAATTTCCGAAGAACTTCATTTAGATCCAACGAATTTAATCTTGTTTTTCCAAATTCCAGATAGATCAAGTCTGTCATTCTGTCGTGACAGTCTTTGCGACTTGTTTATAATTCCTTAAAGTAGGGCACTGGATGTTTTAAGGTAGGGCATTGCCCCTTAATGCCCCCCCCCCCTAGCTACGGCCCTGTACCGACCATAAAATAGCTGTTTTTCACTTCATTTTCAGTATTTAAAAAAAATTGACAGTTCATTTTGTGTCGCCAACTTCATTTCTATATTAGTAGGCCGAGAGTAGCAGTCAGTAGGTAATAGCGGGCGGATCAGGGCGAATCAACATAAATCACAATGGAAATGTTTTGTTTTCCCACATAAGTGTGGGAAAGATACATTGCATACCGGTCTATTAAAAGCCAACAGTTATTTTATAGTGGGTATGGCAAAATATGTTTTTACTTTGTCATCCCTCAGTTAAAATTAAACTTGACTTCATTAGTTTATTTGCCTATACTGCATAGTCATCAGCACATACATTATTGGCGCTGTTCGGATGGCGGAGAAGGGCTTCAGTGGAGGTTTAGGGGGTTCACCCCCCCCTCCCGAAATTTTTGGTAACGCATAGAACGCATAAAAAAGGACATCCGATTCATATCTTAGCGGCGTTGGGCGTTGTATATTTTCGATATTTTTTTTTATATTTTCGCGTGTAAAAAACTGATTTGGTGAGGTAAGTATCAATATAATGTACTTGTACATAAATATTTTGAACCCCCCCCCCGAAATATTTTTCTGAATCCGCCCCTGCGGAGAGCCTATCGATCGAACTAATAAATCTCGAAAGACTTGATTTTAACGAAATTTGGTGCACATACTTATTGGGATTCAATTTAGGTTACATTATTGTAGACGCTTCATACTGGATTCAATAACTGCAAAAAGCCTGTATAAAATGAACGTAATAGAATAATTTTGAGGGGCATTTAGGGGTTGAAAAACTATTGGGCCCAAGTAGAAATTAATGACATTGCTTCAAAATCTCGGTAAGAAACAGCGTCGATTGTACAGCATTATATTTGAACAATGTGTATAAATAGTGCATATATACCGGGTGGTGACCGTGGCTGTCGATCATAAGACAACATGGAAAATCATACTTCCGTAGTTTCCATCTTCCCTAATTATTTTAGGCAAAAAAACCTCCAAATAAAAATTTTAGGTCATCTAAATCAATAATTAATATTACATGCTTTGCAGTGGCAGAAATGAAATACATATATTATAAATAATGTTGAAAATTACCTCAGAAATAGATACCGATAGCCACGGAACTTGAATAAAATTATGACGTCATTGAACGGGAGCATAAAGTAGACTTCAATTACTCTTAGAATGGTACCGATACGTCATCAATGTATCGGCGTCAATCATCAAGGCCACCTAAAAAGGGAAAAAAACAAAAAAAAAATGTTTTGTTTTGTCTTTTTTTCATTTTTTTCAGTAACCCTTTGCACATTACGCCACTGGGTCGGCTAGGCGACGTCCAGATAGGCGTTTTCTGTCAATGACGTAGGGGTATCATTTTTAGAGTAATCGGATTCTATGCAAAGCTATCGCTATCTATTTTTGAGGTAATTTTCAACATATTCATATTTAATTTTCGTCGTTACACAGCATACAAAACTAATTTTGTGCATGTATTTATAATGGATTATTATTTTTTTCTGTATTTTTTGAAAGTAAATAATTGAACAGAATAATTTCTCTGCAAACAAAGCATTTTTTTATTTTAATTACATAATCTTTAAACTACAAATTATTAATAAAATTAGACATATTTACAAACCTGCAAACAAAGAAACAACATTCAATGTTTATTATTCACTTCGTTGTTTCCTTTCTAAAAACTGATTAAAATCAATTTAAAAACTTAAAATTCTTTAGTTTTATCTAACATTCATTAGCATGGCGCATTCTTATTTCTCCTTGACCGTTTACGTAATCTTGTGACTACTTTACTGACCCGTTATATTTGTGCGGGAAATTTAAAATAGGATTAAGGGAGTCTTTTCCTTACATATTTACATTTAGAATGTTATTCCCTAAAGCTTTTATTTGAAGTTTTTATGCCTAAAATACATAGGTAGTTAGGGAAGCAAGAAATTACTAAAGTATCATATTACATGTTAAAGTCCCATGATCAACAGCTCCGATCACCACCCTGTACAAAGTGACTATAGTTAAAAGTCATACAGGGTTACAGCCAATTAGTAGGGCAATCAGTAACACGAGCGTGATAATCCTCAATTTACGAGCGTTCCACCTATACCTCCCACGCTCCTTCTCTAGTTCCTCTGGAACCTCTTAAGTCCCCACTGGGAGCTAGAAAACCATACGTTCCGCAGTAGCGCATCAAATTTTAAGAAACTCATTTTTACGATCACATTTTAGTACTTTAACATTTATAATATCATAGATTACACTAGTATCATAGTTTTGCAACTCATTTTTTTTAGTAAAATCCGTGGTGTGAATATAACATGATGTGCTACCTAGGGTACCAGTTTTCGACTGCTTTGCGCAGTGACGTCACGTAGAGAACAAATTTAAACTTAGTTGGCGGGTAAATGTCAAACAATTCATTATTAATTTCATTTAAACGTATTTTGCGAGTATTTTTGTTAAACTAACATTGATATTGGAAAATGCCTGCCTGTGCGGTACACGGGTGCACTAATTATTTGCGAAAAACTAAGGGTAGTAATATAAAATATTACAGTTTTCCTAAAAATGAGGATTTATCAAAGATATGGGTCCACGCTTGCCATCGTTTAGATAAGTTCAACATTCAGCAAGGTAATAAAATATCTAATTATTAAATATCATTTTCACTGGATAGTTGTACCAATGTACCCTATATAATATGTAAATATTTTTACATCACGAATTTGCTCCAAGCACTTTACCGAACTTTGTTTTCATAGAAGTTTACAACACAAAATGTTGAACTATATGCCGAAAAATTATCGAAATTTAAAAATGGAGTCTGTTCCAACAGAATTCTTACGAATTTTCCGTGACGTCATGTACCCTATTTCAAATCTTCTCAACGAAACCTTTCTTTTGATACCCATATCGACGTATTTAGAAGGAAAATTACTTTTGCATTCTGACAAAATGGCGTCTGGAGTCCGCCATATTGAATTTTCCGTGTTATCATCTACCCAGTGTCACTCTTAAGACTACGACGAATCTACGGACACCTCATTTTTCAAAATCCGTCAAACCGTTTAGGCTAAAGAGCGTGCCAAAGAAATTTACGTACATACTACATACACTCGAATAACATTACCCTCCTTCTGGGGCAGGCGGGTAAAAACATAATTTAGTTTTATGTTTAAGCTATTTTCAATATTTTTTACAATATTATAAACAGTAATAATAGTATAACTGTAATGTATGTATATTATATTCCTGCAATAATATAGAATTTGTTTGCGTTTAAATACCTATTTTTAATAAACAGTTTTTTATTATTTCCTGTTTTAATTATGGATAATAATATAATAAGCCTTTAAAAACAATAAATTAACAAATTTTGTTGAAATTCCCATTATTTTTCCCCAAAAAACGCCAAAAACAACAAAATCACTAGGTACTGGACTCACGCTTGTTCTCTACGTGACGTCACACGGCAAGAGCAAGACTGACCTATCTCTCTCACTCGCTGCGCAAGAGCACACCATGTTATATTCACACCACGGTAAAATCTATACAGTACCTATGTACAGTCGCGGACTTAATAAAGTTTACACTTGTATCATCTAGTTATCGGTTTTTTTAATTTTTGCATATTGTAATTTGGCTTTTGATAGTAATGTATCAATTACTAAGGTAACATCCTAAAAATTCAATAAAAAATTATTATCAAAACACCTCAGTTGTTCATTATACAATCCAAATTACTCAATATTATTCAATTAAAACAAAAAGATTTGATACTAGCAAATTCCTTCCTCCAATCTTGCAATAATTCTTCTTTTTTGTTGATCGTTTTAATATAATTTCGAGGCATTTAAAGGACAATTATTTCTTTTAATTTTTGACATTTACATTTACCTATTAAAAACTAAATTTGTTGCTAAGCTACTGACTTTTTGTGAGCTTACACTGAAAAACTCAAGTGTAAACTTTATTAAGTCCGCGACTGTACATAATGTTCATTAAATAATAAAATATAAAATCAAAAGATATCAATGACTGCGAATAATACGTACATATATATATATATATATATATATGTAATATCATTGATGGGCACCGCGAGCGGATACGATTGCACCGTTTTGGATTAGAAACATCATATCCAATATATGCCTGCAGTTAAAAAAAGTACATTTTGACAGAATCAGCAAGTTCGAGTTAACTATCGACTTTATAATATTATGCCAACGCGGAGTTTTTTGCAGGAAATTTTATACTCCGCAAAAAATTTTAATATGCCGTTTTGTCCTGTCTAACACGGTTCTCATACCGTTTAAATGAATTAAGCTGGAAAACATATTTTTCATAATTTTTTCATCTTGAAGAGTCACGCCGTAATTATGTGTAGTGATTTTGGCCCAGAGTATCCATACCTGATAAGCTTTCAATAATCTTGCGAAAGAGTGAGATACCTCGATCCTGCCAGTTCTAATACAGTCAAAAAATACCTCGAAAAATACTTTTTTTTTGCTACCGGTCCATAGAGCACATGATGTGCCATTATTATATGTAACTCCAGGCACTACGTAATTTATATAAAAATTGAAAATATAAATTAACTTTGCCAGCAAGTTGTCTCTGTCATTGAGCCGCGGAAAGGAGGATTAGGGTGGTCTGAGCATATTTAATACTCTTTACAATATAAGTTTTCAAAAATTATCGTCGACATATAGTCCCCGGCGGGGACTATAGTTTTTTTAGGGGTGGGGACTCCCTGCCCCTAAAAAACTCGTTCCTCCGCCTATACACCTAGGTTTACCAGATGGCCGGGATTTCCGGGAATGTCCCGGAATTCGTTGGTTTGTCCCGTGTCCCGAAATTTAAGTCTTCTATCCCGGAAATGCATAAGTTCAACGAATTCTTGCTCGCGATCGCAAGAAACGACACTAAGTTACATGCTAAGTAGTACTTATTTATTTAGCACTATCTGCAATTTCTGTACATATATGTATTTTTACTTGTATTTAATTGTATTCTTCGGACTTATCCTATGTCGGTAAAGACAAATTGGGAACAACAAAATGAATTATGAAAGATTCACACGAAATTAAGCGTGATTTACACACTCAGAAGCGCGTGCCACATCTCAGCGTTTACTGGTGTGTGATAAATGAATAAAATTAGACAAGTCTAATGATAAATACAAACAATAGTAAAATAATAAAACATTTTTTTCACAATAACTTCCCCCCTGAAATAAATTGCCTTCGCCTTAGAAATGTCCCGAAAATCTTGGTTTTTGATCTGGCAACCCTATATATACACCTATTGAATAAGTCTTAACTGAGAGCAAAGTTAACATAATATACTGTCTCATTAATTGTACGATTTTTTATAATCGAACGTTTAATTTACATTTGAATTTGAAAATTGCCGAGGCCGTAATTATTTTTACTTCCCACCTCTACTATGGTATAGGGAAGTAATAGATTTAGTCCGAAAAAAATATTTCGAGATTTTAACAGATCTTCACGTTTTGAGACCCTAGCAATCGTTTAAGATCATTTTCTGACTGATGTCTGTATGTGTGTATATATGTGGTCAATTTTTCGCCTTCGATATCGTGAAAACGGAGCAACATACGGCCATGCCGATTGTTCTATTGTATTTATCAGCCTTTAACTTAGATCTGATTAGATTTTGAGTCAAATCGGTTCAGTGGATCCTGAGATATTAAAAAAAACGTTCTCAATGTCACGTATTAACATAGATAAAAAAAATATAAATGAATTTTAGATGTTATAATATGAAAAAAATGTAAACATTTTTTTTTCTAAAATGTATAGTTTTCGAGAAAAAAAAAATTTTACTAAAAAAAGAAAAGTGTACGTAAATCAAGGTAACCATGATTTTTGCTATATTACTAGCCATCATGCAGTAGATCACCAAACAAAAAAGAGGGCCATACTTTTTTTCAAAGAATAAAAAAAGAGTGTTTATTTTTTGCAAATATTTACTAGGTGGGAAGTATAGGACTGGTCATCAGTCGAATTTTTTATTAAGAAGACCCATAGCTACTATAATAATATTACATAGTACATCGAAATGAAATGTATTATTTGCGACAGACATTATGGTATTGTGGTATTGAAATAGGTTAACTTTTATTCACTTTTATTATTACTGAATACACCTATATTATTTTTCCGATTTTCCAGTTTTTGAAATACATTAGGGGTAGAAGTTCAGTTATCTAATTAACAATAAAACTGGTCTATTACAAACCATTAAAAGTTTGTATTAAATTTTCAATTCTTGGAAACAACAATAAATCAATTATTGCACCCTTTTTCAGAAACCACAAGCGTGCTTTTGATTACGGCGCCTAAACAAATTCAACAACCGTTTACTGTACATCAATGTAAATCTGAGAAGAAATTAATGAATTACCACACCAAAATCTAATTTTAGCGTGATATTCAGTCAATGAAAGCAGCACGCATCACGTGACTGTGAAACATGCCAAGCATTATCAGATTTCATGTTTTTGTAATATTTTTATTTGCAGATAAAAATGTTACTAAAAACATTTTGTGTGTATTTTTAGAACATTAGTTCCGGAAGTTGGCTTTTTTATTTCGTAGTGTTCGTGCAAAATTTAGTTTATTTTTATAGTTACGAATAAGAGTTTCCTACTGGGTTATTTGTATTTTGTATTCAAAGAAAATATTTTTGGATAATAAAAAGGCAACAATTTAAATTGACAATAATATATTAATTATAAATAGTTTTATTTTATGAAACGAATTTTCGTACCATAATAATCCACAACCTATAGGTAAGTTTCTTGTTTCCTCAAGAGGTGCCAGATACCTTTTATATAAATCTCATTATCTCACATTGACTCATTAAAGAGAGATAACGTTTTTATATAAACCAGTAGGTATACAGGGTATATCACAGGATTGATCACATGGAAAATTAATGAGTGCAACAAAGAAGACACTTGTATAAACAAAATGAATAGCGCGACAAACATAGAATGAGCATGGCTATCTAAATTAAATTAATTATCATGGTTTGTACATGAAAAGAAAGCAAATCAATCACTGATCCTTATGATTTTTACTGAAGTGTTTTCCCTATGTTCTCAATCCTGTGATACATCCTGTATAAATATTTTCAAAATTAGATAGTTGTGTTATTTTTGTTACTCATGTAAAAACCATGATATAATTAATTAAGTTTAGATAGCTGTGATTGTATTCTATCTTTGTTGCGCTATTCATTTTGTTTATATGTCTTGCTTGTACACTCATTAATTTTCCATGTTCTCAATCCTGTATAAATATTTCCAAAATTATAGATAGTTGTGCTATTTTTGAAAATATTTATGTTCAACTACATAGAAGAATATTTTACATCAAATTTTGATTATTTAATAAGATAGCGTATAGTAAATTCTATCTCTTCAGCGAATTGAGATAAAATATGAAAGTCTAGCCGGAACTTTTCTATGAACTTAGTAAAATTTCAAAGAGCCATTTAGGCTCTTATTGAACTGAAGAAACGATCTGTAAGTTATTTTAATATGGTATTAATATAATTAATAAATTAAATTAAAAACTCACCAATCTTCACAATCTCAGTCGTGGTTTTAAATTTGAAATATGTTAATTTTTGAGTAGGTAATTTATTATAATTTTAACAGTGACAGGGCATTTTACCATAGTGACGTAAATGCGTACAATGTAGCATAGAGTTGTGCAAAAGAAAACAACGTGTTCTTGAAGTGAGGTTTTATTTGTTCAAATTAATTTTATTATTTTATTTCAGTGTCAGCTAAGATTGTACTAAATTAAAATTATTGTATGCTTATACACACTTTTATTTGTCTTTAACTCACATACACAGGGGTGAACTGACCGGGCAACCGGACAAATGGCCATGAATGGGCCCAATACTTTACAAGTGTTACGTAGCTACTCTGATTGAAAAATTAAACAAGTTAAACTTAAAGGGCCACCTACATGCGCGACACCGTCAAACACTTCTTTATGCATATTGCGTAAAAATGGAAGCCTTTTACGGTTCACCATTCCGTTGAAAAGTTATTATAATTTTATTAGTTATTGTGATTACTGATTAATAATCGCCCATTTCATGGTTTGAGACGCGGTTATAGTTTCACCTTGCTCCGCAAGTATCCCTTGTGTGACGGTGACGAACCTGAAGTTTAGGGTGCTTGTGGATGCAAAATTCTTAAGGAATTCTTCCTTCACAATAATAATAATAATGCGTTTAACGTCCGTTTCTCGACATTATGTCATAACAGACGCCATTCGCACCGTTACTATTTTCCATTTTTACCACTTCCCGTTTTATACATTTTTATACTTCAACTTAATTAATAGCAATGTGCGAATGAAGGAATTATAGGACATTAAGAAAAGGTAGGCAACATTAGGAGCATAGGAGTTTGACAGGTAATCGGCCATGGTCTTGAATAAGGAACCATCTCGATATTCATCTGGAGTTATTGAGGGAAACCATGGAAAACCTCAAACAAGTTGACCGGTACAGGAATTACCGTTTCTCGGCGTGAGGCAGTAGGAAAAAGTCCTAGCCACATCTGCCCCCGCCGAGATTCGAATCCAGTACCTTCCCAATGCGAGTCTAGTGCTGTACCACTAATGCCCATACCCATAGTTAACCCTTAAGGTAAGTGATAAGGATCCCTTCGCTGAGGGTCATTTAAGTGCTGAGGGCACCTTATTCAAAGGAGCGTTTCATAGTCATTTCCTTGAGTGAGGTAAGAATTATAGTAAACCTCCATGATTTTTTCCTTTAGAACAGTTGGTCATACTGCAGACCAATTGTGTTTAGTTGTCATTTTTGATATAAATGCGTGTTTTTCATGTGTTTTACTGTTTTTACTTTTTCGACACTTAAGGGACTATCCACCTTTAAGGTCAGGGTGATGTAAGGGCCCTTACAGGCGTCAATTTTGACTATGAAACGCATATTC
This sequence comes from Mongoloraphidia duomilia, assembly GCA_039654895.1. Taxonomy (NCBI): domain Eukaryota; kingdom Metazoa; phylum Arthropoda; class Insecta; order Raphidioptera; family Raphidiidae; genus Mongoloraphidia; species Mongoloraphidia duomilia. The sequence goes on along the minus strand of CM077516.1, from coordinate 16,227,920 downwards.
GATTTGAGGGTATGAGTAAGTGTCCCTTACTACTTAAGGGTTAATTATGAATACGGCCGTAAGCTACATTGCTGGGTCAGTGGATTTTAAAATGGTGCCCCTTTTACTACTCGCTCAGTTGACCTTTGAGGTCCTAGTTCCTCTCTGCATATACACAATAATGCCACTCACAACTGACATTTTTTTCTTAAAACTTTTAATATTTGTTGTCCTTCAGAAGTTATCTGGTAACAATATTATTTCATTATTAAAAATCATGGTAAACTTATGTTACAATTCTGAATGACCAATTGTGGGAGGGGAAATAATAATGACTATACAAGATGCAGCAGTGGAACAGTTTTCAAATTTGAGACGTCGCGGTTGGTCATTCATGTAGGTTGCAACAGTAAGGCACAGATGTTAAGGCATCTACTAATGCCATATGACCTGTAGAGAGCAGAGCATTTTTATTTCGTTTTGGAAATACATTTTAACATCATGCATGTTCAACATTAATTTGCACTTAATTATGTATACCTTTCAGTAAATAATTCACTATCCCCAAACTAGTGTTTTCATAAGAACCGGTTCTCTCTGGTTGATTTTAGGGGCACATAGATAGATAGATTTTTATTCTGGAATACTGAAAAACAGTTTGGAATATGTCAAAACAATCCAATAATACATAACAACCTATTTTAAAAATCTAAAAAGTCATTAATTCTATATAATAGTATATTGTCTGATTAGTGTGCTAAATACATCTTTAAGCGTCAGGTGCGATGTTTTCAGCACTCGTATTCGGCTCGTGAGCGCTCTCCTCGTACTACTCGTGCTAAAAACATCGCGCCTGACGCATAAATATTTAGCACACTATACTTTATATAACACATGAATGGTTTTAGACTTTAATTGAATAATTTAATGTCACTGACAGAAGTACATCTCATAATAAAAACATTGGGCTCGACACAATATTTATTCACTTTGTTACCATAGTAACCATATTTGATTTATAACACCGAAAAGAGGTACATAATGTTCATTAGATAACGGGTTTTTCAAATGTTTTTCCATTATTCATCGAAAAGCGTTTCATAATGAATCATGACGTCACTCATCAATAAACGGTCATTTAAGGACCGCAAAACTGATACGAAAAAACACTAAAAGCGTGCATGTGTTATATAAAAACATTTATTAATTTTAATCTCTACTAAAATATTAAATTTCGATACCAAATTATGTGTAAATTTAAATTCGACAGTTAATTGCCAAATTGGTAAGAATGATGTGATGACATAACGCGTTAAGATATTATGATCCGGCTTCTAGGTCCCGCTATTCGCCCAATGCAATGTGCCACATCCTATGTATAGGCAAATACACCATTAAATAAAATAATTTGAATTTCTTTTGCAGACTGTCGTACACGTGTGAGAGTATGTATATATCGACCTGGCGATGGCAAAGCAGCGTGTGCCGTAGTTTGGCGCAGAATTTCGACAGTACGCTGGAGGTTGGCGTCTGTGTAGCACAGCACACTGGTGAAGGCCTCAGGCGCATTGCTAATCGATGCCGGAACGTCTGGGATGGGACGCATCCGATCGTCCGTCTGTCTGTTACACATCATCATCATCATCATACGCTGATACATAGAATTACGGCTGTGCCAATATAAAACTGCAATTTCGCACCTTCAAGTAGGGTTGCCAGATCAAAAAAAAGATTTTCGGGACATTTCTAAGGCGAAGGCAATTTATTTCAGTGGGGGGGAGTTATTGTAAAAAAAAATGTTTTATTATTTTACTATTTTTTGTATTTATCATTAGACTTGTCTAATTTTATTCATTTATCACACCAGTACACGGTGAGATGTGGGACGCGCTTCTGAGTGTGTAAATCACACATAATTTCGTGTGAATCTTTAATAATTCATTTTATTATTCCCAATTTGTCTTTACCGACATAGAGTAAGTCCGAAGAAGACAATTAAATATAAGTAAAAATATATAATATTATAATATGTACAGAAATTGCAGAAAGTGCTAAATAAATAAGTACTACTTAGCATGTAACTTAGTGTCGTTTCTTGCGATCGCGAGACAAATTCGTTGAACTTATGCATTTCCGGGATAGAATACTTAAATTCCGGAGCATGGGACAAACCTACGAATTCCGGGACATTCCCGGAAATCCCGGTCATCTGGTAACCCTACCTTCAACGCAAGCGACAGAAACTGTTTTATATGATTTGGTTTTAGGTAACTCTCGTTGAACCAGGGTTAATTTGTAAATAAACATGTAAGTATGTATAATTAACGAAGCATTCGGTAAAAAATTTAACATTAAATGTCCTGGATTCCTGGAGGTTCTGCGCTGCGAATATCGCTTTAACATTTTAAGCGACAATTTTTATTTAAATTTTTGAGAAAAAATTTTAATTAAGCAACCTCTTAAAGGTTGATTAATGACTTGTTTTTTCGTAATTTTCTGCATTCATGAACCATTATATCTACTCAAACTCACACGATATTATGTTTTTATTGTTCTGGCTAGAAAAAAAATATTCTTTTTAAATTTTGTTGACATAAAATGGAAATAAAACAGTATATTATTATGATTTATGACACTTTTCTGTGAGAGGTGCGAGATAAATTGCACCAAAATATTAATAATCTAGGCTTTATATCACGATGATTTTGTTAAAAACTGTTCATCAACGAAGTTCTCCACAACTACAGGACAAAAAAATTTACCTAAATAGTATATTAGCCACGTATGATGAATTTTGTCACTGATTATTAATGTATTTTTTGGTTACCCGGCTATTTTTATTATTCTTTTGTTAAATAAATGTACTAATTTGATTGAAGGAAGAATTTGCAACAAGATCATTGTTTACCTCTGTATAATATAATGATTCTTCATTGAAGTAACATGCCCTAATTATTTAAAAGTCACTGCATCGATATAACTAGTTGATGGACTTTATCATTGATGACGATTTTGACGAGAACCTTATTTTAAGTTTTTAATCCGAAAGTAGTTGGGTTAACAGGTCCCGGCTTTAAGTATTTGGTTATACCAATTGATACTTTTATTTATATCTTTGATGTTATACCAATTGATACTTTTATTTATATCTTTGATGTTATATATTGTTGTGACCACATTGCAGTCACAAAATTGTTTTGTTTTTGGGTTTCTATGAGTTACACCAACGAAACAAACAATTGTTTTGTTTTTCTTTTTGTTATAGCTACCAACTGCCAGGGTTATCTAGAACCTGGGAACCGGTGGGGTAGGCATCACTACACGCTCTGCTATTATCAATCCCCAAATAAGTATTATTTCATGTAGTTCATCGTGGTTCTGATAAACCAAATTTCATTGTATTTTATTTTTATTTATTTTGTTTTATATATAACGATCAGTGCTAATATTTATTAGTTATCTCCGAATTAATTTCTATAAGGTGTTTAAAAAAATTAAAAATGGTCATCTATTTGGGTGATTAGACGTCATTTCAAAATGTACCCGCTATACATACAAGATGGTAAATTAAAACCTTTCTGTTTGTAGGATTGCGTATGTTTTCGCATGCGTTATGTTGAAACGAAGGCCGGCAGACATTCAGTGAGAGCGAAGTAAAGAGGAAACTGGGCCACTGCCAACCAATCAGCCAAGGGAATAACGCCGCGTCTGCATTATCCCCTTTCCCTTAAACTGGCACATATACTACATACATATAAAGCCGGGTACAGACTAACATTGTTCAACAACAGCTGGGCAACACACGAGTTCGCACCAGGGCCGTAGCTAGGGGGGGGCATTAAGGGACAATGCCCTACCTTAAAACATCCAGTGCCCTACTTTAAGGAATTATAAACAAGCCGCAAAGTCTGTCACGACAGAATGACAGACTTGATCTATCTGGCATTTGGAAAAACAAGATTAAATTCGTTGGACTAAATGAAGTTCTTCGGAAATTTGATAACATGGCAAGTTCTGTATTTTTTTTTTTTTTTGAATAAATTGTCATTTACCGTTTTCTTGTTTTTGTAATTTGATATCACCAGATGAGGTGGGCAATACAATTAAAAAATTGTAGTCTTTTGCTTCAGCCCTACTTTAAACTTTCAGTGCCCTATCTTAAATTCAGCTCTAGCTACAGCCCTGATTCGCACTGTGTACGTGTTGCTCAACAGTTGCGCCGCTGTTGACAATCTGTTGCACTGTTAGTTCCCGAGGCGGCAGGTACTTCCAAAGAAATGTGGTTCAGCAGTATTTGTGTTTTTTTATATACTAGCGAACACCTAAGCGACTAGGCCCTGCACTCTGCAGTCAGATCCATTCTGATTGGTCGGATACCCCATCTTTATATCGTTTGACACGCACACACACACCTAAACGAACGTAACAAATAACTAGTGAACTCTGTAAACTAATATGGATAGTTAATAGTGATTAAAAAATGGGTTTTGTATGTGGACAATGTTCAAATACATATTCTTCAAGACAGGCATTAATGTTCACAAAATTACAATGAAAACTTCAGGTAAGGCTTGCAATCTAATTCTTTCCATAAAAGTCAATCAATTCTCTGACATTTTGAAATGAAACTTAATTAATTTCTCAAGACCACTGTTATTGTATAAATTTTGGACATCCTAATATCTCAAATAATAATATTAAATCAGGTTTTAGTTTGAAATGTTAAAAAATTGATCGACATTTATGGAAAGAATTAGTTTACAAGCCTTATCTGAAGTTTTCATTGTAATTTTGTGAACATTAATACCTTGTCTTGAAGAATATGTATTTGAACATTGTTCACATACAAAACCCATTTTTTAATCGCTATCAGCTATCCATATTAAGAGTTCACTAGTTAGTTGTTACGTTCGTTTAGGTGTGTGTGTGCGTGTCAAACGACATCAAGATGGGTTATTCGACCAATCAGAATTGGACCCTGACTGCAGAGCTTAGTAGCTTGTGCAACTAGGTAGGTACTTGGATGTTTCCGAACCATTTGTAAACTTCCAACTAACTTTTCTCTCAACAAGCTCGCCAACAGCTCACCAACTGTTGACAGACTGTTGGCAAACAATGTTTGTTTAGTTTGTACCCACCTTTATATCCTGACATCCGAGACGCGCACTTGTCGTAATAGCACAAATACAAAACGTAGTGCATCGGTTCTAGAAATCTGCGAATTTATAAATCACTAGTTGTTCGATGCGGTTTCGCCCGAATGCAAATCGATGATTTTCGCTTACTGCTTATTCTCTTTTCTCGAAGCTTAATAATATATAACCTATATGTTATTCGTCAACAAGTAGGTTTTTGAACAGTTAAAGAATTTTTAAAATCGGTTCAATGGTTGTCGAGTTTTGAAGTAACAGTAGGTATATACAAACTTGTTCTTTTATAAAATATTATTGTTTTCCGGTCTGTTCGCCCCGGTTACTTTTGGTTTTATTACGGAATAAGGGAGCCAGTTTGTTTCCAAATGCGATATCGTACGACATCGTACGACTAAAAAATCGCGCGTATCCGCATCTCGTGTAACCACACACTAATTTACATTTTAACATGCTTATATTATTAGCTTCACTTGTATGTTGTAAGTAAAAAATCTTCCAAATGTCCAATTGACGTGAAACTTTGCAGTCGAATGCAGTTCATTCTTTGTATTTTATATTCTAGCTTGATACTACACTTAAGTTACATATTGTTAGAATGTTTATATTTTTTGAAATTATGAAAATAAATGATTTATATAACAAGTTAAAAAATGGATATCAAAACGTGTGGTGGAAGTGACGGTTTTTATGGCGGGAAAGCGTGTCTCGAGTCGTTCAAAATTTAAATATAATATAGGTAATATATAATGTATTATAATCACTAAAAATTTGAAAATAAAAAGATATGTATTTAAAAAAAAACACGCTTATGTCATCGCACCAAAGAGTAGAAAATAAATTTCTTTTTCTTCTACAACGTTTAAAAACGTGGGACACTCACTGTACCTGTATTTAATTTAATTCAATTCATTTTAAACGTTATAGAAAAGGAAGAAATTTATTTTCTAAGTTTTGGTGCGTTGATATAAGCGTTCCCCTATAATATATATAAACATAAGAGAGTGAAACACATGGACTAATTCATTAATTGCAAGCTACGATTTTCCGCGAGTTGGTTTTTTTTTTGTTTTTTTCCCTATGATTAAACTTGGCTCAAGCATATAATATTATGAAAATTTTAATTTAAAACCAAAATTAATTGCAGTGGTTTGAGGAACACTTGAGTATAACATTATTGTAAAAATTTTTTGTATATTTTTCTTATACTATGACAATAAAATTTTTTATTATTATTATAAGCGTTTTTTTATTTTTTACTTTAAATATATAATATTTTATTATTAGACTCGGGATAGTAAAGTTCGTATCCACAGTTTATTTATGGTTATCGGCAAATTTAACGTATTGTTTTTACTTCTTGGTATGAACTATATGGCAATAACTTCTATAGGTACCTACCTTTAAGAAAGTTAGGATCTTCACTATCCGATATCTATTATTGCGACCTAAAATTGTAAAGACAACTATCCCATTACTTTAATTATTACTATAATAACGCGACATCGACGTTATCAGGACGGCATCCAAATGAATTTGTTAACAATCGCATAATACCACAGTTTAAAAGGCAAATCCAAGCAGTGTAGCGGTGCTGTTGTTTACATGGCGTTGCTATGGTTCCTCTATTACAAGTCCGCAGTTCCCGGGTTCTAGCCCAAGAGCTGGTAAAAGTGTCAATTGGATTTTCAATTTATTATTAAAAAAAAAATAATGAATTGAAAATATGAAATGGTGCTAGGCCCAAATAACCTTAGCTGTTGGTGGTCTTTAAAACAAAATTTTTTTTGCAAATCCAAGCAGTTTTTTCAGTCGGTAATATTTACGTCATTAGAAGTGCAGTGTGCACTGTGCAAGCCAATTCTCTTGTGATTACAGTAGCGTAGAACACAGGACCGGCATATTATTTATGTCAATGCACGTAGCAAAGTTCCGTGTATCTATGGGGCCGGCATGCACACAGGCTTCGAAAAATGCACTATATCAGACCCTGTTCTTTTAATATTCAGTGGCAGATCACTGGCATATCATTGGCTTAGCGAACTTTATAACGCGCAACTCCGCAGAAATGGAAGTGCACAAAAAACAAAACTTGCGAACATAAACATCAAAAGTGCCGACACTCTCTGAATTTACTCATTCCAGGAGATCTATACCTGCTGTTTTAATGCAAGCTTCGTGTCTCAGAATCTCTAGTGGTAGAAGTTCTATTTGTATTGATTACCAGACCTCGCGGAGACGTCGTACTCGCATATTCTGTCTTAAGACCAACGCACGCATTCTACTTTTTGTTTTACGATTGTGCGATTAAGTCGCTTGTAGATCGTCAAATGCAGCTACCAACAGCGTAAAGCCGCACACTATTCGCTAAAATATACAATTGATATGTATCGCGAACGCGCGATTGTCGCAAACACATAGCACACTTAGTCATAAGTTCGCGCTTCTCCATACCATGGATTCCTATGATCAGGCACGCGAATGCGAAATAAACGCATCTATCGCTAGATCGAGCGAAAGTGCGATTGAGTCTCCATGATGTTGCCAAATCGCGCGATCGAACGAGAAATTTCGAGTAGCTGAGTTATTATCAAATCGCGATACAGTTGCTAAATCGCGCGTTTTCGATATAAAAAGTAGCATTGTACGCTGGCCCTTACTCAACGTCGTTTTTATATATAAAGGTGAACGTTTGTGCAACCCTAGTAAACATTATAATATTATATTATGTAGGTCAGTATGTAATAGTGTCGTCTACCCAGCAGATATCGGAAAAATAATAAATTATGTTTCCGTCAATCGGTAATTTGTGGTCGTGTCATAATATAATGCCGACCATTATATCGACTGAATCTTATTATTTGACGTATAGGCATTAAGCTATTTCTCCGCTTTGGCTCAGAACATCGCTATGGTCCGGGTTCTCATACAGAGTAACAGGGTTGAACACAGAAAGACAGAGTAGTGATTGGCGATACGAGATATTTTAGTCGATTGTCTCGATTGTTCAAACATCTCGATGACTCTCGATGGTTTTCACTTGGACTCGATTGTTGTTGTTTCATAAGTTGACCGAGTCGCATAGTACTGAATCGTACAGACGATGTACATTGCACACCGTCGACAGTCACATAATTACAATTACAATCGTTCATCACTCAACAACTGTGGTCGAATCGATGGTCGATTGTGCAGTAATCGGATGCTCAGAGAGAGTACCGACTGAACAGTGAACAATCAACGATGACGAGTCGCGTGAACGTCAGACGTCAGTCGACTAGCATATAACCTTGAATCGCGATTATATGTATTCCCATTCGCTGGAAAATAATCAACTTGAACAATCGAACATTTCGATTGTAAAATCAAACTCCGAGTCGATTGCGGATTCGATTGTTATTATGAACGATTGTAATTGTTTCGATTGTAAAAACATCTTACAATCGCCCATCACTAAGAGAGAGAGATTTTAGATTATAGACATTCAACAACTGAGGTCATTAGAGTTAGCGCCCGGATCAAACATCAACTCATCTATCCTCCCTGTAACATAATTAAATTTTTACATTTATGCATAACTAGTATTCAGAAATAAAGCTGTTGATTTTTTATGAACTTTTTTGCATATGAATTTGAACCCTAATTTGTGCTCTCTGCTAATTCTAATTAACCTACCTCCGACATCGGGTTTTTTTTTTACTTTTTGAATACATAATAATTTGTTTTAACATATTTTGTTCAAACCTGCACAAAATAACGTGTAAAGCAGTGGCAAGAACCCGTAATTCTAAACCGAAGTTAAATCGGTTACCTTTTCTACCCACACAACAAATATCTTACATCACTCGTTAGCTTAATAATATTATTCACGTTTTCTATTCAGTTACCTATTCAAAATCAAAGTTACATTACAGGAAAGACAAGGTTTAATAAAATAATTTATTTACACTGAATTTTACGTAAAGAAATTTTACAAATAAATAACGATCACTTTAATTAGGTCGTGCATTGAATCGATTCGCTTCGGCCCGGTACGACACGAAACAATCGACACTTTTATAAGAATAAACAAATCGTATCGGCACAAAATAATTCAGTACGCGAACCCTAGTTTATTTTTGTATTTTCTAAAAAAAAACACAAATTGAATCATAGCCGTGTCCTGCAGAAGAAAGCGACACGTTTTGAAATAAAAGAATATAGTCGTATACACCTGAATTTAGAGCATAAATATAGACCTTACTGCTCTATTTTTATTATCCATTGCTTCAAAAAAACTATTATACATATCTATGACTTCTATAGGGAGTCGTTTACATGGCGTTGCTATGGTTCCTCTATTACAAGGCCCCAGTTCCCGGGTTCTAGCTCGAGAGCTGGTAAAAGTGTCAATTGGATTTTCAATTTATTATTAAAAAAAAATAATGAACTGAAAATATGAATTGGTGCTAGGTCCAAATAACCTTAGCTGTTGGTGTTCTTTAAAACACAATTTAATTTCCCATAGGGAGTTGGGACACAACTAAAAAATTTAGGTAAAACATTTCTAAGTATAACTCAAGTCCTGAACCTACTAAAAACCGGTTAATTTAAAAAACAAATAATATAGTTTTAATTTAATTCCAATGTTAATAACCTCAGCTGTCGAGCGTCTGTAATCTACAAGCTATCTATTCAATTTAGTTTCACATTTTTGCTTTTCAGTTAATTCTAGAGATACGGGAGAGTTCGACGATGCAAGCGACTTGCATCCTTAATTGGCTTATTTGACTTACACTTAGTCACGCCGACTTGTCCAGTTTTAATAAAACACTAGTCTATTTTTACTTCCCACCTCTACTATGGTAGGGAAATAATGGATTTAGTCCGAAAAAAATATTTCGAGATTTCAACAGATCTTCACGTTTTGAGACCCTAGCAATCGTTTAAGATCATTTTCTGAGTGATGTCTGTATGTATGTGTGTATGTGGTCAATTTTTCGCTTTCGATATCGTAAAAACGGAACAACATACGGCCATGCCGATTGTTCTATTGTATTTATCAGCCTTTAACTTAGATCTGATTAGATTTTGAGTTAAATCGGTTCAGTGGATCCTGAGATTAAAAAAAAACGTTCTGAATGTTACGTATTAACATAGGTAAAAAAAATATAAATGAATTCTAGATGTTATAATATGAAAAAAATGCATATATTTTTTTTCTCTAAAATGTATAGTTTTCGAGAAAAAAAATATTTTACTAAAAAAAGAAAATTGTACGTAAATCAAGGTAACCATGATTTTTGCTATATTACTAGCCATCAGTAGATCACCAAACAAAAAAGAGGGCCATGCTTTTTTTCAAAGAATAAAAAAATAGTGTTTATTTTTTGCAAATATTTACTAGGTGGGAAGTATAGAACTGGTCATCAGTCGAATTTTTTCATTTATACTACATTCTTTTATCCTTTATCTTTTGATTTTTTGATCGATTATTTAGTCGACTATCTGGTCGATCTGCACCGCTTATGTTAAGTAGTCAAAACTTGGTTAACTTACGCTAAATAAATAGTACGAATCCATCGCACTTTCTCGCTGAACTGCGTTGGCCGTGGATTTTCGTTTATCCGTAAACCGCCCCTTCTGTATTTTTCCGAGACAAATGAATGGTGGCAAATCTACACGAGCAACAGTGATCTTAATTTCGGATTGGTATAATATAAAATAGTTTCTGCTTTAAACAAGTTCAGAAGCGCTGATTGCAAAGTGTGAGAAGTTAAAGAGAGGTCTCCCTGAGGCTGAAAAGGGTAGCACGTACATATGACGAGAAAATCTTACCAGAGAAATAGTCTAATGAGTTTTGCCTCAAGTTATTACTCGTTGCTTTTCACATACATTAACAGCTGTTAACGCATTCGACAAAGACTATCGGTATGTTCCACCACAGTGTTGAACTTATGACTTACGAGAAGATTGTGGTTTGAGAATCTTACTTCTAACATGAATCATTGACGTCTAAAGGATCTGTTCTGTAACTTTGTACTGTAGGAATTTTGCTAGTATGTAGTAGGTAGACACCAACTCTACAGAGGAATAAGATGAATTATGTATTATGCAGTCTTTCCATTAAGGTCTTTACTAACTGGATAAACTATTCCTATGAAATTAAAAGTGTCCCAAATACAGAAAACATGGACATTATAGGATGGGACGACGATAATGGTGACGTTGAGTGTTTTGACGAGATTTTACCTGACGAGATGGAACTTAACGAACTAGCTTGTGTCGAAGAGCCTCGAACTGTCATACCAGAAGTGTGCAATATGCTGCACATGAGATTGGACTTCGGAAGTTTGGCAATGATACTGGAAAATCAATTCCGCTGGACGCGTTAAGAACAGAAATAATAAAACTGGATTTCAAGTATTTTCAAAACAGTGAGAGGCCTTTCCTACTCAGTGAACAAAACTTGGTTCAAGGGACAATCAGGAAATAGTCAAAATAAGGAAGTGACTCACTCGTGACTGGTCTATTACCCTTATAAAAAATCTGCATTTAGCATCATTTATCCTACCTTTTCCCGATCAGATCAAACGTCTGGTTGTTTTGGAAGAGTTTCCCCAGAAAAGTAACCAAATTCGAAAAAAAGAAATTTAAGGACTCAGTACAAAATACTTATTAAACCAGTAGATTAACGGAGCACTATATGTTCAATAAACAATTATTGTACATTTATTTACTTCATGACTATAAATTATTTTATCCAGCTCAAACCATTAATCCTCGTTGGACCAGGAAAGTAGATTCAACCACTAGAAATTACCTGAAAGGATTATTGCAAATGCTAAGAATGATCGTGAGTGCTTCACACAGTGAACAGAAACGAAAAAAATAGCTAAAAACATAGGAATTAATGTGGACGTCTGCAATAGGGATGTTACAGATGTGGATTTTACTGACATCTGCAGATGCTGATGCGGATGCGGATTATTGACATCTGCAGATGCGGATGTGAATACTGATGTCAGCAATATACCTGGTATATAGTATCTGAATCAAAATGAATTCATATATCTATTGTTAATTAAAAATATTTTCCCATTAGATTCTCACTTTGATTATTGAGATGGTGCGAATAAAGCCGCAAAGACGTTTTTTAATTAAAATCTGAAAGGATAAATTTCTATGTACATTAGATCGATGGTGGGCTTGTAAGGAAAACAAGACTCGTATCTAATTAATATGCAGATCACGGTTTAACTGCCTTTTCTTCATTGATCTTACAGAACATTTACAGATTAAATTGAAAAGATATCGAAACTACAGCAGAGAAAGCTTGCTATGACTTTGTAAATATAGTACTGTCGTAACAGGAGCGACCAAAACACATTAATTAAACCCAGAAACCATATTATGCTGTTTTTTGTCGCTATATCCTTAGCTGCTGCAAAAGATTTGTCTTGATTAAAACATTTCATCTTTTGTTAGTCTATCTTATCATAAAAATCTGTGCGTACTTGTAAACCTCTGTTAATTCTATTCTATTTCTTATTATTATTATAATATGTACTATTTGAGGTTAAATATTAATATTATATAAAAACACTTTCACAAGGCCTAATAATATAAGAGTCGTAACTATCATACTTGATGAGTTACTTTCCGATACATGCGAGAGCTATTTATATTACTAAACTGGATGCGCCGTTTGAAATTATTAGTATCGTTATCGATAAAAACCAAATACGAACATATTTGATTTTCCTACTCGTGTTTTGAGAAAAATCAAATATGTTCATATTTGATTTCTATCGATTTTCAGGAAAACCATAAGCCGTACTTAAAATTTATAAGCGACAAAATCTATTTTCCTATTACCATGTGTGCTCAATTTTAGAATTTACTGAATGATAAAAAAATATTATAGTATATGTAATTGGTCTATTTGCAGCATGCTGTTTTTCCCCAAATTTCGTAGGATTACAGCTTTTCATTAGTGACGAACGAGTTTCGAAATTGAAGGTCGTATCCAAAACAGTTCTTCCAATATAACGATGACAATGTGTAATTTGTGCAACTAAATACACCCTGGCAGACGACGATAGCAACCGATTTAATTTGGATTTTCATATGCAATTTAATTTTTTTTCTTAGCAATATTACGTAATTAATGCTTCGGTAATTCGACCACTTAACCAATTACTGACCAAAGTTTCATTATGTACTCAGTAGCTTCTATCTGCTTCCCCCCCCCCCGCAACGGTAAATTAGCACTATGACGTATGAAAATCAACACTGGCTCCCGGACTATCCAGAAGTAAAACTTATAAATAATACCTAAAACTGTTTTTAGTTATACTTTATTTTTGTATTTTAATATTTTGTTTTTCTTTACCTATATTAAATTTTTATGTTTAAGATGACGGCTTGTTAGTGTATTTGCCATATGGCACATACACTATTGGCGTCGGTCGGATGGCGGGACCTAGGGGTCGGACCAAAATTTCTCGACGTTTCATAGCCTCCTGAACAATTTGGCACCATTTTTGGAAATGTATATATATATATATGTGTGTGTGTGTGTGTGTGTTCGCGGCTTAACTCTCGAAAGACTTAATTGATTTGAACAAAATTTGGTACACACGTTGGAATCCATCACCGCACGGAACCTATTTAAAATGGGTCCAATCGGACCATTTTAAGGGTAGTTTTTAGGGGTTGAAAAATGTTTTTGGGCCCAAAAATACCGAAAAAATTTTCAGAATTGTTTCAAAATTGAAATTTAACCTTTTAGTAAAGCTCAAATTGTTCTGCTAAAATTTTAATAAAATCGGCTCGACAGGACCGGACTTACAAATTTTATGAAAATACTAGTTTTCGGATAGTGATTTACTTACTGAAGGATGCATTTAATTTGGTACAGAGGTTGCATTGATAATAATATTGAAATTAAGAAAAAAAATATTGTTTTAAGGGATGTATTAAGGGGCTACATTTTTTAATTTGTCCAAAAACAAACTTAAGTTTACGTATTAAAGCCACAAGGTCTGTATTAGCAAATACACTATATTGTCGGCAGGGTTTGGCACTGCGACCCGAGTTTTTTTTGATTAACGTTGGAATAAGGTTGACGGGACTGAAACCAGTGTATCATTTTTTTAAAAATGTTCTTTATTGAATTAAATTTTTATTTCATATCATGAAAAGTAAAATTGATAAATACTTCATCGTGTACTCATTATCATCTAATTGTAGACAAATAGACTAATTACAAATTCACTGTTTACAATATTCAAAGCAAATCGCCTTGGTGAGTGGTTTACGTAACGTAAGTCTTGTCTGAGTACTCAATCTTTAACATAATATTAGCACTCTGAGTTCAGATGCTAATCTCTACTGTGAATTACAAATCAGCAAATATCAAACAACTTTCAACAAAAACTATAACAAACTATATATATATATATATATATATATATATATATATATATATATAGTAGAGATTAGCATCTGAACTCAGAGTGCTAATATTATGTTATATATATATATAAATTTTCTATAAACAAAAAAAGATATTACGAATGAGGGCTCGATAAAATCTACATAATTCATACAAAAAACAAACTCGTCATCTCCCAAAAATAAGAATAACTATGAGGAATAGGTACTAATAACAACATTAATTTAATTTATTATATTAAATTCTCATATCATACCTACATTTTTAATTAAGGTTCCTGTTTGAATAGATTTTTACATGAGTGATTCTGAAACTTTTTTTGCTTATAGCTTTCTTCTGAATTTAATTTTTCTTTATTATTTGTTGCTCTTAGTTGGGAAAAAGATACTTTATCTTTAGGCTAGTAAAAATATTCTGGTAGTTATTATTGTCACTTTATTGTGGCCGAAGCACCTTTTTCAAAATCTAGTTGCAGCTGTGTTAGGCAAATAATAGTAGATCAGGTACAGACGCTTCACTACTAAGATATGATCGATCTCTTCACAACATCGAGGCGCTAGCGAGCTTATGATAATTTACTGTCTATTATTATTATTATTACTGTTTTCGGAAATTTCTAAATCTCTAAATTATTTACCTTTTAATCATTTTGGTTGGATTTCAATACCTCTACATTCGTTATATCTGCCTCAGTATCCCCATTCTGAACTATTTCGTTCAATTCTATAAGTTACCTACCAATATTTTATTTTGCAAAGTAGTTTTAAAAATATGACGCGATCCCCTGGCGAGGGAGGAATATGATCCACGTTGAAACAAGTTCTTTACATGGCATATTTTACTTTAATATGAATTTGCCATAGGTCACTTTTTTAAGACCATCAACAGTTATGGTTATTTGGCCTAACATCGTGATTCGTGGGTTAACACCAATTCATATTTTCAGTTTTTTTTTTAGTAATAAACTGAATTAAATAAATTGATTTTTACCAGTTCTCGAATTAGAATCTGGGAACTGGGGGCTTGCAATAGAAACAAATCATGCATTGTACCTATACCCGATAAAAGCTATGCTTTTTACGCATTGTATATAAAATCGAGTTTATATCATAGAGATATCATAGATAGAGTAGGGGAGTCATTGACACAACTGTAAGTGGCAGTGTCAGGTTAGAAAAGAGAAATAGAAAACGAAGCAGTTCTCTTTTCCTTGTCTTCTGACCATGGTTATGTATTTGTGATAGAAAAATATAGAAGAACTTCTCTATTCTCCATCTCTATCTTTTGCACCGACACTTTTTTGGGTGGCTTTCCTATTCTATCTATGATAATTCTGTGGTTTATTTATACATATAAAAGCTAAAGAAAAGCTATATAAACAATACGCGCTGCCCAGCCAATGAGATACGCTGCATCGTCGCGTTCTAAGGCCGCGTTCGTGACGTTTTTTTTATATTTTAGATTCCCTATACCTAAGTGTTACGGGTCACCTTGTATACAAACGTCAGGCAGGAAGCGGTGTCTGCTTGCTGAACACACTGGTGACTACACGAACATTCTGGACAACGAGTACCTGCCGGAATGTTCTAGAGAACACGAGCACACACTGGGCTTAGGTAGCGCAGGTATATAAACGAGTGAGTGAAGCGAACAGGGATCAGTCAACGGGAGTCAGTCAGTGTAGTGTCGAATACGCAGTCCATGGTGAGGCGTGCAATCAAGTGAATCAGTGTCGTGTTGAATACGAAGTCAAGTACTGAGCAACGGATAGTGCGTCTGATATAAATAAATCTGACATAAATAATTACGAATAAATAATCCTTGTATATATAGTTATTTGTTACGTGTTAGTTAAGTGGCTCGTTAGTTCAATAATTACTGTTTAAGTTTTTTTTATTGTTAGAATTGACTTTTCGTTGTTGCAATTATTGTTTATAGTTAATTGTTACGAATTATTGTAAATAAAGATTTATTCCGCCAACTCAGAAAATAGTTTTGTAACAATAGCTTCAAAAAAATGAAATAGGTATAAATTTTAGACGTTTTCAATATATAGGGACGTGTACATTGTGCAAAATATTGAGTAGCTCTGGTTAAGACTGTGAAGATCCTCTCACAGTTGACTTATCTGGGCCATTAACAATACACGCTGTAAAGCTTCTCTCTGTATTCATTACTAGAACCGCTGTAACGACAACTATACAACTAACAACTGATACGCACGTTCTCCCTGAGCCCATTTAAGGAACAAGTGATTTATTTCATATGCCTAGGCCTACGCACATTTGTATTTACAGTGGAATCTCGAATAATCCCAATGACGATTACCCTACTCCTTGTTAACTTCCCAGTGGAAGTTATTGTAATGGGTCCAAAAATCGAAATCAAAATGTATAACAAATTTTTATGTTTCAAGGTCACTACACTATTTTTACACTATTTTTAGAAAGATGTCTGTGTGTATGTGTGTGTGTGTGTCCATTTCTTTCTAGGACGAAATTTCGAGAATGAAAAATGATATCGACTATACGTTAGGGTGCCAATCGACGCGTATTAACGTAAATATGATCTGAAAGAAATTTTTTCAAAATCGGTTCAGCCGTTCTTTTTTCTTAACCAAATAGACTCCAAAAAAGCAAATTTTACACAATATCTCGCGAATAAAAAATTATATCGACTTCGTAAGAGTGTCAATCGAGGCGTGTTAACGTCATTTTGATCCGACATAAATTTTATAAAAATCGGTTCGGCCTTTTTTTTTTAATTATTGTTAAAAATACGTAATAATTATGTTTTAATGATTAAAATGATTACTTTTCTGTGTAATATCTAATTTAATTATTATTATTAAATATTTATCAAACTGGGAAGTTCGTCGTGTGGACCTCAAGGGTCGCACTTTAGTCCTAATAAACGATCCACCTC
The DNA here is from genome assembly GCA_039654895.1 of Mongoloraphidia duomilia. Taxonomy (NCBI): domain Eukaryota; kingdom Metazoa; phylum Arthropoda; class Insecta; order Raphidioptera; family Raphidiidae; genus Mongoloraphidia; species Mongoloraphidia duomilia. Next base: position 16,210,427 of record CM077516.1, on the reverse strand, counting down.
ACGGCTTGTTTACACGTACGATCAAATCGGGTGAAAATTAGAAGCTCGGACAGAAATCGGACCATATCCGGACATGTAAACATTAATTAGCCTGTTTATTATACTAAAATATTTCGTTTTTTATAACTTAACACAAAAATTGAAAAAATATGTATAAAGTTGGCGAATATTTAAAGATAGATAGATTTTTTTACGCTCTGGTACTACATTCGCTTGAATGATTAATCTGATTTTTAACCGATTTCGATTTTTATCATAAGATTAATGGCTAAATTACCCGAAGATTACCAGATTACAGGTTGATGATTATTGTTATATTTCATTATTTCGGCCTAATTTTGTTTAAAAACAAACCTCGATAAAAAACAAATTTTGTTCATTTTTTATGTTTATAACCGCAAAAATATCAAGTCAATTGCATCCCCAGTGGCGGACTTTCCATAAGGCAGACTAGGCCCAGGTCATCCAAATATTAGGGGCGGCCAATCTGCGCGTGCGGACGAGCGGCAATTCCCCGCTACCTGGCTCAAGCAGACGCGGGGAAAGGCGAGCACTGAGAAAACTCTACATGGTCTTATAACTATCAGAGACAGAATTTTGTAATTCCTCTTATAGCTATATGAATATGGCTGCCTTACTTAGTCTCTGATAATCAAAAAATATAATTAATATGACAGTCATTTCATATGGCTTTGTTTATGGGGGGTTGAACCGAATGCAATGCCGATTTTCGTACTTCACATATCTATGCTGAAAAGTTTGCAGAAAAGGGCGGCTGGTGTACTGAACGGCCTATATGGGCGGCCAAGACTGCTAGTCCGCCTCTGCAGCGCATCCCTCAATCTTAATAAGTTCTTGAAACGATTTGACTAAATAAAAATTAATAAACAAACACTTGAAAAATTCTACACATTTATTTATCTCAACGACCGTTTCGGGTTTCTAACCCATCATCAGGAGTTTACATTAAAACTAAAATCTAAAAAGTCTACAAACATTATATATAGTAACCCAGGGAAGACTGGGGTGTCAATTATTACCTAAATAAAACTCCTGATGATGGGTTAGAAGCCCGAAACGATCGTTGAGATAAATAAATGTGTAGATTTTTTCAAGTGTTTGTTTATTAATTTTTATTCAATCATGTTCTACTAAGTGCCTAGCGATAATTCTATAGAATTCGATTTGACTCAATTATTTCATACGGCGAGGTAATCAACGATGTAAAACATGTGCTTAGACATCTCTTTATATGAAAGCGCTGGCCTGTTAATCAATTTTCTCAAAAAATAGTAGCATTTAGTGAGAACTAAAGAGTTCGAAGTTCTACTGTAAGCGTACACCTGCACGTTTACTAATGCCATTACTAAAACGATTTTTTCTTCAATCGATTTCAGACCCGATGAAAAATGATTACAATTAACACGATGCATTCATTACAGCTATAAAATTTATATTCTTTTGTATAAAAGCAATCAATGTACATTATTTCCCAATAATAATATAATTCTATAAATATTACCATTAACAAATAATATAGTAGGTACAAATCAATAAAACGTTGCCCTCACTTTTGCTGACCAATGACCATACAATTTATCGTTTGTCACCTTAAAAGTAGTTATCATAAAAACACCCAAAATTTTGATTATTTTACCTGATTATGTCGTTCAAAAGATATAGATATATATGGGAAAATACTATACTATACTACTACCACGTAATCTACTGACGACCGTATTCATAGTTAACCCTTAAGTAGTAAGGGACACTTAACTCTACCCTCAAATCAAATATGCGTTTCATAGTCAAAATTGACGTCTGTAAAGGCCCTTACATCACCCTCACCTTAAGGGTGGGTAGTATGTCCCTTAAGTGTCGAAAAAGTATGTGCGTCTTTATTTAGACAAAGAAGCAAGTAGACGTAGGTAATAATAATAATTATTATTCTGCTAACCTTACCTGCATTCTCTGTGTAAACAGCGTAATATTACGTAAAATAAAGATTATAAAAATGGACGATTTTGACGAATTGTACGATAGTAGTGATGAAAGTAGAACGTTTAAAAAAGAGATATATACTCGATCTTGAAAATCCTTTTGAATTTTACGAAGAAAATGAATTTTCGAAAAGATATCGATTCAGCAAAGGAGTTGTAATAGATGTATTGTTAACCGTTGGTATTCCATCGTTTGACGAGAATTAATAATCGTGGTTAATCGTGGCTAAAAACACGCATTTATATCAAAAATGACAACTAAACACAATCGGTCTGCAGTATGACCAACTGTTCAAAAGGAAAAAATCATGGAGGTTTACTATAATTCTTCCCTCACTCAAGGAAATGACTATGAAATGCTCCTTTGAATAAGGTGCCCTCAGCACTCAAGCGACCCTTAGCGAAGGGACCCTTATCACTTACCTTAAGGGTTAACTATGAATATGGGCATGAGTCACTAGTGTAATAGTGAAAGCCGTGGTAAAAACAATTAGGAACAGCGGCGGCCCTAGACTATTTTCAGGGTAGAGCGAGAAACCCGTTTGGTACTTTTTGTCGACACCTTTCGAATCAATTCTAATTTCCTAAAAACCAAAAACGTACTGAAAATATAAGAGGAGGTACTGACATACTTTTCTGATCCGAAGGGAAATGTAATTCTGATTGAGAAACCCTAATTTCTAAATCGGATATCGTGTTAAGGTTTTCTACGGTTTCTTTTGATATTCCCAAAATAAATGTTGAGATAGCTTTTTGTTCAAAGCTATGATAATACATTCATTTACATGGGGATGTGGGAGTATTGTTATCATTCGTCCGGATTTGTCCGGACATGTCCGGAGTTTGTCCGGATTTTACTTAGATGGAAAACTTTTGAATGTATGTTTAATCTTCGCATTAAATTACTAAAACATAAGTATATTAAATCAGTCAAAAATGTCCGAATCTTCTTTGAAACGTACGGCTTTTTGTCAGCATTTTTCAAATTTCGAAACGGTAACCCCAATGTTATGCCCAAATCCTTGAGACCCCTGTGCGTCGCATCAAATTTCCCACGCCACTAAAAAAATTATTGTTATTAAATGCAATATCATGCAGACTGCGCATTTAAAGCATATATTAGCATCTGGGTAACTACAAATTATTACATATTTTTTGCGCTTTATTAAGTTGTATCAATCAAACAGTTGCATGTGCGAAAACATGATCATATCAGTATATTATTAGAGCAATTATCAAATAATTACACTGCAATTAAATTGTAAGTCTCGGTTTAGAGTAATGCGACGTTGCCAATGTGTGAAAGTCAACTTTTACAGGCTTGTACAAAATGTGTTAACCGTCCGTTTCTAGATATTGGCATAACAGACGCCAGTCGCACCATAACTATCTTTCCCGTTATATTCTACGTTTTTAGGGTTCCGTACTTCAGAATGAAAAAACGGAACCCTATAATAGAATCACTTTGTTGTCTGTCTGTCCGTCTAGACAATTTTTCTCAGAAACGGCTTGAGGTATTAGGTTGAAAATCAAACTAGTGGACCTGGTGTAAAACTTTTTTGCATGTGTCTTTTATTTTGCTATAAGCCTGCGACCCTTCGGGCGGCCATTTTGGCTTTGTTTATAACGTGAAACTTTTTTGCATGTCTTTGCCATAGTTTTTAAAGATTGATGTGTTTTGATATAGGCCTGCGGCACCAACAGTTATTTTCGTATAGAAAACATTTTTGCATGTGTCTTTGCAATAGTTTTCAAAAATTGATGTTTTGATATAGGCGTGAGGCGACAGAATTGCGGCCCTTCGGGCCTTAATATTGTCAATTTAAGTATATGTTAGTCCAAGATGACAGTAAACGGGCCTCCGACCGCAATAGTATCATAATATATTTTATATATCCAAGTTAATAAAGTACTTTTTTCTTTTGTTAATTAAGGTCTACAGTTCGGTCCACCCATATTTTTAATTCTGAATGTATCGTTTCTTCTCACAAGTCACACATAGGTACAGTGTGATCGCCGGCTGTGGAACGCTGTGAATAAAAAATGTTCGTTAAAAATGCTTGGGCACGTCAACCTTAGTTTTTGAACGCGCATCTTTCCTTGTAGTTGTAATTTGTTTTTACCCCCACCCTTCTGTGCAATGACGTCATCGACATTTTTTTTAAATGGCAACCCCAACTTTTTTTACGGATTCTGATTCTACTCGAAATTCTAGATTCAGCAATATTAATGAATCCCGAACTTCGAGTAGAATCAGAATTCGTAAAAAAAATTAGGGTTGCCATTTAAAAAAAAATGTCGATGACGTCATTGCACAGAAGGATGGGGGTAAAAACAAATTATAACTACAAGGAAAGATGCGCGTTCAAAAACTAAGGTTGACGTGTCCAAGCATTTTTAACACATATATCTTCAGGAAATTGTTTATTCACATAGTGCAGCGTTCCACAGCCGGCGGTCACACTGTATAATAGATCTTGCAAGTATGATCGACCCCTGTATGATCTGCTAATGCAAACGGCCAAACAATGTCGCTACGAACCAGAGCCTCTACTTCACCGTTCAACATAAAACAAACAACGTGACGCAAATCACATATATTATAATTATCTGACAAATTGACTCCACGCTTGAATCTGCCCCTGTTAATAATGTATTCAAATCAAGTTTTTATAATAAATCAAATTCACAGCTCATGCAATTGAATGTTACATATTAATTTAATGCATTTATATGATAATTAAATACGATACATTATATGAAGTGTCCGTTTACATATTATATGGTGCCGAATTTTAGTTGGATACAACTGGAAGAGGCCAGGGTTGAAGAACGTATATTGTCAAAAAATTTACCACCATTCCTCTGCGCTGTTGACGTATGGATGTGTGTGTTACAATGAACTCGACTAGAAGTTTCATTTCTATAACGTGTATTGTAGAATACACGATAAAATTTATTAGCTTCAAGGACCGGATTAAAGTAAACTGATGACCTAAGCACGTATTACCTGGGGTCCCCCTTTCTTATACATAATAAAGAAAGGAGAATATAGACATCAGCTTTAATGCACTGAACATGACACAGAGGGCTTCAACTGACGCCGTTGACAGTATAAAAAATTCAACATCATTTTTATACATCCTCATAAGAATCGTCAAAAACATAACACTACTGACCTTAGTTGTCAGGCGTCTATAATCAAAAACATAATTTAAGAATTCCCATGGGAATATTCAATAACTACCCTATATATAAGTGCAAGAATTGTGCGCCAGAATGTAGTATTCGCTGTGAGGAGATGCATGGAGGGGATTTCAGAGTGACTGTTAGCGCACAACAGCGGATAAATAGAGAAACATACGGTAGTATCTAACTCCCATTCTCCATGGTAACTGCTAAGCATAGGGTAATTGGAGGAGAGATGGACCACATTTTAGAAAATCTATCGTATTTTTTTTATTTCAGAAAATTGGTACTACAAAATGTAGATCTCATATAACAAAACTTAATTACGCCTATGGTATAAGTCAAACTCAAAAAGAACAATTTTTTATATTTGGATCTATACAAAAGACCACCCACCTCCATAATAAAGGTGAGATGGTCCATGATACGATAGAAGAGACGGACTGGGGTAAATAATTGAGTCATAAATGATAATTTGTCATAAAATCACGCAAAAGATTAATTTTTCGTTTGTTTCTTTTTTGTGCCATGCTTTCCACATGGTTGCATTTGGCATAAATTACATGCATTCATCGTGTAGCCAACGACCACATATGATGCATTTAATCTAGTCTTCCGGTTTTTTTTTGTTTTTCTGTAGTTTTTGTCTTTGTAAATTACTAAACAAACTTTCCACCTTGCTATTTTTGAATTCAACAGAATCTTTGAATGATTACATTGCAACTTTAGCACCGCCGATTTACACAAAAACTCACCAGACGGCAGGATCGGTCAGCGAATAGCTTCGTTTGTAAAAATTATTATGATAAAAAAATCACATTAACGTTAAGCGTTTACTTAAATAGGGTTCTTTGTTTCATGGTCCAATTTTTGTAACCTAGTACCTACCTTTTGTTAAATATACGTGTTTGAGCCGTAATCTGCTGCTTTTTTTGTGCAGAGAAAGCCACGCCTGGGCCTCTTCCAACTTTATTTAGGTAATGTACAGAGACGGCGTAGCGCGGAGTTAATTTTATTATGTCGGAACTTCAAAATCTAAAATGTAGTATTTACGTTCGATTTGAGAAACCGCTACAAAAATATTTTTAGTAAATTTGATTACTTTCGTCCACTGTGTTAGTAACAATTAATAGGGTCCATTTTGGGTCCGTTGCTCTTTTCTCTGTATGTGAATGATCTAAGCAACTTCGTTAATAATGACTGCATTATACTTTATGCTGATGATATTTCTCTGGGAGTATCTGCTAAATCCTTAGAAGAACTGTTAACCAAAATCAACTCACTATGTCTTTTAGTATATGATTGGTGCTACAAAAGTAAACTTATTTTAAATGCTGATAAAACTCAAATTATTATTTTCAAAACTAAATCAGTGCCTAAAACTGTATTTAATATAAATATAAATTCTAAAAATATTCGCACTTCTGATGAATGCAAATTTCTCGGTATTATATTGGACACACAGCTGAATTGGACAAGTCAAATAAATTCTTTAATAACTCGTTTAAATAAAGTCTTCTTTATCATTAAGCGTCTCAAAACATGCTGCAGTATTGATGTTCTTCTGAACATATATTACGCGTATGTGTATTCAATTTTAAACTATAACATCATTATTTGGGGTCAATCAATTGAAATTTCTAGAATATTCATTTTACAAAAACGCATCCTTCGTACAATTTTTAATTTACCTTTTCGAGAATCAGTCAGGCCGTACTTTCTTAAATACAAAATTCTTACTGTCCATGCAATTTTCATTTACAGTAACATTATTTTTCTTATGCAAAATCTGAATAAATATGAATTTACGCATAATATACACTGCCGAAACACACGCAACAGAGACAATATTTATTTGACTCGTCACAATCACGTGAGGTACGAAAAATGTCCGCACTATACATCTTCTCATTTGTATAATGCACTCCCTGAGTCCATAAAACTTATTGAACCCTTTAATAAATTTAAAAAAAAATTAAAAGAATATTTGTGCGATAAACCATTGTACAACTTAAATGAATTTTTTAATCGTTAGTACCAAACCATTCTGACTATGTACATACAACTATGTTTTTAAGTACAATAAATTTAAAAAAAAAAAAAAAAAAATAGTAGATTGTATATCTAGATGCATGATGAGGTATATTACTGACGAGTAGTGACCGTATGTTAAAACGAGCGCCAGTGAGTTTTAACGGTCACACGAGTCATATCATTACGCACGAGATAGATGGTGTTTTTGTCCATACCCACTATAAAATAGCTACTTTTCACTTCATTTTCAGTATTTTCAAAAATGTTTGACAGTTCATTTGCGTCGTCAACTTCACATTTATAGCAGGCCATGAATCTATACTAATATTACAAAGCTGAAGAGTTTGTTTGTTTGGTTGAACGCGCTAATCTCAGGAACTTGAACAAAAGGATTAGAAATTATTCTGACAGCTAAAACGTCACCATTTTGTTCAAGGTTCATGACTATCGCTATCTGTTTTTGAGGTAATTTTGACATTTTCACATCAAATTTCTGCCGTTACAAAGCATGCAAAATTAATTTTGTTTACAGATTTAGTTGCAGAATTTTATGTTCTAAAACTTTTATTTGAAGATATTTTTCCTAAAATAATTAGGGAAGCAGGAAATCGCAAAAGTTTGATTTTACGGGTTAATCCCTATGTGCAGCAGTCACGGTCACCACCCTGTATATCTTAAATGTGACGTTTTAATTTCCATCATTTCTAGAAACCTAAAAGGCCTTTCTTTTAGTTATAATTATGCAGTACTATTAATAAGTTTAATACAAATTTATTTAGGTCTAGGAGATAGAATTAGTCCCTTTTATTATAATATCACCCTTCGTTGATGCGCTCCTGAATATTTCTCCATGAGCGACTGTCGGATTGCACACCAACCTCGTGATTGATGTGGCTAATCGCACTATAATCCAACAAGTCACAGAATCAACGGCAACTCACGAAACTGGGGAACTCCCGGTGTGCCGACGTTCGCCCGAGGAGTGCGGCGACCCACCTCTACTCTTAACATCGTGTATTAATGAAAAGATGTTTGGTTGCCTAACCAATATACACTGTGTCCATGAATGCTTGTCTTTAGTCACAACAAACAAAATACCTATATTATGCTTAAATTTTTAAAGTGTTAATAGTATAATAAGCGACGAAATCAACACAGGTTGCAATGTATCGTATAGAAATATTGTTCCCCCCAGGGGGGACATTGAAATGTGGTTGCTATCGCGCAAATTGCATTCCAATGTTCTTTGGGAATTAGCGCTCCCAGGGACCCGAGCTCGTACCAGTCGGTTTGTGTATGCCGGCTGGCGGATTCTAATACACAAATGGATTATTTGTTGTGTTGAAGACGCTAATGACCTGAGTTGTCAACGCGTCTATAATCTACATTTAATTAATTAATTAGAAATATTGTTTGCTTATTGTACCGCAGTTAAAGAAAGAATTTATCCAGTTTCTTAAAAAAAGTCGGCATTAATTTTAGCCAATCTTGCAAAGCATGCTAAAAACCCCTAAAAATAGAAACAAGAAAATATTTATCATGGTTCAGCTACAAGTTGTAGCTGAGCCATGATAAATATTTTCTTGTTTCAACTAATTACTTATGCTATGCGAACATGACTAAGAGAATTCAGGACTCCAGAGAACCCTGAAACTTATTAGCAGAATCCGCAGAAATATAACATATGCTTATGCGTAAATATCAATAAAAATTAAAAAAAAATATGATTTTTATGGACTGTGTATTATTTGCGTTTTTAATAAACAATATTTTTCAAATCGGTAATATAATTATTATGTCTATCGTGCAGATAAAGCAGCAGTGAGAATTTTTTGCTCATCATAGAAAAAGTACGACTTTGACGGCCTTTACGAAAAAATGTTTTGTGCTCCCGCCAAACAATATCTTTGGATGTTTTTTACGATTAAGATTTTACAGAGCACCAACCCTAAGGTTATCTGCATATAAATGCGGCCCCGAGTTTAGACATATCACATTAGTACCAATGAGTTTTTTTTTTTTTGAAAAATGCTGCTTAACGTGTTAACGTGCATTCAGACCGCGCGCGCTCACTAATTTTGCTCTTTCAGTTAAAAAACTTACTTCGTTTTCTATTAGAAATCTGATGGTTTCCAGTTTACCCTTAAAACAAAGCATGCTTCTAGTCATATATTTTATTCCTTCGACACTAAAATAGATTGTATATTTAGTGGTGTAATCGAGACGAGGCATACTATTACTGACGAGTGACGAAGTAGTGAAATACGCTATATGGAATTAATGGCTTGATTTCTCACACTAGTGTGGGAAAGATGTGTTCCCGTACACCGGCCTGTCAAAAGTCTCTTTACATGCTTACATTACATCAATATAAAACAGCTACTTTATAGTGGATATGGCAAAAATATAGTTAACAAAAAACACAGCGGTGCGTTAATTTTGACCAGGAGTATATTCGTGAACACTGTGTACACATAATATCGTATTCACACACGTGGGTTTATCTTCTGAATTATCGATTTTTAGATCTCCATAATCCTTTTGAATAAGTTGCCGCTATAAGAAATGATTGATATGGAAGTTTCTGATGGTAAAGAGAAATTCATTGATGACCATATTCAATTATTTATAGGCTATTCAATATTTAATTTCAAACGACCGTATGGAGTGAAGAATTAAGTCTTGTAATGGCGAAACATTTCGAGATTTCGACGGATTTTAGTTTAAGTAAGCGGTTGGGAACTCTGGCGTCGGGGCGCTTTAAAAAGTGTAAAAAAACTGGTGTTTTGTAAAAGCTGAAATTTGACACGGGGTTATTTTATTGAATAAAATTTAAGAAAAAATTGTCAGACGACACCTGATTTTGATAAAAATGACCTAGTCAGCAGTCGGTATAGAAGTTCCAAACTTCTATACTGACTGCTGACTATAGATCGGTTTTGGTGCGCCGTCGGTTTTATAAATATGAGGGCCGACTGTTTTTTCATAAATTACATTCAATAAATAAACCCTGTAAAAATTTCATCTTTTACAAAACGCTAGTTTTTTTACACCTTTAAAAGCGTCCCGACGCGAGGTCCCGACCGCTGACTTGCTTGACTATACTAAAAACCAAAACTCAACGTTCTGTCTATGGCTCGGGTTTCTTCGAAGATCCTCTTCGATGAAACCCGAGCCATAGACAGAACGTTGAGTTATTACCCACGAATATACAGAGAGGCCATAGAAATACAAAAACACACACAGAATTTCAACCGAAAAGATGAAGGCCTCAATCTCAGTCAAACCTGGACACCAGCACTCCGACATACAAAACCAATGACCAATCGTTCAAGGATGAAACACGACCGAGTAGAGAACTCACCCCCACCACTACACACTGCGCAGTTGACCAATTACAGAGAGACGGACTACGACCGAACAGATAACCCACTGGCACTAGGCATAAAAGAAGGGAGGACACCAGTCACTAACACACTGACCTGTGAGCCGCCAAGGAGGACAATTCGACCGCTGCCACATCGCCTTTGAGAATGTCTACCGCAGTTGTAGACGAAACGTCAGGTAGAAATACCACCGGACCACGGCCTACAAGCCCGGAAACCATGAAGACTTGGAACAATGCCGACCGTGAAAGCTTGCACACCTGGATAAGATGTACTTCTGTCAGTGACATTAAATTATTCAATTAAAGTCTAAAACCATGCATGTGTTGAATAAAGTATAGTGTGCAACGCATGTGCTAAATCTTTATGCGTCAGGCGCGATGTTTTCAGCACTCGTATTCGGCTCGCGATGCGCTCACTCGCCAAGGCTCGTGAGCGCTCGCCTGACGCATAAAGATGTATTTAGCACACTTGTTACACAATACTTGTTTAATGATTTAGATGCAGAATTTATGTTCTAAAACTTTTATTTGTAGATATTTTTCCTAAAATAATTAGGGAAGCAGGAAATCGCGAAAGTTTGACTTTACGGGTTAAATCTCTATGTGCAGCAGTCACGGTCACCACCCTGTATAATATACCGAAGCAATGGTTGTCGCTCACTCTCAGTTCCCATTTCTACCACCATGAACGCATTCCACAGATCCAAAACAAATATTTTCTTAAAATGAAATAATGTATTTTGAAATTAACATAGAACGATAAATTGCATTGTAATCTGTATATTCTTTAATATTATTCTACCGTTCATTTGCGAGAAATTGAGAACTCTGTGAAACTTAATTAAGATGATATAGTCAACTGAACATCCGTGCATAAATTGGTTTGATAGGCGAGAACTGAAACGACGGCGGCATCACTTTTTATATTTAGCATGCCAAATCATTCAAATGAATTTATCTTGACACTGACGAGAGTTTTGAGGTTGTTTTTACAGTCAATAACGTATTTTTTAAGTTCTTCGCGTTCTGGGCAATTAAAAATATTGCTACAAAGATTCACATAGCTAATTAATTTTGTTCAATATTTAGTAAGCAAATAAATATAACTTAATTATCTTTTCTATACAGAATTCTTTTATAGATAGGAGAAGTTCGTGTAATTTGGACCGGTGTGTAAAATGGACCAGTGAAATATTTTGAAACTAAGACTTCTGGTGACACACCACGGAGGTTCTATGAACTTTTGTCGAATTTCTTCGTTGTCGGTACAGTTCTGTTGAATTTAAGTGCAACGCATGTTGTGTTATAAGGCTATGTGATAATGTGACAAATAAAATAATGTGAATTTACGCAAAGTGAGAAGAAATATTATTTTGAAAGATCAACCTATCATTTTAATTAGCAACTACGTGTATCCGTATTACTGTAATAGGAAATATCTAAATTTGTACTGAATTATAAAAAAAAAGTTTATTCAAATATTATCCGCTGTGTAAGTCGGTCCAACGAAAAATGTGTCATTCGATCCTGGTCCAAATTATACGCATGTCAATTTTTGCAACTGGAATTTGTATTTTTGTTACAAAACACTAAAATATATTTTAGCTACTTATGGCCGGTTTACCGTACATTTTAATCACGATGTTTCTTTAATCACACAGTTAAATTTTGACAGCTACGTGCTCATTGGTTGCTGCGTTTCGTTACCATATCAACCCGTCATTTAACAGTGTGATAAAAAAACATCGTGATTAAAATGTACGATAAACCGGCCATTAGTAAGTATATTTTTATGAAGGAGCAATAAAACCAAATTGTACTTCTCAAACCAAATTACACATCAAGTAAACCCAAATTACAAGTCTGGAGCCGAAATACACGCATGTTTATATTTGCATTTCTTACAAGCTTTTATTTTTTTAATACTTATGATTTAAATTGTGTTGCCATTCTTTGAGATGCTAATTCAATGCTTTATTATGTACAGCATAGATAAAAAAAAAACTGATCTTCTGATTGACTTTAGGAACAGCTGTACATCGTGAATTGTTCTTAGGGCAGGGGTCGGCAACCTGCGGCTCTTATTATGTCAAGATGCGGCTCTCCAGTTCCATGCGCAAATATTAATAATTATATTATTTTATTTTCAAAACTCATAAAAAATATTATACTGCAAAAAAAACTTTAAACAGGATAAAAACACTCAACAGAGAACAGTGAGAATAGGACATAGGTGAAGTAGAGAATATACGGACAGCTGACATTTTTTAAATGTGGCAACACTGTTCTGTTTGTTTAGTTATTGGTACACTGCATAGCTAGCTAAAATACTTTAATATGTTTTGTGCGAACATTTGTATGTTTTTATGTGAATAAATATTATTTCATATTTAAAGCTATTATTTTAAATCAAAAATCAAATTTATATACCTAATCCTAATCAAATACCATAATATTGAAATGAAAATGTTAGTGGCTCTTTAAAAACTGGGAAAGTTTGTAAATTGTAACTTTTGGCTCTTTCGTCTCTAAAGGTTGTCGACCCCTGTCTTAGGGAATTCAAATTACACGGACTTCCTCTAGGTGCTCTGGAAAAAAATGTTTTGTAGATATTATTGTGGATTGTGGAAGAATTCCTTACAATTTTGCATTCGCAAGCATACAACTTTGCGTTCATTAATGTTCTACAAGGGATCCTTTGGGATCTTTGCAGAGCGAGTTGAAAAACATCTGCATCTCAAGAATGAGTGAATCAGGGTAAAGGCCAAAGAGTTTTCCGTGTGGAGCAACACATAGAGCAGCCCATGATCATAGGGCTTTTGCATCCACAACCTTGTGGTTCAGCATAACGCTGACTCGCCTGAATAACTTTAAATTATTGTACTGGCCAACACTCAAGGCTGGATTTAAGCATGGACCACATGGGCTCGGGCCCAGGGCGACAAATCCTAGGGGGCGGCAAAGAAAGCCTGCACAAAGTTGAAAAAAAAACATTTCTAAAAAGATACTTTTTTGGAAAAACTACCCGAACGTGTGAACGGCAAGGGGGCGTGTTTTTCAAGATACAATCATTATTTAGAAGGAGAGAAATGCTGGAATTCTCAACTTTACTCGGGCGCAACCGATTAACTGTTTAAATAGTCTTTATAACTATGACTGACATCTAGTGGTTAATAATTATTATAAACCTTTTATGAATATGTAGACAGTGAACAGATTACAGAACTCTATAGTAAACGGATACTATAAGGGACATCTGTAGACAAACAGATAAACTCTTCATGAATGAAAAATTGTGCACCCTGGCCGCAACTTTACCTACAGTTGATTGTTTTCTCTCCTCCTTTGTTGTTTTGTTTATTTCTAATGCGTAAATAATGTAGAAGTGTCAAATTTTAATCGTTTATTTTTGTTAGTAAATATAGTTTTATAAAGTTAAATTTAAGGCATGGCTCAAGAAAATGACACTACTTTTAGTGAAGAGAATATAGACTTGGTGTACAGTGAAGATTATGATGTGTCAGAAGTACGTTATACTGATGATGAGATTACTTCAGCAAATAATTCAGAATGCAACAGTGATAATTCATATTTGGGAATCGATAGAGCTGACGACGGTCCAAGTAATCTTACCACTGATGGCAGTCCTCCTTCACAAGCAAGATTTCGAACAATACATGTAGCAGAAAATGTCTTTAACAATCAAGAAACTCGAAACTTACGAACAGGTGATGAAGCAAAAAAGAAAACCGAAAGACGCCAAAGCGTCTGTTTTAGGAGTCCAGAAGGAACTGTGCCAAATTTAGAGAGAGACTTCTTGTTACGAACAGATAATACAGGTACCTATGTTTTGTTTTTATATTTTTGTGTCTGTCCATTCCAATAATCCTTAAAAATTCTCAGATGACGGACTTTCTCTCCATATTTAATATTTAAATAAACGAATTACTATGAATCAAATTAAAAAAAAAATAGTAAAAATAAATTAAACTTATTATTGTATCAAATTACTCGTCGGCAATAATACGTAGGGCAGTGTGAAAGAGGCCTAGGCCCTGGGCACCAGCTCTAAGGGGTGCACCAGAAGCAAATCAAAATTTTGTTTGATCTGTGATTACAATGGTGCGAAGCGCCAAATAAATGCTATGCTCCAGGCGCAATCTTGCCTTCGCACGGCCCTGGTAATACGAGAGCATATTGATAAAATAATAAATGAAAATTTTTTATATCACTGCCAACTGAAATAAATTTTCTATAATCAAATATCCAAATCAAAAAATTAAATTTACTTTTTTCTTATTTTAGAAATAAATCAAGAAATTATCGATGAAGGTTTGCGATTATATTTAATGTTTCTGCGTGATGAAATTGTTAGTAATCGATTGAGAACACCGGCATGCATAAACGTTGAGACTAATGGAAGCTTTCCAAGAAACATTACGGCATTGCGTACATTGGCGAGTCAATTTTCAGCATCTCCACAGCGCGAACGCGTACGTCTTCAGGCACAAGCTGTGGAATTAGAAACTTTAGACTTGCATTCTTTTCTTGATTTGCTTATTGGATTGTTTCAGGTAAATATTTTTTTTTGTCAAAAAATATTTGATTTTTTTTTAAATATTAATTTAAATCATTGATTGTAGCCCGGGAGTTTGCGTTGCATTTTAGGTAGTGTTTTTACGCCGATCGATTGTTATCTTTTTTGATAAGTCTGGTATGACTAATAAGTAAACCAAGCGTCAGCTGACGCACCCGCGGTTAGTGTGGGTGTGAGAGGCTGCGAAAGTGGTAAAAAAAATTTTTTTTTTCAAGTAATAGTACGCCGGCTGAAACTTTTTTTATAAATAGTGGAGGGGGAATTGTGCGTCAGCTGCTCCCATGAACTTGTAAAAAAACACGTAAAATATTGCGCATTTCACTTTTTTGCACTGACAGAAGCTGAGACAATTATGTTACCTAGGATTTTGATAGCGATATGATCATAATCCTAGGTAACGTAATTGTCTCAGCTGCTGTCAGCGCAAAAAAGTAAAATGCGCAATATTTTACGTGTTTTTTACAAGTTCATGCGAGCAGCTGACACACAATCCCCCCTCCACGATGCAGCTGACAATTTTTTTTCAACTCACTATGATGTCAACTATTTATAAAAAAAGTTTCAGCCGGCGTAGTATTATTTAAAGTTTTTTTTTACCACTTTCGCAGCCTCCCACACCCAGACCCAACGCTACTTGAGCAGCTGACGGTCGGTTCACTGATTAGTTGTACGAGATCAACTATCGATATCAAAATCAGCTGACTTACTATGACTTTTTCATTTGCAACGCTGCCTCCCGGACTATTCTAACATGATACATATTAAATAAACAAATAAATGCTTGGTTAACATCACTGTCAGGAACATCATCGAATGACATATGCGAATACTTTAACCGCATGAACAGTTTATCTTTATTAAAAATAATATTGTGTAATTAATTTAAAATCGCATTGTATAAAAGAACTGTTATGCACCACATCAAAAAATGTTGCGTATACACAACCCAACTGATAATTGATTTTTATTTTTTCAGGAAGGAGGTGTTACATGGGAAAGAGTTGTTGTACTGTTTTTCTTCTGTGCTGATTTATCAGTACGAGCATTGAAAGAACATCTTATGAGAACATTTCATTGCATTACAAACTGGACCACTTATTTTATCACTGATAATTTCTGTAGATGGGTCGCACAAAATGGTGGTTGGGTACGAATTTTACATTAAATTAATGTTATACACTTTCATTATATTGTAAGTATAAATTCAGGGGTACATCAGTTATCAAAATTATGATGAGGATCTCATCAATGAATAATAGTTACGCCAATAATAATAATAATGCGTTTAACGTCATAACAGACGCCATTCGCACCATTACTATTTTCCATTTTTACCACTTTCCGTTTTCTACATTTTTTTATACTTCAACTTAATTAATAACAATGTGCGAATGGAGGAATTATTAGGACATTAGGATAAGGTATGTTCGTAATCGAATAGTTAAGGTAGGCAATTTTAGGAGCATAGGAGTTTGACAGGTAATCGGCCATGGCCTTGAATAAGGAACCATCTCGATATTCATCTGGAATTATTGAGGGAAACCATGGAAAACCTCAAACAAAATGGCCGGTACAGAAATTACCGTTTCTCGGCGTGAGGCAGTAGGAAAAAGTCCTAGCCACATCTATCCCCGCCGAGATTCGAACCCAGTACGGCAGTACCTTCCCAATCCTACTCTAGTGCTGTAGTTACGCCAATAATAAACAGCGTTTTGTACCGACTCACCGTGTCATTGTATGTTCGAGATACAGTCATTCGTCATGGCAACAGCTTCGTACAGTCAAGCGACATTTATAGAGACGATGCAACGAAACAAAACTAGCAAATTGACTTCTGTACCTAACGTACTATGACGTGCCGAGTCGACAGAAAACGCTCTGTGGGTTAATATAATGCGCTTGACGCTCATTGATTAAGATTCGAAAAATTGGGTTGTTTCGTTTTTTTTATGATTGTAATTTGTAATTTAGTAAATAAATTGGTGTCTATTAAAAATAAGCGACCCTGTTAGTTGAAGTTTGAAACTGCTTAAATAATTGGTTTGTCTCACATCGGTGACTCAAAATTGGTTTATTGGTTATTTTCTCTAAGAACCCTTCCAGTAAGAAAACAGTGTTGCAGAAAAGTCCCCACTTATGTGCAAATTAGACACTGCTTTTATAATAATATAGTGGCCCCGTCCGGCTTCGCCCGGGTGCTAAGAAAACCCGGGTGCAATACACTACTCACACGCTTCGGTCGTTTGCTTGAATATTATAATTACATTACTACTCGCTGCGCTCGTTCGCTATAAGTATATATAAACCTTTCGTGAAAAATTATCTAACTGATGGTGAAAACTGCATCAAAATCCGTTGCGGATTTAGGAATTACATTACTCACTCGCTTCGCTCGTTCGCTTTGTATATAAACCTTCCGTGAAAAATTATCTAACTGATGGTGAAAACCGCATCAAAATCCGTTGCGTGGTTTAGGAGGAGTTAGCGGTTAAACAGACAAACACGAAAAGCGACATCAATGTATACTGTGTAGAGATATGTATAGTGTATGCAACTATGCAAGAGAGAAAGAACTATATAGAAGTGATAAAGTCCTTAGAAAACTGAGAGGAGAGTCGTTTGTGTCGAGCGTGCTTTTAGTGAGAAAGGACTGTATTTCCACCATCGACAAATAATAATGATAATTTAATTTTCAGGGTGTTGTGTTACAACAGTCGATCAACCAAGCAACCAAACTTGCATTTATGGGGGTCTGCTGTGTTACCATTCTTGCTCTATGTGTTTTTATAAAAAATAATTCCTAGTGAAGTGTCATTATTTTTAATTAGTAAATATATTGTGATGATCTCATTAATTAGATTGTAAGTAAAATGACTTTTTGATCTCTTTTTTTGGTAGCTAATCTTGTATATAATTTTTACGTTATATAAATTTTATATCGCTACTTTTTGTATTTGTAATAAATAATATATTATACTCTAAATATGTAATTTTTGATATTATTATTATTATTATTATTCATAAAGCAATATTATATTTGTATTTTCTAATAAAATCTATGTGTTCATTAAGATGTTTTTTGATATGTAAACATCTTTACCCCTCATTTTTGATATCGTAATTAATATCTCATTAATTAGATTGTAAGTAAAATGACTTTTTGATCTCTTTTTTTGGTAGCTAATCTTGTATATAATTTTTACGTTATATAAATTTTATATCGCTACTTTTTGTATTTGTAATAAATAATATATTATACTCTAAATATGTAATTTTTGATATTATTATTATTATTATTATTCATAAAGCAATATTATATTTGTATTTTCTAATAAAATCTATGTGTTCATTAAGATGTTTTTTGATATGTAAACATCTTTACCCCTCATTTTTGATATCGTAATTAATATCTCATTAATTAGATTGTAAGTAAAATGACTTTTTGATCTCTTTTTTTGGTAGCTAATCTTGTATATAATTTTTACGTTATATAAATTTTATATCGCTACTTTTTGTATTTGTAATAAATAATATATTATACTCTAAATATGTAATTTTTGATATTATTATTATTATTATTATTCATAAAGCAATATTATATTTGTATTTTCTAATAAAATCTATGTGTTCATTAAGATGTTTTTTGATATGTAAACATCTTTACCCCTCATTTTTGATATCGTAATATCAGGCTGGAGTAAATTCCTAAGATCTTACATTCGACACAAGGAATGTTGTTATAGTTGCAGCAGTTGCGGGCGTTTATTTAAGATGCTTACACATACTATGACAGTACTGGATTTATAATATATTATTTTTGAAGTGAAAACTTCCTTAGGCGCGTTAGGCACTGTTTTCCTGCGTAGTTAAAAAAATAAAAAACTTTTTAACAAAAAAAAACCTTCAAAAAGCCACTAAAAAGAGGAAAATAATGAAATTTTGAGGTATGCGCCAATTTAATAAAATATGGAGTCGATTAAAAAGTATAGTATAGTGATTAATATCTTCTTTTTAACCAACTTCATATTTTATTAATTTGGCGCATAACTCAAAATTTCATTATTTTCCTCTTTTTAGTGGCTTTTTGAAGGAGGTTTTTTTTTTGTTAAAAAGTTTTTTATTTTATACTTTTTAGTGTCAAAAAGTGACATTTACCTTAAAGGAATCACACGTCGTTACTCACTTTTATTAAATCGACTTTCTTATGCTGTCTGATGTGTCAAAAAGTGACATTTACCTTAAGGAATCACACGCCGTTACTAACTTTTATTAAAATCAGCCGAACTACTGAACCGATTTTGATGAAATTTCTATGGGACCAATCTGAAAGTATATCCTTTCAAATAAAAAAAAAATTCCAAATCGGTTTAAAAAATGACGGAATTCTGAGGTAACAAACATAAAAAAAAAAAAATACAACCGAATTGAGAACCACCTCCTTTTTTTGAAGTCGGTTAAAAAGGGAACCGTTCGCAAAAATGTGACGCGGCTGACAGCTAGATCATAAAAACGGTGCACAGTACACTTGGCATTCATAGCGCAGTTGGTAACGTGTTTGCGTTCTATCCATAGGAACCTGGGTTCGAGACCTGATGGCAGCGTAGAATTTTTGGCGCTTTTTTTTTTAAATTCTACATGATATTTATTTATATATTTTTTAATTTTTGTTATATTCTTTCTTTGACAATAATTATAATTTTTTTGAAACCAAGGTGGAATTAATTAAAAATACTATTTTAGTAATATTATTTTTAGTTCATAAATGCGCTATAATAATAGATGACACCAAAAATTAGAAAATCTTAAGTTTTCACTTCTGTCGTGTGATCATAAGCACACACCCATTTTTTCAATGTTCATTTTTATTTGGGTTAAAATATGTGTTATGCAATTTTACTGGATGAGAAGGGTATTGCAAAACAAAATGTAAAGTTTTTGTACCGTTTTATATTGATCGTCTCTTGAGAATCAAACTTCTTTCCACTGAAGGATAGAGTTAGTTCATTTTTCTGGAACTGCTGTCGATACATTCACAGAGGACAGTATGGCCCAGTGGTTAGCGTCGCGGACTGTCGCGGGTTCGAATCCCGCCTCCGCTCATGGATGTTTTGTGATGTAATTTAGTTTTAAGTGAGTTGTTATTTAATGTAATCAAGACGCTAATGACCTAAGTTGTCGACGCGTCTATAATTTACAATAAATAAATCGATACATTCACTGGTACAGGGCCATGCGAAGGGAAAATTGCGTCCGGGGTATAGCATTAAGTTCACCTCCTTCACCCTTCGTAATCACCAATTAAACAAAATTTTGATCGGATTCTGGCGCCCCCTACAGTCGGCGCCTAGAGCCTAGGCCCGTTTCGCCCCCTCCCCCCCTCTTTCCTTCGCACGGCCCTGCACTGGTGGATATACTTATGTTTGGACAAGAGTAAGCATTGTCGGTGGAACGACATTTTTTATTAGCTATAGTTTAAGTATTAAATTTTTGTTGTAGTTTACTGAAAATTTTGGGGTGGGTTGGACGCAATTTTAGAGTGAGAGCTTGACAGTAGGAGCGCAAACTCGGAGAGTACAATCAGCGATGCGATTCGTGGTATTGAGTAAAGCATTTTATTAATAAATAATAGTTTGAGGGCGCGAAATAAAAATCGCACCCTGGGCGCCGATCCGATGACCTTAGCTACGACATAATATATCCAAACAAAATTTCAAATAAATCTCTTCAGTAGTTAGGGCGTGATTGAGCAACAAACATTAAAGTTTATATATTGCTAGGGATGACACGGAAACGGTGATGCTGAAGAAGATTCGCTATAACAAAACCAGATAAATGAATTTTTAAAAAGGAACTCCGACATACCTACTATACGTAGGTAAATATAATTACCAACATGCTAATGTTATCTGTTTAAAACTGTCTCTAATAATGATCGTCCATTATGTTCACTGATTAGAACACGCCTCGATGACTAGATCGACGGTTTTAATTAAATTGTTATATAAATATAAAAGCATTTTATCGCAATCTTAATTATTTTCGTGTCTAGAATTTATTGAAAGATGCATTGAAAATAGTAATAAACACATGACTAGAATAGAATGCAAGCTATCAACAACTTACGAAAGACCTTATAATTTGTTTTAATATTTAATTAAAAAAAAGAGAAAAAACAAACTATAAACAACTCACCGCTTCAATAAATTTTTAAATTTTTGAAAACACCACATTATAATATTATTCTACTCCATCGTCACTAAAGTAGGTAAATATATAGCGGCTAATACGTGTATGTGGGTATACAAAAAGTTGGCCTTAATTAACCTAAGAGTTACATCAGATGATCAGATAGAAAAAGGCATTACGAAACTTCCGATGTTTAGTCAGTTATTTTGTTACTCTAAAATTTCTCTTTGTAATTTTTATTATTCAGTGCATTTTTTAATGGTCTAGCTCCCTCCCTCCCACCTAAAGCTACCCGCTCCCGATAGTATTTTTCATCTGAGAATAGATTTTCTTGCGTCAAATTAAAAAAAGTTAATGGTTTCCTCTTGAGGTGCTACACGTCAAATTTTAAATACTTTGTGTTAAGGCGTTTCACTTAATGGTTAAGGCCACACAAAGCCGTTCTAAATATTAGATGGTTTTGCGTCATCTCGAATGAAAAAGTTTTTCAATATTTTTAAAATTTGACCTGTAGCGCCCCAAGAGAAAACTATTAGTTTGGAGACCAATCCGGACCCTCTATGTTTAAAAATAAGATCGAGAGAGTGTAAAAACTGAACGTCTGTTTTTCACTTTTTTGCGTTACAAACTACGGACAATATAATTTTTTGTCCTTGCCGTCTACATTTAAACCCCATAAAGTATATTTTATTAGTCACTAGCGGCCCCGTCCGGCTTCGCCCGGGTGCAATACACTACTCACTCACTTCGCTCGTTCGCTTGAATGTTATAAATTCACTACTCACTCGCTTCGCTCGTTCGCTTGAATGTTATAAATTCACTACTCACTCGCTTCGCTCGTTTGCTTGAATATTATAATTACATTACGCACTCGCTTCGCTCGTTCGTTATATATATATATATATATATATATATATATATATAAACCTTCCGTGAAAAATTATCTAACTGATGGTGAAAATCGCATCAAAATCCGTTGTGTGGTTTAGGAGTTACATTACTCACTCGCTACGCTCGTTCGCTATATATATATATAAACCTTCCGGGAACAATTCCGTCATACATGATTTTTGCGTAATTTTAACCGTTTACGCAGCGCACGCAACGGAAGCTCTCAAAAGGAATAATTTTTCCCGTTTTTGCAACATTTTTCATTGATGCTCCGCTCCTATTGGTCGTAGCGTGATATTATATAGCCTATAGCCTTCCTCGATAAATGGACTATTCAACACAAAAATAATTTTTCAATTCGAACCAGTAAGTCTCTGAGATTAGTGCGTTCAACCAAACAAACAAACTCTTCAGCTTTATAATACCTATTAGTATAGATTACATAATCAGCAGCGTTAATCAGTGCAGAGATCCCTCATTTTGTTTACTCATTAATTTCATTGCGAAGATCAGAATTAATATTTCCTAGAATACTTTAAAGAGATTAAAAAAGTTGTTCAAAAAATATATTTTTATAATGACTATAGGTTCCAGTTGCAAAATTATGGTCATGAATGTGTTAAGACATGACAATGTCAATCGCAATATTTTTATTTAATAGGTAGGTACTGAGAGAAGTTGAATAATACTGTAGGTCTGCGTAATTTTTAATGTAAATTATTTTAAAATCAGGTATGTGCTTGCTGTCTGTTGGAACAATATTATATTCATTTCACATTAATTGACACTGAATAGAGTGTAAATAAATTTTTAGCTGCGGATATTAAATTAAACGTGGTTAATAAATCATAAAACATTATATTAAAACTAAACATTATATCTGAAAATTTAATAAACAAAATGTGTGAGTTTTGTAAAAATAATCTGTGGATAAAAGAAATCGCGATAGTATGTTTTCGACGCCATAAAATATTTTTTTCCGAGTGAACCTAAATATAAAAACCTAAATATAAAAAAATTCAAAAATCGTGACAAAGAAATATCTCATAAATGAGACCTTTTACTCTGTTGAGGAATTTTTGACTGCAGATGTCAAGATAGGCTAAATGCTGTATTTTATGTAATTATGACGAAGTTATCCACATTGTGGTTTTTAACTAATAAAGTATTCTATTCTATTCTATTCACTGCAAATAAGTGCTTTTTCTTTCATTTATATGTGAGTTCAAATTTCTCTCTATTTATAAATTACTAGCGGCCCCGTCCGGCTTCGCCCGGGTACTAAGAAAGCCCGGGTGCAATACACTACTCACTCGTTTCGCTCGTTCGCTTGAATATTATAAATATAAATAAACTTTTTACAATTTGTTAAAAAAGATTGTCTTTCTATTTAAGAGAAGTTAGATGTTTAAATATTTTAGTTCATTTCTTCTAAGATGAATTATTATAATTTGGTGGATGAATAAATACTTTTGCTTTTGATTAATTAAAATTGTGTTACTATCGACCCCTTAATATATAGTGTTACTTCCGATACGGGTTCTGGAACGGCTGGTTTCATTTTTGCCTCGGTTTCATTTTTTTAATTGGCAATTTTGATTTTATTTACCTCAAGATTTAAAATTACGATAATGTGAAATATATACCTGTAGTCCAGTGATTTTAGAATTCCACTGCAGAAAAATTCCCAGTTAGCTGATTTTTTTTTATTTATCTTCGTTATCTTCGTATGAGGTTCAAGTTCACGATAGACGGTTTTTTGCGAATTTCTCGGTTCCGTTCAATTTTTTGTAAAAAATTGTTATTATCAATCTTGTAGAGGACGAAATTATCTACAACTTTTGTACAAACATTTTTTGTCTACGGTTTATAGTTTTTCTTATTTAAGAACCCGCGGCTTCCTCCCCCTCGATTTTACATAACGGGATAATGCTGCTTCCCGAGGGCCTAGCATAATGATTTGTACCATTATTTTAAGTTGAACTTAAAGCTAACGATTAATTATAATTTTATCGAAATTAATGCAGTAGTTCTCTATACTTATGAGCAACCAAACATATAAATCGACAGCGCTCAAAGACAGACAGACAATTTTTTTTCGAAAATACGATATTTATACTTGACATCAATTATAAAGACCATTCGTAAAGTAATTTTGTAAAAAAAATTTACAAGGGTTGAGAGAGTGCAGATTAAGTACGAGTATGCATTTGCATACCGTATAACGCACTTTACTAAGAATAGCTCGGAGTAGCCATACTTTTAATTTTTTTTTCAAAATTCCTTTACGAATACTCATTATAATTGTTATAAAGACTATTCGTAAAGTGTTTTTGTAAAAAAAATTAAAAATGTGGCTACTATTACTAGAGTGCGTTATACGGTATGCAAATGCATACTCGTACTTAATCCGCACTCTCTCAACCCTTGTAAATTTTTTTTACAAAATTACTTTACGAATGGTCTTTATAATTGATTTCAAGTATAAATATCGTATTTTCGAAAAAAAATTGTCTGTCTGTCTGTCTGTTTGAGCGCTGTCGATTTGTATGTTTGGTTGCATTAATTTCGATAAAAATTATAGTTAATCGTTAGCTTAAAGTTTAACTTAAAATAAAGCTACACATCATTTTGTTAGGCCCTCGAGAAGCAACATAATCCCGTTATGTAAAATCGAGGAGGAGGAAGCCGCGGGTTCTTAAATAAGAAAAACTATAAATCGTAGACAAAAAATGTTTATACAAAAGTTGTAGATAATTTCGTCCTCTACAAGATTGATAATAACCATTTTTTACAAAAAATGGAACGGAACCGAGAAATTTGCAAAAAACCGTCTATCGTGAACTTGAACCTCGAATATCTGGCAACGCCGGCACGATATCGATGGGGACTTTTTACACGTTTTTTAAAATACCATAACGAAGGTAAATAAAAAAAATCAGCTAACTGGGAATTTTTCTGCAGGTGGGTCATTTCAATAACTAAAATTACTGGAGTACTACTTTAGCTTGAGGTATCAGCAGTTTTTTTTATAAATTTATTGTTCTTCCATATTCCATAATCGAGTTGCAAGTCAAAACGGGTATTCTTTTGCTTCGCTCGCTCAGTAATTTAAATAAATAAATATTCAACTTATATTAGAAAATAGGTCACAAGAACCACATTCTAAATTATTGTTGAAGAAAGAATGCTACTATAACCTTTAACTAAATGGTAAGTTTTTTCGCAATAATTTGTAATCATAAAGCGTTTGTATAATTTTGAATAATATCTGAAAAGTAAAGAAGCTGTGACTCATTTTTAATCCGATTTCACCTATAAGGTGGCGACATAAATATTTTTCATATTTATTTGAGTTCATTGCATAATATATTTCTCTGTACTAATGTACAGGATGATTTACACCAGAAGGCGAAAAATGAAACTTGTTCGGGATTGGATTTTAAACTCTCAAAATGAATTTGTAAAAAATGTAGGGTGCTACTTAAAATAACAAAGTTGTGTTCGCCTGCAGGGACGGCGCAAAAATTCAACACATATTATGTCAGATTGTGTCCCCTATCGATTACCCAACCCTTCAAAGTTTCCGATTTCTAACTCAAAAGGCAAAACAATGAAATTTTTGGCAAGTGTTCGCGTTGACATTTGTATATTATGTTCACAATAACTTTTTTATTTATTTTAGTTTCTACTATTCGTCCTGAAAGTTTGGAATTATGTTTTCTGTTCATAATAGCATTTAATTTGAAATCACGTATTGATTAATGATTGCAAAACTGCTATAATATGATAGAAGTTACGGTAGTCATGAAATGTTTTGTTTGAACAGTCAGCTATTTTATAGATACATTGTATTAATATTATACCTACACAAATATGCACTAGGTATATTATACAAATATACAGGGTGCCACATCTTAAACAATGCAGTGAAATATCTCGTAAACGGTACAAACCATAAAAAATGT
Source organism: Mongoloraphidia duomilia (assembly GCA_039654895.1). Lineage (NCBI taxonomy): Eukaryota > Metazoa > Arthropoda > Insecta > Raphidioptera > Raphidiidae > Mongoloraphidia > Mongoloraphidia duomilia. The sequence continues at coordinate 16,184,174 of CM077516.1, read as the reverse complement.
TTTATACAAAAGCTATAGAGTGTTAAGGGGGACAGAAGACTGTGATATCAGATTTAACATAGGTGGTGCTGTGAAAGTCAGGCGAAGGTCAACTTCGATTTTTTAATTGTACCAGTGCATTTTTATTCCAGAATTCGATACAGTATTTAATAGTGAACAGTAAATTATTAAGGTATATATCAGCTAAAGTTAATAAATATTGAGATATTTAGAAATTAAAAATCAGCCAAAATGAACGACAATTAGATAAATTATGGCATAGCAGATAGCCATGATATTACGCACCGGCCTTCTTGACTTGAATTAGACGCTAATGACCTCTGTTGTCGAGCGTCTATAATCTACAATTAATTCATTCTTGGCTTGAATTCAATTCATAAACGAACCGAATTGATAAATTAAATTTGCTATTTAATTTGTAAATATCTCAATATTTATATTAACTTTAGCTGATATGGACCTTAATAATTTACTGTTTACTATTAAATACTGTATCTCGTATTCTGGAATAAAAATGCACTGTTACAATTAAAAAACGAAGCTGACCTTCGCCTGATCTTTACAGCATCATCTATAAAATGCAACGCCTGTCTGTCCGCCCGTTTGTGCGCTTATAACTCGCAAACCACCGTCCCGAATTGAAAAATTTTTTTTTGTTAGGTAGCCCGTTTATCTGGGAAGGTTATAGGCTATTCGAGTTTATTTAAATCCAACCCCAAAGGGGGTAAAACGGGGGTATAGAATTTTTTGACTATCTATATCTGTCCGTTTGTGCGTTTATAACTCGAGAACTACCGGTTCAATTTGAAACATTTTTTTTTTGTTAGGTAACCCGTTTATTTGGGAAGGTTATAGGCTATTCGAGTTTATTTTTTAATTCAACCCTAAAGGGGGTAAAACAGGGGTGTAGAATTTTTTGCCTATCCTACCTATACTTACTAATGTGTTTGTGTGTGTATAACGCGAGTCCGATTTGAAAATTTTTTTTTGTTAGGTAGGTCATTTATCTGGGAAGGTTATAGGCTATTCGAGTTTTTTTAAATTCAACCCCAAAGGGAGTAAAATGGGGGTGTAGGATTTTTTGACTATCTATACCTACTAATATATATTCTATTCTATTCTATTCTATTCTATTCTATATGCTTATATTATAAACTGTGGGCAAAGTACTCGAAGCGAGAACAACGACAACCGACTTCGCTTCGTAGGGGGAGAATTTGCGCGGTAGGGATAATAAGTTATAAATTCTTAGCACTTGGGCTATAAATCATAAACTTTTAGCACCCGGGCGAAGCCGGGTCGGGCTGCTAGTTATATTATAAAATATATATCAAATTAATATAAATTGACTTTATTTTGGATATTTATGTAAATAATATTTTATCTTTTTTAATTTTTTTCACTCACGATACCTGATGGAATTTTATAATAAATCGTTTACATGCTTATGTTCATTAAAAATATCTTAAATAGATTAACAATATCTCATATAGAAGCGTTGTCTTCGAAGTGAGGTGATAAAAATAAGTACCATAAAATTCATTAACTAATCTAGTATTTAAAAAAGCCTCAATTACTTTTCAAATGAAAACTTCGTCCATTGCAGCTTATTTGTAGATAAATCAAATCGTCATTTATCTGTTATACAGGCATGGTCAACTTATTTCAATATAGTTAAATTTTATAGTTTGTTAGGTGTTTGTTATGATCCACAATGAAAAGAAATAAAATTGACTTTTTTTAAATTCCAAAAACAATTTGCTGTGAACAATAAATAAAAAACCTGTAGGTTTCAGTTAAATGTTTAACCTCATACTATACAGGGTGTTTCACAAACATTTGTGCCAAACTTATAGAGTTTGTAGAAGGCATCAAAATAAGCAATTTTGGTCAACAACCCCCTGTCCGGAAGTGCGTCGTTTTGGCGCTAGGTACGTTAAATGACAGACAAATATAAGATACTATAGGGTTTTTTGGAAGTTTTTTGCAGCCAATTTACTTATATTAAATAGAAACAGTTGTCTAAAAACCATGCTGATAACAACATCTTTCAAATAATGTTCATACAACATAATTTCACTATAAAATAATATTGCTGATGATGCCTAAAAAGGCGAAACGTTTAGTATAAATAAAACTCTTTCAATATAAATAAATTGGCTGCAAAAAACTTCCAAAAAACCCTATAATATCCGCAGCCGTACTAAACTCACTACGCATAAGATACTATTATTTTATTAATTCCGAAAATAAGGTGCTTATATCAACGAATTCGGCATATGCAAATTGACATGTTGGTGAATCGCACTGATAATATTTATGCCGGAAATTGTTTCAAGATGCTCTTGATTGAAATACTAACATTATATTTATTTAAAACAAGTTACGACAATTATGCCCCTCTTCTGAAAGAACATGTACGAAACTTTTCAACGTAGACGGGTATATCAGATGGTAAAATACATAATGGTAGACAACGTGTTAAATACATACGATATAGTAATTACATATCCGTATTTAGGAAGGGGGGTAATTACTGAAGATTGGTGCACACCCTTGGCGCTCTAAAACTGAACCGATCAATATGAAATAATTCAGTGTTGTTTGTTTTTTTTATTTCTTTAAAAAGTACTTCCCTGAATTTTATTAACGGCGCCCATGGCAAGTCAAGTTATCCTGTCCATTGCCTTTTAGGTCCGAAGATCTTGCGTGAGTATGTTGGTATTGTCGGGGTTGTTTCAGACCTTATCTGGTCGTTTATATAAATTCAAAACACGATATTTCCATTAACAGTCTTTTGTTTTAAATAACTTACTGCATTTGTTTTTAATGGATGGCTATCAAATTCCAAACTTTGATTGTGAATTTATTCTTCCAGTAGATACTTTTTTATTTGCATTTATCGATTTTTATTTTTTGACCTTCTGTGGAGTATTTTATTGATGTCAGATAGATGAATTTCTTGCAAAAAATTAAAGATTACAAAAATACAGAATAATAATTGACATTTATAATATGTACCTATTATTAAATTATTATAATAAAACAATTTTGAATGAATTCTTATTATCATAAATCAAGTATTAAGTATATTATATAAACAATAATATAATTATTTGCAGAAAACGGCTTTAAAGTGGCTTAAGGATCCATATAAGAAGCAAATACTGTTTTATTGCATTTGTTAGCTAATGTTTCGAAAATTATATTTTCATCATCAGAGCTCAAATGCCGTCAAATGTAACAGTAAAATTGTCAAAAAATTAAAAAAACATATTAACATTTTTTATTGTTTTAATAAAATAAAAAATGTTTATATGTTTTTTTAATTTTTTGACAATTTTACTGTTACATTTGACGGCATTTGAGCTCTGATGATGAAAATATAATTTTCGAGACGTTAGCTAATAAATGCAATAAAACAGTATTTGCTTCTTATTTGGATCCTTAAGCCACTTTAAAGCCGTTTTCTTCCATTATCATCAGGATCACCATTTTTCTGTTTTTAATCAAAACAGATTCTTCACATCTACTTATAATTATTTGTTTTTTGTTGCATTACATTTACCGGCCATCGTTTTGAGGTTCTCCCTGGTTTCTCTCAATAATTTTCAAAAATATCGGCATAGTCTCTTTAACTTCTGTAACTCGAATTTTTTAACTATTATCTAAGTTGATTTTTACCATGAATCTTGATGTTTGGATTAAGTTTATTATATGTATTTTTTTCTTCATAACTAGAATTTTCCGTTATATCCTATTTTTTATGTCAACAGTAGTTTGTGTGAAGATAAAACGTTGCCTAATGAAATAGAGCTAAAAAATCTGAAAAGATTTTAAAAAACTTTATACACCTAATACATTTTCCTGATCGCTACAAAATTATCCTCGCGTAACATGACCCCCTTGATCGCCTATTTGCTATTATGTAGCTACACTGTGAAATTGCTGCACGGACGCATTATAATTAAATACGTATAAAATGTTTATTATCGACAGAGATCTCATTACGTGTCAACAATAATTGCACGTATGTACTGAAATGCATAAGCGAACTGCATTTGCAGTTGCGTCTATATATATTCACAGCAATGCATTTATAACTTAAGCTTCCGACATCATCGCTGTTACTGTATTACTAGAGATGGATTCTTATCAGCTGAATTTTTCTTAACATTTGTTAAACGGTAGCAGGGCCGGCCGTACCAAGGTATGGATGATCAGCCGGAAAAAATACTCGTGTAATAAATTGTAAGTACCTACAGACTGGAGAATAAGTAGCAGACAAGACTTTGTTTATGTGAGGTTTTCATGGTTCATCTAAAACAAACCCACAATGCCCAGGTTACATTCTAAACGCAATATTTTCTGCAGTGGTAAAATATAGGTCAAAACAATAATTACTGATCGTGATAAAAATTTAAAATCCCTTTGTAAGTAACGAAGAAATAGGCTTTATTGGTGCTATTCTGTATATGATCAATGTTAGAATTTACAATGCTGTTAAGTTTTTGTCTCACTTTAACTTGTGTATTGTCAAATCTATCTTAATATACCGTGCGAGTTTTTTCAAAGCGTACATAGACTGTTTCACAATTTAAAATCGTGGTATAGACATTGTTGGTATCTATCTGGTCTGCCTGGAAACTGCACACTAAATAGCGCAGAGACTTGCTGACAACTATTTACCCCAGAATACAAATTGTACATAAGAACCTTTTCTTCCACGGTGTAAATTTTTTATAGAAAAAATATTAAATAAATCTCTGAACTTATAAAATTTATTATCACAACTCAATAATAATAAATTGTAAAAAACTCGGGTCGCAGTGCCAAAACCCTGCCGACAATATAGTGTATTTGCTAATACAAGCCTTGTGGCTTTAATACGTGAACTTAAGTTTGTTTTTGGAAAAAATAAAAAATTCAACCCCTTAATACATCCCTTAAAATAATATTTTTTTCTTAATTTCAATATTATTATCATTGCAGCCTCTGTACCAAATTAAATACACCCTTCAGTAAGTAAATCACTATCCGCAAAACTAGTGTTTTCATAAAATTTGTAAGTCCGGTCCTATCGGGCCGATTTTATTAAAATTTTAGCAGCATATTTTGATCTTTACTAAAAGGTTAAATTTCAATTTTGAAACAATTCTGAAATTTTTTTCGGTATTTTCGGGCCCAAAAACTTTTTTCAACCCCTAAAAACTACCCTTAAAATAGTCCGATTGGGCCCATTTTAAATAGGTTCCGTGCGGTGATGGATTCCAACATGTGTACCAAATTTCGTTGAAATCAATTAAGTCTTTCGAGAGTTATGCCGCGAACACATATATATATATATATATATATATATATATATATATATATATATATATAATTATAAATAAATATATATATATATACATATATATAAACATTTCTAAAAATGGTGCCAAAGTGTTCAGGAGGCTATGAAACGTCGAGAAATTTTGGTCCGACCCCTAGGTCCCGCCATCCGACCGACGCCAATAGTGTATGTGCCATATGGCAAATACACTAATAAAAACTTTCATTTCCATAGTTTCTAACAATATCTATAGGTACCACGATTTCAAATTGTAAAACAGCCTATGTACGTTTTGAAAAAACTCGCACGGTATAAAAATCCCGTGTCACGATGTTCGTTCACGCTAATCTCCAAAACCGCTCATCTGATTTTAATGAAATTTTGTAAATGTGTATTGTTTGCTCCAACTTGAGAGATAGGACTGTTTTTATCCCGATAAGTGACCGTCAATATTTTTTATTGCGAATTTAAGGATTTTTATAGAATAAAGGGTCGTAATTAATTTATGTATTAATAAAACTCGAGCGAACGAGCGAAGTGAGTGAGTAGTGTATATTTAAAATTCGAGCGAACGAGCGTAGCGAGTGAGAATTGTATTAATAATATTCGAGCGAACGAGCAAAGCGAGTGCGTAATGTATTAATAATATTCAAGCGAACGAGCGAAGCGAGTGAGTATGTATTAAAAACGCAGCGCGGCTATTAATTAATAAGTATTTAAATTCTTAGCACTCGAGCGAAGCCGGGACGGGTCCGCCTGTACTAATATATAAAGAGGGAAAGTTTGTTTGTGACTTTATGTGTTGTTGGTAATCTTTGGAACTACTGGACCGATTCTAAAAATTCTTTCATTAATAGAAAGCTACACTATCCCCGAGTGCTATATAGGCTATATTTTATTAATTATTCCTGGCGTCGCAGGGGGAGAATTTCTCGCGGGGGGGATAATAAATCATAAATTCCTATCTCTGGAACAACTGAACCGATTCTAAAAATGCATTAACTAATAGAAAGCTACACTGAGTGATATAGGCTATATTTTATTTCGATAAATTTCTCACAAGGGACGGATAATTCCATGAGATAGTAATAAAACATAACTCTGAAATTTAGTATTTTAGCGTAATGGCGGAATCCTATACTAATTTTATAAACACCACCAGCTCGATTTCGCTTCGCAGGGGGAGAATTTCTCGCGGGGAGAGATAATTCATAAATTCTTAGTACCCGGGCGAAGCCGGACGGGACTGCGTTTATTATAAAATGACAAAAATAATTTTAACCCACAGTCCTTCAATTTCAACGTATTACTATATTCTATCACTATTATTATTTCTTTAATTCGTATCCTCACAATTAGTACCTATAACCGTCCACAAAAATAAACTTTCCGTTTTTAATCGTTAATTATTTTATAAACTTTTATTTAACTTCACCTGTTATTATGTTTGGGTCAAATATTGCAAGTCAATTTTGAACGACTTCCACGTATCCGATCTATTTGAAATTTTGTGCACACATATTATATTCCCGATGATAATACATGAACAAATCATTTTTAGAAGTAAATTCAACCGCTAAGGGGTTCAAACGGGGGTGTAAGGTTTTTTTTGACTAATCAACGCCCAGTCCAAATTGCTGAAGCTAGAAATTTGGACAGTAGGTTCCTTTTCTGACGTAAGCATCCACTAAGAAGGGATTTTTCGAAACTAAATTCCTACGGGGGTCAAAAAAGGGTAAAATTTTTACAGACTAAAATGAACAAAATAAAATATTAGTAAAAAAAAATTTTTAGAGACAAGCTTTTATAAAAGTGTCCTAAAAAGAAAAAAATAATACATATTTAATAATTTAGGTTCATAATTATTATAAAGGCAGGGGTTGCAATTAATAAACTATTATAGAGTTTACAACCCACGCTTTTATAATAATTATGAACCTATAAATTAAATACTATTTTTTCTTTTATAGTAGGTATCTACATTTCAATAAAAGCTTGTCTCTAAAAAGTATTTTTTACTAATATTTTTTTCGACTCCCCTTGTTACTTGATCACAAACGGAGTTGGTACCTACTTGGCCGATTTTTTTAATGTTGATACTATTATAGACCGTGATGGTAATTTTCTTGTAGGCAACGTAGTTTACTTTTTTATTTTTTAAAACACTATCAATATCCAAATGTGTAAGCTTTCACGGCCGGCGTTGTTCCAAATCTTCATAGTTTCCGGGCTTGTAGGCCGTGGTCCTGACGTTTCGTCTACAACTGAGGTAGACATTTTCAAAGGAGATGTGGCAGCGGTCGAAGTGTCCTCTTTGGCGGCTCACAAGTCACAGGTAAGTACTAAGTGTGTCAACGACTAGTGTCCTCCCTTTATGCTAAGTGCCAGTGTGTTCTCTGTTCGGTCGTAGTCCATCCCTCTGTGAATGGTCAATTGTGTTGTATGGAGTAGTGTGCGCGAGTTCTCTGCTCGGTCGTATTTCGTCCTTGTGCGATTGGTCATTGGTTTTGTATGTCGGAGTGCTGGTGTCCAGATTTTACTGAGATTCAGGTCTTCATCTTTTCGGTTGAAATTCTATCAGTATACAGGGTGTCCCAAAATTGCTGAGACACAGAGCTACCACGTGTAGTAGAAGTCAAAATAAGTCGATTGGACCCAATTTATTTATATACCAAAATGTACCGTTTGCCCGTGAGAAGAGTTCAAAGTTTACATAAAATTTTGTATTACAATTTTATTAAACTTGTAGTAGGAATATCTGTTAGCATTATTTAAGAAAACATTTTTTTCCTTCGGAAATATGCGGAATACAAAGTTTTTACATGAGTAACAAAATGAAGATAATTTATCAATATTCTCGCTAAAAAAATTTGAGAACCGTATTACCACCCCTAAGAAAGTTCTGAATAGAATGTCAGGGGGTGAGGGTGGTTTTAACCCTTCTACAATTTCTTTTGGGTTACTTTGATTACCGAAAAGAGAGTAATCCTCTAAAATGCACATTTATCAAATTTCATTCAATTTGTTTAACTCATTTCTGAACAGCGTACAAAAATGTGTTTTTTTATGTAAACTTTGAACTCTTCTCACGGGCAAACGGTACATTTTGGTATATAAATAAATTGGGTCCAATCGACTTATTTTGACCTCTACTACACGTGGTAGCTCTGTGTCCCAGCAATTTTGGAACACCATGTATATTGAAAATATGAATTAATACTTTCAATTTATTACCATCCGAGAATTTGAGCGCCAAACAAGCAGTTGTGCTCGAAGACTTCTATATTGCCATTTGCCAACACACGCTTTATAGCAGTTCAGAATCAATTCAGAACTTGCCAACAAGAACACCTCAGTCCCGAGTGTGCGCGTATGCTGTTAACAATACATAACGTTTAAAATAAACATTAAATTACTTGTGGGGGGATAGAGTGCTGACTCTAGATCTGGAACTGCTAGTCCGAGAATTTCACCAGCAAACGCGCAGTTCTAACAGTCCAAACAGTTCTGTAGTGCCAACAAACGGTTCAAAACTGACAGAACCAGCTCAGAACTATCAGAACTACACCAACAAATATACCTATTAATACAACGTTGGATATACCTAACGTTGTATTAATAGGTATATTAATTGTTGGTGTAGTTCTGAGCTGGTTCTGTCAGTTTTTGGGTATACTCAACGTTGTGCTAGAATGCAGCAAAATGTGAACCTAGCTTTAATAGTCAGATGCCGGTTTTGCATCTTTCTGTGTGATGGTGTACACGGTATCAGTGTATGGTGTACAGTGGTACACTACAATATCAATGTACTGTGACTATATCTTGCTACAGAGTTAGCTTTATTATGATGCATAATGTGTGTGTACATGTATCTGAAGTCATTCATTCCACGTGTTTCGCTCGCTGCTTACCTGTTTCGCTCGCGTTTTGTTTATTTTTGAATTTGTGTAATCGTTTTTTGTTTTTTTTTTTTTTTTGGACGAAAGTTGTGTTTTGTTTATAATATGTAGTATAGTTAGAGTTTTTAATTATAAATTTAAATGAGTTATTAGTGTTTTTACAGTGACTCTAAAAGTGTTAATTGTTATTAATTATTTTTTATTATTTAAATTTGTAGTGTTGTTTTTTGAGAGATAGTGATGTGTGAATATTTTTCGAAGAATAATATTGGTAGTTATTTCCTAGGTATTTTTGTCGTTCTTCAGAAGTTAATGAGTGACCAGTAATAATTGTGATTAGTAACAATAAATGTTAAAAATATAAATAATTTGTAGATATTTTAGCGGTCACCCCTCACATGTTTTGTGTATATTATAATAATATAGTATAGTTATATAAGGAAAATTAACAAGCATTTCTTATTGACATAAAAGCTCTCACTTCAAGAAGAAAAGGAATACAGGACAAAAGAATAACAAAATTACGAAATTGTTTAGACAACTGTTTTAAGGTCCTGAAGATTACACAATGTGTGTCGAAACGTTGAGCCTTAAAAAATTTAGAAAATATTGTTATTCATTGCCTTGTATCCCCTAACTTCAAACAAGATGTTTTGAGTAAATTGATATGAAAGCTCTCGAAATGATTTAATTTATAAATTCGTATTAATTTTCTACCGCTCATTTAAGGCAATTGTTTTAAATACAGTCAATTGTTTTTACGTCACGCGTCGAAATTCATCACATAGGTATAGCACCAAATATTATCATAATATAACAACATAGAGCAGTTTAATTTCATTGCTAGGCTTTTTAAAAAATCAGTTTTTTAACAAATTTCTCAATAAGAATATTCTATACTAGCGGCCCCGTCCGGCTTCACCCGGGTGCTAAGAAAGCCCGGGTGCAATACATTATATTACTCACGCGTTTCGCTCGTTCGCTATATATATAAACCTTCCGGGAACAATTTCGTCATACATGATTTTTGCGTAACTTTAACCGCAACGGAAGCTCTCAAAAGGAATAATTTTTCCCGTTTTTGCAACATTTTTCATTGATGCTCCGCTCCTATTGGTCGTAGCGTGATATTATATAGCCTATCACCTTCTTCGATATAAATGAACTATCCAACACAAAAATAATTTTTCAATTCGAACCAGTAGTTCCTGAGATTAATGCGTTCAACCAAACAAACAAACAAACTCTTCAGCTTTATAATATTAGTATAGATAATAGATTTCTGAATATCCTTTGCAATATATACTACATTTTAATAGTTTATTTATGCCTATTTACATTGTGTCTATTTGTCTGTTTGTACGTTTGTGCACACTAATCTCCGCAATGGCTGAACCAATTTAGATGTGGTTTTGCGTGATGTATTGAGATAAGCTTGGGCTAACATTTAGTGTTTGTTTCATTTAAATCGGCTGACAAATAAAAAAGATATGTTAATTTTACAGTAGATACGTCTCGCGCGCGCTTTGTGACACCGTTAATGCAAATGTCAAAACGTAGGATTAAACATAAGTATAAATAGGTTGGGTTGACTGTTTATTTTCATGACACCGTTAATGCAAACAATTTCCAAGTTTTTTAATTGATTGATATTAAAACACGTAAACATTTTTAATTAGCTTTGACGGTTCATAAGCAGGCTCAGGATTTTATTAGAAATATTGAACTGTTTTTCGGAACCACTAAATATTCACCTCTTTTTTAATTAGACTAAGTAATTGGCATATTTTATAGTTTTAGTGAAATAATGAAATGGGGGCCATTCTATATAAGTATACTACTTCCATTCTCGATAGCAAATAATTTTCAAAACAGACAATGTCTTTTGAAAAATCACGTAACATTGAAACTTGAAACCGAGCGAGCTATAATCGACGAAGTATTTCAGGGTTACGTTCTTTACTTACCGTAGAAATCTCTATTATCTGAATAGTTTTAATATTATATTTATTATATATATATTATATTAAATTCCTTTGGTTCCTTTAGGAACATAGGGCTTCTACAAATGCTCTGAAACGAGGTCATTATATTTATTACTCTGCTTTTATTATTATTTTAAAAACGGAAAATTGATTAGATATCAGAATTACATTTTATGTGCGAAACGTAATGTTAATAAGTAATAACATATTGTTTAAAGTTGCGTTTACAAGATAAAATGACATTTTAACCTAAAATTATAATATTTTATCAATTGTATAGAGGTTAGAGGAACGTGACGACTTTTGAAATAAAGCATCAAACTGATATTTTGTGTTTTAGTTTAACGGTTAGTCAAGGATAATTTAAAATATGTCGTTTTCACTGATTATTGACGCTATCCGATAACTCAAATTGTTTCTCGTCTGTCATACGCAGTTGCCTTAAGAATATCCGGTCAAAGCCTGCTCAAAAATTTGCATCTAGAATATTTCAATTCTCTTGTCACATACAAAGTGGCAGTTGTTCAAGAACTGAATAATCCTGACATGGAAAATAGGCAAAATTTTGTCACGAATTTCCTTCAAAATAAGAACAAACACACATTTTGGTTAGTCGAACAGCCTCAAAATGCAGAAAAAATAAAATAACCCAAAGTGTTCTTTACTGTTATATTATTACCATTTACCTTTTAAATTACGCAAAGAACCAAATTTTCGTATAGAATAGAAATATATTGGTGCTTATATACTTTATAAACATATTTTTGAAAGATATAATCGAGTTTCTCTGTCCCATGCTGTATATAATAGTTCTGGAACAATAGTATATTGCATTGCAAGGGATGAAACACAGCCTTTGCAACTAGTGTGAAGTTTGCTGCAAATCACACGCGTTGCAAACGCTGTGTTTCGTTCCAAGTAAATACATATTATTTTTCACGACAACTCTATTAACAATTCGATTTGAGGTACTCGCAATTTGGGCGCGCAAAAAAAGCCGCAAAAATATTAATGCTGGGTTTATCGTACAATTTTATTTTTTAAGCACGCTGCAGTTAAATCATTAAATGACTGTTGCTATGGTAACGATCAACAGTTTGCCAAAATTAAAACGCAGCAACCAATGAACACGTAGCAATCACAGCGTGATTAAAAACCAGTCTGTTAAAATTGTACGATAAACCCAGCATAGGTTTGTCAGATCCATATGAAGTTTATGTGAGGTTATGTGACTATATCTGTCATTTTGACGTTTTCGAGTAATTATGCGAATTGAAGTTGGCGCGACTCAATCGCTCCATCTTTCTCTTAAACAACGTTAAAAAACAGAGAAAACCGACAACTGAGTTTCAACCCTAGGGATGAAAATTAAACAAGTACAATTAAATAGATACCGAAAATAGAATTTTCAATAGCGACGTAATGAAAAAATGCGTTTACAATAGTCTAAATTATTCAGAATGTATAGGTACCATTTGACCAATTAAAACCATTCATGAGGGCAGTATAGCCTAGATGTTAGCGTGCTTGGCGCCGCAACCTCTAGACTGGACTGCCGTGGGTTCGAATCCTACCTGCGCTCATGGATGTTTTGTGATGTTATTTAGTTTTAAGTTAGTTGTTATTTAGTGTAGTTGAAAGACGCTAATGACCTTAGATGTCGGCGCGTCTATAATCTACAATAAATAAATAAATAAAACCATTCATAATTTCTCTGTTATCGAATGAATGAATTGTAAATTATAGACGCTCGACAACTGAGGTCATAAGCGTCTGAATTCTCTGTTATCAATAAGAAATGTATTTTATTTGCTTTCTTTAATGTACCTAGTTATGAATGCAACAAATGAGGACGCCAGGAATTATTTTTAGTTTAGGTAATGCGTATAGGAAACTAGTAGCTTTGTAAATTCCATTTATTCTTATTGAGAAGAAAATACAAGTTTTTATTTACTTACCCTGTGTAATAACAGACTATTTGCTATGACATCCATTTTTTTAATCCTCTGGTATTTTTGACAACTATTACAAATTATCAACATTAATACGTTGTGAAACAACCATATTTTATGTTCGTGTGGGTCAGTGGCTTACGCTCGGTCTATGTCAAACCAATAGAGACACAAAAATACATCTATACTAGGTAACAATATAATATAAAGAGGCCAAGTTTGTGAGTTTGTGATTTTATTTGTATGTAGGGGGTATAATCTCTGGAGCTACTGAACCGATTCTAAAAATTCTTTCACTAATAGAAAGCTACACTATCCCTGAGTGCTATAGGCTATATATTATTAATTATTCCTGGCGTCGGAGGGGGAGAATTTCTCGCGGGGGGATAATAAATCATAAATTTCTATCTCTGAAACAACTGAACCGATTCTAAAAATTCATTAACTAATAGAAAGCTACACTATCCCTGAGTGATATAGGCTATATTTAATTTTGATAAATTTCTCGCGAGAGGAGATATTATAAAGAGGTAAAATTTATTTGTATGTAACTGCTGAACCGATTCTAAAAATTCATTAACTAATAGAAAGCTACACTATCCCTAAGTGCTATAGGCTATATTTAATTTTGATAAATTTCTCGCGGGATGGGGATAATTTCTGTGTTATAGTAACAAAACGTAACTCTGAAATTCTTTTGCATTTTAGCGTATTGGCGTAATCCTACTAATATTATAAACATCACCAGTCCGACTTCGCTTCGCAAGGGGAGAATTTCTCGCGGGGGGGGGGGGGGTAATTAATCATAAATTCTTAGTACCCGGGCGAAGCCGACGGGACGGCTAGTATAATATAAATTAAATTCTGCTATGTAACGCGGAAACCCAGTGCAATGTTACAAACTTGAAAAAATCCCAAATATATTTAAAAAATTTTTTTCGCTAGCAATAGTGATTATATTAACCCTATAATACCTATAGCATCACTGCATACGATAATAATATAATTATACAGGGTTCGGCAGTCATTACTGGTGGTTTTAAACCACCTCGTATATATGGCTATTGTTGAAATGTGAGAAATAACAACATTATTTTTAATTTCGGTATCTGCAATTTATTAATTTACGGTATTTTTTGAAAAGAACAGCTCTTAAGTGAGCGCCATTGCAGTTTAAAGTTTAAACATTCTTGGCATCTTTCTAGAAAGCTTTCCATTACTCTTCGTAATAAAGCAGGTCTAATATTTCTAATTTCATCTCGAATTGCGTTTCAGATCTTGAAGTGTGTGTGGACGCTACCATGCACTCGGAACTGACCTTCCCAATTCAAAATTGTGTCTCGTTTTGGTATTCTTCCGTGCTTGGCAACTTCAAATTCACGTCTAAAATTGAGTCTGCACAATGCTCTGTGTTCGAATAAAATTTTCAACAACGAAAGCTCGCTGATTTTCTGGAAAATGATCCATAACTGGACAAATTGCATAAAATAAGTTTAACAATTACGGGAAACTGACAGTCGTACGTCAATTATTTTTCATTTAATAGGCTACTCAAATCTACCGGTACTGATTGTTGGACCCTTTACAACTCTAGAACATCAGTGATCCAGTCAGATAATGTACTCTAATACATAATTATATAAGCTGAAATAGGTATTGCATTTACTTCGTCTCATGCACCGTATGAACGTTAAAATTGCCTTTCATCAAATTAATTGATTGCATGCTCATAAAACCATTACCAAACGTGTTTCAATTCAAAAAAAACTTTTTAACAAAAAAAAAACCTCTTTCAAAAAGCAACTAAAAAGAGTAAAATAATGAAATTTTGAGGTCTGCGCCAATTTAATAAAATATGAAGTCGGTTACAAAGTATAGTATCTACCTATAATATAGTGATTAATATATCTTCTTTTTAACCAACTTCATATTTTATTAAATTGGCGCAGACCTCAAAATTTCATTATTTTCCTCTTTTTTGTGACTTTTTGAAGGAGGTTTTTTTTTGTTAAAAAGTTTTTTATGTTTTACTTTTTGGTATCAAAAAGTTACATTTACCTTAAATGAATCACACGCCGTTACTCACTTTTATTAAACCGACTTTCATACGCTGTCTAATGTGTCAAAAAGTGACATTTATACCAGGAATCACACGCCGTTACTAACTTTTATTAAAATCAGCCGAACTACTGAACCGATTTTGATGAAATTTCTATGGAAGTATATCCTTTCAAACAAAAAAAAATTTTCCAAATCGGTTTATAAATGACGGAGTTCTGAGGTAACAAACATAAAAAAAAATACAACCGAATTGAGAACCACCTGCTTTTTTTGAAGTCGGTTTATAAATGACGGAGTTCTGAGGTAACAAACATAAAAAAAAAATACAACCGAACTGAGAACCACCTCCTTTTTTTGAAGTCAGTTAAAAAAGGAACAAAGCAACTAATAAACATTTTATACATATTTTTTTTTAAATATTATCATTCATTCAAGGCTAGACTTCAAAAGTCTTTTGATATTTTTTGACATTCATATGACATTTACGCCACAATAACTTATTAAATCGGATTATAAATTATAAAGTCTTAGGCTAGGCACACATGAATGATAAATCAATCGACCAATCGAACTATCGGAGAGTAATGACAACGATGTTATATGAAAAAGCGCGCATGAAATCGATCGTTTTTCGTGTCGGTTCGCTTCTATAATCTTGAAAATTCAATAAATTACTGGACTCTATAGTATAGAAAAACTTCCCTACAAATTATGATAAAGTTCTATCACATTCATATATAATTTGCATAATTCATTTAGACCCCATGTATGGATACTAAAGATTTTGTCAGTAAAGCAAAAAAAAAAAATGTACGCCATTGTTGAGTGTTAACTGATTGTAATATAAGTTCTTAAATACCTACTGCACAGATACTATATGTATAATATTCCAATATGAATCTTCGAATATACAGGGTGCTGGTGTTGCAGAAGGTGTACATACAAATGCTTTTCTTTCTTCTATCACAATTATTACGCCAGAGGTTCTCAATCTTACCCCATGGTTTGATTTTTATATTTTAACAGTATAGGCAGTAATAAATCATAATATAGACCGAGAGCTAGTGCCAATTTTTTGAAGTTATTTATTCAAGGCCTTATTTTTGTGAAGATATTGAGGCATATTAAAGTGCCCTGAGTAAGGGATTTTGCTAGATAGCGGTATGGGAGGGATGCAGGCCGCCCCCAACATGTAACAAAAAAAAATGGTCACAATTATTATTGCTTCAAGGCTCAAATTGTTTGTGTAGCTTGACCCAATAATGCCATTATAATATTTGCAGATCGATTGGTCGGTATTAAAAAGGTGGCAGATCATCCTAAACGTGTCATGTACGGTGTATCCGACGAAATTTATATTATTAGTTCAAGGTTCAAATTTTAATATGTTTTTACGGCGACTGTTTTAAGCATAGATTTCAATTTGCAGAACATTGTCCTTTCTTGGTAAAATTCTCACCCAAAGTTCTCCTCTCCTGCCGCTTCTAAGTGGTTTCAGCAGTTGGATAGGGACTAGCCGTCTATCCGTAATCCATTAAGGATCAATGATTTAAACACATTAACATTGAAATTAACGATGAAAATCTACCCAATTATTAAATCAAATAAAAATATATATGAGCACTGTGGTTGGAATAAAAACAAAATAAAATATAGTTACTTCTTACCACAACAGTTTTATTGATGGATGTACATTTCGAAAGCTAAGCTTTCATCTTCAGCGCACACTACATCATGTAGTGTTCGCTAAAGATGAAAGCTTAGCTTCAGCGAACACTACATCATGTAGTGTTCGCTAAAGATGAAAGCTTAGCTTTCGAAATGTACATCCATCAATAAAACTGTTGTGGTAAGAAGTAACTATATTTTATTTTGTTTTTATTAAATCAGTATAATATTCTCAGTTCTCACTAATCCTTGTCAATTATTAATACTTTAATATCACAGCATGAACGGTTTAGTTATTGATCTCCGCGAGAGTCCGAACAGAAAACTTTTCTTGTGACGTTTTTCTGTTACAGCCTGTAGATCTAATAATAATAATAATATATTGAATCTGAACGGAAAACGTGGGTTGACTTTGATACAGGGGCATAAACCACACGGTTCACCATACATTGACACATGCGTTTATACTTATTTATATTACCTAGGTACTTGAATTTGTTTGTATAATTAAGGACGTTTATGTAAAAATTACTGTAAATTTTGGATACTTGAGTCGGTAGTTATACTGCCGGAGGACATTTTTATTTTGTTTCAATAATTGTTTGAAGGAAATCATAATTGCCTTAGGTTCTTCAAATTTCATTATAAGATCAATGGAGTGTAGATGTTAAAAGGGGCCTGCAATTCAAGTTGCCGTTAGAAATCTTTAGAGGCGCTCTCGTCGTTATAAACGTAATATTATTTTAGTTAAATTTTTTTAAATGTTTTGAGTATTTCGACTACTAGCATATAGCGGACTCTGAACGTAAAATAAGCCAATGCACGTCTGACGTCACCCCACGCTTCCACTTTACCGCATCGATTATTAACCGTAACTTGTATAAATTTCGAGCAATACCCACATTTCGAATTTTAGTACTAGGTATTGGGATCCGTCAAATGAGCATATGACATCTGGTGGCACAAAATTGTACTCAAAACGAGGGAAAATTTTACATGCACAGTGCAAATTTATCGTGAAATTGTTTATTACAAATATAAAACAAGTAAAAAAAACAAAAAGTTTATCGAAAATGGAATTCGCGACGTTTTCTAATATCATGGCATTAAACACTGTCAGTTTATTGCCTTGTAAAATTTACTTTACAGCGAATTATTTTCTAATGAAATGTGGAAAGACTGTATTTATGAATTAAAAAAATATTTTATATTAATAATAAGATGTACTTATTATCATACTGTACCACAATAGTAAAATCATTTGATGATTGACAAATTTATAGGACTAACTTTGTATACAAATATTTTGAGGTTAATAACTTACCTACTTATTACAATATAACATATTATGTTGCAGTTATGTGTTTACATTATTCACCTAACCCTGCCTTAAAGAAGCATTGAACGGATGATTAATTTCGTGAAGATTTTCTTTTAATTTTGATGTTTTTAAGCAATATGCCGTAAAGATTACTACTTTTGACAGCTCAGTTATCTTGTTTTTTTCTCACATTTGATAATATATCCGGCTTTGAGAATCCGTTCTCCTTCAACGAAATTCCTTTGTTTAGGATTCGTACCGGCCCAATTGCAAATTGCACTTATATTTATTATTTCTTATCACTTTGAAAATCACAAAATTACACGCAAAAGTATACCCCGTATATAAAATTTCCCCCCCTTTGCGCCATGTTTTTTAAGCTCCACCCATTTGACGGATCCCAATTAATTGTTGCGATTTTTCAGTTTCACTGATCAAAGTATTTTCTTTTTTTTCAGATTGTTCGTGGTTTTTAAGCAGTGAAATCAAGTGAAACTATGTGCATATATTGAAGTGACGTAATAACAAACTGTTTAATAATAAATAAATAGGCTATTGAATTATTAACGTACTCTAATCCGAACGGGGTTACATAACATGTTTAGTGATTCGGGATTAAGTTTTGTGACGTAACTGATGATTGTGTCGTTCAAATCAACTGACTTAAACAGCTAAAGAAACGTGTGTGGATTTGGAAGAAGAGCGGAGGTGTTAACAGACATAAGAAGCTTTCGTCTCCTGTCGGTGAGTGGCCACTATTAATATGTAATAGTATTATGTATTTACTTATATTTATGTACAGGTTGTTTCACATTACACTATATACTAGCAACGATTTGTCATTGCGAGATCCCATGGCGGATCTCCTTTCCGCAATGTCGTACAGTCTTGTCTTGTTGTACGAGAATAGTAGATAATATCTGGATGACCGAGCTTTGCTCGGATGAGTTCAAAATAAATAGTACTTAAAGTTCCCATTTCATCAAAATCGTTAGTCGTTTTTAAGAAAAAAAATTACATACCTATAAGTAGATAATATTATTATACGTCAGTATACGTCATACTACATAACGTATGTACCTACATATTTTATATAGGTAATATAAAAGTAATATACCTATTTATTTAAATATTAGTTAAAAAAATAACAACAATAAAATCTAAACATAATTATGTAAGTATAATTATGTTTAGATTTTATTGTTGTTATTTTTTACTTTTCAAATAATTACTGATTATTTTAATAAGTTAAAGATTGACTGTCTGCAGAGTAATTTGACATAAATAATGAAAATAGTTTGTTTTTTCCATACGACACTGTTTTATAACGTTAAAAAAACTGTTTTTTAAAATGATAAAATCGATAAGAAAACGAATTTTTCCAGGGATGAGACCTAGCTAGATCGATTTTTTGCCCCCCAAAACCCCTTTTCAGTAAATTTCATCCAAATCGTTAGGGCCGTTTTCGAGAAAATATTTATATAGGTACATAGGTACATATATACAAGATTTGCTCGTTTAATAATATAGGGATTTCTTATATATTTTTGGGCGCAATTACCGTCCTCATCTTTTTTGTGCCCAAAGATGATGTTCAGTGCGGAATGTGATCACACAGTTCGCATCAGCTAAGAATTGGCTCTAAAGTTCATTTTTGACAACACTTTCAACACAAAGATATATAATATTGTTACAAAACTGTTTTCTGAGTTGGCGGAATAAATATTTATTTACAATAATTAAAAATTCAATAACAATGAATGCAACAACGAAAAGTCAATTCTAACAATAAAAAATTTAAACGGTAATTATTGAACTAAACGAGCCACTTAAATAACACTTAACAAATAACTATATACAAGGATTATTTATCTGTAATTATTTATGAAGACAGCTTTGAGATGGCTTAAGGATCCAAAAATAATAAGCAAATACTGTTAATATTGCATTTATTAAGCTGACGTTTCGAGAATTATATTCTCATCCTCAGAGCTCTGTTAAAAAATTATAAAATTGTGTTAGGAAAAAATTTAAAAAATAATATATAACAAATATTAATTAACTTACCAAATGCCGTCAAACATGACAGTAAATTATTTATGTCACTGTATTTATATCAGATTTATTTCTAACGTTTATTTATGTCGGTTATTTACTCAGTTACTTCAGTACTATTTATTTACATCCACTCCACTATTTATATCACTGTACTGACTGATTCGACCGTTGATCGACTCACCATTCACTGCTTACCGATTGCGTGACACCGTCGACTGATTCCCTGACTCACTCGTACTTCGCTTATATAGGTCGCGCAGCCCAGCCTAGTACGTTCTCGCGTTCTCTAGAACATTCCAGCAGGTACTCGTTGTTCAGTATGCAGACCCCCGTTTCTCAGAACTGCTGCCCGCCGTTCATATACAGGGTGATCCGTAACAATATGATAACATATTTAGGACCATGTAAAACAAATTTTAGTAATTTCTCTATATAAATATAATAGAATACATTATTACGGATGTCTTCTAAGAATTTCCGACTTCGATTTCGATAGATATGTATATCGAAATAAGTCGAAATGTGAGTTTTTCTTAACCAACTTCAAAAAAAGGAGAAGGTTCCCAGTTCGACTTGATTTTTTTTTGTCTGTATGTTACGCGATTTTTCCTGCATTTGTGAACCGATTTTGATGATTATTGTTTTATTTAATAGGGCATACCTCCGGGGTGGTCCCATATAAATTTTACTTAAATAGGTTCAGTAGTTCGACTACTTTTAATAAAAAGTGAGTGACGGGATGTAACACCGTTAAGGTAAATGTCAAATATCAAAACAGAAGTCGGTTAATAACGTGCAACTATATACGAGTACGTATTGTAAAACCGCTAAAAAGTAAAAAATAAAAGCCTTTTTAACAAAAAAAAGCCTCCTTCAAAAAACCCACTAAATAGAGGAAAATAATAAATTTTTAAGGTCGGCTTCAATTTAATAAGTGCCAATTTAATTAATATCTACTTTTTAACCTACCTCAAATTTTATTATTTTTCTCTTTTTAGTGGCTTTTTTAAGGAGTTTTTTTTTTTGTTAAAATGATATAATTATTGAATTATCTCGTTTATTCAGTTAAACAAAAAAAAAGGTGTGGGTCTCGGGACCCCCGACAGATGTGTAACATCAAAGAAAACGTTATTGAAAGCGGTGGTATTCTCTATGTAGTAGTATATATTTTTTCAAAAGCAGCAACGTAATCCTATATACTGCACTGTAACATACGTGGTTGCGGCGATTGAGTACGCCTGAGCCAGATAAATACACAGCGAAGTATCTATATTACATACCTATACGTGTATACATATACTTTTGCTTTACAGTACGTTCGTATGTATACTCTCTCTCTTCCCGTGCCCGAGCGCGCGGAAGCCGAGAGAAAAGTGCCGCAATGGTGGGGAGAACAGCAGCGAAGAAGCGGACCAGAAATTTCGTTGCATATTTCCCCTCACGCGGCTGTTCACTGCCCGACATAAGATGTTTCACATCAAAAAAAAAACAAAACACGACATAAAAAATACTACTACTCAATGCGTTAATGTACAGAAAAACGATAGTCATGCGCGGGAGGGGAAGTGATAATTATAACATATGTTATAATTATTTCGGATACGGATTTGGATGTGAAAAGTATGGAATTATTCGTAGTTTTTGAAATATAATTACAATAGCACCTCGTACCGAAGGCCTTCCTTAAAACATTCGCCGATTGCAATAAATCAGGGGTTTGGTAGAAATTGAGAAATGACGACGAAAACTTACATTTAAAATATATAAATGCATTGATCTGTTAATCTATGTATACGCATGAGCAAGATAAGCAAACGCGTCCAGTATCGTTAAGATTAGCTGGGCTATACCTTATAATCCTTCAAAATTATGTCGAGTATTTACTTTGTAGCTTGAAAAAAAAAATAGAAATTTTGAACGGTGCTTGAAGTGTATCCATATTTTATATAGCACTGTTCAAACTATTCACACGCGGACTAATCACGACCTTTTAAGCGAGCGCCCGCGCTGGTCTCAGTCGGCTTACTGTTTTTTTTTTCACGACCACAATTAACTAATTTGAAATAAATCCAGGAGTGAAAAAGCCTAAGACATTGTTATCGCAATTTAAATTCCGATAAAGGCAGTTGTGGGTGCAACCGACCACGTATTATGACGTGTTCGGCACATTTCAAGAATTTAATGAAAATTAATTTAAGAATTTGTACTTTTTAAACTGACGTTTTCATGTACACTTCGTGTATTTTCGAAATAAATAATATTCTATTCTATTTTATTCATAGGCACATATTCAGATACTTCGTCTTTTATTACTTTTATAACTAGCGGTCTCGTCCGGCTTCGCCCGGGTGCTAAGAATGTATGATTTATTATCCTTCCCCCTGCGAAGCGAAGTCGGGCTTGTGGTGTTTATAATATTGTACGATTCCGCCTATACGCTAAAATGCAAAAGAATTTCAGAGTTACATTTTGTTACTATTCCACAAGAATTATCCCCCCTAAGAAATTTATCAAAATAAAATATAGCCTATATCACTCAGGGATAGTATAGCTTTCTATTAGTGAAAGAATTTTTAGAATCGGTTCCGTAGTTCCAGAGATAAGAATTTATGATATATTACCTCCCCTCGCGAAGCAAAATCGCCTGTCGTTGTTGTTGCTTCGCGTACTTGCCTATAGTTTATTATATTAGTATAGATAGTAAAAAAATTCTACACCCTCGTTTTACCCCCTTTGATGTTGAATTTAAAAAAAACTTTAATAGCCTATAACTTTTCACAATAAACGGGCTATCTAACAAAAAAAAATTTCAAATCTGACCGGTAGTTCCTGAGATTAGTGCGTACAAACAAACTAACAAACAAACTCTTCATCTTTATAATATTAGTATAGACTACAGATAAATATTCATTGATTTATTTGTAAGTTACCAAATGTATAGATAGTATTGTCAAATGTTAATGTGTTTTAGTTGTTATTATTATTCAGATCTTTTTTTACGCCAGTTCATTGTCTTAGAAATAAATACTGTTAAAGGTTACAAATACACACAAATAAAAATATTGGAAATTATACAATATGATCCACTGGACCGTTTATTAATTAATTTATAACAAAAACATCAGCAACATATAACCTTGACCATTCAACTTATGACTCAGTCTGCCCGTTAGCAGCGGCACCAGTGTTGCCAGCGATCAAAACGTGACTCCCACCAGATGGCAGATTGTAAACCACTAGAAATCCACTAAAATTTAAAATGCGAATGTAGCCAGCAAAAATGTCATTGAAAATAAGCCATCTGAAAAAAAAATTGCGAAAACAACCACATTATTCCATGATTGAGAATGGTTTTATTATAAAAAAAATAAACATTTTTTTAAAATTTTACAAACTTTATAATTAAAAAAAGTTATCAATAATAAACAAATTTTTAGTATAATTTTGTTTACACTATAGGTACGAACCTATGAAAAAAGCGTACGATTTACGAATATTTGAATTATCACATTTTTGATCACAATTGATTTTTAGTTATCACAGAAAATTATTATGTGCGGTTTATTATTATTTTGTTTGTATCTACTCATTATTTTATAAATGGTTAACAAAAAAATAAAAACTGAATATTCAAAACTTTAGCTCCTTAAAAGCTCCTAAAAATTCGAAAAAAATAAACTCATGTGTACGGTGTAGTTTCTAAATAACATTCAATTAAATTCAAACTTGTCAGTCTGGA
Organism: Mongoloraphidia duomilia; assembly: GCA_039654895.1. Classification (NCBI taxonomy): domain Eukaryota; kingdom Metazoa; phylum Arthropoda; class Insecta; order Raphidioptera; family Raphidiidae; genus Mongoloraphidia; species Mongoloraphidia duomilia. The sequence continues at coordinate 16,160,159 of CM077516.1, read as the reverse complement.
CTTTTGAATTCAAATCGATCTGAGCGAATGATATTAACATATACTTATATATTAAAAAAAAATTGTTATAAAGTTATAATAAATTTATTATTACTATTGAATTTGAATACCAATACTTAGAAATTACATATTTTATTCTTTTATCTTCTTCTGCTCAATGAAGCACTGCATGCAGGTGACTCTCTCAGTCAGAAGTATCACTCTCTACAAAAGTTGAATATTTCAATGTGATTGTGATTGAGTGTGCTGTATGAGTTGTGATTAATAAATTACACCTCCTTGGTAAATTCAGGTTGTCAGTAAATCTCTATGGTCAGTAACAGTACTCACTTCATTGTCATTAGTGTCAAATTACAGCGTTACCAAACTAACATAAAAAATTCAAATATTTCTAAAATCAATTTAAATTATGAATAATTGAAAATACTTAAATCCCACTAGATCCCACCAGAAAATTTCACAATACCACCAGAAATCCCACTGCCACTAGATGACAAATTTTTGCCACTAAGTAGGTAGCTGATTCCACCAGATCTAGTGGGAATCCCACCAAGTTGGCAACGCTGAGCGGCACATATCATCCACTCCAGACGCCTAGTACCCCGAGAGGGCTGCGTCATCACCTCTTATTAAGACTGGCTCAGCAGTCAGCTATGCCTCGCATGGTACGTATGCAGTACGCACACACATATGCCTGCACATATCATCTACTCCGGACGCCTAGTACCCCGAGAGGGTTGCGTCATAACGTCTTTATCTTAATGACTGGCTCAGCTATGCCTCGCATGGTACGTATGCAGTACGCACACACATATGCCTGCACATATCATCTACTCCGGACGCCTAGTACCCCGAGAGGGCTGCGTCATCACGTCTTATCTTAATGACTGGCTCAACTATGCCTCGCATGGTACGTATGCAGTACGCACACACATATGCCTGCACATATCATCTACTCCGGACGCCTAGCACCCCGAGAGGACTGCGTCATCACCTCTTATCTTAATGACTGGCTCAGCTATGCCTCGCATGGTACGTATGCAGTACGCACACACATATGCCTGCACATATCATCTACTCCAGACGCCTAGTACCCCGAGAGGGTTGCGTCATCACCTCTTATCTTAATGACTGGCTCAGCTATGCTGCGCATGGTACGTATGCAGTACGCACACATATATGCCTGCACATATCATCTACTCCGGACAGGGCCGGATTAACCACGTCGGGGCCCCTAGGCAATGCCATTCTCGGGGCCCCTTTTCAGCCGTTTGAAGATGATCAAGCATTTCAAAACTTTTGTTTATCATACTGTATTTCGACGCATGCTGTCAGCTGATGAAATATCTACTTCATACTTACAGAACAGAACCATCTAGTATCGAGTAGTAGAACTAATAATATGGATGCGTTACGTAGCGTATTGTATGATTCATACAATACGCTACGTAACGCATCCATATTATTAGTTCTATTACTCGATACTAGATGGTTCTGTTCTGCAAGTATGAAGTATTTCATCAAGTGACAGCATGCGTCGAAAAAAAGCAATAATACCTATTGTCATTGAGGATACAAATTTTCCAATTGAATTTTCAGTCTACGAAACATTTTCAATTTCTTTTGTGCGCGCACGGGACCCCTAGGCAGTTGCCTACTCTGCCTAATGGTTAATCCGGCCCTCCGGACGCCTAGTACCCCGAGAGGGCTGCGTCATCACCTCTTATCTTAATGACTGGCTCAGCTATGCTGCGCATGGTACGTATGCAGTACGCACACAATATATACATCTGAATTTCGGTCCTGTTCGTTAATATATAGACACAAAATATGTTACACATGTCTATTATAGCTGCACTTGTACTGTGTAGATACTGTTATACATAAAGGTGTACACCATTATTTACATTGATATACGTTATTTAAATGTTTTGATTTTTTAAGGCGATTATATGCACAACGGCCTATGTATGTACATACTATCGAGCAAGTAGTCATCTATGATCAGAAAGTCAGAAGAGAAGTTACAACATATTTATAAACTCTGAAGCCAATTGAATATGTCACTGCCATCTTATGTTGTGACGTCCTATGCCACTTGTCGCTGAATAATCAATTGTTGTTTACTTATGCTGATTGTTTCAGTTTTTTATAAACCTGTATTTACTCACTTTTACCATTTTTATCATTTTCTCTTTTCTACTATTTTATGAAGGGCAAGAGCAAATGATTACATTTACGTGTACTGACCCCTTTTGTTATTAACGTACTTCTTTAGTAACAAGATTAACCTTTTCACTGCGCATTTATTTTACGAGAGTACATGCTATGTGCGCAATTTTTTCGGCTGTTCCGTATAGATACGTCTGGAGCAGTCCACTGTTGTTATCAGTGGGGTAAAATAATGAAGCTAAATCCCGTCAAATCATATCAAATTGTTTTTTTGCCTTTTTTGTTCAAAATATATATTTTTATCAAAAACAGAACAATCAGTGCATGTATACACGTGTAAAACACGTGTACATACGCATTGACTTTTAAAGAAAAAAATTACAACAAAGTTCAAAATTGGTGTTCTAATAGGCGTTGTGCGTATATATACGGCGGTAGCAGTTTATCGCTGTAAAAAAATTCTACGGTTAATCGCAAAAAACTTCCGGATTGGCCAGTATGATCTGGTAGGCGTTGCTCGTATATATAGGTACGACGGTAGCAGTTTATCGCTGTAAGTATTTTTTCCAGCCCGAACGTAAATATACGGCAGGAGCAGTAACCCAGGTAATAGTATATATACGTCTGGAGCAGTCAAAGGGTTAAAGAAAATGTAGAAATTGTCGGAAGTGAGCACTTCCTTGGCACATAGGATCAATAAAAGCAATACTGATTAGTTCAAATTTTACATTTAATAACTAACGTTTCGGTATTCTTCATACCATCAACGTTAGTTATTAAATGCAAATTTTGAACTAATCAGTATTGCTTTTATTGATCCTATGTGCCAAGGAAGTGCTCACTTCCGACAATTTCTACACTGTTTTCAAGGATCACATTGCTGTATTTAATTATAGCAACTTCAAAGTTAAAGAAAATATTCTATTATAGCGTCAAATAACTCACTAACGTGGTATTTTTTTGCACCGATAGTACGTGCCGCTTATGTAAGCTCTTTACTTTTATGTTTAATTTTTCAAAGCTTTATCAAAACATACTTTGAATGTGTTCCGATATGTACTGGGACCACTGTACAGTATGACGTCAATTCAGTATACTGTGAAGCCGTTCCTTTATAGCCAGTAATACTGAGTAATACTGGTTACTATTTAAAACGGAACGCACTCCAGTATACTGTCAGCATCGTTTTTTGACGCAGTTTTCAAATGAACGTATTAAAGATTTATAATAACAAAATCTATTTTCCATTATTTTCAGAAGTCCAAAATAATTTCAGAATTTTTAATGTTTTAACTATGAGTCAACTGTTTAGCACTCAAGCGGCTTTGACTGATCACGTGATCAAAGTACTGGCGAGTACCTTACCTCGAAAACGCCAGTGCTCGCAGTAAGAATATATGGTTATTTATGACGTCATATATTTCCCTAGGGTACTGCGGCAGTATACTGGCGTTCATAACGGAACGGATTTTTCTACAGTAAGAGCACTGGGCAGTGCTCCCAGTGTATATCGGAACATACCCTTTGTGAACATTGATCTCAGGTGTGACTTTTATCGTAGCTAGCGTATAAAGGAAATTTTTCTGTGATTATATTTATGAACATCACTTATAGCTAAAGAACCATTGACTTTTTTTAACTACCTATTATGTAATTATCTATCATTTTTGGGAAAGCTTTTAAGCTGGATGGAAATCTAATCGAAATTTGAAAAAAAAGGTTTACTTAGGTCTTTTTTAGGTACCTACCTAAATAGTAAATATAATAAAAAATTAAACTTATATAAACACTGTCCTATTAAGCAAGTCGTTAAAGAATTTTTATGTCTATAAGAATTAAGAACTATAATGACACGGTCATTACTAGCTCATTTTTTCTAACAACGCTTTACGAAACTCAACTTTCGAGTAGCTAGTTTCATGAAACGTACGGTTGTCGATTATTTGAATTAATTAGCATATTATGAACATGAATGATTACATGTTGTCATTGGATATCAGTATTTTACTAATAATATACCTAGGTATCTGATTAACACAGATGTTAAAAGCATGAAACAGGAAACAATTCGAACTTTTTACAAGCTTTTATTTAATTTGCAATGTATGTTAGTTTGTTTGTGTTTGTTTGTTTAGATCAAATCTTGCAAGTCAATTTTGAAAGACTTCCACGTATCCGATCGATTTGAAATTTTGTACACATATATGTATTCCCGATGACAATACATGAATAAATCGTTTTTAGAAATAAATTCAACCCCTAAGGGGTTCAAACGGGGACGTAGGGTTTTTTTGACTAATCAACGCCCAGGCCAAATCGCTGAAGCTACAAACTTGAAATTTGGACAGTTGGTTCCTTTTTCTGACGTAAGCATCCACTAAGAAAGGATTTTTCGAAATTCAACCTCTACGGGTGTCAAAGGGGGGTAAAATTTTGAAAGACTAAAATGAACAAATATTAGTAAAAAAAACTTTTTAGAGACAAGCTTTTATTTAAATGCACTAAAAAGGAAAAAATAATTTTTAATAATTTAGGTTCATAATTATAAAATCGTTGGTCGTGACTAATAAACTATCATAGAGTTCACGACCCTCGCTTTTATAATTATGAACCTAATTTATTAAAAATTATTTTTTCCTTTTTAGTGCATTTAAATAAAAGCTTGCCTCTAAAAAGTTTTTTTTACTAATATTTATTTAATCATGATGATGCTAACATGGTTTCCGAAACGTGCGTCGAAAATTAATGTGCTCGTGTTTCAGTGTTTTGTGGAAACTTTTTTAATATCAATGAAACAAGAATGAAAAAATGTACTTTTTAATAACCCTGTGAAATGCATAAATACAGCTTAAAATAAATTAATAATAATATAAGTAATATTTATTACCTATTATTTTCGATTCATTAAACGAAGTTAATAAGCAACGGTACATCGGAAGATTCCGCCTCTTAGTATAAAAATCTCGATGTTTGCATTTTACATAATTTTTCTCTTCAACTTGCCGCTGGAGTTGCAGCTGCAATTAAAGTACTGCTGCAGTTTAGTTCCTTATCTATCGTTAAAGTCACTGCAGTACTTCATGTGGAAATGCTTGTAAAATCCAATCAGTAGGTTGTCATCAGAAGATTGAAAAACAGATCTGTGCAGCCACGAACGACATCGCTCTCTCTGCTGCCAGTTATTTGATTAGATGATACACAAAATCAGTGCTGGTAAAATATTTTTTAGCCAGGTATACCTATATGCGATTTTCTGATGAATGAAAATGGCTTTAAGTTTAAAAGGAGAAATAGCACACAAAAAATTTTCAAACGCGGTTTTCTCAAAACACATTTTTTAAAATTAGTAGGTAGGTACTAAAAATATCTCGAAAACCAGTGAACCGATTAACTTGAAATTTTTTGTGGTTTCTCTTTGAATTGCCTAACGCGTACCGTACGATTTTTTAAAATCTTTTTTGTACAAGAAACCGAAGAAATTTGATTGAAAAACTGTTTGCTTTTTTTCGTATTCAAACATCCGCCATTTTGTTAAGATTCGATATTTTTTAAATCCGGTACGGTACCTACGCCAAAGATATTGGTATGTACCTACTTTAATATCCTACTTCATTTTTTTCAGTTGATTTTTGACGAAACTACACTTGGTACCGTTTTTGCATTTTTTAAGGCAATTTTTTCGAGATGCCATATCACATCCCTGTGCCACTTTCTTGGAATAAAAAAAATGGTAAAAGTTCCTCAAATTTTCAACTACAAACCACACCAATTATTTCAATAGTTTCCCAAAAAAAATGTTTTTGTTAACCATGCTAGGTGTAAATCACCTCTTTTAAAGTCTATTCGTGAGAACCCGACCTAACCAACCTAAAAACGAACATCGATCATCTACTTAAAAGGTGTTCGATGTCCGTATTTTAGTTCTTCATGAGATGAAACAGATTTGAGATAAGAAATTCAGCAGTAACTAAGTCTACAATTTATATTGTTTTTAACTTCCCATTGGAAGTTATTGTAATGGGTCCGAAAATCGAAATCAAAATGTATAACAAATTTTTATGTTTCAAGGTCACTACACTATTTTTACACTATTTTTAGAACGATGTCTGTGTGTATGTACGTATGTGTCCATTTCTTTCTAAGACAAAATCTCGAGAATGAAAAATGATATCGACTACGTTAGGGTGCCAATCGACGCGTATTAATGTAAATATGATCTGAAAGAAATTTTTTCAAAATCGGTTCAGCCGTTCTTTTTTTTAATTATTGTTAAATATAAATAATAATTATGTTTTAATGATTAAAATAACTACTTTTCTGCAGTGTAATATCTAATTTAATTATTATTATTAAATATTTATCAACCTGGGAAGTTCGTCGTGTGGACCTCAAGGGTCGCACTTTAGTCCTAATAAACGACCCACCTCACGGCTTGTTTTAAACTTTTATTTGTCTCGAATTTGTATTATATTTTATTTGAATATCTTAATTACGCACATTCTAGAATTATGATAGTATAATTACATTTAACTCACTCGATTGCAGAATCATGTATTGATTATCGATATTGAGCACGTTCACTTTTTTATACATAAAACGAATTGTTTTTATACAGGTACTAAATCTGTGCGCTATCACAGGTGTGTACCTTGAAGAACAGATATCTGCTAACCTGACCTGCATTTGATTTGCTTTTGCTATACGATTTACAGAAAAGTTAAATAATAAATAAATTTTCACATCGCAATGATGTCTAGATGTTTGAGTCTTCACAATAACTTTGTGAAAACACTCATTATATGGGCCTAATAATATCCTTTACGATCTTAGTAAGGCTCAAAACTTACATTCATTCTCTGTTAATTCAGTTTTTAGACCAAATAGGACTTTTCCCAATTTACTAAGGGATTTGATCCAAATGCTTTTACAGTGTTGTCTGATGCATAAAAATGATGGTACTTTAAAAATCCGTCCTTGGCGGCTCACAGGTTCTCCCGTCTTTTATAAAAGACGGGAGAACACCAGTCACTGACACACTGACCTGTGAGCCGCCAAGGAGGACACTTCGACCGCTGCCACATCGCCTTTGAGAATGTCTACCGCAGTTGTAGACGAAACGTCAGGTAGAAATACCACCGGACCACGGCCTACAAGCCCGGAAACCATGAAAACTTGGAACAGTGCCGGCCGTGAAAGCTTGCACACTTGGAGTAGTAATAATTAATAAACCATAAGCTTAGTTATAATTAATTCAATTGTTTTACTAAGGCCTGTATTCACCAAACACTGAATAGAATAGAATAGAATAGAAAATTACTGTATTTAAAGATAGAAGTTACTAATCTTAGAATAAATTTATTCTTTGGAATAAAATTAACTTTCAATTCACCAAGCAATTCACTCGATAGAATATTAAGTTTTAGTGTCATCTGTTAGCGCACTTGTGAACTACAAAATATATGTTTTAGTGTCATCTGTTTAGCGCACTTGTGAACTACAAATGACTTTTTACTCGTATTAAGTTTTTAGTGTCATCTATTAGCACACTTATGAACTACACACTATTACCAGCATATTGCAAATACGTGTTCGTGTTTGAGCCGAGTAGCCCCGATTGTCACCGTCGGTTGCGTTTCACATCACTGTTGTTAACAGCTTAGGCAAAGCGCGCCTAAGGAAGTTTTCACTTAAAAAAATAATTAAAAGTGTGTTTCCTACACAACTTCATATTCAAGGAAACAAAATTTAAGCTCTAAACGAGGCTCTAAAGATTAACTCAAATAGTTCGGAAGATGGACCGAACAATAAAATCAATTGTTTTCTATGTCCAAGAACTTTTCATAAATGAAAAAAGTATATAGTGTTACGGATCATCCTGTATATAAACGTCAGGCAAGAATTCTGAGAAGCGGTGTCTGCTTACTAAACAACTGGAGCCTGCACGAACGTTCTAGAAAACGCGAGAACGCGCTAGGTTTGAGCCACGCAGCCTATATAAATCAGTGAACAGTGAGTCGCGGAATCAGTCAACGGGAATCAGTCAGTCAGTGTAGATTACACTGTGACAGTGTTGAACAGCGAATATAGTGCGAAATAAATCTGATATCAATACAGTGATATAAATAGTTCCGTGATATAAATACACCTGATAAAATAAATATTAGTGTAGTTAATTGTATATAATTAAGTGTTAATTACTGTTTAGTTATTGTTCACTTGTGTTGATTGTTAGAACTGACTGTTCTTTGTTGCATTCATTATTATTTTTTTAATTATTGTAAATAAATATTAATTATTCCGCCAACTCAGAAAACAGTTTTGTAACAATAGGGATAAAATTTAGTATATTTTCGTTTATTGCTAAATACCTATATCAGTTTGTTATATCCCTGTCATTTTGTTCCAATCAAAGAAACTTAAAAAGATTCACAGGCTAAAGCAAAATAAGACGTAGATAATAAAGAGAGTGCATCATATGAATGGATTCACTTAAGTGAATATATTTTTATAGCTATAAATTTCATTTTGACTTCACATCGATGCGTTCTTTCGTTGGCCTACTAATCACTAATGAATTGTTTTTATTTTTATTTGACGTTGAATACATTTAGAAACGTAGTGTTTATGTAGTTTGTTCTTTAATAATAATAATATGTATTCGGTTTATTTAGTAAGAAAACCTAATTGCAATGAAGTATAACTATTAGTTAGTTGTAGTTGTCTAACAAACTTGTACCACAATGTAAGATAATATCCGAGACTAAGATTAATTAGCGACATGAAATACGGACCGCAGCGATCAGATATTAACAATATGTAGCTACAGACAAACTTGATGTACTTCCACATTACTCAAGGTTTTGTACTTGCAGCCTGTTTACGAGAATTCATTTTTGTCACCCCAAGAATCTAATGGACAACACTACTAGCATTTTATTATTGAATTTCACAAATAATATGATGAGAAACATTTTGTTATTGAATTTCACAGATAATCAAATCGGTGTCAGATTAACTTAATTTTTAACTTCCCATTAGACGTTATTGTAATGGGTCCGAAAATCGAAATCAAAATGTATAACAAATTTAATGTTTCAAGGTCACTACACTATTTTTACACTATTTTTAGAAAGATGTGTGTGTGTGTGTGTGTACGTATGTACGTACGTAGGTATGTGTCCATTTCTTTCTAAGACGAAATCTCGAGAATGAAAAATGATATCGACTACGTTAGGGTGCCAATGGACGCGTATTAAGGTAAATATGATCTGAAAGAAATTTTTTCAAAATCGGTTCAGCCGTTCTTTTTTCTTAACCAAATAGACTCCAAAAAAGTAGATTTTACACAATATCACGCGAATAAAAAATTATATCGACTTCGTAAGGGAGTCAATCGAGGCGTGTTAACGTCATTTTGATCCGACATAAATTTTATGAAAATCGGTTCAGCCGTTTTTTTTTTTTTTAATTATTGTTAAAAATAAATAATAACTATGTTTTAATGATTACTTTTCTGTGTAATATCTAATTTAATTATTATTATTAAATATTTATCAAACTGGGAAGTTGTCGTGTGGACCTCAAGGGTCGCACTTTAGTCCTAATAAACGACCCACCTCACGGCTTGTTTTATAAGTAATTATTGATACAGATTATAGGGAAGTATCAATTATTTACAGTTATCATCGTCTGCTTTGCAAATTTCTTTGCATACCTGGCATATACCTCATTTTGAACATTTATCCATTTAGAAAGAGATCTGCCAGGTATGCAAAAAAAATTGCAAGGCAGACGATGATAATTGTGAGTAATTTATACTTTTCCATAATCTGTATAAATTTCGTAAAGTGGTATTGAGCCGTATTAGAGATACTGATAACAAAAAATTGAATTAGTCTGTCACTGATTTGATGTTTTTCATCATATTATTATCTGTTAAATTCAATACTAAAATGTTGAAGTGTTGAATCCTTGTTGTCTAGTAGACTTGTGTACGGTGAGAGCTTGAGTATGAGTAGTGTCAACAGTCAATGAGTGCGAACATCGAGATTTATTATTATCAACATCTATCTTGGTGATGTATACACGTAACATAGGTTAAAACATTTGTCAGAAATCAAGACCAATTAAGGAAGGCACGCAAATTATATGACATGTTTCATATGACAATATGCACAAGTGACATAAGACACTTTCTCACACAATTGTTTCCCATAGTTTACTTTGCTGAACATAGCACATTTTACAGTACAAAGTCCATTTCGGGCAAACTGTGATTTTTACTAAATATTAATAATTATTCAGATTCAATCTCACTTTCATCAAGAAAGGTTGTTGGGCCAAGCTCATTAAATTCTATGTGCAAAATAGAAGCAATCTCAAATAACAATAATTATACAAAGATTTATTCTTAACTTTAAACTATAACAGTTGTGGGGCAAAGTCCATTAAATTCTGTATGTAAAATAGAAGCAACATTAAATATTAAATAACTAATTAAATAATATTACTTATATAAACTTTGTAACTATTTTATAATTTTAAATAAATAAAAAATATTTTTTTTTAAAGACAAATAGAAATTTGTCATTTAATTGGCGCAGTCGGTAGGATATTGCGACGTACCTCAACAGGGCTAATTATTGAAATTTACGGAGAATTTTAATTCCTTACGCAATATTCGAACTATAAAACGAAACTAAATAAACAAATATTTAAAAATAAATAAAACCAATACTTAAATAAAAATAATAAGTTCAAGAAACATATATACAAATAATTTTAAATATACAAGAAACAAAATTAAACAAATTAATCAAACTAAACAAAGTTCGATCAACTAGTAATTGTTAAATACAAATACATCTGTAAAGCATCAAGAGTTGCGCCGGTAAGCCGCAACAACAAGTCAAGATCAATTGTTGCTGTCCGATCGATCAACAACAGCTGTCTTCACCGCTCATCTCAACCAACTTCAAATCAACAATCAACAGTCAACTACTATGAAAACATCAGTAATACTGTAAGTCAATAATTTTGTATAATAGATTTAAGAAATTGTAAATCGTTCCGCATCTTATGACTTCAGTTGACGAGTTAATAAATTCCTTATCTCAATTAGATTTAGAATCTGACGATAACGTAAATTTAAACCCCATTAACAACATGACGCAAAATACAAACCAACATGTACCCCTGTTCGACACTAGAGATTTACAAATCATACCAGAATTTGACGGAGATGTTCAACACCTCCACGAATTTCTTAGAATTTCGGATCAATTAATAAATTACTATAGTCACCCCGATCGCGATAATTTTCAAAATTTTAGAATTTTAAATGGCGTATTATCGAAAATTACGGGCCGTGCCAAAATAGCTATAAATAATAGACGAGCAAAATCGTGGTCTGAAATAAAACAAACATTAACAGATAATTTCGCAGACCAACGGTCTGAAGATTTACTAGTACGTGATCTCCTACTTCTGAAACAAAAACCCAATCAGACTTACATTGCATTCTTCGACGAATGTAATAATTTATTACACACCATAATAAATTACATTGAAATAAACGACGGAAACGAAGAAAAACGCATTAAACATTCGTTATACACTAGATTCACTTTAACGACATTTTTACGAGGTTTGAAAGAACCTATGGGAAAATTTGTACGATCGAATAGACCTGACACTATTCTTAAAGCTTTAGAAATTATAAAAGACGAGGAAAAATTAGTTCAAGCCAACTCTGTTGACTCACAGCTAAATTATCTAAAACCAAAGAATAGGACACAATACACACCACATACGCAATTCATACAAAAACCCAATTTCATTCCAACACAAAACCAAAACCCATTTTATAAACCTGTACAAAAACAACCGCAATCCTATAATAGACCCACACAACAAATCAATAATTCACCCTTATTAAAATCAAACCGCCCAAATATTCCTAATAATTATTATAATATGAATCGCAATACGAATACATACAAACCCACACAGCAGATAACAAATACGTACAAACCTACACCTATGTCGATTTCTACAACATACACCACACCCCAGCTGAAAAATTATAACATAGAAACAGACGATACCGAGTTAGAAAATCCCGAAAATAGTGAATACGAAGAAACTGATTTTAACGACCTTTGCATGTCACAAGACCAATTTGAAAATTTCAAAGACGAGTCAAATTTTATAGAAGACGCCTCGAATCAACCCATAGAATAGTAAGTTACACTAATGGCGATAACCTTCCATTCATAAAAATTTGCGACCCACCTTTAAAATTACTAATAGACACAGGTTCCTCAAAATCCTTCATAAACCCGGACTTAGCAATAAAATATTTTGAAAATAAAATTGTAAAATCAAAATTTACTGTAACAACCATTTTTAACAAACATGATTGCAATGGTATTATAAATATACCCAGTTTTACTGAATTTAATTCTGATCAAAATTTAACTTTCCATTTATTTAAATTTCATAATTATTTTGACGGATTAATTGGCATCGATAACTTTAGAAAACTAAAAATAAATTTAGATTTTAATAATTTAGTACTTATATCACCCACCACCAAAATTAATTTGCATATTCGAAATAACAATAGTGAAAATAAAATTAAACCGAAAACCATAAAGTCATACTTTATCGAAACTCAACCCAGCAAGAGAGAATCGATTTCCAAACTTATTAGGACCAATCATCTAAATTCAGAAGAAAAGATAAAAATTTTAGACTTATGTAAAAAATATCCAGACGTTTTTTATTTTGAAGGTGAACCCCTAACTTTTACCAACAAAGTTAAACATGTTATACGGACAACTGACGAAACACCAATTTTCACTAAATCATACAGATACCCTTATGTACACAAAACTGAAGTTATGGAACAAACAGAAAAATTGTTGAACCAAAATATAATCCAACCTAGCTGTTCCCCTTGGTCCAGTCCTGTTTGGATAGTTCCCAAAAAACAAGACGCTTCAGGAAAAACAAAATGGCGTATGGTAATAGATTACAGAAAACTAAATGAAAAAACCATAGACGACAAATTTCCTATCCCGAATATAACTGACTTACTCGACAAATTAGGACGTGCTACATATTTTAGTACCCTCGATCTTGCTTCCGGATTTCATCAAATTCAGATGGACCCTCGCGACATAGAAAAAACCGCTTTTACCACCGAAAACGGACACTTTGAATTTTTGAGAATGCCTTTTGGACTAAAAAACGCACCATCCACGTTTCAACGAACCATGAACGAAGTATTTAACGGCTTAATTAACAAGATCTGCCTCATCTATATGGATGATATTGTAATATTTTCTACTTCTTTAAACGAACACATTCAAAATTTAAAATTAGTTTTCGACAAATTACGCGAGTCACAATTAAAAATTCAACTAGACAAAAGCGACTTCTTGTTAAAAGAAACTAAATTTCTCGGACATACAATAACACCTGACGGCATAAAACCAAATTCAGACAAAATTTCCTGCATAAAAAATTTCCCTATACCCAAAACACAAAAAGAAATAAAATCATTTTTAGGCCTTATTGGATATTATCGAAGATTTATTAAAGATTTTGCAAAAATAACCACCCCATTAACTAAATGTTTAAGAAAAAATGCTAAAGTAATTCATGATAAAGAATTTTTGAATTGTTTTTCACTTTGTAAAAATTTACTGTCTAACGAACCATTATTAATTTATCCCGATTTTTCAAAACCTTTTAATGTTACGACAGACGCTTCAAATTTAGCAATAGGAGGAATCTTAAGTCAAGGACCCATTGGATCAGATAAACCAGTAGCATACATATCCCGAACTTTAAATGAACACGAAAAGAATTATTCAACAATAGAAAAAGAACTTCTCGCTATAATATATGCTGTAAAACAATTCAGGCCTTACATTTTTGGAACAAAATAACAGACCATCAACCACTACAGTGGTTATTTAACTTAAAAGAACCCAATTCAAAATTAGTTAGATGGCGATTAAAATTACTAGAATACGATTACAACATTGTTTATAAAAAAGGTATAAAAAACACAAATGCTGATGCCCTTTCCCGAATTGAAATTCACAATAAAGAAACTGAAGATCTCCCTGACAATATGTCCTTATTTCCAAATATAGAACACCCACCTGACCTACAAGATTTAGAAGAAATACTTCTCGAAGATCTTAACCCAGTGCCTAGTACATCCTTAAATTTTGACACACCGAATATCATTCAAGAAAACGACTCTGACTCTGACAATACAGTACATTCCCAACAAGAAAACCCCATTCTAGAGATCCCCATATCCGAAAAACCAATAAATTTATTCGCTAACCAAATTATAATAAAATTTACAAATTTGTCTAAGATACAAAAACCTAAATTAGTAAATGTACACGATTCTAAAAAAACCAAAATTATTGCAAATATCCCTATCCAAAATCTGGAAACATATGTAATAAATTTATTTAAAGAATATATAAATCCAAAAAAACGATACGGTCTATATTTTGAGAATAAAACACATTACCCCCAATTTGTTCAAACTTTGCAGAAAACATTTAAAAATCAAGCTTATCAATTATTTCAAACAATCAAAATTTTAGAAGATGTAGAAAATCAATTAGAACAACAAGACATAATAAATAATTATCACCTATCTAAAACCAATCATAGAGGTATAAATGAAACTCTGTTGCATATACAAAGAAGGTATTACTGGCCTTCTATGAAAGAAGATATAACTAGATATATAAATAATTGTGAAACTTGTCAAGTACACAAGTATGATAGACAACCGATAAAACCAAAATTACAAATGATTCCAGTTCCTAACAAATCTTTTGAAATTCTGTCATTAGATGTTTTTCAATACAAAAATCAAAAATTTTTAACAATTATTGACGAATTTTCAAAATTTAGTTCAGCCTATTCAATTCCCGGATGTAATGTTATTCCTATCACAGATCGTCTCATTGAATTTTTCAGTCACCACGGAACACCTTTAGTGATAAAAATAGACAATGGACCCGAATTTACTAATGCAATTTTTCGAGAATTTTGTACCCTTCACAAAATATCTATACATCTTACAACAAAATTACATTCACAATCTAACGCAACTGTTGAAAGACTACATTCTACACTTATCGAACACCTACGAATTTTAGACTCTACAAATCCAAATAGAACTATAGAAAATCAAATGCAATACGCAATACTAGCCTACAATAATACTATCCATTCTCTTACTAAACTCACACCGTTAGAAATAATAACAGGACATTTAGAAAATTCAGACATACTTAGTATAGATTTAAACAAGAAATTTTATTCCGATTATATTTTAAATCATAAAAAAACAACTACCGATCTTTATAAAAATATACACGATAAATGCACACAAATTAAAGAAACTAGAATAGAAAAAGCTAACGAAAAATTAGAAGATCCACCAAAATTTGACCCAAAATCAAAAATTTACTTAAGATCAAAAAGTAGAAATAAAGCACTCCCCAAATTTAAAGCGAAACAATGCTTAACTGATAATAGTAACAAAATACTAACAGATACCGGTGAGTATCATAAACAACAAATAAAAAGACCATTAAAATTACAGACTATGCCTGACAATACTGACAAG
This sequence comes from Mongoloraphidia duomilia, assembly GCA_039654895.1. Lineage (NCBI taxonomy): Eukaryota > Metazoa > Arthropoda > Insecta > Raphidioptera > Raphidiidae > Mongoloraphidia > Mongoloraphidia duomilia. Next base: position 16,144,312 of record CM077516.1, on the reverse strand, counting down.
AGTCCTAAACCAGGAACTTCAGCTGACGGACATATCTGACAACCCCGGTGTTTTACCCCTGTTTTTAGGCGAAGCCAAAATTTTCAAGACTAAACACATGTTAGTTCATTATTTTGATATTAAACAAATTTTCGAAAAATTAAATTTTATCGATAATTCTTTAGATCCCTTAAACTCAAGTGAAGCTTTAACCTTTATAACTTTTCAACCCCTAATAGTTCACCAGTTAAAAACTTGTTATGATAAATTAAGTAATTTATTGCCAGAAACTCATACCAGAGATAAACGTGGCCTAATCGATGGATTAGGACATATAGTAAAATTAGTAACAGGTAATTTGGATTCTAAAGATGCCGAACGATATGATTTAGAAATAGAAAAATTAAAAAGAAATCAACATAAAATTGTTTCAGCAACCAACAAACAGTTAACACTAAATTTAGAAATTTTGAAAAAATTTAATGATACTCTTGTTATTTTAAACAGAAATCAACTTGAAATAGAAAAACATTTAAATAGATTAATTGGAAATTTCAATCGAACTATAATTACGAATCTTATACTAACGAGTTTAGAAATTATTTTACAAATTCTAACAGATTTAGAGATATCACTTACTTTTGCACGTAATGGTCATTTACACACAAGTGTCATTAAACCTAAAGCCTTTTTGAATCAACTTAATAAAATTTTGGAAATATATTCTCCACAAGAAATGCCTTTCAATGTAGATCTTCATAATATAGGATATTACTATCAAGTTACAGAAACATCAGTGTATTGTAAAGATATGACTTTAAATTTTATTTTAAGTATTCCAATCACATACGCTGAAAGTTATAAACAATATCAATTGATACCGATACCAACAAAACAAAATTATGTTATTAAAATAAAAAAGCCATATATAACAATGAATAACGATTATTATTGGTATAGCGACAATAACTGTCCAAAATATGATAAATCAATGCTATGTAATTTTAAGTTACCTAAAACACATATTAAAAGTACTGATTGTATGCAATTATTAATAAGTAAAGAAATGATAAAAGACTGTACATTTCAACCTATAATTACTCCCAATACAACCACTATTGAAGTTATTGATAAAAGACATTATATTGTATTAACGCAAAAAGCTGTTAAAATACACAGTAATTGTAAAACAATTCCTGTTTTAAAAAGGATAACACTTATAGAAATCCCTAGAGGATGTTACTTTAAAATTGATAATCAATTCTATGAAAATTCAGAATTAGCAAAAATAAAAACAGAATTAGTATTACCTAATCCTAATAAAAATCCCAAAATATTAAATATTAAACCTATAAATTTAGAAAAAGTACAGCTATCGAAATTACATGAATTAATAGATGATAACAAATTCATACTAGAAGATAATAACGATACAGATAAATATTATTATATATTATTTAGTAATATAACTTTATTTTGTATTATATTTTTAGTTTTAATTATTATTGTAATCTATAAACAAAAAATTTGCATACAAAATTTTTGGAAAAGAAAAACCAAAAATAATAATACCGAATTAAATGAAACAAGTATTGAAGAAATACAGTTTAGATAGATTCGGGACGAATCTTTTAAAGGAGGGAGGAATTATATGACATGTTTCATATGACAATATGCACAAGTGACATAAGACACTTTCTCACACAATTGTTTCCCATAGTTTACTTTGCTGAACATAGCACATTTTACAGTACAAAGTCCATTTCGGGCAAACTGTGATTTTTACTAAATATTAATAATTATTCAGATTCAATCTCACTTTCATCAAGAAAGGTTGTTGGGCCAAGCTCATTAAATTCTATGTGCAAAATAGAAGCAATCTCAAATAACAATAATTATACAAAGATTTATTCTTAACTTTAAACTATAACAGTTGTGGGGCAAAGTCCATTAAATTCTGTATGTAAAATAGAAGCAACATTAAATATTAAATAACTAATTAAATAATATTACTTATATAAACTTTGTAACTATTTTATAATTTTAAATAAATAAAAAATATTTTTTTTTAAAGACAAATAGAAATTTGTCATTTAATTCGCATACATCAGTGAGTAGAGAACTGTCTTGATTGAAGCGCACTTTTATTGCCATCATTTACTTCCACCCATTCATCAGTTTAGCAGGCAATATTATTATAGTAATTATCTCACTCTTCAAAAGCTTTTCAAGTAGAAACTTAAAGGATGATATTCTCTTCACTCCTCTTCCAAAATTAATGAACGCGTTAAAACTTTACCGGGGACAGCTTGGTGTACTAGTTTGCGTACTGACCTTTGGATCAGACTGTCGTGGGTTCGAATCCCACCTCCGCTCGTGAATGTTTTGAGATACCGTTTTAATTCGATGTAATAGATTAAGAAAGGAAGACGTGGCGGAGTCGCAACTGTTCCCTTCTAACTAGAATCTGCGTTAAACGTACGTTGTGAATTGAATCACTCTTTCCCTTCTCCTTCACCCATTGACACTACAAACCTGTCAAATTTCATTCATTTTACTGACATAACCTCGTTTTTAACTTCCCGCTAATGAAATTAAAAATTTTTGAAAATCGAGTTTTCGTCAGATCTCGACGTTTTGTGAAGCTATTCTGACTATTTTTACGATGGTGTCTGTATGTGTGTGTATGTTAACCTCTCATAACTTTTGAACGGCTTGACCGATCAAATCGCAATTTACGACATTCGAAAGGGTTCCACTGAAATTAGATTTCCTGAAAATTTGAACCGATTCGGCTCAATAGCTTTTGAGAAATTCCAAAAAAACCGAAAAAAAAGTTGTTAAAACGATGTTTCTTCAAGATAACTTCTAGAATATTGTACCGATTGATTTCATAATCTATAATCAGCTCTTCTCCTCAGAAAACTGCGTCGAATGCCGCTAAGCGGATCAAAATTGGTTAATCCGTTCGAGAGATTACGTAGTCAACAGATTTCGAAAAAAGTGTTTTTTCAAAATAACTTCGAGTTTTCTCAACCAATCGATTTGGTACCTCTTACAATATTCGCGTTCAAAAGTTATATCCAATGATATAACATTAAAAAATGCGTTTAGTAATACTTATGAGAACACTGAAGGACTTGCTAGTTAAAAAAATCCGATATTTTTCTAACGTGATACGTTTGTACTTTGTATTGTAGCAAATATAAGTAATGCTTGTAATCCAAAATTGAACTAGGGTTCGTTGATTTTTAATACTTTCAAATTCAATTTTTTATATGTATAGTTTAATATTATGTGGGTTTATAATGATGAACAGTGATTAATATCTGATATATTAATAAAGCTAATGTCTAACCCTAATAAACGGTACATGCTAGATGAACCCACAGAATTAATGAATTCTCTGTTATCGTCGAAGCACTATGCTGAAGATATTGCATCATAACAATGTTTGTGCTTAATCCACATCGTCGTTGTACAGATCAAATTTCGTATCTTAAAAACTCGAGTAGTCACTAGTCATATTATTCATAATAAAAATCCAATAATATTTGTTTATAATTTTATCACTTGGCTAGATTAGCTAACTAGGCACCTGGTAGAACATGATTGAATAATAAATATGAAAACACAAATACTTGGAACAGTTCTACAAACTTTTTATTTAATTCACTAAACAACCGTTTCGGGCTGGAAAACCTTCATCGGGAGCAAGTATTTGTGCATAATATGATGACGGTTTAATAGCCCGAAACGATAGATGAGTTAATTGAATAAATTTTTTGTAAAATTTTTCTAAGTGTTTATATTTATTATTATATTTTTATACTGCAAAGAACATATTATACATGCACATCATAAATAACTTGTTAATTAAAATAAATAGAGCCTCCTTCAAAAAAGCCACTAAAAAAAGAGGAAAAAAAATAAAATTTTAAGATAGGCGCCAATTTAATTGTTAAAACTTTTTATATATTTACTTTCATTTTACTAAATTGACGCCGTACACAAAATTTTATTATTTTTCTTTTTTTTAACTTCCCATTGGAAGTTATTGTAATGGGTCCGAAAATCGAAATCAAAAAGGAAAAAAAATTTTTATGTTTCAAGGTCACTACACTATTTTTACACTACTTTTAGAAAGATGTCTGTGTGTGTGTGTGTGTGTGTACGTATGTACGTACGTACGTATGTATGTGTCCATTTCTTTCTAAGACGAAATCTCGAGAACGAAAAATGATATCGACTACGTTGGGGTGCCAATCGACGCGTATTAACGTAAACATGATCTGAAAGGAATTTTTTTAAAATCGGTTCAGCCGTTCTTTTTTCTTAACCAAATAACCTCCAAAAAAGTAGATTTTACACAATATCTCGCGAATAAAAAATTATATCTACTTCGTAAGGGTGTCAATCGAGGCGTGTTAACGTCATTTTGATCCGACATAAATTTTATAAAAATCGGTTCAGCCGTTTTTTTTTTTTTTTAATTATTGATGTTTTAATGATTAAAATGATTACTTTTCTGTGTAATATCTAATTTAATTATTATTATTAAATATTTATCAAACTGGGAAGTTCGTCGTGTGGACCTCAAGGGTCGCACTTTAGTCCTAATAAACGACCCACCTCACGGCTTGTTAGGGGCTTTTTTGAAGGAGGTTCTATTTTTTTTAAAAAAGTTTTTTATTTTTTACTTTTTAGTGGCTTTACAATACGTCCACGTTATTAACCGACTTCTGTTTTGATATTTGACATTTACCTTAACGGTGTTACAGTCCGTTACTCACTTTTTTTTTAATCAGTCGAACTACTGAACCGATTTAAGTAAAATTTATATAAGAACCAACCCCAAGGTATGCCCTATTAAATAAAAAAAGAATCATTAAAATCGGTCGTGTAGTTTCTGAAAAAATCGCGCATATACAGAACCTTTTGAAGTTTGTTAAAAATCGTGACAATATGTAAGTAGATGCAAAAAATGCAAATTTTTCCGATACTTAGTTAAAATATACCCGAGTCCGGTAGTCGAGTACATATCACTCGAGTTGAGCGAGTACATTGAAGAATCGAGTCAAGTAGACACATCATATTTATTACTATGAGGCACCGGATTCAACACGCAACTGTAGTATCATGGCGTTTGAACTGCACATCATAAGTGAAATCGATTAACAAATATCGCGCGTTCGTTTTTATAAATAAATCGGCATCTTTGTTTCAAGCTATTAGCCGGTTCACAATGCGTCCATCACTCGACCACCACGGTTACGTCAGAAGATAGAATGTAACCATTAAAGTACAGTTAAACTTCAACTTACTGTTCTCTTTTGAAATAAAACAAAAATATATTAATTCTGGTTTCTACAGTGGATTTTGACAGTTACTTGCAGTAAATAAATTTGTTCATAAAATTCCTTTTTGTAATTGTTCATTATTCTTGCCCGTGATAAAAATAGATTTTGAGGTACCTATACAATGTGAAATTGAAAATTTTTATTGGAAGAATTGATTCCTGCAATATCGGAAAAAATTATTTTAACAACCATATAATCACAGTCAGGAATCTAACCTGACTGTGACTATGGTTGTTAACATGATTTTTTCCGATATTGCAGGAATCAGTTATGTAATTGGCTGTTCTTCCATTAAAAATTTTCAATTGCAAAACAGCCGTATAAATCTATTTAATACAATGTGTAATATGTTTGGCAATTGGAAGTTATTGTAATGGGTCCGATTTTGTGAATGAAAATTTTTGACATATCTGGAAGTTTTGAGGTCCCTAGTTTACTATTTGTAACGTAGATTCCAACCCTGAAAAAGTAGGAAGACCCTATATTGATGAGTAGTGAGTGGTGGTTGTTATGGCAACGCAAGTGCGCTAACATATTGTAACAAAACTCGTTGGTAACTTTGGTAAATATTTTATTTATCTATTCTTTCACAACAGTGACAACCGTTTACATGCTTTGGACCAGTGGCGGCGCGTGAACATTTTAAATGGGTGTTCTGCAGAGTCAACCCGGAGATTGGAGTAGCCCCCCCCCCCCTAATGAGGGAACCTCGAAAAAAAAATTCAAAAATACATTTGATGCAATTTTTAAGTGTATTTTTTGATCTGAATAATTTGTCTATACATTATACAATGATTTCGCTAGCGCTAAAATCGTAAATAAAGTGATTTTTATAGCAATATTTTTTATTGTATTAAAAAAAAAGAGTGTGTGTGTACTATGTACGCACGTCAGAAGTTATACTTCTTTTAGGTAACAAAACAAAAATAACTCCAAAAATTTTATCCCGCGTGCCAGTACTAAACGTTTGTAAAAAAGACGATAAAATAATAAAATAAAGATATTAAATAAATTAATTTAATTTAATGAATTATTAATTTATTAAATATATTTATTTATGATATTTATATCTAATTATTTATTAAAAAAATCAAGGTATGTTTGTATTGAGATATGAACCCGAGACCTATTGCTTATAGAGCCACTACGTTACCGTTACACCACGAAGACACCTTATTGCATTGCTATATAATACAGTATTATAAGTTTATAACCAAGAAAAATAATACTGTACTAGGTTCTGTGAACGCGTTTAGGCTTTTACGCGTATAGATCTGTCTCATTTTTACTAAGTCATCTCTCTTTAACACATTAGATTTTGGTTGGATTTAGGTGCAACACAAACTGCAGGCCCTCCTGCAGGACTGTTTATAGAATATAGGCCTGCGGCATGCCGTTATTCATAATAATGCTATGTGATTATGAAATTAAAACATATTATGCAGATTTATACAATATTTTTTTTAATTGTGCGTTATTTTCTGGCAGTGCGGCAGCTCCGCAGCTCTCATAGAGGAGCCGCCACTGCTTTGGACAATTATTGTTTCTCACTTTATTCACTGTTCGCTTTGTGTCTATTTTCCGTTGGTCAGTTTTTGTTGACCAACACTTCGTCACTACTTGACCACTGCTTGACCACTATGTGTCCATCATATGTCTGTGGTACGTATATTGTTCACTGGGTCCACTATATGTCTATGGTGCTGGTATTTATTTGCCACCTGCAGATATCTTCCACACTGTCTGTCACTTTGCACCAGAAGATTATCTGCACTTAATCACTCGAAGATCTCGTCTGTCACTCGCAAATATCTTCCACACTGTTTGTCACTTGGTACTGGAAGATTATTTGCACTAGGTCACTCGAAGAACTTTTAACTCGCTGGTGGTATATTTATTTCCTGTTGCACTTTTCACGTCTGCTATCGTTGAGAATGTATACATTCTTGCTCTTGCTTATATGAACTTTCCTGGTCATTTTACATCCATGGTGGCGGGTTTTCTTATTGTTGTCAACCAGAATATTTCTTCGCGCTCAAGGCTGCGTGATCCATGTTAAGCCAACGAATCAAGGCTGCAGCCAGCCTGCCTAGATTCGTTACAATATTATTTAGTACCTGTTACACAATTTCGAGGGCTGGATGAGTTTTCAATTTACCACATTGGCGTCTCACAAAATTGTGAATCCAGTAAGCAGTAAATAGAGATCAGTGCTCTGTGGGATATGGAATAGCAATCGGTATTTTTACTGTAATACTATGAGCAGATACTGTATAAATATCTACTGTCTGTACAGTGTACAGAGGAGCAGCGTTCATCCGACAGGTTATTAATTTAATGCTGACGTGAAAATCGTGATTGGAATTCACGAAACGCGATGCTCGGCTGTCGATTAACGCACGTCATTACTTTATGTATGCTCTGACTTATCTAATGAGCACACATGAACTGTACCATGCAAGGACTGTACAGTGTACGGGCCGTAACAGATAGTTACGGGTTTAGAGTCATATTATAGGCTGCAAAGCAAAGGTGATCAGAGGCACAAGCTCGTTCTGATAAAGTATGTATGTGTCTCTAGTCTATACTTTCCACCTAACAATTACTTGGAGAAAAAATGTCCAGAGTCTCAGAGATGTACAAAATAGTTTTTTAAAAGTATTTAAACACAAAATGCAAGTAATTTCTTGTTTTTCTATATGTCAAATACAATATACAAATACGTTAGTATTTAAATACTAAATGCAAAATACGCCTTTTCAAAATACTTTTCCGAAATTCCGACTCTTTTTTTATATACGAGGGCGGTCTGAAAAGTTTCCGATCTTAATGTGAAGATGGTAGCACTTGTCAATAAAAACAAAGGAATGTGGTTTCGCATCTTTTGACAGGTGCTCACTAAAATTTCAGCCATTTTTGACGCGCAATTATTGATTGACAATCGTTTAAGTAAGTCGATGTGAGTGTTTTCGTGAAAATGGAAAAATCGAGTCATAAAATATTTGTTTCTGAAAGGCAATACGCCTACGCAAATCAAAGATGAGTTGAACGCTGTGTACGGGGCCTCTGCACCATCATTTACCACCGTGAAATTTTGGGCAGCTGAATTTAAACGTGGCCGTACCAGCTAAGGAGACGATGAACGTTCAGGACGTCCAAAAACTGCAACCACTGACGATAACATCGCTAAAGTTCACCAAATGGTGCTAATCGACCGTAGAATTAAAGTGAGAGAGATAGCAGAGACTATGAATATGTCCAAAGAACGTGTTTGTCACATATTGAATGAAGATTTAGGCATGAGAAAGCTGTCCGCGCGTTGGGTGCCGCATTAGACCAAAAACGTGTTCGAATGAACATTTCCAACGCTCTGTTGGCAAAATTCAGGCGCAATAAATCAGAGTTTTGGCGCCGATTAATTACTGTAGATTAATTACTGTAGATAAAAATAAATTTGAAGAAAAAATGTATTGTATTGTGTTGTCTTCGTTAGGTCGGAATCTTTTCAGACCACCCTCGTATATAGGTAGGTACGTTATAATTTTTATATTTATTACCAACATCGGCGCTCGCTGACTGTGGAAACAAAGGCCCAACATTTTTATATAAAAAAATACTTTTATTGAAATTAATTACTTTTTGTATTATTTATATGTATAAAATGTATGTTATTTCACGGATTTTAACACTACTATTTGTTTAAACAAGTGATTTTACAGTTCATAAATCATTATCCATGAATATATATACACCTCCTTGGATAACACTATGAAAATATAGGTAATAGCGATGAAAGGGTTTTACTCGATACTAGGTATGAAATAAAAATGTAAAAAAGTAAGTATTTTGAATTTGCAGGGCCTAGTCGCTTGTTTATAACATGTTATATTAGAAAGAAAATTAATGTCTACTTAAGAGCACTGTGGTGGAACTGATAACTCAACCAACGTGAATCTGGAAATTTCAGTGGCATTTAAACATTTTCTTATACCTATAGCTATAGCCTTGTAACGTTCATATGGCAACATAGTTGTCCGTAATTAGATATTGAAAGTGAATTCATATTGTGAAAAAGGGTTATAAATATTTATTGTTATAAACTATAATAATATACTACGCATTGCCATTGTTCAAGATACTCAAATTTCTTATTTAAAATTTTGCTGTGTTTCTTTTATACCCTGTATATAAATACAAACAATGTTACACTATACGCTACGCTGTACTATTCATGTACCTATAGCCAATCGAACTCGATATTGACATAATAGGGATTTAACACGCGAAATCCATTTCGCTTGACTGTGTTCAAATGTAAGAAATACAAAGACAAAGCAAACGTAAGGTAAAGATCAACTGATTTTTTATTTTTAAAATTGTTATAACCTGACCTGACCTGTTACCGGGTTTAATCAATTGACTGCAACAATAAATTTAAAAAAACAAAAATAAAAAACCTTTAACTAATTTTATATTACCAAATTGTAAAAACAGATATTTATAACATTAAAATTACTATCTATATAAACAAACAGGTAAAGATCAACTGATTTCTTATTTTTAAAATTTTTTGATCAAGCTGTTGTGGGTTTGGATACCATCCCTCGCTCATGGTTGTTTTGTAATGTCGTTAAATTTAATTATTAATTGTGTTATTTGATGTAATAAAGACGCTAATTACTTAAGTTGTCGAGCGTCTATAACCTACAATAAATAAAATGTCTTATGTTCCGTTTTTTTAAAGTAAAAATGTAAAACTTTTAAATTCCAAAATATTATCCATAAATCGTGATTGCATAGACTATATTATAAGTACCACCACCATATTATACACATTTTGTAGCTTAACGCAGCATTGATGTCTCTTATTGCACAATTTTATGAACTATAATTTGTGATTTATTTTAACGTTGAGAGGTTTTATTAATAATATTGCGATCATTAATAATTGAAATACAAAATGTTTTCTGTTTTTTAATAAACCATTCATTCATATATTTTACCCGTTCGTTAAAATCTCTGCCTATATAACGATTTAATTACTAGTTTTACACTCTCCGAAATGCCTATACCTATCTATATAAAATTAAATTAACGCATTTTTAAAGATAGATTGATTGTAGATTATAGACGCTCGACAGCTAAGAAAGCATTTTTAAAGTGCATTATAAAATATGCACTATACGGACTGTTCCTTTCCAAAGTAACTGTCTTCTTTTTCTTTTTAAATGGAACTGCACTGTATATTATTTTCTACTTTTTATCGTTTTCATAAAATTATCCTAAACTGAAAAGTAAGATAGAAATGAAACTTTTTCAGTCGTAAAAAATTAAAATTGTATGAAAAATGTCACTGAATTTTTAATTAGGACGAGCGAGGTGAGTCCTACTACTTACTATGTTACAGTCAGTGGCGGCCGGTAGTCAAAAAGTGTGGTAGTGCGCAAAATACCTAATCCAAAAATATTATCTCTTTGTTGCGCTCATTAATTATCTACATCTCTTTTTTACTCTAATTATTTTTTTTTGTTCAGATTAGTCTTTCGGACAATCTGTATACCTATAATATTATGTAAATTTTTAAATGAGTTTAAGATGAACTATTTTTTACCATTTCAGATGCGTCGAATCATTAACGCCTTTTTGAGTTCAGTTAGCTTCACACGGAAAACAGAAAAAAAACTAATAAGTGTATCACATCCACACAACCATGATGCACCATACAATTCTTTTTTAAAAGAACGCGTGAATTATTTATTATTTTTATAAAATTAATTGTTGAAATTTCAAGTTTATTGTTGAAGAAAATCAAATATGAATTAAATCATAATCATTATATTATTACAGCTTGATTATTTTAATGCCGATAACCATAATTCACCACGAAACATTTTTTTACAAATTACAAAACAGAATTTAATTTAAAAAACCGGGAATTTTCATTGAAAAATGAAATATTATACTGAACTGTTTACTGTCTACGGATATAACTGAGAGGCAAGTGTGAAATGGATAATAATATAAAAACTGTAACGAACTTAGCCGAAGTTGTTTCGGTGTCTTTCGGCTGTATTGGATCGGCGCGCGAAGTTCGTCTATATTAAACTACGTAAATATACCTGTCTCACGGTTTTACTATCCTTGTCTAATTTTACATTGGGACAATGCTAGCTGTTTCGTGCGCTAATAAAAACGCTCTGCCTGGGATCAGCAGATTTGTTGAATGAAACATGATTAACTGATTATAATATTTGATTCTGAGTAGGCGTATGATGTGTCATCGTTTATAATCAATAAGTAAATGCATAAATTTATTTTTTAAAAATTTGCGTTGCGTTGCATTTCAACTGGCAGTGCGGTGCACAAGCGCACTCACAAAGACGGGCCGCCACTGGTTACAGTTGATACGTTCTTGTGGTCCCTTTTACAAAAAAACTACTATATATTTTGACTTGATTTTTCACATCGTATGACGACGTCTATAATAGGTGTGTTATCACTGTAGATTTTTTTTTAAATTGGTGTTTTTTTTATTCCAAAGATAATATGTCAAATTAGTGTGTAATGAGTCGTCCTTCTAATACTACGTATAGGTACATGGTTTGAGCGATTTTATAGTGGTTAGGTATTTCATAATAGATGCAATTGAAATTTTGATAAAAATAGGTATTTAATACTTACTTGTAGTAAAAGAGCTTCGCGACTTACTACAAAGCCACGCTTTTGCTAGTATAGTAATTATTTGTTTATTTACCAACAGATCACATTAAAGTCCAATTACAGGTAAAAAATATAATGCGTGCAGACAAAATTAAAAATAAAATAGAAGTGAAGAAAAAAAATAATGATAAAGAAATACTTAAGCCTAAATATCTTTAAAAGCCATAATTGATAATTAGATTTAATTTGTAAATATGTATAAAAAGTCAATATTGTATTTGCTAGAGTAAGTATTACATAATACATTACACATGCGTTGAACTGGAGAATTGTACATATTGTCTGAGCCGTATAGGCAAATCAAAGATGTTATTTGAAAAAACCTCAAATGCCCAAGAAACTGGGTGTCATATTTGATTATTTATAAGTTTAAAAATAAATAATAACTGCGGACGGATGCAAGAAAATGCCGCGTCGCAATCACCTCAACTCGAGTCTACCTCTTTTTGAAAATATGGTGCACAAATTATGCTGTAAAGTGTAACGCCGCTTTATCCGCGTTGCTTACCTGAGAACCAGTACTTTAGTTTTAAAACGGGGACTACTTGTAATACTTCTGGACAGAAAGAACTATTTACGCAACTTTTTAAACTAAAGTAACAAAAGTTATATCGTAACTTAAAAAATATTTAACAATGGGTAGATACGATCATTTGATCCCACCTGGTTTGTAATGTTTTCACATAAACAACAACTATAGACGTATTCGTTTATATTTTTATTAAATTTATATATGCGGTGGGTTGATGGGCGTTGTTCAAATATTGTGCCTTCTGTCTTTAATAATAAAGAGCCTTTTCATATAAACATTCAATTTACAGGTGCTTATTACAAAATAATACAAATATAAAACCCGATCTCACTGACTGAACTATACACAAAAGCTATAATGTTATCAATTTATGAACCAATACAAGCGCAGTAAAAATAGTTTCTATTTTTGACTATACGAGTGGATCAGAAATTAAAGAATGTTTACAAATAAAAATCTTGGCATAATATACAGGACTCGAACAATTATGACTAGCCCGTCTCAGCTACGCCCGGGTGGTATGAAATTATGATTTAATAGCTGTCACCCATTGCTCCGCTCACGTATATTTAGTATATTGTTAATTTGTTATCCCCTCGCGAGAATCTCTCCCCCTGCGTAGCTTTCTAAAAGAATTTTTAGAATCGATTTGGTAGTTCCAGAGATAAGAATTTATGATTTATTAGCCCACCCGCAAGAATTTCTCCCCCTGCCCCCTGCGAGAATTTCTCCCCCCGCGTAACTTTCTATTAGTGAAAGAATTTTTAGAATCGGTTTAGTAGTTCCAGAGATAAGAATTTATGATTTATTAGCCCCCCGCAAGAATTTCTCACCCTGCTCCCCGCACGAATCTCTCTCCCTGCGTAGCTTTCTATTAGTGAAAGAATTTTTAGAATAGGTTCAGTGTAATTCCATAGATAAGAATTTATTGATTTATTAACCCCCCCCCTAGAATCAAAATAAAATATTGCCCATATCACTCAGGGATAGTGTAGCGTTCTATTAGTGAAAGAACTTTTAGAATAGGTTAAGTAGTTCAATAGTTCCAGAGATTACTTTTTCACGCGGGCGAAGCCGGGTTTTTTTGAGACAAAAAGTAGCCTATGTCCTTCCTCAGGATGCAATCTATCTCCTTGCCAAATTTTATCGAAATCTGTTCAGCGGTTTAAGCGTGAAAAGGTAGCAGACAGAGTTACTTTCGCATTTATAATATTAGTAAGGATGTTCCCGATTTGAAACACATGTACCAGGTACCATCATGTTTATTGAAATTCTGATACATAAACTTGGTAGGTACAAGTTTCAGCCGGCATACTATTACTTAAAAAACATTTTTTTTACCACTTTCGCAGCCTCTCACACCACACCCACCGCAGGTGCGCCAGCTGACGCTTGGTTTACTTATTAGTCATACCAGATTTATCGAAAAAGATAACAATCGATCGGCGTAAAAACACTACCTAAAATGCAACCCAAACTCCCGGGCTATGGCGAAATGGGGAGAGGAGTATTATAGGCGTTTATCTAGGCTAGTCTAGACAAATTCCGTGGTAGTTTTTTACTTTTTTACTCGAAATCGCCCATGAACGGATCTTAACCAGTCCCACATGACTTTAGCAGTTATAAATTCACAAACAAATCACAAACATTTTATTTTCGAATCATCTCTATATGTATACAACACTCGGTATACAGACTGCATGCAATGAATTATCTACCAGGTATGTTATGCGTAGGTGGACATTATATTGGTTATTAATTTGAAATCAACTTCAGGTAATTGATTTTGATAGGTTTCGTTTTTCTTATTAATGCTCAAAGATTATACTGCTGAAAGTACAGTCCCCCTTTTTTATTTCAACCAAATTTCGATTTCTTACATTTTGATTTTTCTATTTTAAACCGCTACATTATTATTCGATATTCTTTTATTGTTATTTTTTACAGTAGGCAGGGCCCTCGTAAGGCCTCACGCCGCCCGCGTGCGGATTCATAATTGACGCCCCTTATTGGGGGTAAACTCACTAGACGATATGTCAAATTGAAAAACGTTAAAAATCCCAAATAACTACAACTTACTGTAAGTACAATTAATAGAAACTTTATTCCTTATAAATTTAAATAAATTGTAATCGACAGGAAAATTCAAGATATAAACATACGCGGGAGTCTCTCGATAGGGGCGCCCTGTCTACGCGCTGATGCGAATTAACGATCGAATCGAAAACTGCGTGCGAAATATTTCGAATTCGAATTTTATTAAAAAAGAAATAACTACTCGTAAGAGTTTTCACGTAGGCTTGAGTATACAAATAAAATTGATATAATATCAGTTTTATATTTTTTCTATACAGTACAGAAAACATAATTCAACTAGGCCATTTGCCGCCCCTTGGATGTGCCGCCCGCGTGCATCGCACACATCGCACTCAGGGGCGCGAGGGCCCTGACAGTAGGTATACCTACTGTGTTTAAAGCCTTGTTATTGTGCAGACTATTTGAAATCTGAAAAAGATGGTACATTTAACTGTAACTTTGATTATGATGGAAAAATCAATAGTAACAAAAGTTACAGACATTGTCATCCAGGTTGTAAATAAGGTTGTAATTATTGTTGATGATATTTTATTATC
This sequence comes from Mongoloraphidia duomilia, assembly GCA_039654895.1. NCBI lineage: Eukaryota > Metazoa > Arthropoda > Insecta > Raphidioptera > Raphidiidae > Mongoloraphidia > Mongoloraphidia duomilia. The sequence continues at coordinate 16,129,088 of CM077516.1, read as the reverse complement.
AAAACACCATAAATGTCAGTTGTCAATATTCCATACAATGATACCAAACTGCGAATGCAAAAAACTTAATCAGTCTAATTAAATATATATTGATAGATGAACGTAAGTGTTACATATTAAATGTGTTTTAACATCAGTCCAGTAGTTCCTGGGATTACCCGCCACAATAATAATAATAATACTCAAGGATTTCCTGTCCAACTTGTGCTAGGACAGAATCTGAAGCTACAGTATATGCGGGCGTATTAATAATTATTCAAACATATTATATACTTTTCCTATTTATAATCTTAGTACAGATAATTAGATTGTACAATGTACATTGAAACAAGGCACTATTTTTATATTTTAATGCCAATATGGAAACCACCTATACATGAATGGTTCATTGGTCAGCACAAATGCCTAATTCAATTAATATCTGCCTCCGTCGGTCAGTCAGACCTCAGACTTCTATATCCACTTCATACCTGTAGATATCGGGCTATACCGTATTGTAAGTATAATGTATCCATTTTAAAAAGAATCACAATGAGATTTAAATAACGGACTGTGTTGTTTTTAACCCCCTATGCAAAAAAAAATGGGTGTAAAAAGTTTGAAGCTTATTTTCTATCTGTGGCATTGTAACTCCAAAACGGGAACCGATTTCAGTCATAGGTATATATTTAATATACATTAAGGTATAGGTATATGGGCAAGACCCGATCTTCAATGGAGGACAGTGTGGTCCAGTAGTTAGCATCGCGACCTCTGGATCAGACTGTCGTAGGTTCGAATCCCGCCTCCGCTCATGGATGTTTTGTAATGTAATTTAGTTTTAAGTTAATATTTTGTTATTTAATGTAATCAAGACGCTAATGACCTAAAAACTGTCGGCGCGTCTATAATTTACAATAGATAAATAAATATTTTCAATGTATACTGATCGGACGAGGCCAGAATGAGATAGATAATGCCAATTATTTGACAGTTGAGGTACTTCAAGGTCATTGTACGTGTTTCTATAATTGGCATGAGGAAACTACCGCATATATTATGTAGTTCCAAAAAGCTGATTATCTTTCATCAATCAACTCATAAAAAATGACATTTCTTGTAAACAGAAAAATTTCGTTATCATGGTAATATCCACTTTCAAATTTTAACTTAAAGTAAATAAAACGCGGGAAAAGGTTGTTCGACGTGCCTAATTTAAAGTGACAGTTTCATCCAAAATATTCTATTGGTCGAAAACAACGTACTCGGGCATGTACATAACCTAATCAGTACATACGTCAAGAGAAAGAAGGTTTTTTCACCACCATTGTAGGTATTTTAAATATATAATTTCACTGCGGGTTTATTTTGTTTGAAAGCTGGTATTTGCGAGATAGTTCTTAACCATGTTTGAATGAAATCGGACCAGCAGTTTTTAAGATCCTAAACTCTCATCACAGTTTAAATAGAAATCTCGGTCACTATTACAGTAGAGCTTTAAACTTCGAGTTTGAGCTCAAATATTCCGTTTTTGATTAGTTTAAATATATGAAATAAAAATTAATTTAAAATCGATGCAAAAAAACAAACCATTGAAAAGTAAGAAATAATTAATTTCTTCTATATCTGGCCCGTTCCACTCATTATTATTTATTTCTAAGTCGGGGACCGCTGAGACATTTGTATTTTGGTCATTTTGCAGTAATCCCCAACGCATTTATTAACTAAAATTATAATTTCAGGCGCCCCACATTTCTAAACTAATGACTTTCATAAATATACCGTATATAGCGAACTTTTTTGTAGGAAATTTTATACTCTACAAAATTATTGATGTGCAATTTTGTCCTATCTATAGCCTGATTCTCACATGCCTTTGAGGGAGGTTCCGCCGCATTAATTCTGGGTAATTTTCGTTTAGAGTATATCCTGACCTGATATATTTTCGATAATTTTGCGAACGAACGAATGCCGGTTCTGTTAAAAAATGCGTTTGCCCTGCAGGCCTAGAGATCAAAAAGTTTATCATTTTAATTGTCGATCTGTTCTATGAGTTCCATTTATTTGCTAAATGCAGCCTGTTAACCTAATAATAAATTATAATTTAAAAAGCTAAAAAACACGCTTTAATGAACTAAAAAGTAAAAAATAATTAATTTTATTGTAAAAAAGCGTGGGGTAGTATGAAAATATGATACAAAGCACCCCACGCTTTTTTACAATAAAATTAATTATTTTTTACTTTTTAGTTCATTAAAGCGTGTTTTTTAGTTTTTTTAAATTATAATTTATTTTTGCTTTTTAGTCCTGGAGATCCTGGTGAGGATAATGGGACAAACTTATGGAATTATTGTATTGTAATCGGTTCTTGATAAGTGTGCAAAGTTTCAGTTCAATCTGAAGTTTTTTGCTTTTTTTTTTTTAGTCCTGGAGATCCTGGTCAGGATAATGGGACAAACTTATGGAATTATTGTATTGTCGTCGGTCCTTGATAAGTGTGCAAAGTTTAAACTAAATCTGACCGTTCAAAGTTGGTCAAAATCAAGTTCAAAGAAGTCGGTTACAAACTGACAAACAAGCAAGCACGCGCGCAAGCCCGCAAGCAAGCATACAGGTGAAGCTAATATAAGCGTGTTAAAAATACAACTGTTGTTCTTTCTATAGAAAGCTGGTGGGCTGCAGGAGAAAGTAAAATGGTCCAGTTTAAACTAACAAAATGGAATGACATTTATAAGATGAGTGCTATATTGCTATTTATGAATTCAAAGCGAAGAATTCAAACTTTTTTTCCCGTATTATCCAGCATTTTCGCTTTTCGGACTGGTTAGTCCTATTATATTTTATTTTTATAAACTTTACTAAGTATATTAGTACTGATGAGACTTATTGCGACAGTTGTGATAACGAACGTACTCTAATATTATAGTTACTCTGAGGCACACCGGTGACCCCATTGGGGGGCAATCTGTCTCACAGCGGGAGACACACTGTTAAGAGCGCAGTTCATGTCTCTCTAATGTGGGAACTATCTAACAACATGCACCTTTAATCCACCACACATTCACATGTTCAACCACACACTGCACATCACAGGTAGAGCACCGTCTTATGTAACAAAATGTTACTTGATAGGCTCATCATTTACATATATTATATCAGCTCGATGCGCATTTGTCATGCTTACCGTTTTTATTCAACGGCCTACATTTTTTTGTGTTTCAAAACGGCCGCTTTCAATTTTAGCAGAGCTCGCTCGCCACTGTACAATTTAGTGAATTACCACTGATATGTATTAGGTGGAGCGTTGAACGTAAAAATACTATGCTCATTTCTGACACAATTACATTTTTAACTTCCCATTGGAAGTTATTGTAATGGGTCCGAAAATCGAAATCACAAAGGAAAAAAAACTTTTATGTTTCAAGGTCACTACACTATTTTTACACTACTTTTAGAAAGATGTCAGTGTGTGTGTATGTGTGTGTACGTACGTACGTACGTATGTATGTGTCCATTTCTTTCTAAGACGAAATCTCGAGAATGAAAAATGATATCGACTACGTTAGGGTGCCAATCGACGCGTATTAACGTAAATATGATCTGAAAGAAATTTTTTCAAAATCGGTTCAGCCGTTCTTTTTTCTTAACCAAATAACCTCCAAAAAAGTAGATTTTACACAATATCTCGCGAATAAAAAATTATATTGACTTCGTAAGGGTGTCAATCGAGGCGTGTTAACGTCATTTTAATCCGACATAAATTTTATAAAAATCGGTTCAGCCGTTTTTTTTTTTTTTTTTTTTTAATTATTGTTAAAAATAAATAATAATTATGTTTTAATGATTAAAATGATTACTTTTCTGTGTAATATCTAATTTAATTATTATTATTAAATATTTATCAAACAGGGAAGTTCGTCGTGTGGACCTCAAGGGTCGCACTTTAGTCCTAACAAACGACCCACCTCACGGCTTGTTAGCAAAGGTATTGTAACAAAACTGTTTTCTGCGTGGGCGGAATAAATATTTATTTAATATAATTAACAATTCAATAACAATAAACACAACAACTATATGTCAATTCTAACAATCAACACAATAGTAATTCTTAAACAAAATGAAACACTTCAATAACACTGAACAAATAACTAGATTTATATACTGTATTTATTTTTACAGTTCAACACGACACTGACTCACGACTGACTGCCTAATTCCCGTCGGCTCCCTGCTTATATAGAGCTACGTGGCTTAAACACAGCGCGTTCTAGCACTTTCCAGAACGTCTAGCAGGTACTCGTATCTTCGATACCATTCCATGCCTCACCACTGTGACCTCCCCTTCTCGACGCTTCTATTGCAGGCAGTGGCGTAACAACTTGGGGTTTGCTACAGTATGATAGATATTTGCAAAGGCATTATTTATCGTGCGATAGTTCAGAATTTCTGACCTCTAAATCATACTTCTATTGTTAAGAACATCTAGCGTAGAAATATTATATTAGGTACCTATATTCAGGGCCGCTCCGTGTCGGGTGTCAAGGGGGGGAGGGGGCACACGGGCACCAAGAAGAAAGGGCGCCAAATAGGCGCCGAGAAAAAATTACAAATAGTTTAATGTGAAACATAACTTAAAATTTCATAAACCTAATTTTTATAATAATGTATTATGTGGAAGAAACAAACAAAATTAATATATTCTATATAGATATTTAAAAAAATCTGATTATTAGTTAGGTTAAGTTAGGCAGTATTACGAAATGGTGGCAGTTTCATAATATCACATATTATATAATATATTTATTTTTACTTAATTTACTATAGAAAAGAAATTATCTGCACGGGTGGGGGGCAATTGCAGTCTTTTACACGAGCGCTGACTACCCTAGAAACGGCCATGCCTACATAGTACATAATTTACACAAAAATTAAAATCTCAATATTATTCAGTAAAAACTGGTAAAAACAATATTTTACTTGAAGAAACTTAAAACTCTTAAGTTATAGACACAATATTATAACAGTGGCGGACTAAAGGGGGCGGGGGCGGAGATGGCGGCTTGCCCCGGGCCTCTGATCATGGGGGGCCTCCAAATCTCGAGAAGTCCTACTTAATCAAATCCCAAACAAGGCCAAAATATGTTTAGTAAGTAAGAGGCAGTTTGGAGTTGGAGGCCCTGTACGTATACAAAATATAAACGTAGGTAGGTCGTTTATTATACATTTTTGATTTTTTTGTCAACCATTACATCTATATTATTCATTTTTTACGAAATTTACACTACAAATACTCGACAAATACTTACATCAATTTCTAAGCGGACCGGGGGCCTCATTTAGTTCTGCCGCCCCGGGCCTCCGACGGACTTAGTCCGCCACTGCAATATAATATTAATTTATCGTAAAATGGTTGTCATCGTTGGTAAAATCTTATTTTTACAAGGATTTAGTTTCACAATTTAATTTAAAAAAAAATAGTATTTCACGTGTACACAATAGGGTTAAAAGTTTAAACGCGCATGATATAAACCGCGTCCTCTATGGAAGAATTTATCTGTTAGAAGTAGAATGCGTTATTTATTTGGTTTGTAACTTTGATGTAGTTAACTCGTAACAGCAACTAACTGTGAGGTGTTGTAAACTTCGTTATGCTTTTCGCCTGTAGATGACTGACTGGATCATTTCTATGCATTGTTGTCTACATTTGTATTTAAAAATTCAAATGTATAATACAAATACAAAAACGATATTTCAAAAAGTTTAGTATATTTACATACAGGGTGCTGAATCGTTTTGCGGGTAATAGGGATTTAACTCGTAAAATCAAACTTTTGCGATTTCCCATGCTTCCCTAATTATTTTAGGAAAAATATCTTCGAATAAAAGTTTTAGAACATAAAATTCTGCATCTAAATCATTAAACAAAATTAATTTTGCATGCTTTGTGACGGCAGAAATTTGATATGAAAATGTCAAAATTACCTCAAAAACAGATAGCGATAGCCATGGAACTTGAACAAAATGATGACGTTTTAGCTGTCAGAATAATTTCTAATCATTTTGTTCAAGTTCCGTGGCTATCGCTATCTGTTTTTGAGGTAATTTTGACATTTTCATATCAAATTTCTGCCGTCACAAAGCATGCAAAATTAATTTTGTTTAATGATTTAGATGCAGAATTTTATGTTTTAAAACTTTTATTCGAAGATATTTTTCCTAAAATAATTTGGGAAGCAGGAAATCGCAAAAGTTTGATTTTACGGGTTAAATCCTTATTACCCGCAAAACGATTCAGCACCCTGTATATCCAATATCCATAGTAAATAATGTATTTTCTGTTTTAGTTTTTCCCCATTATACATAGATATAGGTACCTATGTACAATGGTACATAGATGATTTTGTAATCTCGTAAAGATTCTATTTTGAGTTTTCGATGTTTATCCGTTTCAATTTCCCTGACACCAAAAAAGTTATTTTAAAAAAATGTCCGTCTTTATCTGGTCGCATCTAGAGCGCAAACAACTGAATCGATTTGGTTCAAATTTTGCATGTAACTGGAGACGTCCTTAATACCAAAATGAGGTGAAATGACTAATTCGACGACTCAACAGAATACAGGCGTAAAGTCCTTTATCGATTTTTTTTATTTTATTATTTGATAATAGTGGTTGAATTACATATGCAGATTTCATAGTTCCGTCAAAATGATAATTAAAAGAAAAATTTACGATGTTTTTAACAATATGGTTGATGGTGCGGAACCCTCGGCTCGCGAGTCTAACTAATATTGTTGGAAATCCATTGACAAGGATGTACACTGAACATATTATATGCACAGCGCCTGCCAATATCCCGCAACACTCAACAGGGTTTCTCCAACTCTGCAATTTAATTAATTCGAACTATAAATAGACTACATTTGAAATAAGAATCCAGATGATAACAGATGAATGCAGAACAGTATTTTTTTAAATGACTACATTCTATCAGTGATGTAAATATAAATATGACGCACTATATTTTAATATGTACAAATTACTTGGCATTGTCACTGGCAGTTCTTCAAACTTTTAGACTCCCATTGTACAAAGTAGTGCACCGATTATCAGAGATATGTGGATGACATGTTTTCTTTATTTATTTTAATTTAGAGTTTAGACAATAATATGAAATTTTATTATTTATTGTCTGTAACTTTATTCGCGTAGGTACACGTTGATTTTTAAACGGTTTTATTTAGCTTGACCCCATATACAGTATGTAAAGGTAAGCTGCACACAGGGAAATTAGCATTGGGAAAAAATGAATGGATCAGAGTGACCCATGACTCATAATGTACCTACGTATTTATATAGGGTTGCTATGGTTATTCTAGTGTTTTTATTTTAGTTTCAATTTTTTTATTTTATTTGACATTTAAACAACTATTAAAATAAAAATAATTGAAACTGAAATAAAAACACTAAAAAAACCATAGCAACTCTATATAAATACGTACATTATGAGCCCTGGCTCACTCTGATCCTTTCATTTTTTCACAATGCTAATTTCCCTATGTGCAGCTTACCTGTTTACATACTGTATAATAACGTACATTATGAGTCATGGCTCACTCTGATTCATTCATTTTTTCCCAATGCTAATTTCCCTATGTGCAGCTTACCTGTTTACATACTGTATGTGTTTGTTTGTTTCAAATCTTGCGACCGATTTTTCACCCAGTTCCCGTTATCCGATTGAGTTGAAATTTTGCCACATGTGTAGCTCCGGTAACAATACAATATTATGGTAACACTAGCTGACCGGCCCGGCTTTCGTCCGGGTGTAAATCGTACTTTTGAATTTTTACCCACTTCTCGTGATCCAATTGAGTTGAAATTTTGCACACTGTATGTGTAGCTCCGGTGACATGTGACAATACAATATTATGGTAATTAGCTGACCGAGGGCAGTATAGCCTAGTGGTTAGCGTGCTTAGTGCCGCAACCTCTGGACTGGACTGCCGTGGGTTCGAATCACACCTGCGCTCATGGATGTTTTGTGATGTTATTTAGTTTTAACATAGTAAACTGTTGTTATTTAGTGTAGTTGAAAGACGCTAATGACAGATGTCGACGCGTCTATAATCTACAATAAATAAATAAACTAGCTGACCAACCCGGCTCCCATCTGGGTGCAAATCGCATTTTTGAATTTTTACAGACAAAAGGTCTTGCTCCGGTAACGTTTCAGTGGATCGGCTAAATGTAGTAAAATCAGACTAAGCAAATAAAGCACACTAAAAAATTAAAAATAAAAAAAAGTTAAAAAAACTTTTTATGTCAAACGGTTTTATCGTACACGCGTTGATGTACTAAAAGCTAGAAAATAATTATGGGTCACCAATCTGGGACTTTCATCAGACTAAAATAAAATCGTGGGGCGCGTTTAGTAGAAAACTTTCTTTTGTTGAAGCTTGGACTTTCGACTGTCTTCTTTGATCTTAATATTGTGGTCAAATCGTTTGTTATACTATATGCGTCCCACGATTTTATTTTAGTCATGACCCGCATAATTATATTTTCTAGTTTTTAAATTTAGTACATCATCGCGTGTACAATAAAACCGTTTAACTTAAAAAGTGTTTTTTACCTTTTTTTTTCTAGATTCGTTCGTGTTAATATCGTTTTTTAGTGGAATCCTGTTCTAAGTTTCGGTACTATACTACCTTCTCAAAAATACCGGGCTGTGCCCTAATTATGTGGCACGCTTGTTCTATGCGCTGCTGTAATTAGGAAGTTTCCCTTTTTTATTTTTTTAATCTAAATCATAGTTCTAAAAATTACAAAATTAATGGCGAAAGAATTTTTGAAATATCTTTAAAAACAACAAAGTTATGCTACTTCAAAGTTTGAATTGACAATTCTCCAAGAAATTCAGTTTTCAGTCCGGGTGACGTCACGCGGCACGATATTTTTAAAAGTTATTTTCATTTTGTATGTGTGGTAATTTAACATGGTAACTTCCGATAAATCTCTTTCTTTAAACACGTAAATTGTTATGGAAACACTAAAAACAAACCAGTTGATGACGGAAAATATTGACATATCTAAATTTTTGACAGTTAATTTTAATTTAATATAAATAGAAAAGCCTGTATTACAACAAAATAGTTACTAAGTAACCTCGGTTAGAATTACTCACAAAGCTAAAAAACAGCAAACTTGTACCGCGTGACGTCATATTCAAAAATCAGTTTCGTTTGCGACCCCACGTACAAGAAATTGAATATCTCCGTTGAAATTAAAGATATCAAAATAATTCTTTCAACATTTTTAAAGTTATCTTTATTACAATGATGTGACAGTATCATAATTAGTATTTTCGTTCAATGGAAACTTCCTAATTGTTCAATGCAATTGAAGGTGACAAAATAATAGCCTACTATTTTGTTAACTCTAAGCTGCGAGATCAGAGCAATTGAAAAATAATAAGTTATTACACACATAAGTGGAAATATTTCACTAACGTTTGCGGACCTATGTTTATTAAAATTTTTTGACTTATTTTGGGTCATACTATATCGCCGCCTGATTGTAAGAACTAGGTAACTCAATTTTCCTTGTTTTAGAGAAATTGATAAAACAATAATTACAGTTTAAAGATATGGTCGGAAGACCGTTAGTTTAAAAATAATGTCATATGCCCCTAAAATATTTTACCCTTTTTTTTCAACAACCTGTATATAAACTGCCAGGAGGTCGGAGGAAGACTGTGAAAGTGTCGATATACTCTATATACCTATAAAGTATAAGGCTTACTCGTTGGCGCTACAATGAAATTTTTCTATAGCAACTGAAAAATGCGTGCCATGATTTTAATAAAAGTTGTCAGCTAAAAAACTGTACTGAAAACACTCTGTACTTGGGTCCAAGTTCAATTATTGACAGAATGGAAGTCGACTCTGTTGGCGAATTGTCAGTAATAATGTGTATGATACGTTTAGGTATTGTAACACTATTATGGGGAACATAAAATACTCAAGCATTCAAATACACACTGGAGTTTTGACGCAATCAAAATAATGATGGAGTTCCTTATAAAACACATAACACATGACAACAGGGTGTAACAGATAGTTAATAACACACTTCAAAATTATATTCAAAGGCTCTAATTTTTTGTGTCAAAAACGTCCTAGGTTAGGAATAAAAAAATATTTTTTGAGGTACTAGGAACCCATATGCAGCTAGTCATCGAATCTGAATGTTTACACATCTCTCGAGAAAATTGCAAGGAAATCATTGTTTTTTAACTTCCCATTGGAAGTTATTGTAATGGGTCCAAAAATCGAAATCAAAATGTATAACAAATTCACTGCACTATTTTTAGAAAGATGTTTGTGTGTGTGTGTGTGCGCGCGTATGTGTCCATTTCTTTCTAAGACGAAATCTCGAGAATGAAAAATGATATCGACTACGTTAGGGTGCCAATCGACGCGTATTAACGTAAATATGATCTGAAAGAAATTTTTTCAAAATCGGTTCAGCCGTTCTTTTTTCTTAACCAAGTAGACTCCAAAAAAGTAGATTTTACACAATATCTCGCGAATAAAAAGTTATATCGACTTCGTACGGGTGTCAATCGAGGCGTGTTAACGTCATTTTGATCCGACATAAATTTTATAAAAATCGGTTCAGCCGTTTTTTTTAAATTATTGTTAAAAATAAATAATAATTATGTTTTAATGATTAAAATGATTACTTTTCTGTGTAATATCTAATTTAATTATTATTATTAAATATTTATCAAACTGGGAAGTTCGTCGTGTGGACCTCAAGGGTCGCACTTTAGTCCTAATAAACGACCCACCTCACTTGTTAATCTTCAGAAATTACATGGCAGAAGCTCGAGCTTATCCCATATAATTTTTGCGTTAAAAAAAATGGTTATGCTATGGTAGATTTTGTTAAAGCATAAGAAAATGACGATTTAAACATCCGTTTCATTCAGCGATCAAGTTTTTAATTTTTATTGCAATTAAATGACACACACATAGGGTTACCACACATAAGCGGATGAATGCCTGTCTAGGGTGCCTGGAATGCCTGATTTTTCAGAAAAATGCCTGTCTAAAGTTCAACGTGCGACGAAGTCACGAAAGGGCGCGAAATTTTAAAATTCCTGTCTCTGACCAGCGCCGGGCGCATGCGTGTCTAGACCTTAAAATGCCTGTCAAATGCGGCAAACCCTAGTCACACATGGAGATACCTTAACGAAATTCATTTCTCAACGTATATTATAAGTCTAAAACAGTGGTCAGTGATACCTATTATAGACACTAATGAGCTCAGCTGTCGAGCGTTTATTATCTACAATCTCACTCTGAAACGGTGGGGAGCCTTTCGAATTTTAGATTCAAAGTTTGACTTGACATTTGCGATATTCGTGTAGTGGAAGGGACACCTAGCTAAACATGTGTTAAACGGTTTCTTTTCATTACAGACTTACTGAAGGGTTAATAAACCGTTTGAAATGCAAGTTTAAAATTTATGTAGAGAGATCAAAAACATGTTACGCAATGTGGGGCAAAATAGGTTAAAAAATCAAAATGAAGATTTAAAAAAAATCGGTCATGTATCAACTCCGTTTTACAGAGGGTTCCGTACTTCCAGCTGTTTCTGCTTATCTCAGAAACGACTGGGCCGATTTTTAGGAAACTTATTTGTCGTTAGTTGTTTGAACTAAAAAAATTATATTTTTTTCTTGCTTTATTCATAGACACTCCACATGTCTATTATCTTGAAAAAATAATTTTTACTCCCTTTTCAATGTACAGGAGACCCCTAAATATAATTATTTCATAAAAAATAGCATTAATTGTCCTAGTTAGGGCTATCAAATTACATAATATTGTAGCCCTTTAACAGTTTAGGCCGTTTAGGGGATGGTAAGGCTGTGACAAACGAACAGACAGACAGAATTGTAAGAACATAATAGGGTTCCTTTATTTGGGTACTGTTATGTCCACAGTGATAATTTAATAAGCACAGGACATATAATTGAAATAAATTTTATTCGATCGGTTTTACAAAATTGAATGAAATTAAAAATACATTTCTTAGTGTAGATGATTCAAAATTATCTAACACCCCTATTACCTAATTATCTCTATAATAAGTAAGTATTAAAGGCGGATATACATAATAGGTAAGAAACTCTAAAAATGAGCAAGAATTAAGCTAGTTCCCATTGTGACCACAGATCACTGAGAAAGAAGGATATAGAGACGCCACAGGCATTTAAACGTGAAACCGGTCGCCATATTTAGTCAGTCTATTCATTTTATATGTAAAAAAAAGAAGAGAAAAATATTCCCTAATCCATCTCCCGTTTGGCCGCCATGTTTGTTATGACCTGTAACGTCAGACGTGGCTTCTGCAAAAGATATACTTTTAAAATGTGAAATTGTCCATCCTTGATTCTAATATAGCTGTGCGCAATAGACGCTTACAATATGTGTGGTACCTTGTACCACCTTAGGTACCATCTGCCTTGCCTTCTGCAATCCACGCATCACTTATATAGTGTCAACTGTCAGACATTCGTCAGGTTTCTTTGGGAATACAAAGGATTTCACTTATCGGTCAGAACGTCGACCCTTGTAGACGAAGGCACTATACTAAACAGGAAGTTCTCTATCTACGTTACCCTCATGTAAAAGTTAGTGTCTACGAGTAGGTATGTGAATAGTTGAATAAAATGAAAATGGTGAGTTTTAAGAAAAACTCTTTGATTGAAAATTTAAATAATTTAATTAGGGGTAATTCGTTTGAATTCTTGAAAAAAGGATACATTTTTTGTTTACAACTAAATTAATAGATATAATTTATTTTATTTTTAAATTAATATAATAATAAATTAACATAGTAGTATGACAAAGTAAATATAAATAATAACGATTTTCTTCGTAATTTATTAATTCTTAAGATATAGGTAGCAGTTACTTTAAAAGGGGCCTGCACTTCAATTTGCCGCTTAAAATCTTTAGAGGCGCTGTCGTCGTTATAAATGTAATATTTTAATTATAATTTTAACATTTAAATATTTTGAGTAGTTTGACTACTAGCATATAGAGGACTGAACGAACAATAAGCCAATGCACGTCTGACGTCACTGCACGATTACATTTTACCGCATCGACTTTACAGTATCGATGCTTGAAACACAATCAATCACAAAACATTTGAAAAACACGAACTGAACACGAAATTCAAAACTGACATTTATACCGATATAAATAAAACAAAAGTACTTAGCGCCCTCTATTAGACAATAGCTACACATTTTTAGGGATTTATAGCAGCCACAATGTTACAGAATCTGTCATGAGTGACTTATTATTCAACATTATGCTGTTATTATTAACAATTTCGTCTTGAACATCAGCATATATCCATTTGTTGTCTTCCAATTTAGGTACCTATTAAATGCCTCAAAATGCCTTTTCATTGAAAAAAATATTTTAAAATCAATATCAATTCCTATTTTTATTAATTTCAATACATGAACCCAAAAATGTTTAATACCAAGAATGTCATCTATAGAATCTTACTGATTACACATATTGACTACTTTCAATATAAAAGCTGCTGTGTTGTGAGAAAGATTAGGTTAAATTTCATAATATGGTGGCGCCACCTTTTGAAATGTGTGAAGTACAGGCCACTTTTAATATGGCCAATACTCTCACAACCAGGATTATAAGGATGAATCCAGTAACGTCTTCTTTCTATTTCTTATCAATTGTCACAACAAAAAAGCATCATTTTCAGAGGACGGTGTGCAGCCTGGTTTAGAGAAAGCATTTAATTTTTGATGTGTTTTTAACATTAGTGCAGTTTTAATGATAAAAACAACTCTTCAATGTCCTTTGTAAATTAAATAAATTCCGATACATTTTTCGTCAAAGTATTTTTAGATTTTTTTAAAATCTCCATATAATAGAAGAGAATTTTATAATGACAGGCATTTTTAACCGACTGATTTGGGATCAGCGATTTTTTAAATATATAATATTGTATCAAAAAATGCCGCCAGCAAAATAAAGAAAACAGTCTCGCGATTTAAGTTTACTATAACAAATGTTAAAGCATAATAATAATCATACCAGTAAAATCTCTACACAGTATAAATTGAAGTCGCTTTTCGAGTCTGTCTGTCTGTTTAACCGCTAACTCCTCCCAAACCACGCAACGGATTTTGATGCGGTTTTCACCATCAGTTAGATAATTTTTCACGGAAGGTTTATATATTTAGCATAATTAATAAATAATAATAATTAATAATCAATTAATTAAATTCGTAACCCGACCGTAAGAATTCGCAACATACTTATATATCATAAAAACGACCGTACTCAACTGTTCCACTCATAGCGCAGAGGTTACATCGCAGCGCTCTATGCACAGGGACCCGGGTTCGGAAACTGATGGCTTTGTAGAATTTTTGGCTTTTTTTTTCTAAATTCTACATATTTATTTATATATTTTTAATTTTGTTATATTCTTTCTTTCACAATAATAATATTATAATTTTTTTAATTTAGTTTGCGCTCATAGTTTTACAGAATTCCGTCCGATGTCACTATCCCTGTAGTAATCCGTCTATCTATCTTTTTTATTAAATAGTATAATATGAAGTCGCTTTCCGCGTCTGTCTGTCTGTTTAACAGCTAACTCCTCCTAAACCACGCAACGGATTTTGATGCGGTTTTTATCATTAGTTAGATAATTTTTCACGGAAGGTTTATATATAGGTATTATAGCAAACGAGCGAAGCAAATGAGTAGTGTATTGCACCCGGGCTTTCTTAACACCCGGGCGAAGCCGGACGGAGCCGCTAGTAACTTTTTAAACTGGTACTTAACAGGTTTTACGTAACAGCTAAAAAACTATAAAATTATCGTTTATCAATGGTGACACTTGGCGGAAGTGGATTAGCATAATTGTTGGTGATTTCATATCAGAGTATTGTTTACTTTTTTTTTCAATTGTGGCGATACTTGATGCATTTTATCGTACTTAATTATTTTCATATTAATTTAAATAAATTTGTCGCAAATAAGTACCGGGTTTGCAAAAAAAATCAATACGAAATTTCCATGGCAAGTTACAAACTGTTTAGGTGCAATTTATAACTTAATACTATTTTACCGTTTCGAAAGTGTTAAGTTTCTTAACCATATATAATAACCAAATATAAATTTCGTCGGGTACATGACACGTTTAGGGTGATCTGCCACCTCTTTAATACTGACCAATCGATCTGAAAATATTATAATGGTATTATTGGATCTCCGACAAGCTATACAAACAATTTCAGCCTTGAAACAATAATAATTGTAACCATTTTTTTGTTACATGTTGGGGGCGGCCTGCATCCCTCCCATACCGCTATCTAGCGAAATCTCTTACTCAGGGCACTTTAATATGCCTCCCGCAACATCTTCACAAAAATAAGGCCTTGAATAAATAACACCAAAAATTGTCACTAGCTCTTGGTCTATTAGGCTATCGGCGCAAAAATCCGAGACTAATAACAAAGTGAGATAATTAGTATGGGATATCAGCTTCACATTTTTCAAACTTCAGCTCATATGCAGACATGAAGATAAGTTATTTTACGACTCTTGCTTCACAAATTATCATCGCATCACATCACGATACTTAGCGTTATTTTAATGATATTATGTTGCTACCTACTTCTATCACAGTCCAATTCTCATATTAGCACTTATTTTTTCTTCGAAATAATTAACACAACTATCTGATTAATTGTATTGTATACGTCGACCTAATTGACTGTGTATTTCACAGTTACGTCTAATCAACGCATGCGTTGAAAATTACCAATATACATAATTATAATTAAATTATAAAAGATCGTGATATCTTTATTGTTCGTGTAGGTTTAAGATTATACAATTCTCAACCAGTGGTTTGCATAATGGCCGTTAGACATTAAATAATTTAGTGGTTTTAAAAAGGCATTATTAATTTTTTTGAAATGAAAACTTCCTTAGGCGCGTTAGGCACTATTTGCCTGGGTACTGAAAAAATGTGAAGCGTTCGCAACTAGGGGTCGCCAAATTCTTGAAAATTTCAAGATCTTGTCTTGATCTTGTCTTGATTTCAAGACAAGATCAAGACAAGAAGTAATTTTAGATTTCAAGACAAGACAAGAAATGTTATGTCAATACCAAGATTTCTTGTCAAGAAAACAAGAAATCTTGAAATATCTTGACTAACAATGAAAACGCTAAAACGTATATTTATTTGTGAAAAAGATAACATATTTTAACATAACATAACGTATTATTTTAATTTATTGAACACATTTTTTGCTAGACCGATTCACAAAAATGTAAATTAAAAACAATAAATGAAAAAACTCGGGTCGCAGTGCCAAACCCTGCCGACAATAATATAGTGTATTTGCTAATAAGGTTTTGTGGCTTTATTATGTGAACTTAAGTTTGTTTTTGGACAAAATCAAAAAATTTAACCTCTTAATACATCCCTTAAAATAATATTATTTTTCTTAATTTTAATATTATTATCAATGCAACCTCTGTACCAAATTAAATACACACAAAATACACACGCAAATAAATCACTATCAACTAGTGTTTTCATAAAATTTGTAAGTCCGGTCCTGTTGTGCCGATTTTGTTAAAATTTTAGCAACACATTTTAATCTCTACCAAAGGGTTAATTCCAATTTTGAAACAATTCTGAGATTTGTTTCGGTATTTTTGGGCCCAAAAACTTTTTTCAACTCCTAAAAACTACCCTTAAAATGGCCCGATCGGGCCCATTTTAAATAGGCTTCGTGCGGTGATGGGTTCCAATGTGTGTACCAAATTTCGTTTAAATCGATTAAGTCTGTCGAGAGTTATCGTGTACACACACACACACATATATAAGCCAATAATATAAGCCATGAATTAAGGCACATAAGACTTCTTATGGAGTCAACGCCTAGCCGATTTCTTGGCTTTGTTATTGTTAAAGCTGGTCTTGAAAATAGCCTTTCCGCAGGTACCTACAAATGTAAGATGTTGCTGGCGTTCCGAGAAAATCCTTGGCCATTTTCGATAACGACGGGTAGATATTTTCGTGTCTTCTCCACCAATCAAGTATATTCTCAGAATTTTCTGTCCTAGGCTCATTTAAGTATTTTTCAATTTCATACTTCCAAGATACTGAGTTATTTGCGTTCGTCAGAAAACAAATAAAGATCGGGGAACCACCAGATTGCCGTGTTAGCACGCAACGCAATAAAATGTTCGCCGGCGAGGAATCACCATGTACGGTGTCACCGGTTAATCAAGAAATTTCAAGATCTTGAAATTTCTTGAGTCAAGACAAGACATAAGATGTCAAGAAAACGTCAAGACAAGATTTTTTAAGATTTCTTGATTTTTTTTCAAGACAAGACAAGAAGTTATTGTCAAGACAAGAATTCTTGTCTTGTCGACCCCTATTCGCAACTACTTCCGTAAGAATTCGCAACCCAACCGTAAGAATTCGCAACATACTTATATCATAAAAACGACCATATACACAGTTCCACTCATAGCGCAGTGGTGTTACGTCTTTGCGTTCTATGCATAGGAACCTGGGTTCGAGACCTAACGGCAGCGTAGAATTTTTGGCTTTTTTTTCTAAATTCTACTTGATATTTATTTATATATTTTTTTATTATTGTGATTTTCTTTCTTTGACAATAATTATAATTTTTTTGAAACCAAAGTGGAATTAATTAAAAATACAATTTTAGTATTTTAGTAATAAATTATTTTTAGTTCATAAATGCGCTATAATAGATGACATCAAAAATTAGAAAATCTGAAGTTTTCACTTCTGTCGTGTGGTCATAAGCACACACCCATTTTTTTTTTGTTACGGCAACCAATTACAGCAGGGTTATATTTTGGGCGTAGCACAAAATTATTAGTTTTATAACTAAAATATATCAAGATCAATTTTCATGTATGGTATCTAATCTAAAAGAGCTGGAAATGTATTTTTTAAACCTTATTACCTTAAAAATGATTTCTTCGTTCGACTTTTAATATATCGTACTTTTAATGACTAAAGTTATGTCGATAGACAAACTATATTTCTCTGACCGTTTTGTTTTAAACCTATATTTATCGAAATATCTTTAAAAAAGGACACAAACCTGAGCGAAACCTAAATAATAGTGGGTTATGTTATTAACAAACAATTTAAGCAGTCAATCATGTTCTTGTAAACATACTTAGGTATATGTATTGCTATTTTCTATAACTACGTTTATTTTATACTAGCGGCCCGTCCCGGCTTCGCCCGGGTGGTATGAAATTATGATTTAATAGCGGTCACCCATTGTTCCGCTCACGTATTTTTAGTATATTGTTAATTTGTTATCCCCCCGCGATAATCTCCCTCCCTGCGAAGCTTTTTATTAGTGAAAGAATTCTTAGAATCGTACGTTTTAGTAGTTCCAGAGATAAGAATTTATGATTTATAACTCCCCCCGCGAGTATCCCCTCGCGAGAATCTCCCCCCTGCGTAGCTTTCTATTAGCGAAAGAATTTTTATAATCGGTTTAGTAGTTCCAGAGAAGAATTTATGATTTATTACACCCCCGCGAGTACCCCCTCGTGAGAATCTCTCCCCCTGCGTAGCTTTCTATTAGTGAAAGAATGTTTAGAATCGGTTTAGTAGTTCCAGAGATAGAATTTATGATTTATAACCCCCCCTCTAATTTTTTTGAAAATAAAATACAGTCCATGTTACTCGCTGATAATGTAGCTTTCTATAGGTGAAAGAATTTTTAAAATCAGTTAAGTAGTTTTTGAGGTTATCCATTACAAACAAACAAACAAACAAATTTTAACTCTTTATAATATTAGTATAGATAAAAAGTCATAATTTAAAAAAAACTGACAGTACCGATATCATTAATCTTGATGTCACAGCAATTGGCCAGTATAGGGTACTGTCAGAATTGTCACAATACTAAACTCTCTTTCAGAAAGATACTGTGTTTGAATCCTATAGTGGAAATATAATAATATGTGGCATAGGACTTTTTTCCACTGCTTTTTGCTGAGAAATGATAATTTCTGTACTGGCTACCTTCTAAACTTCTCCATGATCTCTCTCTCTCTCTAATTCCAGATAAATATCGACATGGTTCCTTAGGGCCGATTCACACGGTTTTTTTATTGTACGAAAAATAAATCATACGGTAGGGTCTGTATTCATTGAAACGAATGAGAGCTTTCACACGGACACCGTACGGTAAAATTATCGTACGGTTTCACAAAATTTATCGTATGCACCTAAGCAAACTGTACGGAAATTTTATCGTACGGTTTAACTATGTGCATGTTTGATGTAGATACATGCCTTTCACACGAACGATAAAATTCTCGTACGGTTCGCATTCGACAACAAAGAATTTTGAAGTTGTTATAATAAATATTAATTATTGTCCAGTGCAATAAAGCAAATTCAAGATGTTTGGTTACAAATTTTCATAAATTTGCATACTATAAAACGCAAAAAGCGCCTTCCGTTGATCGAGAACTTATTAGTGGATGAATCCAGCATTTTCTGTTCTTTTTTTTTCTTCTCTATAAAACGGCGGTAACCGAAATATAAATTCAAGTTGTGTTCAATCTTGACATTTGAATTTGGAAAATTGGCTTGAGAGACAGGTGAACGGGAGGGCAGTATAGCCTAGTGGTTAGCATGCTTAGTGCCGCAACCTCTGGACTGGACTGCCGTGAGTTCGAATCCCACCTGCGCT
Source organism: Mongoloraphidia duomilia (assembly GCA_039654895.1). Classification (NCBI taxonomy): domain Eukaryota; kingdom Metazoa; phylum Arthropoda; class Insecta; order Raphidioptera; family Raphidiidae; genus Mongoloraphidia; species Mongoloraphidia duomilia. The sequence goes on along the minus strand of CM077516.1, from coordinate 16,109,262 downwards.
CATGGATGTTTTGTGATGTTATTTAGTTTTAAGATAGTTGTTATTTAGTGTAGTTGAAAGACGCTAATGACCTGAGATGTCGACGCGTCTATAATCTACAATAAATAAATAAAAGACAGGTGGTATAACAATATCGTATGTTAAAATATCGTTCGTCTGAAAGGTCTGAACGAGGTTCTGAATTATTATCGTACGGTTTATTTTCCGTGCGGTAAAAAACCGTACGATAAAAAACCACCCGTGTAAAAACGGCTCTTACACTATAAGCTATCACTGATTACCTAGCCAACGCTTCTGCAAAGTTATCCATTTTACCCTAATTTCATATGTGTCCTACTGCCTGCGCTCTCACTGTGCTATTAAAACAAAGTTAAAAAACTCGGGTCGCAGTGCCAAAACCCTGCCGACAATATAGTGTATTTGCTGATAATTGTGGCTTTATTATGTGAACTTTAAGTTTGTTTTTGAACAAAATAAAAAATTTAACCCCTTAATACATCCCTTAAAATAATATTTTTTTTCTTAATTTCAATATTTTTATCAATGCAACCTCGGTACCAAATTACATACACCCTTCAGTAATTTCAATTATTTGCGAGAAAATTACTTACAGTATCTTATTTAGTTAACAATTAGATTAACAATCAATATTGTTATTACTTCCTATACTGTACAAATTCACTATTTTAGTGAAATTAACATAAGGACATCAGACGATATTAATCGCCATAACATGCCCTTATTAATTATTGTAGAAAGGCTACATAAGAAAAATTTAAATGCACCGCCGGGAATCGAACCCGGAACACCCAATATCGCGTCGGGCAAGTTTTCCAGTTACTCCACGGTGCCCATGGCGTACACTTAATCTTTTCTTATATATAGCACAAATACACCGCAAGTCCACAAACTGCGAGAGCTAATATTATTTTTATTTTTATAACAACACTACAATGAATGTTGCTTTTCTCAAAATAGGCCGGATATGCCTAGTAATAATTTCAATTATTTGCGAGAAAATTACTTACAGTATCTTATTTAGTTAACAATTAGATTAACAATCAATATTGTTATTACTTCCTATACTGTACAAATTCACTATTTTAGTGAAATTAACATAAGGACATCAGACGATATTAATCGCCATAACATGCCCTTATTAATTATTGTAGAAAGGCTACATAAGAAAAATTTAAATGCACCGCCGGGAATCGAACCCGGAACACCCAATATCGCGTCGGGCAAGTTTTCCAGTTACTCCACGGTGCCCATGGCGTACACTTAATCTTTTCTTATATATAGCACAAATACACCGCAAGTCCACAAACTGCGAGAGCTAATATTATTTTTATTTTTATAACAACACTACAATGAATGTTGCTTTTCTCAAAATAGGCCGGATATGCCTAGTAATAATTTCAATTATTTGCGAGAAAATTACTTACAGTATCTTATTTAGTTAACAATTAGATTAACAATCAATATTGTTATTACTTCCTATACTGTACAAATTCACTATTTTAGTGAAATTAACATAAGGACATCAGACGATATTAATCGCCATAACATGCCCTTATTAATTATTGTAGAAAGGCTACATAAGAAAAATTTAAATGCACCGCCGGGAATCGAACCCGGAACACCCAATATCGCGTCGGGCAAGTTTTCCAGTTACTCCACGGTGCCCATGGCGTACACTTAATCTTTTCTTATATATAGCACAAATACACCGCAAGTCCACAAACTGCGAGAGCTAATATTATTTTTATTTTTATAACAACACTACAATGAATGTTGCTTTTCTCAAAATAGGCCGGATATGCCTAGTAATAATTTCAATTATTTGCGAGAAAATTACTTACAGTATCTTATTTAGTTAACAATTAGATTAACAATCAATATTGTTATTACTTCCTATACTGTACAAATTCACTATTTTAGTGAAATTAACATAAGGACATCAGACGATATTAATCGCCATAACATGCCCTTATTAATTATTGTAGAAAGGCTACATAAGAAAAATTTAAATGCACCGCCGGGAATCGAACCCGGAACACCCAATATCGCGTCGGGCAAGTTTTCCAGTTACTCCACGGTGCCCATGGCGTACACTTAATCTTTTCTTATATATAGCACAAATACACCGCAAGTCCACAAACTGCGAGAGCTAATATTATTTTTATTTTTATAACAACACTACAATGAATGTTGCTTTTCTCAAAATAGGCCGGATATGCCTAGTAATAATTTCAATTATTTGCGAGAAAATTACTTACAGTATCTTATTTAGTTAACAATTAGATTAACAATCAATATTGTTATTACTTCCTATACTGTACAAATTCACTATTTTAGTGAAATTAACATAAGGACATCAGACGATATTAATCGCCATAACATGCCCTGCGGTGCATTTAAATTTTTCTTATGTAGCCTTTCTACAATAATTAATAAGGGCATGTTATGGCGATTAATATCGTCTGATGTCCTTATGTTAATTTCACTAAAATAGTGAATTTGTACAGTATAGGAAGTAATAACAATATTGATTGTTAATCTAATTGTTAACTAAATAAGATACTGTAAGTAATTTTCTCGCAAATAATTGAAATTATTACTAGGCATATCCGGCCTATTTTGAGAAAAGCAACATTCATTGTAGTGTTGTTATAAAAATAAAAATAATATTAGCTCTCGCAGTTTGTGGACTTGCGGTGTATTTGTGCTATATATAAGAAAAGATTAAGTGTACGCCATGGGCACCGTGGAGTAACTGGAAAACTTGCCCGACGCGATATTGGGTGTTCCGGGTTCGATTCCCGGCGGTGCATTTAAATTTTTCTTATGTAGCCTTTCTACAATAATTAATAAGGGCATGTTATGGCGATTAATATCGTCTGATGTCCTTATGTTAATTTCACTAAAATAGTGAATTTGTACAGTATAGGAAGTAATAACAATATTGATTGTTAATCTAATTGTTAACCCTTCAGTAAGTAAAGCACTTTCCGCAAACTAGTGTTTTCATAAAATTTGTAAGTCCGGTCCTGTCGGGCCGATTTTATTAAAATTTTAGCAGCACATTTTAATCATTACTAAAAGGTTAAATTCCAATTTTGAAACGATTCTGAGAATTTTTTTGGCATTTTTGGGCCCAAAAACATTTGTCAACCCCTAAAAACCACCCTTAAAATAGTCCGATTGGGCCCATTTTAAATAGGCTTCGTGCGGTGATGGATTCCAACGTGCCTACCAAATTTCGTCAAAATCAATTAACTCTTTCGAAAGTTATAGCCCGTACACATATATATATAAATATATATATAGACATTTCCAAAAATGGTGCCAAAGTGTTCAGGAGGCTACGAAACGTCGAGAAATTTTGGTCCGACCCCTAGGTCCCGCCATCCGACCGACGCCAATAGTGTATGTGCCATATGGCAAATACACTAATAATGGGAAAATGTAGTGAATTAAGAGTAATGATATGAGTGTCTGTTATGTAGGGTTGGTAGAGTTGCCATCCGTTCTCTTTTCCCCGGACATCGTCCTATTTTTTCGAGTATCCGGGGTTTAAGGAAATTCGTAAATTCACATTAATAATTGTTGTTTTGCATGCGACCTGAGACCTGAGTTATAATAATTATAACTCAGGTCTCAGTCGCTTGCAAAACAAGTAACAACAAATGTGAATTTACAAATTTTTTTTGATCGACTAAATTTAATTTTTTACTTTCCACCTCTACTATGGTAGGGAAGTAATGGATTTAGTCCGAAAAAAATATTTCGAGATTTTAACAGTCTTCACGTTTTGAGACCCTAGCAATCGTTTAAGATCATTTTCTGACTGATGTCTCTATGTGTGTGTGTGTGTATGTGTGTGTGTGTGTGTGTATGTGGTCAATTTTTCGTCTTCGATATCGTAAAAACGAAACAACATACGGCCATGCCGATTGTTCTATTGTGTTTATCAGCCTTTAACTTAGATCTGATTAGATTTTGATGAATTCTAGATTGAATTCTAGATGTTATAATATGAAAAAAATGCAAATATTTTTTTTCTCTAAAATGTACAGTTTTCGAGAAAAAAAATATGTTACTAAAAAAAATAAAAATTGTATGTAAATCAAGGTAACCATGATTTTTGCTGTATTACTAGCCATCAGTAAAATATCACTAAACAAAAAAGAGGGCCGCATGCTTTTTTTTAAAGAATAAAAAAAGAGTGTTTATTTCTTGCAAATATTTACTAGGTGGGAAGTATAGGACTGGTCATCAGTCGAATTTTTTTTTATTCATCCTTTGGTGTACAATTGTCTATCAAAAAAAAGGTCATTCGGCGGCGACGTATAGTTCTGGATTGTAAGCGAAATTACTGGGGTTTTTGGATTATAAGTTCTAGTTTTGAACCCTACTATTATGACATAATATCGCGAAACGGACACTGAACTCATTATTATACAATTTCTAAATATGTCGAGTTGTTTCGTAAAGACCCTGTATTTTTTGTTGTGTGCAGTTTGAATGCGCAATCCACACATACGTGACTCTATCCTACAGTGTACTTGTTGTCGCATAGTTCCTTAATGCATAAAAACAAAACAAAATTAAGTAAAAAATGTATACATACACACACACAAACACACATGTACAAACAACTGACTGACGACCATGACGTAACGGTCCGCTATGGTGGATAAGCATGACCCACACATTGGCATATATTTAGAATCGTTCACAACAGACATACCCTAACACGTAACGTAAAAGAACAAAGAAACGTTCGATTGTCGTTTATTCGTAGCTGTATCTTCAAAAATAATATATTAGTAAAAAAAATTTTTTAGAGCCAAGCTTTTATTGAAATGTACTAAAATACTAATTTAGGTTCATAACTATTATAAAAGCGTGGGCTGTAAACTCTATGATAGTTTATTAGTCGCAATCCCCGCTTTTATAATAATTATGAACCCAAATTATTTAATATGATTTTTTCCTTTCTAGCACATTTCAATAAAAGCTTGTCTCTAAAAAGTTTTTTTTTTCTAATAGATATTTTATTTATTTCATTTTATTCTTTCAAACTTTTACCCCCTTTTGACACCCGAGGGGTTGAATTTCGAAAAATCCCTTCTTAGTGGATGCTTACGTCCAAATTGTCCAAATTTCAAGTTCCTAGCTTCTGCAGCGATTTGGCCTGGGCGATGAATAGTCAAAAAATCCTACACCCCCGTTTGAACCCCTTAGGGGTTGAAATTAATTCTAAAATATTAGTAAAAAAAACTTTTTAGATACAAACTTTTATTGAAATGTACTAAAAAAGAAAAAATAATATTTATCCTGACTGTGACCACTGGTTGGTAAAATGATTTTTTCCTATGTTTCGAAACAATTATATAATTGGCTGCTCTCCAGCGAAAAAATCTTTCAATTGCATACAGCCGTATAAAAAAACTATTATTATAATATTTAATAATTTAGGTTCATATAATAATTATTATAAAAACGGGGGTTGTAAACTCTATGATAGTATATTAATCGTAACTCCCGCTTTAATAATAATTATATTTATAGGGACCACCTTGAAGGTCTGTCTTATACAATATAAAAAAAATCACGAAAATCGGTTCACAAAGGTTATAAATATAATACTGTACTCTAATTTTTAGTAAACTTTAGCAATTTATTATTGACATTGGCGTGACTAAGGTTGGAGTCACCAAGTGGAGTAACTCGTGGTGTCATCCGTAACAGATCATTAGAGGTCGATCAAAGGTCAGTTTTTTGTTTAAATCGTCAGTGTTGAATGATTTGCGTAGAGGCGTTATGGTAGCCCGTTTGAAAATTGAAATGGTTAGGAACTCTACCCGCCATTTGAAATAGATTAAAAATGTGAGCCAGAGGCACTAATCTGTTTATGTATCTCCTTAATCAAAATAGTGTCAATGCCATTCTCACCCGATGCACTGTCTGTTTTCAACCTAGTGCTTAATAGCAATTGTTTTCTCCGTCGGTGTGGTCGATCTTATGAAAAAACTATTCGACTGTGCTATATTACCAATGATAGTATTGTTACGGATCACCCTGTCTATAAACGACAGGCAAGAGTTCTGAGAAACGGGGTCCGCTCACTGTAACAACCAATGATAGTATTGTTACGGATCACCCTGTCTATAAACGACAGGCAAGAGTTCTGAGAAACGGGGTCCGCTCACTGTAATAATTGGTACCTGCACGAAAGTTCTAGAGAAAGCGAGAATACACTAGGCTTATGCCACGCAGCCTATATAAACAGCAGTGCGAATGAGTGAAGGGGTCAGTCAACGGTGAGTCGCGCATTCAAGTCAATGGAGAATACTGAGCGACAAATAGTGCGTCTGATATAAATACAGTGAATATAAATATTTGAAACATAAATAACTAGAAATAAATAGTCCTGGTATATAGTTAATTGTTACGAATTATTGTATATAGTTTGTTAGTGTATTTGCCATATGGCACATACACTATTGGCGTCGGTCGGATGGTGGGACCTAGGGGTCGGACCAAAATTTCTCGACGTTTCATAGCCTCCTGAACATTTTGGCACCATTTTTGGAAATGTCTGTTTATATATGTATATATATATTTTTATATTTATATATATATATGTGTGTGCGGGCTATAACTTTCGAAAGAGTTAATTGATTTTGACGAAATTTGGTAGGCACGTTGAAATCTATCACCGCACGAAGCCTATTTAAAATGGGCCCAATCGTACCATTTTAAGGGTGGTTTTTAGGGGTTGAAAAATGTTTTTGGGCCCAAAAATGCCGAAAAAATTCTCAGAATCGTTTCAAAATTGAAATTTAACCCTTTAGTAACGATTAAAATGTACTGCTAAAATCTTAATAAAATCGGCCTGACAGGACCGGACTTACAAATTTTATGAAAACACTAGTTTGCGGATAGTGATTATACTCTGAAGGATGCATTTAATTTGGTACAGAGGTTGCATTGATAATAATATTGAAAGTAAGAAAAAAAATATTATTTAAGGGATGTATTAAGGGGTTAAATTTTTTATTTTGTCCAAAAACAAACTTAAGTTTGCGTATTAAAGCCACAAGGCCTGTGTTAGCAAATACACTATATTGTCGGCAGGGTTTTGGCACTGCGACCCGAGTTTTTTTGCTTTGTAATTACTGTTTACTTGTGTTGATTGTTAGAATTGACTTTTCGTTGTTAGGTTCATTATTATTGTGTTTTTAATTATTGTAAATAAATATTTATTCCGCCAACTCAGAAAACAGTTTTGTAACAGTATCAAACGCTAGCTGTGCTTCAGTCGTATTTAGCTTGCTAAAAGGATATTGTTGGCTAAATTGTTTTTAGTGTTCGTGAAGTGTGTATTAAATTCAATCGCGATCCATTTTTCGTCCGTTTTTATGTCAAGCGTTTTTTTGTCTACTGTGATTTGTGTTATATTTGTCCGCTAAGCGCTTATTGTTTTGTTTGTACTGTATGTCGTTTAAAATGTTCCAAATAGTACGCATAAACTTTTAATAAATTGTATATTCTAAAATGCAACTGATATTTTTTATATGAAACATCTAATGCGCTTGGATGGGAGTGAAAAGGTTTTGATGGCACGTCGCGTCTTTACATGGCATGTTGCGTCTTCCCACCTACTACGCTGCACACTCGCTATTTTACGTGTGTGTGAATATCTGTGTATTGTAACGAATTTAAACAAGCGAGCGTCGTTCTGAGCTGTTTTAATATCTTAGCAGTGAGAAAATCCTTATCTCTGGAACTACTGAACCGATTCTAAAAAATCTTTCACTGATTACCTTCGTAATGGAGAATTTCTCGCAGGGGATAATAAATCATAAATTCTTATCTCTGGAAGTACTGAACCGATTCTAAAAATTCTTTCACTAATTACCTTCGCAGGGGAGAATTTCTTGCGGGGAGGGGTAATAAATCATAAATTATTATCTCTAGAACTACTGAACCGATTTTAAAAATTCTTTCACTAATAGAAAGCTATACACACTATCCCTGAGTGATATAGGCTGTATTTTATTTTGATTAATTTCTCGCGGGGGGGGGGGGGGTTCAAGCTATGAAATTGTTTCACATCTGCTAGGCGTCCCACGACGACTCACATTTTTTTTCTTTTCCCTTTCCTGGATTTTCTATTTTTCTCTTCTGCGTCTCTAAGCCAGAAGGGTACAACCACACGTCCTTGCACCTCCTCGCGGCGCCCATTCATTAAAGTGTTAAATGTTTGTGTAAACTATATGTTACTTTCGTTGCGTTACGTGTTTTATAAACACGCCAGTATTTCAAGCGCACATATACACGTTTATGTTACGCGCGCGCGTATGTTTGTGCATATATTATACAACAGTTTTGTGTAGGGTAAACCTAATTTCATTACAGTACAAATTATTGAAGCCAAACAGTTACAAACCGTTTTCTGCAGTAAACGTTCATGTATTTTACAGACAATTTGATGGGTTCTTTTATTTATTTCCACCTACATATCAATCGATATTGAAATTGCATAAACACTACGGACCTTAACGTTCCGTTTTGTGTGTAGGAGTCCACTCCTACGACTCCTGTTTTTCTCAACAATTGTATTTTAACGTAGGATTCAAACATCACACTGCAAGTTGAAAGTACACCCTGACGTTTTCTATATAGGCCCAGCGCACACAACCTACTTTTTACTTCCCACCTCTACTATGGTAGGGAAGTAATGGATTTAGTCCGAAAAAAATATTTCGAGATTTTAACAGATCTTCACGTTTTGAAACCCTAGCAATCGTTTAAGATCATTTTCTGACTGATGTCTGTATGTGTGTGGTCAATTTTTCGCCTTCGATATCGTAAAAACGGAACAACATACGGCCATGCCGATTGTTCTATTGTGTTTATCAGCCTTTAACTTAGATGTGATTAGATTTTGAGTCAAATCGGTTCAGTGAATCCTAAGATAACTAAAAAAAACGTTCTCAATGTCACGTATTAACATAGGTAAAAAAAATATAAATGAATTCTAGATGTTATAATATGAAAAAAATGTAAATATTTTTTTCTCTAAAATGTAGTTTTCGAGAAAAAAAATATTTTACTAAAAAAAGAAAATTGTACGTATAAATCAAGGTAACCATGATTTTTGCTATATTACTAGCCATCAGTAGATCAGCAAACAAAAAAGAGGGCCATGCTTTTTTTCAAAGAATAAAAAAGAGTGTTTATTTTTTGCAAATATTTACTAGGTGGGAAGTATAGGACTGGTCATCAGTCGAATTTTTTTTGTATCGAAAACGTGCGATTTACCAGCTGCATCACTATTTGACGATTACTCAGTTACTCGAAATTTCTTGTTCGATCGCGCGATTTGACAACAGTATGCGCTCGATCTAGCGACCGATTCGTTTGTTTCACATTTGAAGTGTGTTCGACAATCGCGCGTTCGAGACACACGCAGTTGTGTATTTTAGCGAACAAGTGACCTTTTAGCGCAACAGTGCAATACAGCTGTCGATACCAGTTCTCTTCATGTTCTGGGCCCAAAATTATGGAATGATCTGCCTCAAAATATTACGGAAAGTTCCTCATTAAAAGAGTTCAAAAAGATATATAAGTCGTATTTGCTCAACAAAATTATAAATTAAAAATTCTACATCAAACTTTTATAAACTAATAGATATGTATTTATTTTTAACATTTTAGTACTTATTTATGAATTTTGCGTTTGTATATTTTATATTTTTCTTTATTTTTTTTTTTTTTTTATATTTTTTTTTATATTTTTTTTTTCCTATGGCATTGTATGACTGTGTAGCTTTTATTTCGTAAAATTCAAATACCATAAATAAAATAGATAATAAAATATTAGTAAAAAAACTTTTTAGAGACATGTTTTTATTAAATGTAGGTACCAAAAAGGAAAAAAATAATATTTAGTAAATTTAGGTTCATAATTATTATAAAAGTGTGGCCTGGATCCTGATTTATATATTATCGAATACACTATTTTTTCGCCAGAATTTAGCACTATAACCCGTGTTAGTTTAGTGTGTTCCTATCTCTTAAAGTTTGGTATCTGCTCTCATAAAAATGATAATCAATGAAAACCGTCACTACTGATAAGACCTGGTGAAATTTATGGGGAGCTTATCTTCTACGAATGGAGGCTTAAGTCCCCTCTGCTTCTGGTACAGTATGATTAATTATAGAAACGTAATACGTTTGGATATGGAATATAAAATATTCTTGTGGTAGATAATCTACTAGCGATTTATAAGTGACTTGTGATTGAATTTTGAATACATTTTTTTTATCTTTCACGAATATTACTTAATGTCCCTGTTCTACAAGAACAAAAGTCAATAATTTTAAATATAAAAAAGCTATGCTCAATACGGTATAATTGAAGAAAATTTTCTCATCTGATCGTAGCTATGACATCTTGTAGATGACCTTAAAGTACTAGATGTTATATAAATCATGTTGAAGCATCGCTGACATCGTACAGCCACTGATTGAATTACTATTGTTACGGATCACTCTGTATATAAACGGCAAGCAAGAGTTCTGAGAAACGAGGTCTGCTTACTGTAACAACTAGTACCTGCGCGAAAGTTCTAGAGAAAGCGACAACGCACTAGGCTTGCGCCACGCAGCATATATAAGCAGCCAGTACGAGTGAGTGAGGGAATCAGTCAACGATGAGTCACGCAGTCAAGTCTACGGTGCATCAGTGATGTAAATAGTGCCGTGATATAAATAAATGAATTGATAAAATAAATACTAGTGTAGTGGTAATAATTACTGTTTAGTTATTGTTCACTTGTGTTAATTGTTAGAACTGACTTTTCGTTGTTGCATTCATTATTATTGTGTTTTTAATTATTGTAAATAAATTTTTATTCCGCCAACTCAGAAAACAGTTTTGTAACACTATTATCCGCCAAATAGAGCACAAGCCTACCTTTTCTCGAAGCGATTCGACGCATTTTTGAACCCTCGTAACTTCAGTCTGGATAACACTTTATGTCTTAAATTTTGAGGATAGAATGGGGCCACCAAGATTATGGAATATACCAAGTTTCATTTGTATAGCCATGCTACTTAGATTTATTAATACGCTAAGTTCATTAATTTCGTCACTCACTCACATACCTACTCAGTACTCACTTATGATCATCAAAAAATCGGGGGTACTTCCCGTAATCCTAGAAAGCTGAAATTTGGTATGCTGCCTGGGTTTCGCGTACAAGTAACGAAAAAATTCAAACATCTAGATTTTTCCCTTCCAACCTCCCAAAGTGGGGATGTGCAGATTTATAGGTCAAAAATCTTTAAGGTACCTAATGCCAATAATCCTACAACGCTGAAATTTGGTATGCAGGCTAAGTATCGCGTACAAGTAACGTAAAAATTAAAAAAAAAGCTATGAATTTCCCCCTCCAAACCCTAAAAGGGGGTGGTGCAAATTTGTATCCCTATATTATCCCTATATTATTAAACGAGCAAATCTTGTATATGTACCTATGTACCTATATAAATATTTTCTCGAAAACGGCTCTAACGATTTTGATCAAATTTACCGAAAACGGGTTTCGGGGGGGTAAAAATCGATCTAGCTAGGTCTCATCCCTGGGAAAATTCGTTTTCCTATCGATTTTATCGTTATAAAACAGTGTCGTATGGTGAGTAGGCTTTGGAAAAAACAAACTATTTTCATTATTTATATCAAATTACTCTGACAGTCAATCTTTAACTTATTAAAATAATCAGTAATTATTTGAAAAGTAAAAAAATAACAACAATAAAATCTAAACATAATTATACTTACATAATTATGTTTAGATTTTATTGTTGTTATTTTTTTAACTAATATTTAAATAAATAGGTATATTACTTTTATATTACCTATATAAAATATGTAGGTACGTTATGTAGTATGACGTATGCTGACGTATAATAATATTATCTACTTATAGGTATGTAATTTTTTTTCTTAAAAACGACTAACGATTTTGATGAAATGGGAACTTTAAGTACTATTTTTTTTGAACTCATCCGAACAAAGCTCGGTCATCCAGATATTAGATATAATAAAAGGAAAAAAGAAATTTGGTATGCCGGCTAGATTTAGTATAAACAACAGCATCCTACAAAAAGGTCACGTCTCGCGATCGCGTAGCAGTAAAAAATTATGAGATCTAATAGAGCCAAGTACAATTAATAATTGTAAGTGAAAAGTAGTGAAATTTAAAACTTGGCTAACTTCATATTTTGCTAAGACAATAAAAGACGCATGACTTAAGCGCTAGGCCTTGCAGTGGGACTTTGAACTTGACCAAGTTTTAAATTTCACTACTTTTCCACAGCGCACTAGATTACTGCGGCAGAAATATACAGAGCTACCACGTGTAGTAGAGGTCAAAATAAGTCGATTGGACCCAATTTATTTATATACCAAAATGTACCGTTTGCCCGCGAGAAGAGTTCAAAGTTTACATAAAAAAACACATTTTTGTACGCTGTTCAGAAATGAGTGAAACAAATTGAATGAAATTTGACAAAAGTGCATTTTAGAGGATTTCTCTCCTTTTGGTAATCAAAGAAACCCAAAAGAAATTGTAGAAGGGTTAAAACCACCGTCACCCCCTGACATTTTTTTCAGAACTTTCTTAGGGGTGGTAATACGGTTTTCAATTTTTTTTAGCGAGAAGACTGATTAATTATCTTCATTTTGTTACTCTTGTAAAAATTTCGTATTCCGCATAGTTTCGAAGGAAAAAAATGCTTTCTTAAATAATGCTAACAGATATTCCTATAGTACAAGTTTAATAAAATTGTGATACAAAATTTTATGTAAACTTTGAACTCTTCTCACGGGCAAACGGTACATTTTGGTATATAAATAAATTGGGTCCAATCGACTTATTTTGACCTCTACTACACGTGGTAGCTCTATGTCCCAGCAATTTTGGGACACCCTGTATACATAAAAAAGCGTTGATTTACTGTTGCAACTTTTATCTTTCAAAATTTTTATTTTAGAAAATTAAATTAGCTAAAGCCTATAAAAATATTAGAATTGTTAAATTTTCTAATCTTATTTTTTACGAATTTTTTATCATTATTAAAAAAATTGATCATTTGAATACCTACAGGATTCATCAGTAGCATGTTTAATATTGAACATGTGCGGGTGGCTTATGCTAGGTGAAAGGGTTAACTGTGTGGTTTAGTTTACTCTACAGTCTACACTACACACAGAGAACCTCCAGTTAGTTGCCTCTCTGCAGTACTTGCACATGTTGTTTGTTGACAGGGATGTCAAAATTTGTTCATTCTCTACCACCAAAGTTTTCATTTCAAGTCCAAGTACTCTTATAGTATGTGTCAACATCTTAAATAAAACGCCTGCAACTGTTGCAATTATAACAACATCCACCGCGTCTCCATGCACTGTAAAAAATGGATGTAAAAATATTTTGAAAGTTAAGATAGAATTCGCTCGATTTTCTAAGTGATTTTGTATAATTATTTATTTTTACACAAGAAACTTCATAAAAACTTGGACTTTTACTGTAAAGTTAAACAAATTTGTGATTTTTACATAAAGTAAATTAAAATTACATAATTTGTGTAATATTCCAATAAAATGTGTAAAAATTACAAAATAAAATGTATAGTTACATATACCGTGCGAGTTTTTTCAAAGCGTACATAGACTGTTTCACAATTTAAAATCGTGATATAGACATTGTTGGTATCTATCTGGTCTGCCTGGAAACTGAACACTAAATACCACAGAGACTTGCCGACAACTATTTACCCCAGAATACAAATTGTACATAAGAACCTTTTCTTCCACTGTGTAAATTTTTTATAGAAAAAATATTAAATAAATCTCAGAACTTATAAAATTTATTATCACAACTCAATAATAATAAATTGTAAATAAAAACTTTCGTTTCCATAGTTTCTAACAATATCTATACCACGATTTCAAATTGTGAAACAGCCTATGTACGTTTTGAAAAAACTCGCACGGTATAAAATGGATGAATACAAAACAAATTAATGTAAAATTAGTAACCACGCATGCGCAATGTGTTTTTATGGAATCTACGCGATGTGGCGATACCTGTTTGCGACGTCATTGTCTCTTTGTGTGCCTATTACCAGATTAATGCTAATTTTTGTATCGAAAACGCGCGATTTTGGATACTATAACATTGCGATTTGATGATTATTATTAGACGCTAATGACCTCAGTTGTCGGGCGTCTATAATTTACAATTAAATGATTTGATGATTAGTACTCTTGATACATCAGTTGTCTATTTCTACGAAGAATGTGTGCAGGCCTTACGCTATTGGTAGCGGCATCTGACTATCTTTAAGCAACTTATAATCGCAAAATCGTGCGACAAAAAGTAGCATGTGTGCGTTTGTCCTTAGAACACCCCTCCGACCACCCCTTCCGCTGCCAATGCGTGGGGTAGGGGTGTTCTTTTTAACCGACTTCAAAAAAAAGGATGAGGATCTCAAGTTACGCGTACATTTTATTTTTTATGTATGACCACGCATACCTCGAAGTTGGTCCCATATAAATTTTACTTAAATCGGTTCAGTAGTTAGGCTGATTTTAATGGAAGTTAGTAACGGCTGTGATTCCGTTTAGGTAAATGTCACTTTTTGACACAGCGTAAAATGTTTGTAGAAGTGAGTCTGTTGGTAAGCGACTAAACTATATATTGTAAAGCCACTAAAAAGTAAAAAATAAAAACTTTTTAACAAAAAAAAAACCTCCTTCAACAAAGCCACTAAAAAGAGGAAAATAATAAAACTTTGAGGTCTGCACCAATTTATGTATTGTGATACATTTTTAGAGTGTTGGGTCTCCAAGTCACTATATGAAAATTATGAAGTAAGTATTAGAAATACCTTGTATTATGTCCGTCTTGTGACTTCTTGTGATTTAACACGACGCGTTTCAGCAACGAGTTGCCATCTTCAGGTGTGGTTAATTTATTTTTTTTTTAAACATATTGAGTATTCGTAACACTATATAATATTATGATGCTAATCACTGTGTATTATGTCGTGGATTGTGAAAATGGCAACTCGTTGCTGAAACGCGTCGTGTTAAATCACAAGACATAATGCACGGACATAATAATACACGGACATAATACAAGGTATTTCTAATACCTACTTCATAATATTTATGTATTGTGTTTTATTAGTGTATTTGTCTATAGAACTATAGATACCACATTTCTATGGTTTGTCTACACATAGTATATATTATGGCATATATACATTATATATTGGCATCAGTCGGACAGTGGGACCTAGCGGCGGGACCAAAAAATATTGACGTTTTATTTTTGTATTTATATTTTAATGTTATTTGTCGATTTAAAAAATCCGTTTGAGTGAATAATTACAAAAACTTACGTCAGTAATAAGTTGAAATAAATTGAAATTTCGTACATTACCGGTGGGAGAACGGACTTTTATTAGTTTCGCGATTGCTTGTAGTCAGCCCTATAGGGTAGTATGTTTACATGTGTAGTGTGCAGTGTAGACATAGTATTATGTGTATGTGTAACTGTAAGGGCTCATGTTATTGCTGTACGAAATAACAACAATCCTATGGTTGTTGTCTGTACTGTAACAATATCGATGTATTCAGTACTCTCTGTGCCATACCCTTCGACCATACGCTCATGGACTGCTCAAGTCCAGTCGTGACGCATTACCAACCTTTCCATACACATCGGTTCACTCCTAATTAAGAGCGAATATATATTCGCAACATAGCTATTTTGACATTTTAATTTATAAATATAGCGGTGGTCGTCAAACTCTATAAGCATGGGGGCTAATTAAAATTATCTAACACAGATCACACAATTGCTATCAATCAATATGGGGCATGTATTAAATATATGGGGTGTAGGAGTAGGCCGTGATATTCGGGGCATATGACGTCAGCCGCTCGAAAGGAAAAATAGAGGTGTGGTCGACCTATTGTGAAGTCGTTTTAAGTGCTAGACAAAAAATTTTTTTAAGTTAGGCGTAGCTCATTCCAATGATTTAATAAAAAAAGTCGTTTATAAGCTCATTGCGATTTCCCTTGAATATAATAAGCGGATTCCAATGTAATTATGTATTTATTATATTAATTTATAGGCGAGCTAGACCTCGCGCGGCCAAAGATGAAGCCACCGCGTCATAGTAACGTGAATGCGTTGCGCCCGTCTTCTAGCTTGCTATTGGCTGTTTATTGTCATGAATAGCAGTTTGCCAAAATTGTACCTAACGTCATAAAACCCAATGTGCAGTTTTGTGTACACGGCACTGTCTGCTGGCAAGCAGGCGTTCACTAGCATATTATTGATGAAGTGCCTGGCTTCATCTCTCACCGCGGGCACTCTACTGGAAATGCTGCCGCCGCCAACTACCAATAGCTCGCGACCGACGATTCAGTGACCATTCCACTGGTCTACTTTATAATTGAACCGACTTGTGCTGATTTGTTGGTTACGCGTGTTTCTATTAGATGCTTGATCAATCCATGAGTGTTTGGTCGAAGGCCTTACTCTATTTGCTATTGCCTATTGGAGAGCATTTACCACATAGCATAGGTACACACTGTTCTAATATTGATTGAATGCTGTGTTTGTATACAGCACACATATAGGATGGAGTTAAATTAAAATGGCCTCTATATCTGCTGAAAACTATAGTTTCAGTAAATAGTTTTACTATAGAAATTGCATTATCATAATATACGATATAATAATTATTAAAATAGACAATAGCCAAACCACAAATAAATACTTTTCTTAACGTAATCAGTCGGCGAACATGCCATCGTGATGTTAAACGTCAAACAATTAAGATATACAAGGAAAAAATCAAAGACCACTGTCAGGACATGAACCCGAAATTCCCAGTTTCCGGCTGGTTGAGTTACCTTACTCACACAGTGCCCCGACAGTGGTCTTTGATTTTTTCCTTGTATATCTTAATTGTTTGACGATTAACATCACGATGGTATGTTCGCCGACTGATTACGTTAAGAAAAGTATTTATTTGTGGTTTGGCTATTGTCTATTTTAATAATTATTATATTATGACCACAAAAAACTCAACTCTCATTGTTGTATTTATATACGATATATTTTGTTCTGAAAAAGATGACGCTATCAATTTTAATATATAGAATTGTACCTAATTAAAAAATGAAGAAGTTTTCCAAAAAATGAACTAGTTTAATAAGAAAACATTCTTGCATATTTTGGCATATCTTACTATATTGTGTAGAAGACAGGTAGTTTTGAATTGCAAAGACTAATTTTATGTGGCAAAATGGATGAATATACTTCAAGAAGTCGAAAAAATAAAAATACATGAACATCCAACATAAAAAAACCGGTCAAGTGCGAGTCGGACTCGCGCGTTTACTTAGGTATGTAAGGCTAGTTATTTTTCCAATTTTTTAACATATTGTTACGGATCACCCTGTATATAAACGACAGGCAAGAGTTCTGAGAAACGGGGTCCGCCTACTGTAACAACTGGTACCTGCACGAAAGTTCTAGAGAAAGCGAGAACACACTAGGCTTATGCCACGCAGTCTATATAAACAGCAGTGCGAATGAGTGAAGGAAGTAGTCAACGGTGAGTCCCGCATTCAAGTCTACGTTGGAGCAGTAAAATAAATAGTGCCGTGATATAAATAACCAAATTGATAAAATAAATACTAGTGTAGTAATAATAATTACGAATTATTGTACCTATATAGGAATTTTCTTTTGCTTTGTAATTACTGTTTAAGTAGTTATTGTTTACTTGTGTTGATTGTTATAGAATTGACTTTTCGTTGTTGCGTTCATTATTATTGTGTTTTTAATTATTGTAAATAAATATTTATTCCGCCAACTTAGAAAACAGTTTTGTAACAATATTTTCAAAAATATTTTGTGAATATTTAATATTAAGTAGGTATCTTCTAATTTTTATTATTACCTATTTAATTTTTTGAAATTATTAAATTTTAGAATTATTATCATATTAAAATTGACGGAGAGTCCGTAGTTATGGTATGCGGGTTTCTAGATTTTTAGAAGACAAAAAAAAAGGTTGGGAAACCCTGGCCTAAGAAACTAGTAGTTATAGGTGCGTGCCTCTGTAAGTATATAATATCTACGGAATATGCACAGTTTTGTTTTAAACGACGGAAGCTTATCAGCGGATACGCGGGTGGGTCGGACGTCGCGGTAAAGGAAACGCGATGTTGGTGAATTCACGTCACGTCACGAGTTTGTAACGGGTGTCCGCGCCGCCCGCCCAACCAACACTGCATCGAGCACCGTACGATGCTTATATTATACGATACAGTGTAGATCCAAAAGCTCGTCTAGCGTAATCTCGTCTCATCTCGTTCTCGACTCGTATTTAGAAACTAGAGATTTTGTTACTCTAGACCAGGGGTTGGCAACCTTTTGAGACGGAAGAGCCAAAAAATATAATTTACAAAATTTCCCTGTTTTTAAAGAGCCACTAACATTTCTATTTCAATACTATGGTATTTGATTAGGATTAGGTATATAAAAAAAAAGTTCTGACTGCGACCGTTGACGACACAGTGCACCAATAACTAAACAAACAGAATAGTGTTGCCACATTTAAAAAAATATCAGCTGTCCGTATACTCTCTAAACACCTATTTTCACTGTTCTCTGTTGAGTGTTTTTATTCTGTTTAAAGTTTTTTTGCAGTATAATATTTTTTATGAGTTTTGAAAATAAAATAATATAATTATTAATATTTGCGCATGGAACTGGAGAGCCGCATCTTGATATCATAAGAGTCGCATGCGGCTCGCGAGCCGCTGGTTGCCGACCCCTGCTCTAGACTCTTATTTCAAAACGAGAGATTTTGTTACTTTCGTCTTGTTACATTTTTGAGGGTGAGTTTCACGCCTCGATAGCAAGAATTCTCGAAAAATCTCGTCACGATAATATGCCATCTAGTAGAGTAATGCTTAAACATCGAAAATTTCACATTTCCTCTAAAGTTTAGAGGAAAGTAACAAAATCCCTCGTCTAAACAATTACTCATCAGAGCTTAGGGCTTGGAGTATAGAGGTTAAGGAGACGAATCTCCATGTCCTGTAAATTAAAGCGTGCGACACAAAATCGTTCATTTTCGTATTTAAATGCATTGGGAAAAGTTGCTTTAGAAAAAATAACACTTCAATCGATTAGTTACTTTTTGAGCAGGATTGATTTCAAATTCACAATACTTGACTTATAGAAATAGAGATAGTCGGTAGGTAATATATTTTGTATCGTATAAAAATACAAAAAAATTCATACCAATTAACACAATGTAAAGAACGGAATACATTAACATGTATTATATAGCTACAAGCTATAAAATCATTAGGAAGCCAATTGCCAGTTAGTGTTTGGATTAGCGCAATCGAAATGTAATTTCCTAGTACAAAATACAGGTGTTCTACTGTAAACGTGTAACGTCTAGCACAGTTGTCACACCTCGGTGACTCTGCTATGTCGGCGGTGGTTTGTCTTAGCCCATCGCCGCGGAAATAACTTATCTATCTATTGTGATGCGGTTCTTCCAATCAAAGGAAATAAATAATCCTGAGCGGGAAAAAATATGTGTCTCAGCGGTTTCCGATGTACATAATTCAGATGAGAGATATAGTTAATCCGCTAAAGTTACTGCGTATATTGTCTCACAGAACCTGACTAAACTTTTTATTAAAAGATATTTATAAAAAGAACATTTTTCATAAGTAAATCCATTATGCTGACATCTCATACAATACGAAAAAATCGAAACGAACACTTCTAAAATTTTTACTCTTATTTATTATAATATAATATTAGGTATATAATATTATCATACTATAATAATTTGATTTTTTGTATGTTTGTAATGGATAAACTCAAAAACTACTTAACTGATTTTAAAAATTCTTTCACCTATAGAAAGCTACATTATCAGCGAGTAACATGGGCTGTATTTTATTTTCAAAAAAACTAGAGATCTCTACGAAAATTACAATAATATAACCCAAGGTATCAAAAATTTGCCTATAAAAGTCATTATTTGGCTTTAACTTGGACCCATTTGCCCAATGTATATACTGAGCAACTGGTCGTGAAACCTTAGCCCTATCGTTGCTCAGGGAGCAGCTCTTGAATCCTGTCCTGTTGGATTACTCCATCATCAGTTACTCATCTAGGCTGTATTGTTTAAACTTTAAATGATTACATTATGATTGTGTCATGCTTTTGTTTCTCTGTTTCGCAAAAGTAACCACATAGCCACATAGTTTATCTAATCAATTACTCGGTACTAATATATAAAAGTGTAATATGGGACCCCTGTCTGTATTTTTGTTTTCTTGCAGATTTTTTTTGGGTTCCTTTGCTATTTTTATAGCAACTAGATGAACAATAATAGGGTACTTGCATGGAATTTTGCATCACATTTTTTTATGCAGCATGAAAACATACGTCAATTTGAACCAAACTCGAAAATCTGAGAAACATTGAATAATATAAAGAAACTTTAAAAGACATCATGTGAATAAAAACAGCGTGTGACGTCATTGTACATCTTGATTATTCATTTTCTCATAAGTAGATGTATATCTTGCAAAGTTTACATGGGTACAATGTATTATTTATCAAAAGTCTTCTTCTTGGTTTTTAGACAGCACAGTAGATAGTATAAACGCAGTGAAACCATACGTTTATTGTATGTGACGTCACGATCAAAAACGCTTTTTAATAAACGGAGCTTACATAAATGTTTCAAAATTTTTGAGCTTATTTGAAATCAGAATGAAATGATTTAAAAGGGCACTGCATAACAAGTTGCCGGTAATAAACCGTTAGAGGCGCTGTCGTCGCTGTAATTGTAATATTTTCTAAAATATTGTGAGTATTTCGTCTACTAGCGTATAGAGGACACTAATAGAACAATAATATTTATAATAAGAGTTGATCTATGATAATTGTTTTTCAGAAACTTCTATGGAAATAATGTAAATAAGAAATTAAAATTTTTTAGCAAAAATGTGTCAAAAAAATTATTATTATTACCTACTAATATGATAATATCTATATAATTTAAAAAGGAAGTCCAGACTGACAGATACGTCAAATTGATTGATCTAACCGCTGAAGCTATAAACTTGTAATTTGGACAGTACATTCCTTTTTTGACGTAAGCACATAACTAAAGTCTATCCCATAATAGGGGTGTAGACACTTTTTTGAAAATGCTTTTATTTTGTAGCTTTATGTATATTATACCTAAAAAAATATATTTTATAATTTTATATTCCCATTTTCATTTAAAAAATATGTTTTGTATTATTACTTTAAAATTTCCCACTAAAGCGTTCATAAACTATCATGGTGTCAAGATGACGTCACTCCCCGGTAAACGTGGACATTTTTCTTCTGTGATAGGGTGTTTTTTCGTATAAAATTAAAGTACAAATTATTAATCATGAATACCAAGTTCTACAAGTGTTGTACTGTGTCCATGTGTCTAAATACTTCTGCAAAAACACCTCATAAACTATTTATGTACGTACCAGAGGATAAAAAAATGCGTAAAAAGTGGTTTCGGCTTGCCAAAAGAGATAAACCACTAACATCAAAAAATTCTCAGTACTGTGATCCAAAACAACCAGTTTTTGTGAAGATCACTTTGCCGTAAATGCTATTTTATTACATTTCTATGGTATTTGATGGTACCTATATAGTTAGTTTAGAAGTAAAATATTAATGTGCTTGCAACCATACATTTTTAGGTTATGTCATCAGTGGACTTTATTATATTACTCTTCTCTATGCTTTATTATTTCAGATTAGTGATGGGCGATACGTATCGATCTTTTGGAATCCGATACGCGATATTTTGTATCGATACTTGTCCTTCTGAAGTATCGGCGGATCGATCCAAAAGTAGTAGGTATCGAATAAAGGGTATCAAAAAAAAAAAAACGCCCAAGCTAAACAAAATTAAATGCGATACGCAATCTCTTATAAAATATAAAAGCCGGGCACAATAATAATTGTTACAAAAGTTAATAATAAAATTGTTGTTCAATTATTCAGGTTTGAAAATTGCTTCCTTTAATAAATCCGGGCTCCATTGTTATATAATAATATATTCCTTAAAATAACACAGGTTAATCAAAGAATTTCTTTTCAGTTCGTAAAAAATACCACAATGCAATATATTATCTGATGTTGATGTGTCAAACGTCAGAACAGAGTGTTTGCAGGGTCACCAGGGAGTGACGTCACGCGCTGTGATTGGTGTTTGAGTTCACGTGACAACAAGAAGGAATTATTAATTTTTTATGTATTTATTATAAAAATATGTTGAATATATAAAAAAAAATTATATGATTTTCAGTTTTTAGATATCATAGACTATCGAAAAAAAATTAAAATGTATTTGTTTTCTTTTTTATCCTCTGGTACGTACATAAATAGTTTATGAGGTGTTTTTGCAGAAGTATTTGGACACATGGACACAGTACAACACTTGTAGAACTTGGTATTCATGATTAATAATTTGTACTTTAATTTTATACGAAAAAACACCCTATCACAGAAGAAAAATGTCCACGTTTACCGGGGAGTGACGTCATCTTGACGCCATGATAGTTTATGAACGTTTTAGTGGGAAATTTTAAAGTAATAATACAAAACATATTTTTTAAATGAAAATGGGAATATAAAATTATGAAATATATTTTTTTAGGTATAATATACATAAAGCTACAAAATAAAAGCATTTTCAAAAAAGTGTCTACACCCCTATTAGCAGATATGAATTGACGCTCGCATGTAGTGAAAATCTATTGATTCTGAAGCATATATGGAGAATATTAGTTTAGCAATCTTGTCACGATTGAGTATTGTAAGCTCATTCCGCCGCGAAAGTGGGAAGGTTTAGGTTAGAATCCTGATTGTGACCACTGGTTGGTAAAATGATTTTTTCCTATATGTTTCGAAACAATTATATAATTGGCTGCTCTCTAAAGGAATTATATGCTATAAAAAAATAAAATTAAAAAATTAACGAACTGAACTTAATTACCTATTTCAAAACGTCAAAAAAATATTTAATATTTTCAACAGAAAGCAGCCATGACTTTAATTCTTTTTTAAAGTTATTATAGCTCGAAATACTTGAAAGGTGTTTAGGAAATTTATTATAGAAATACGGTCCAGTGAATGCGAAATGTCGTTGGAATCTGGTTTTATGAGCCTTTGGCACAAATACAGCTTGTTGTCTAAATGAATGATTAGTTATTTTATAATTGACACAGCCACATCTTAAGTAGAAAATTTTTAAGACCTTATAAACATACAAGGGTCAAATAGGTAGAATAAACAATTTTTTTTAAATATTGGAAATGAAAGCTCAGTTGCGATTTTAAAACATATGGATCAAGCTATTTTTTTATGAATTATTGTAATTGATTTGAAATGCTTATAATAATATGCACCTCCCCAGCATTCAAGTACATAACCCAGCTTAGAGTAAATAAGCGCATGGTATACACATGCATTAAAACTACATGACATTTTTTTCTTAAATAGTACATTATACTGAGCGAATTATGTACAGACGTGCAAATATTTGATATCTGATACTGCCAGAAAAGTTTGCAATTCAAATGAGAGACCTTTTCTAACTTGATGCATCCTATTGTCTTTGCAATCAGAGCAGACAGGTACATGATAAACAATATCCCAATTAATTCTGAACTCTGAAGAACTATGAATTTCAAATATCATATGTTTGGATTTGTCGCTTAATTTTAATTTGTGAGCATGGAACCATTTATTGATCAAATTTAAATGTGTTAACACTTTTAACTAAGCAAAACTGAGTTTTGATTTCGTATAAACGCTTTAG